>CM050447.1:68856675-69465360 GCA_027563935.2 Costus lasius | reverse complement strand
GTAGCTGCTTCCCATCCAAGCATACTTATGCGAAAATGCGTTATAGTCATCAAAAGACATATGGTTACACTCGAATATATTACCATTGCATCCAACATGATATAGCACCATACGCTTCTTCAAATCACACAACACAGCCACACAATATCCGTGAAAGCGCAGAAGCGAGAAGGAGTCAAAGACGATAGATAATAGGCTAATTCATGCGACTAAACTTCTGTTAGCAAAACCATTGACTAAATTCAATGCCAAAAGTCCAAAGATTAATGCGCCTGTATAGACAAAGCACAATCCTTAATTTGCTTTGGCATAAGCTACATTTACTAGGCCGCCATAATACAATCCAAAGACACAGCGCAATTACAGCGATTGCATCGATGCTTTCGGTAGCAGGTCGCAGTTGGGGGGGGGGGGGGGGGGGGGGAGGGGTGTGTCGGGGCGGGGGTGGGGGGGGGGGGGGGGGGGCGGGGGGGGCGTACCGGACAATAGCCTCTAGATAAACATCATATGCTTGATTAAGCATTAGGCCCTCAACAAATCGTACCGCATGTGACAAATCACTTATTCCATTCTCACACAGGCTCGCAAAAAGGTCATTAAACTATCAGTTGATTATAACTGGCCCAATACCGAAATTATTACAAACACATACCGTAGGGATAGTTAGGCTTTTAGATTAACAGCCAGCCAGAAGTGGAGGCTTAAAATCTCGTGATCACATCTTCTCTAATACCAGCTTCTATACCTGGATAGGATAACTTCAATCTAGATAATAATCCAATAGACAGGACCTATAAGCTTCTATCTGGACTGACCTATAAAAGTAGCAATCTTTTCGACAAGTTCATATAGAGTTTGACACCAACAAATGATAGTGAGCGGGATTCAAGATAGGCCGTATTTCAAGCGAACTGCGGTTTCTGATCGAGGTGGTGAATACCTAAGTCGAGAATTTACTGACTATCGAAAGGAGTATGGGATTTCTCACAGATCACTCCGCCGGAGAACTCACGCAATGGAATGGTGTGGTCCGAGAGGAGAAATAGAAACGTGACTTGAGATGGTTCGTTCTATGATGAGTCAGGCTGACTTCCTTCCATATTCCTGTTGGGGTTTTGCACTGGAAACAGCTGCAAAGGTACTAACCGAGTGCCATCCAGGCAGTTTCAAAGACGCCATATGAGTTATGGTATGGGAAACCAGTCGGCTAGCTTTGACATTTATCAGGATCTGGGGTTGCGAGGCATATGTTCAAAAAGTCTTCGCCTCTGGGAAAACTGGAGAGCAGATCTGAGAAATGTATCTTTGTCGTTACCCTAAGGAAACTAAGGGTTTTTATTTCTACGATCCCAAAGAGACAAGGTATTTGTTGCTTCGGCACTGCCATTTTCTTGAGAAGGAGTTTCTTCTGCAAGAGGCCAGTGAGGAGAGAAATAAAGCTGGCCATGAGAATCCATGAGGAAGGGACAAAGTAGTCAAGCGCAGTTGTGATGAGCCTGAGCCGGTTATTGACAACCTGAGGCTCATATTTTACAGGATATCACGGGAACCGCGAAGATCGGGATGGATCCGTCGACAGCCTGAGCGCTATGACGAGTCCTACATTCCATTAACAAATGATGAACCCTTTACTTATGCGATGCGGTCAGGTGGGACCGGAGTCACAGCTAGTGGCTTGAAGATATGCGAGCCGAATGGACTCCATGTCAGTTAACCAAGTTCTGGGATTTGGTTGATCCGCCTCCGGGTAGTAATCCCGTATAGGGGCTGGTAAATGGATCTTCAAGAAGAAGATTGACATGGATGGTAATGTGGTTACCTATAAAGGGCAGGCTCAGTTGCGAATGGGGGGTTTCAAACAAATCTACGGGATAGATTTATGATGAAACTTTCTCTCCTGTAGCCATGTTTAAGTCTATTCGGATTCTTTTCTCGCGAGAGCTGCATATTCGACTATGAGATCTGGCAGATGGATGTGAAGTCAGCTTTCCTTAATGGAGAATCTTGGATGAGGATGTGTATATTGACACAACCTGAGGGTTTCAACTAATCCATCAGATCGTCATAGATATGCAAGTTAAAGAAATGTCCATTTATGGACTTTAAGCAAGCATCAAGAAGCTGGAAATATTCGTTTTGATGAATCAATCTCTGAGTTTGGTTTCATCAAGAACGAGGATGACCCGTGTGTATATAAGAGGTTTAGAGTGGGAGCGTGGATTTCCTAATTAATTCTATCTCTACCAGTCATGATGATTCTTGATCATTGGAAATGATATTTCCTGAACTGCATGCGGTTAAAAGCATGGTTAGGAAAATGTTTCCAGATGAAGATCTAGAGAAGCAGCCTATGTTTAGGTGTGAAGATCTACCGGGATAGATCGAGAGGCGTCTCGGGGCTATGCCAGAGTACTTACCATGGATAGAGTCCTGGAGAGATTCCAATTAGAAAATTCTATAAACGTGGATATCTTCCTAGTCTGACATGGTCTGAGTCTTTCAAAGAGTCAGTGTCCACAAACACAGACTGAGAAAGATGAAATGGACAATAGGCCTTATGCTTCGGCTATTGGGGTCCATTATTGTAGTGGCGATGTTGTAGGTAGCTCGCTACGCAGAACGTCGCTTACAGGGTTAAGCGGGGGACCAGTCGGTTCCAAAGTAATCCAGGTGTGGCGCACTGGGATTGTGCGTCAAGAACATCTTAAAATATCTGCAGAGGACCAAAGATAGTGTACTTGTTTATGATGGTGGTCAGGAAGAACTCTTGTATAGAGGGATATACTGACGCTTTGGTTCCAGTCGGGACCAGGATGATTTGCCGATCGCAATCAGCTATATTTTTAAGCTTGAATGGTGGAGCAGTGGTGGGAAGACGTTTCAAACAGCTCAACTGTTGCTGATTCCACAACAGAAGGCCGAGTATGTTGCAAGCCTCGGAAGCGATCCGAAGGAGGCAGTGTGATTCGTAAGTTCGGTGAGAGAACTTGGTGGTCGGTCTTCGAGTGCTGATCCTTTGGTTATCTTCTGTGATAGACACTGGAGCCATCGCACAAGCTAAGGAACCGACGGTCGCACCCAGAAGTCGCAAGCACATATAGAGACGGTTTCACTTGATCCGGGAGATCATTGATCGAGCAGATGATCAAAATTTGCAAGGTTCATACAGATGACAATCTGGCAGACCCGCTTACCAAGCCTCGGTGGCGCAAGCAGAAGCATGAGAAGCACTGTAATAATAATGGGTTTGAGATTTCTCAACCGATTAGATTAAGTGCAAGTGGGAGATTTGTTGGGGTATTGCCCTTAAGGCTAATGTTTGAGGCCTTGGATTGTATAAGTATCAAGTAGATAAACTTTTGTGTTTATAAAGGCAATTGGGTTATTATTCAGGGTTGTTACCATTGTCTGCGTGTAATAAGTGTACTACTGAATAATGTCTCAAAGCTGTTCAGCTTGGCTGACATGCTCTATGTCCTTAGTCGAGATATCTTTGGTGAGACATGAAGACACCGTTGATTTATTGAGAACTAATATGAGTGCTAATCTATAGGATGCTTCGAGCATGGAATAAGATGTAGACTCATGGGTACATTGGGATGTACTGGACAGACCCTACTAGGATATCCATTGCTTTGTCACAATGTGAAATATTCCTTTGTAAGCACTAAGTGCACCACTGTCTCTCTGACTTGAGATCATTTGGTGTTTCTAAATGATGATTATTGTCATTGTCTTGAGGTAGTCTCAATATCATTTGAAACATAATGATTATAGACTATTCTTTGGATGGTGAGCTTGAATCATGTTAGGGCACTAGGTGATAGACATAGGATTGCCGTCTCCTTGTTTAAGGAGTGTGATGTTTCTAATAAGGGCCCCCCTTATATGAGATGAATGAGAAAGTGTATGGCCATACCAAGATGACTATGTTGATCTGATCTAATCATGCTCATTGTATTGGAGTAACAAGCTTGACTCGCATTGGTCCAATAAGAACATCCAGTGGCAAAGGGATAGCTTGTATGCCTTGTGAATGTTGATTCACCTTGTGCTGTGATTTGGGTGTAGTCTTGGAAGACTCTTTCCTTTATATCGGGAGTGACAGTGATGTGTTGCTAGATACCCCTCACTGATTGTGATAACGAGAAGTTATCGTTACCGACATTAAAGGAAACCCTTAGGGTCGCACAATTTGGTGATATGTCTTACTTGAGTCAGATCGTTGTGGACTGGATTGTTTTGATTCAGTTTAAAGGAGTTTAAACTCTGATTGTAGAGTGAGATCCAGTCTGATCATGTTTGATTGATTAGGGCTTGAGATCGTAGAGCTTAATCGATCGAGAGTGTGGATGCTAGATCGGTGAGATCAAGAGCATCATGAGATGTACGGTTAGATCTTGAATCTTCATGGTTCATAGAGATTTAGACCATGGCTTGGGTTTGGTTCTTTGGTCCTTTGGACCAATTGGAATTGAACCGAATTCAATTGATCCGGTTCACATTTGTGTTCGATTGGTTCAATTGAATTGGCGTTGGGATAAGTTCACAAGACATGAACGCATGTCTTGATGACTTTCCTTATGGGAAGTCTTGAAAACGGCCTAACGCCAAATAACGCAAAAGCTTAATGTTCCTTGTGTTTTTGAAGAGCTCTCAACTCCTGTGGTGTTGGTGTGTGGGACGATCTTGGAGAGAGCTCTCGGCGACAAGGAAGAACATCTCATCTCCTCAACACCAAGGGCACCTTGGCAATTGTTGCTAGCACATCAAGTTGCGCAAGAAGTAAGCCTTCATCTCTTTGTGTGTGTGCTTCTTTGGAGGAGAGCCCTCTTCGGCCATCTAGCTTCCAAGCGCCACCCTTACATGGCTATGGTAAAAGATCTCAAACTTGATCTTCTGGTTAATTATAGAAGTTGATCATTTACATGAGAGTTCATGCAAACGATTTTATTGAAACTCCTAGGCAAGAATACATTTCCCGCACGTTCTAGGGGTTTGCCCCCTTCTTGAAAGGGGGTTTTTCATGCTTGCGCTCCCCCTTGAAGGGGACCCTTCACTTTCCTTTATATCGGAGACAGTGATGTGTTGCTAGATACCCCTCACTGATCGTGATAACGTGAGTTATCGTTACCGACATTTAAAGGAAACCTCAGGGTCGCACAATTTGATGATATGGCTTACTTAAGTCAGATCGAGGTGTGGAAGCTGAATTGTTTCGGGTTCAGTTAAAGGATTTAATTCTCTGATTGTGAGTGAGATGCTGGTCTGATCATGTTTGATTGGATTAGGGCTTTGAGATCGGTACGCGTTCGATTGAGAGATTGGATGCTAGATCGATGAGATCAGGAGCATCAGGAGCATCAACGGTCAGATCTGAGCCTTGAGGGTTTTATTGAGATCTGGACTTGATTGCTTGGCTTAATTGGTCTCTGGACCAAACCAATTTGAACCGGCTCGTTTAATGAGCCGGCATGGTTCAAGGGTAGAGGAGTTGGCGACATGTTCACTTGCGTGAACGTTGGAGCGAAGTGTGGTGGGGCTATTTTTAGTAACCACGATCTCCACTTGGAGATGTTGTTCACTGACCGAATAGAGTGCTCTCTATTCTCGCCTCTCGCCCATATTCCTCTTGACGCTTTCGTTGTGTGGCGACACCTTGAAGGTAGAGGAGGATTCGGCCAAGAGAAGGACATCTCATCTTTCCCTTTCACTCGACAAGGACCTCTTGGAACCTTGCTAGCACAAGGAGCACCAAGGGATGGAGAGCAACATCATCTTGTGTGTGACTGATTTGGAGGAGAGCTCTCTTGTTCTCTTGCTTCCAAGGCGCCTTCCAGTAATATGGCTTCGGTATGAGATTCATTTCATGCTTTAAAGTTGATCATAATACATGCTATGCGATTTTGAAAGCCTAGATTCCGCTAGAATGTTATATTGCGCCTCCTATTAGGGGTTTTCGCCACACCCCCCCCCCCCCCCCCCCCCCCCCCCCCCCCCCCCCCCCCCCCGCCCCCCTTGTGTAGGGGACCCTTCATTTCTCATCTATGATGACAACCTCCACTTGGAAGCAGGTTTTGATTTCGTCCACCATCCGGTGAACAGCGATCACCCCTGCTATGCTCGCCAACCTCCCCTGTCCTGTTCGAACAACAGCCGCCTCCTTTTCGCAGCTTACCCTGTTCCGCCTGAACAGCTGTTTCTCCGTCGCTGCCAGTGCTCTGACGCCGCCATCAACCTTCTCCACCACCCTGCTCTACCAGAGTCTCCGACAAATCACTAGCTCCGGCATCATTGAATGGCGCAGACCATCCTTGCCTGTTTCCAGACTCTGCTTCTTGCCACTGTCTTCTGTTTTGCTCTTTCATATTAATCTGATTACCCTTATTGTCGCAGGTTTTGCATGGTTAGAGAAGCCCCCAGCTCTGATCATTGGACCCCATTAGCAAGGCCAGATCCTCCTCTATCATTCTGGATCAGTTGGGAGAAACGCAAATCGACTGGATCATCCTCCAAGACACATCCACTTTTCGTAAATTGATTAACTCCTGCAGAGTCTTCTTATTTAATCTGACTAGCGTATTTTATGCAGGTTATCTTAAGCAATCAGCGCAACAAAATTCCAGAACTTTGGAACGAATAGAAAGACCAAATCTTGTTCTTACCATATGGACCTAGTGGGACTTGAATCCAGATTCTTCAGATCAACCAAGGATACATAGCAACTTTTCATATTTGAATAACTCCTGCAATTGTTCTGAAAACTAATCTGATTAGCCTTGTTCTTGTAGGTATTCAACGTGTTTAGACTTGATAGAACCTCTTATCTCTGACACGAGCATGAAGAACAGGTTTCACTCTACAAACTGATAACTTGGTTCCACTAAAAGAATCCACCAATTCAACTTGGGAAACATTGCAAAAGTCAAGACTGATAAGATTCTGCACTGCTTTATATTGAATAATCTGACTTGCTATATTGTTGCAAACATTATAAATTGTTGACAACTCTTCATCATCTATTTTTCATGTCATTCAAAAGAACTAGTGTTGTTTCTACTTGCTGGTATAATCAATTCAAATTTTAGCATATGGATTTTTTCAACAGGGTATAGCAATTATTCCTAAATGATTATTTTATTGCCCTGGAATTTCTGGTTATTTTTTCTGAATTTTGATTTTTCTAAACATAAAAAATATATATATAAAAAAAAAAATTTTAGTTTTAATAAGTAGAATAAATCCCACGCTCCCCCCCTACATCAGTTTGGTATCAGAGGAAAGGTTGTGAGCAACTCTTGGACTGCCCGCTACGATCCTTGCTTTGGCTCATTGCATAAAAATAATAATAAAAAAAAAATTACTTGCTTTCATGCTTAGTTATTTTCTTGTTATTTAGTTTGCATATTTTAGGTTATTTGCATGTTGTTGCTTAGTTGTTGGTCAAATTCTGCATGTGCTTTCCTGATACTCCACTCGGTTTTATAAATTCTGCAGCATCTGGACCATTAAATTGTTGAGATTCCTGATTTGTTTTCAACCTCTTGCTGCACATGATTTAATCAAACTACATACTGTTGAAAGCACTATACTGAGTTTTCAATTTGCTGAATTCTGCACTTGACTTATGAGTTTTAAATCTGGTTTTCAGCCTACCCGAATCTGAAATTTTCAGCCCTGCGTTACTGCAATAATCTGTATCAAACTGCAGCTAGGAAAAACCATCAACGTATTTCAGTTTAAAACACCTATAAGTGCAGCCTTGGATGTATTGATTTGATGCTGAAATTCTGCATTTGATTTCTGAATTTTGTTTTGTTCATATTGTTGTCATCAACTTGCTGCAATCAATTCTGATTTATTGCTAGGTTTGTTTTATAGTTTTTGCACTCAAACAATAGTCATTTCCTGCTTGCTAAGTTTCTTGTTTTATCATGCGGTCGGTATAATCCAAAGAGACTTAATCTTTTTCTAGAGAATGGATATCAAAGACCTCACCCTTAGACCTAATAGTTTCACTACTTTTGTTTGGTGTGAAGGCCATAAGATTAGAAACTGTTATAGATCATCAAGTTAGCTTTAATGCTGTAACTCTTAGGGTTGCTGAATGATTTGGACTAATCTTAAAGAAACACAACCACCCCATACTACATAACTTGGGACAATCATGAGTTTATCACTGTAGTTGACCACCAATGTCTAGTTCCTATTCAATTAGATGGTATGAAAATCAAAATATGGTGTGATGTTATAGGACTAGATGATTTTGATATCTTAATAGGTGATGAATTCCTTCATTATTTCCAAGCCTATCATTATAGAAAACCATGGTGTTATAGTATCATATTTAGAGGTCTAGAACATATCATCTACCCTAAAGAGCCTAGAGTCAAAGGACTATGATCGTCTTGATAAGTTAGGGGAGCAGATTAAACAAATGCATGAAGAGTATAATAGACAAAAGGAGCAATCCATGCAAAAAGAAGATGAAAGTTCAACCCCTTTAGAACTTGAGCAAACCTTAGAGTCTACATTAGAGATTAATCCATGTCTTGATGAAACCATTGAAATTGAAGTAGCAAGACATGAAGAGCTAAACCATCAAGTAGAACCAATGCCTTCACCTTCAATTTTAGGGCCAAAACTTTTACCTTCAATTTTAGGGCCCATACCCATAGGTTCTCAACTTGATCTTAGCACTACTATTAGAGAGCCTAAAGCTGAACCCAAACCCATAGGTCTTCTTGAACCATGTCTTGAACCTAAGTTAGAACCTTTTGAGCTTGACCTAGATCCTAATCCTCAACCTTTAGGTCAACCCCAAGACTTAGAAAATCTCTACCAGGACCCTATGATGCTTGAATCTTGTCTTTTAGGTCCTTCTACTCACACTATTAAGCCACCATTAGGATCAAAAGAACATAATAAACCCAAACTTGATTTGCTCTTTACACTTATTGAAGTTGAATATATTGATTTTGTCATTCCTTGTTCTTTGCTAAATCCTATGATTTTCTATGACAACTTTACTAATGAGTATGGCCGAGAAAGGGAATCCAATGCAGGTACCCTTGATATGCAGCTAGGACCGTGGACAAGGACCAACAAGACAGGATGTTGTGATAATAACAACACTTGAAAGCTTCGGACCCTTAAGGAGCAACTGACTCCCACCCCTCCAGAACTTCTCCACCTACACAAGAACAATTCTTCGGGGAAGAATTTTTTTCACCCGGGGAGAAATGATGGGGGCAAAGACCACCGGCCACGAAGGTACAAGTGGAGTCTACAAATACCCTAGCCAAAGACTTGGAGGTCTCACAAATAAGCTAGCAAAGCTTCACTCATAAAGCTAGCTCAAATAATAGGAGGAACTACTTCAAGAATAAAAGAGGCCCAAGGCATTCAAGCCCATCTCCAACGCTGCACCTTGCAACCAACATTTGCAGCCAACGCATCATCTTCAACAGAGCAAAAAAGGAAGCTCCAACGTTACATTCGCTCAGCCAAGAGAAAAGGGAAACTCCAACGTCACTTGGCTGCCATCTTCGCTCAAAGCTCCTCAACATCTCCTGCTGCCGAATAAGGAAACAAGCAACGCGATAATATTCAGCCAGCAACTAGCAAGTAGGATTTCATCATACGGACGTCAACGCTTATCTTCATTGCTGCAAGGATGGAAATTCTAACGTCTCTTGCCAGCCATATTCGCTCAGCTCAAGCTGCTCAACGTCTCTCTGCTGAAGAAGGAAACTACAACGTTCGGCAGCAACGTTTCTCCCAGCGTGTTCCTATATGAATCATGTATGAACCTTGTAATCGGCAGAGTGAGTTTTGAATGAATTGAAATGGTTTTTTTCTTCCGATGAATCGGATGTCTCCTTCTTCCTTCTCCGAGGTGCTTGTCACCTAGTTTTCTCTTCTCCTCCTTCTAGGGCTGAGCCCCTCCCTCTTCCTTTCTTCTCTAATCTCTCCTTTTCCCCCCAATTCTCCTGCTCCGCTGACAACATCGCACACCCAGCAAACCTGCAGATTTTCTGTCATTTCGAGAGCTCGCCGGCGGCGATCCCACCATCGGATCTCCACGAAACTTTGGACATCTCTTCGTCTCCCATAGTTGAACCTTCAGCCATCGGCATCTGCCCATCTGCTGCTCCGATTGCCGGAATCAAACTCCGGATCAGATCCCCTGTTTCCGCCAGCCTTCCGCCCTAGTTCCGCTTCCCAGCGTCGTTCTCCTCCGACAGGCCACCGTCCGCCTCTAAACTCCGGCCACATCTCCGAAACCATCTCGAGGATCTGTAGTTGTAGCAGGTTCCGAATTCGCGCACCACCGGCCTTTCGGCGACGAACTCTGCTCCACTCGCGTACTTCCCTGTTCCAACAGAACACCCTCCTCCTCCGCAGCCTTCCGCCCTTCATCGTTGTTCTACTCCGACAGGCCGCCAATCGACCCCAAACTCCGGCCACGTCTTCTCATCTATGATGACAACCTCCACTTGAAGCAGGTTTTGATTTCGTCCACCATCCGGTGAACAGCGATCACCCCTGCTATGCTCGCCAACCTCCCCTGTCCTGTTCGAACAGCCGCCTCCTTTTCGCAGCTTACCCTGTTCCGCCTGAACAGTTGTTTCTCCGTCGCTGCCAGTGCTCTGACGCCGCCATCACCTTCTCCACCACCTGCTCTACCAGAGTTTCCGACAAATCACTAGCTCCGGCATCATTGAATGGCGCAGACCATCCTTGCCTGTTTCCATACTCTGCTTCTTGCCGCTGTCTTCTGTTTTGCTCTTTCATATTAATCTGATTACCCTTATTATCGTAGGTTTTTGGCATGGTCAGAGAAGCCCCCAGCTCTGATCATTGGACCCATTAGCAAAACCAGATCCTCCTCTATCATTCGGATCAGTTGGGAGAAACGCAAATCGACTGGATCATCCTCCAAGACACATCAACTTTTCGTAAATTGATTAACTCCTGCAGAGTCTTCTTATTTAATCTGACTAGCGTATTTTATACAGGTATCTTAAGCAATCAGCGCAACAAAATTCCAGAACTTTGGAACGAATAGAAAGATCAAATCTTGTTCTACCATATGGACCAGTGGGACTGAATCCAGATTCTTCAGATCAACCAAGGATACCTAGCAACTTTTCATATTTGAATAACTCCTGCAATTGTTCTGAAAACTAATCTGATTAGCCTTGTTCTTGTAGGTATTCAACGTGTTTAGACTTGATAGAACCTCTTATCTCTGACACGAGCATGAAGAACATGTTTCACTCTACAAATCTGATAACTTGGTTCCACTAAAAGAATCACCAGATCAACTTGGGAAACATTGCAAAAGTCAAGACTGATAAGATTCTGCACTGCTTTATATTGAATAATCTGACTTGCTATATTGTTGCAAACATTATAAATTGTTGACAACTCTTCATCATCTATTTTTCATGTCATTCAAAAGAACTAGTGTTGTTCTACTTGCTGGTATAATCAATTCAAATTTTAGGCATATGGATTTTTCAACAGGGTATAGCAATTTTTCCTAAATGATTATTTTATTGCCCTGGATTTCTGGTTATTTTTCTGAATTTTGATTTTTCTGAACATAAAAAAAATATATAAAAAAAAAAATTTTGTTTTAATAAGTAGAATAAATCCCACGCTCCCCCCCTACATCACGCAGGCCTCACAAGGATACATCACAGGTATGCAAGAGGGGCTTGACTAATGATCACAACACCATGCACAATCAAGGTATTTACTCATGCAATTCTACATGCTCATGAAAAACATAAAATCTGAAAATTTACTTTTTCATAAAACTAGTCTCTTTTTCTCATCTTCTTCTCACAAATCTTTTGGTTTATTGCGATTTATTTTTCATGATGATTTCAGAGATCCTTTCGGCTGGCAATTTTGTCATATCAAGAGACTTGGCCAGTCCGAAGACACAATGCTCGTCCTACTTGACAAAATTACGTGCGCCTTTGATCTTTAAATCAAACAAGAAAAATAGTCCAAAAATTCCAAAAGAGATTGAGAGGATGATAGAAACAAGAAACCTTAATTTTTCCTACTTAGAAAAATTGTTTGCCATGCATCATGCTATTTACGAAAATAGAGATATGGCATGTGAGCATGAAAGAAAAGCATAAAGCATCGTTCGAGTCTTGCAAGTCGCTCTGATACCACTGTTGGGAAACCCCGGGGACATTTTACAATTTTCAGAGTCATGGACATACATTTTACGCAGCGGAAGAATGTCCCCGAAATAGGCCGGTCCCAAAAACCCAGTGAAGATCGCAAGCAAGGGAGTCGACACGACGAGTTAGGAAATACCTTAAGTGAAGGACCCCTTTCAAGAGGGGGGCGAAACCCATAGCCATGTAAATTTCTTTTTCGGCAGCGGAATTAGGGTTTCATAAGGATCGCATACATCATATATGATCAACTTAAAATTGCATAGATCTTAGATGGAATCATACCATAGCCATTGCTTGATTGGCGGCTTGGAAGAAGAAGGCGATAAGGCTTTCCTCCAAAGATGACGCACACAAGTTGAGTGGTCGGCTACTCCTTGTGACTCCTTGTGCTAGCAAGGATCTCCAAGTGTCCTTTTGTGTGTGGAAGAGAAGAGATGAATCTTCTATGCTGATTGAACCTTCTCCTTTGGCGTGAAGATCACCCAAGACGAGCGCAAGAGCACAAGTCGGCGAGAGAGAGCGAGAGAGTAACCCCCACATTCGAAAACGTTGGGGAATTAACCAAAGGAGGAAAAACGCCTTTCTAAAAATAGAAAGCACTAAGTCCTCATTCAATCCCACGTTACCTTCGAACGTCTCCCATTCGAACCAAGCGTTCACATAAGTGAACCGATTCAATTCATTCGGTTCAATGCATTTGGTTCAAAGACCAAATCAAATCAACATTGGTTCAGATCTCATTAAACCAAATGGTTCAAGATCTAACCGTTCATCTCTCGATGCTCTCGATCTCACCGATCTAGCATCCAATCTCTCGATCGAAGCTTACCGATATCAAGCCCTAATCAATCAAACATGATCAGACCAGATCTCACTTACAATCAGAGTTTAAACTCCTTTAAACTGAACCAAAACAATTCAGTCCACACGATCTGACATAAGTAAGCCATATCATCAAATTGTGCGACCCTAAGGGTTTCCCTTAAATGTCGGTAACGATAACTTACGTTATCACGATCAGTGAGGGGTATCTAGCAACATATCACTGTCTCCCGATATAAAGGAAAGAGTCTTCCAAGACTACACCCAAACCACAGCACAAGTGTGAATCCACTTCACTAGGCATACATGATTCCTTTGCCACTGGATGTTCTTATTGGACAAGCGTGTCAAGCCTGTGACTCCAATATGATGAGAATGATTAGATAAGATGAACACAGTCATCTGGGTATGGCCATACACTTTCTCAATCATCTCATCCAGGGGGGGCCCCTTTAGAACATCACACTCCAAATTAGGAGACGGCAATCCTTTATCTATCACTAGTGCCCTAACATGACTCATGCTCATTATCCAAGATAGTCTATAACCATTATGTTTCAAATGATATTGAACTACCTCAAAACAATGACAATCATCATTTAGAAACACAAGTGATCTCAAGTCAGAGGACATATGCCACTTGTTGCATACAAGGATTATTCACATTGTGACAAGCAATTGAATATCCTAGTAGGGTCTGTCCAGTACATCCAATGTACCCATGAGTCTACATCTCATTCCATGCTCGAAGCATCCTATAAGATTAGAACACATATTAGTCTCAATCATATCAAGGCTGTCTCAAGTTTACCAAGATATCTCGACTAAGGACAATACAGCATGTTAGCCAAGCTGAACAGCATTGAGACATTATTCAGAAGTACACTTATTGCAGCAGACAATGTAACAAACTGAATAACAACCATTGCCTTTATAAACATAAGAGTTTATACATGATACTGAAAGAATCCCAAGGCCTCAAACATTAGCCTTAAGGGCATACCCCAACAATCTCCCACTTGCACTTAATCTAATGGTTGAGAAATCTCAAACCCATATTATTACAGTGCTTCTCATGCTTCTGCTGCGCCAGAGGCTTTGTAAGCGGGTCAGCTAGATTGTCATCTGTATGAACCTTGCAAACTTTGATCTCGCCACGATCAATGATCTCCCGGATCAAATGAAACCGTCTCTGTATGTGCTTGGACTTCTGGTGCGACCGTGGTTCCTTTGCTTGTGCGATTGCTCCAGTGTTATCACAAAAGATAACCAAAGGATCTGCACTCGAAGGAACAACACCAAGTTCCTGAATGAACTCACGAATCCACACTGCCTCCTTGGATGCTTCCGAGGCTGCAACATACTCTGCTTCTGTTGTGGAATCAGCAACTATAGATTGTTTGAAACTTTTCCACACCACTGCACCTCCATTCAAGCTAAAAACATAGCCTGATTGCGATCGAAAATCATCCTGGTCAGATTGGAACGAAGCGTCAGTATATCCTTCAATACTGAGTTCTTCCTGACCACCATACACCAAGAACATATCTTTGGTCCTCCGAAGATATTTTAAAATGTTCTTGACTGCAATCCAGTGTGCCTGACCTGGATTACTTTGGAATCGACTAGTCACGCTTAACCCGTAAGCGACGTCTGGGCGAGTACACAACATCGCATACATAATGGACCCAATAGCCGAAGCATAAGGCGTTTTGTCCATTTTATCTTTCTCGGTCTGTGTTTGCGGACACTGACTCTTCGAAAGATTCAGACCATGTCTGACTGGAAGATATCCTCTTTTAGAATTCTCTAAATGGAATCTCTCCAGGACTTTATCGATGTAAGTACTCTGGCACAGCCCGAGAAGCCTCTTAGATCTATCTCTGTAGATCTTCACACCTAATACATAGGCTGCTTCTCCCAAATCTTTCATCTGGAAACATTTTCTTAACCATGCCTTAACCGCATGTAGTTCAGGAATATCGTTTCCAATGATCAAGATATCATCGACGTAGAGGACTAGGAAAGTAATCACGCTCCCACTAAACCTCTTATACACACACGGGTCATCTTCATTCTTGATGAAACCAAATTCACAGATGGATTCATCAAAACGAATATTCCAGCTTCTAGATGCTTGCTTAAGTCCATAAATGGACTTCTTTAACTTGCATATTTTATGACGATCTGATGGATTAGTGAAACCTTCAGGTTGTGTCATATACACATCCTGATCCAGATTTCCATTAAGGAAAGCGGTCTTCACATCCATCTGCCAGATCTCATAATCATAATATGCTGCTATCGCAAGAATAATCCGAATAGACTTGAACATGGCTACAGGAGAGAAAGTTTCATCATAATCTATCCCGTAGATTTGTTTGAAACCTTTCGCAACTAGCCTGCCTTTATAGGTAACCACGTTACCATCCATGTCAATCTTCTTCTTGAAGATCCATTTACAGCCTATAGGGATTATTCCCGGAGGCGGATCAACCAAATCCCAAACTTGGTTATCTGACATGGAGTCCATCTCGGCTCGCATAGCTTCAAGCCATCTCGCTGATTCCGGTCCACTGACCGCATCCGCATAAGTGAGGGGTTCATCATGATCAATGATGTAGACTCCGTCATAGCGCTCAGGCTGTCGACGGATCCTTCCCGATCTTCGCGGTTCCCGTGATATCTGAGCCTCAGGTTGTTCAATAACCTGTTCTACAGGCTCATGCTCATCCAACTGTGCTTGACTACTTTGTCCTTCCTCTGGATTCTCATCCAGTTTTATTTCTCTCCCACTGGCCTCTTGCAGAAGAAATTCCTTCTCAAGAAAAATGGCCGTCCGAGCAACAAATACCTTGTTCTCTTTGGGATTGTAGAAATAATAACCCTTCGTTTCTTTAGGGTAACCGACAAAGATGCATTTGTCAGATCTGCTCTCTAGTTTCCCAGAGGCGAGCTTTTTGACATAAGCCTCGCAACCCCAGATCTTAATAAATGTCAAGCTCGGCTGTTTCCCATACCATAACTCATATGGAGTCTTTGAAACTGCCTTGGATGGCACTCGGTTTAGTACCTTTGCAGCTGTTTCCAGTGCAAATCCCCAAAAGGAGTAAGGTAGAGTAGCCTGACTCATCATAGAACGAACCATATCAAGTAATGTTCTATTTCTCCTCTCGGACACACCATTCCATTGCGGTGTTCCTGGCGGAGTGAGCTGTGAGATAATCCCACACTCCTTCAGATAGTCAGTAAACTCTCGACTTAGGTATTCTCCACCTCGATCTGAGCGAAGTGCCTTGATATTTCGGCCTAGCTGATTCTGTACTTCATTTTTGAACTCTTTGAACTTGTCAAAAGATTCACTCTTGTGTCTCATGAGATAGACATACCCGAATCTACTGAAATCATCAGTAAAGGTAATGAAGTATGAATAGCCACCTCTGGCATGTTTACTAAATGGCCCACACACATCACTGTGTATAAGGTCAAGTAAATCTGAAGCCCTTTGACCTTTGTTAGAAAAAGGGGACTTCATCATTTTACCCATTAAACAAGCTTTGCATGTATCAAGCTCCTCATAGGAGAATGATCCCAGCAGTCCATGGTCATGCAACCGCTTAATGCGTTTCTTGTTAATATGGCCTAAACGACTATGCCATAGCAAGGTGCTGTTATCAGCATACTTGGCTTTCTTAATATCAATTTGTTGTATAGAACATTCCATGTCCAACATGAATAACCCATTGTTAATCGACCCAGTAGCATAAACAATATTATCATAAGAAATAACACACTTTGAAATATTGCATTCAAAGGAAAATCCTTTCCTGACAAGAGCAGGAATAGAGATAATATTTTTCGTAATGCTTGGTACAAAGTAACAATTGTCTAGTTCCAATACAAGTCCAGATGGTAATGAGATGTAACAAACTCCTACAGCAACAGCAGCAACCCGTGCCCCGTTTCCAACTCGTAGGTCCACCTCATGCTGTCCCACCTGTCTTCTTCTCTTGAGTTCCTGTACATTTGAACAAATGTGAACTCCACATGCAGTGTCCAACACCCATGAAATAGAAGAAGAAAACATGACCTCAGTCACAAAAATACCTGAGCCAGAAGCGATGCTTCCCTTCTTGTCTCCTTGGAGCGCTTTACTGTCCTTTTTCCAGTGACCCAGCTGGCCACAATGGAAACATCTGTATTCCTTCGACCGCTTAACCTTTTGTTTCAGAGCCTTGTTGTAGCTCTTGACAGGGGCTTTGCCCTTCTTCCCCTTCTTCTTGTTCCTGGAAGGAACCATCAAGATAGAGGTTGAAGGCTTTCCCTTAAGAGTCAGCTCTGTAGTCAAGAGCATATTCAGTAACTCTGCCGGCGTATAGTCAATCTTGTTCATATTAAAGTTAATGATGAACGGATCGAAAGAGGTCGGGAGAGACTGCAATATGATGTCTACAGCAAGCTCCTGATTGACGGTATGTCCCAGTTTCTCTAGAGCCTCCTTGTACCCAATCATCTTGAGTACGTGAGCTCCCACTGGACTCCCTTCAGCCAGTTTGCTCTGAAAGAAAAGCTTAGTCAAATTGTAGCGTTCATTCCTGGCCTGTGCAGCATACAGCAGCTTGAGGTTTGCTATAATTTGTATAGCAGATAGATCCTCATGCTGACGCTGCAGCTCTGGCGTCATAGACGCAAGCATCAGGCAAGCGACATCAATGCTATCATTGACATGCTTTTCATAGGCATCGCGAACCGCCCTTGCGGCGTTCGCAGCGGGTTGAGGCGGTATAGCCGTCTCGAGGACATACAGTTTCCTCTCTGCCTTAAGAACAATCTTAAGGTGTCCGTACCAGTCTGAGAAGTTTGGCCCAGCAAACTTCTCCCTTTCCAGTAGGGATCGCACATTGAAATTCGTGGTGTTCGTTGCTGCAGTAATCTACAACGATGCAAGAACAGCAAGGTCAGTATCAATGTTTAGAATCAATCCAGGACTTAAGAAAGATTCTTTTCTCACTATTTTATCTGACTGAAAAATCCATTAAACAGTCCGAAAGAGTAACACTCTTTTAGTGAGATGGGATCCAGATTTCATACTTGGTCTTCGCGTCCCGCTCAGGCGAGATAAGATGCACAGAGAGTACAAGCACTAGTTTCTGGTAGGCAATCCTTGCCAATCGCCAGCCCGTGCGATTCCCCTTCATCTGGGCAATCCAGCAGACTGTGCCAACTGAGTTGGTACAACACAGTCTCTGATCCCATAGATGGCTGCCTCCATATAGCTCACATATGCTCAGTATGTAGCCTACATGGTCAAGCTGACCTGACATACTCCCTGGACCACCACGTGCTATGCTGAGCAACGAGAAGCGATAAATCCCTTCTCTGTAGCACGCAGGTGTAATCACACACCGTCTGAAGATAGATGGGCGTGCCCACTGAGTGGGTACAACACGGCCCCAACGATAGTCAGAACAGTGAGGTTTCGCGTCAGAAGGCATACGTGCTTGATATTTTAGCGTTGGATTTTAACGGTCTTTTATCTTCTTAACTATCATGCATAACCTATGGCGATAGCAGAAGATTAAATCATGCAATTCTAGTTATATAAACAATAAATAGAAAGCATGCTGATCTTATGTGGTAAAAGCCCATAAGCCTAGGTAAGACCTTAATTTAACTTAAGTCTTCACTTGAGCTCTTCATGGGTCTTTTGCATCTCATCTGGCCCAACCCAGGGCCCAAGCGCCCATTGCAGCTCTGGTGCGCCCACCAGGTAAATGCGCCTGTCCCAGAGTCGAACCCTGGACCTCCCACCTGGTCAAGCCACTGCTGCATGCGCCTCTGCCAAGTGTGCTGTGTGCTCTTGTCTGATTAAAATACAATTTAATCTATCTAGACAAGATTGACTCGCAGGTCAATTACACATTTATAAATTAAATAACATGTGATACGCAGATCACAATAAAATTAATTTACAATATACTTCCAGGCACGCAGGCCCCAGCACAGCACACATTAAAAGGGCAACCCACATAAGATGAAATAGACACTCATCATGGTATGCAATCAACATGTGATCCATTACAAGAAAATAAAATTTTTTGAAATCCCATTGGAATCAATTTTAATTTTCTTATGTGCCTTACTACCTTACAACGGTCCATTACTAGGGATCCACTCATCAGACCTAGTCTTATCCACTGCCCTTGCATGCACCAAGTCCTAACTGACTTGAGTTGACCTAATGGTCAACCATGCATGCGCTGGGCTGAACGACCCTCATGAGTTCTGGCAAACGGGTGTGACCCCGGGCCTAACTCATTTGGCGTTCACTGGTTGTCTCAACCAGACATCGCTACACGCTCTTGATGCAGTCGACCTATAGCCACCTCGTGCTTGCGCACAGGTGCCATCTGGTCGACCCATCTAGGCTGTCAGATGGTCTGATCAGACTGGTTGGATCTTAACTAGGTGATGATTTCAACCCTACTAACCCGTCTAAGGGTTTATAGCAAGCGCTTAGATCTAATGGGGGGGGGGCGCAAGATAAGTTTTTGACAAAAACATTAACATGCGCCAACATAAACATCATACATGCGCAACTTAAGAATAAACATACATCTAAAGGCTAGCATGTATATTTCGCATGATGATAGTTTTAGATCTAATCATAAACGCAAAGCATGGATCACAACAACGCAAAGCAATCATATTGAAAAGAACCCCTAACTCATGGGGGGGGGGGGGAAACCCTAGAACATGCGCCTCTAGCAAGCATGGCGGAAAGAGGGTTTCTCAAGGATCGCATATGAAAAACCATATGATCAACTTGAATGAGTTTAGATCTATACCATAGCCATAGAGATGGAGGTCGGCTTGGAAGCAAGAGAGCAAAATAGATCCCCTCCAAATGGCGCGCACACAAGAAGAAGTTGGCTACTCCCTTCACGCCTTTGTGCTAGCAAAAGCTTCAAGGGGTCTTGATCGTTTGAAGGAGAATCCTTGGAGTCTTTGCTTGGCCGAATTCCACCTCTCCACTCTCGGCGATAATGCTCTCTCAAGCACACTTCTTCGCCAAAGTGAGAAGCCTTCAAGCAAAAAGCGTTTTGGCGTTTTTTCATCAAGTCACCATGATGACTTTCCATAAATGGAATGTCATGAAGGAGAGCTTTCGAAACCGATCAAAACAAAACGCTTATGCTTTGAACCAAGCGTTCACACATGTGAACCGGTTCAAGCTTAATCGATCCAATTGATTTTGGTTCAATAAACCAAATCAAATCAGCCCAAGCATTGGTCCAAATCAAAATAAACCCAAGGTTTAAGATCTGACCGTTCATCCTTTTGATGCTTCTGATCTCATCGATCTAGCATCAACTCTCTCGATCGAAGCTTACCGATCTAGAGCCCTAATCAATCAAACATGATCAGACCAGATCTCACTTACAATCAGAGGTTAAACTCCTCTAAACTGAACCCAAACAATTCAGTCCATACGATCTGACTTGAGTAAGCCATATCATCAAATTGTGCGACCCTAAGGGTTTCCTTTAAATGTCGGTAACGATAACTTTCGTTATCACGATCAGTGAGAGGTATCTAGCAACACATCACTGTCTCCCGATATAAAGGAAAGAGTCTTCCAAGACTACACCCAAACCATGGCACAAGTGTGAATCAAACTCACAAGGCATACATGTTTCCTTTGCCACTGGATGTTCATATTGGACAAGCATGTCAAGCTTGTAACTCCAACATGATGAGCATGATTAGATCAGATGAACATAGTCATTTGGGTATGGCCATACACTTTCTCAATCATCTCATATAGGGGGGGCCCTTTAGAACATCACACTCCTTAAACAAGGAGACGGCAATCCTTTGTCTATCACTAGTGCCCTAACCTGATTCAAGCTCACCATCCAAAATAGTCTATAATCATTATGTTTCAAATGATATTGAACTACCTCAAGACAATGACAATCATCATTTAGAAACACAAGTGATCTCAAGTCAGAGGACATGTGCCACTTAGTGCTTACAAGGATCATTCACATTGTGACAAGCAATGGAATATCCCAGTAGGGTCTGTCCAGTACATCCAATGTACCCATGAGTCTACATCTTATTCCATGCTCGAAGCATCCTATAAGATTAGCACACATATTAGTCTCAATCATATCAAGGCTGTCTCATGTTCACCAAGATATCTCGACTAAGGACATATAGCCTGTCAGCCTAGCTGAACAGCTTTGAGACATTATTCAGAAGTACACTTATTACAGCAGACAAGGTAACAACCTGAATAATAACCATGCCTTTATAAACACAACAGTTTATTACATGATACTATTACAATCCCAAGGCCTCAAACATTAGCCTTAAGGGCATACCCCAACACATATAAGATCATGCATGACCTTGGCGCTCTGATACCAATTGAAGGACCCCTTTCAAGAGGGGGGCGAAACCCATAGCCATGTAAATTTCTTTTTCGGCAGCGGAATTAGGGTTTCATAAGGATCGCATACATCATATATGATCAACTTAAAATTGCATAGATCTTAGATGGAATCATACCATAGCCATTGCTTGAATGGCGGCTTGGAAGAAGAAGGCGATAAGGCTTTCCTCCAAAGATGACGCACACAAGTTGAGTGGTCGGCTACTCCTTGTGACTCCTTGTGCTAGCAAGGATCTCCAAGTGTCCTTTTGTGTGTGGAAGAGAAGAGATGAATCTTCTATGCTGATTGAACCTTCTCCTTTGGCGTGAAGATCACCCAAGACGAGCGCAAGAGCACAAGTCGGTGAGAGAGAGCGAGAGAGTAACCCCCACATTCGAAAACGTTGGGGAATTAACCAAAGGAGGAAAAACGCCTTTCTAAAAATAGAAAGCACTAAGTCCTCATTCAATCCCACGTTACCTTCGAACGTCTCCCATTTGAACCAAGCGTTCACATAAGTGAACCGATTCAATTCATTCGGTTCAATGCATTTGGTTCAAAGACCAAATCAAATCAACATTGGTTCAGATCTCATTAAACCAAATGGTTCAAGATCTAACCGTTCATCTCTCGATGCTCTCGATCTCACTGATCTAGCATCCAATCTCTCGATCGAAGCTTACCGATCTCAAGCCCTAATCAATCAAACATGATCAGACCAGATCTCACTTACAATCAGAGTTTAAACTCCTTTAAACTGAACCAAAACAATTCAGTCCACACGATCTGACATAAGTAAGCCATATCATCAAATTGTGCGACCCTAAGGGTTTCCCTTAAATATCGGTAACGATAACTTACGTTATCACGATCAGTGAGGGGTATCTAGCAACATATCACTGTCTCCCGATATAAAGGAAAGAGTCTTCCAAGACTACACCCAAACCACAGCACAAGTGTGAATCCACTTCACTAGGCATACATGATTCCTTTGCCACTGGATGTTCTTATTGGACAAGCGTGTCAAGCCTGTGACTCCAATATGATGAGAATGATTAGATCAGATGAACACAGTCATCTGGGTATGGCCATACACTTTCTCAATCATCTCATCCAGGGGGGGCCCCTTTAGAACATCACACTCCAAATTAGGAGACGGCAATCCTTTATCTATCACTAGTGCCCTAACATGACTCATGCTCATTATCCAAGATAGTCTATAACCATTATGTTTCAAATGATATTGAACTACCTCAAAACAATGACAATCATCATTTAGAAACACAAGTGATCTCAAGTCAGAGGACATATGCCACTTGTTGCATACAAGGATTATTCACATTGTGACAAGCAATTGAATATCCTAGTAGGGTCTGTCCAGTACATCCAATGTACCCATGAGTCTACATCTCATTCCATGCTCGAAGCATCCTATAAGATTAGAACACATATTAGTCTCAATCATATCAAGGCTGTCTCAAGTTCACCAAGATATCTCGACTAAGGACAATACAGCATGTCAGCCAAGCTGAACAGCATTGAGACATTATTCAGAAGTACACTTATTGCAGCAGACAATGTAACAAACTGAATAACAACCATTGCCTTTATAAACATAAGAGTTTATACATGATACTGAAAGAATCCCAAGGCCTCAAACATTAGCCTTAAGGGCATACCCCAACATTAAGAGCAATGAAGAGCGATGCCGATGCAGGCGCCCAAGTGTGCGCCCTCTGCAGTCTCACACACACGGATCTCTTTAGTTCTCTTCTTCCACGCCCGGTGCTAGCCTCAGGAAGAAGATCCAAGCCTTAGTTCTCCTCTTGAATGCTCGCGCCACCTCCAAGGTAGAAGCACCAAGATGATGAAAAAGAGAGGAGAAGGGAGAATGCCGCCAAGCCTTTACTTCTCTTGCGCCAAAAGAGGAGGAAGGGAAGAAGCTTGCGGGTAGGGTTTGATGGAAGAGGATGGTTGCGCCAATGCCCCTTGTTCTCGCCCTCTTGATGTGTTCACGCCTTCAAAGATTGATCATCTTCAAGAGGGGGCGACTAGGGTCACATTTATAGGGCAAGAGGCAGTTAGGGTAAGGGCTAGGATCATGACAAGTGTAGGGCTAGGATGAGGAGGTTTGAGACAAGGAAAGTCTCCAAGACATTTCCATAATTCTCATTTAACCATTCCTTATTGTGCCCCACGCCTTTCCTTGTGCTCCAAGGCCTTGCTTTGCGCCCCAAGCAATGCCATAGAGGCATGCATTCCATCCAAGGAAGAGAGGGGAGGCGCCCTTTACTTCCATAATGAAGCAAAGGCGCCAACATGACCCCATTATGCCCCTAGGCGCTTAATGGTTCATGTTTCTCCCAATTATACCCTTTTAGCCTCTCATCTCTTCATGAGAACTTGTTATTGGGCCTCATTGGATAATGAGCTAGCCCAAACTTCATTACATGGGTTGATTAAGCAGTTGGATCCAATCCTATGCAACCCTAATCCAAATGTGACCAACCATGGTCAAATATGGGTCAACCTGCCAAAAATGAAGTTTGGCTCCAATAACATTCTTCCATTTCATCAGGCCCATTGGCGCTGATGAAATCTCCCAATTAGATCCGAGTTATCCAATAACTCGATCATAAGGCTTCCCGATCAATACGAGAACTAAAGTATCAAGGTGTGCGACCCTGTAGGTTCCTCTGACGCTGGCAGTGCTGACCAGAGGTCATCACAAGCAGTGAGTGGCACCTAGCAGTGCATCGCTGCTACCCAGGTCATTGGAATGGATATTGACATCGACATCCCCATCATCGCAACTAGGTACAGATGCATTATAGTCTCTTTGCCGAACTGATATCCGATTGGACAAGTATGTCACAACTTGCTTTCATCCAATCCACATGTTTATGACTAAAACAGGTTCTCACCTGGGTATGGCCATACACTCTCAGTCATAGAACTGTTGCTGTATATGCCCTAGGACCTAGTTTTGGTCAACTTATGTACTACTTGACACTGATATTTATATATCATTCTGGCATTGTCTTTATCATTGTTTGACTACACCTGCGATTGTGTACTTACATGATAATGTCCCTGGAGACAGATTGGATCTGTGCTCGAATTATAATCCCCAGTCGATGTACCTTAGTGGATATGGGACAGCTATGGTACTTGTGAGACTGGTATGTGGGCTGGTTAGGCACGTGGTGCTAACGCAGACACATGGGTATATCATTGGGGATATACTGGATAGACCCACTATGAGGCTATGACTTGGTGTCATGAGTTATCCTCATAAGTGACAGGAGATGCATTGATCCCTTGACTTGAGGTCATTGATCATTCTATATGGTTAGGGACTTGCTTTGATACAACCTAACACCTTGCCGTAGCTGGGAGGTCATAACGGTTGTTATTGAGCATGTCACGACCCATATGAGAAGATCAATGGATAGACATAGGATTTGCCCCTTCCCTAAGGAAGTATGATATCCATGGAGCTCCTTTATGGTTCTATGACTGAGAGTGTATGGCCATACCCAGGTGAGAACCTGTTTTAGTCATAGCCATGTGATTGGATGAAAACAAGTGGTGACACACTTGTCCAATCGGATATCAGTACGGCAAAGAGACTGTAATGCATCTGTACCTAGTTGCGATGATGGGGATGTCGATGTCGATATCCATTCCAACGACCTGGGTAGCAGCGATGCACTGCTAGGTGCCACTCACTGCTTGTGATGACCTTTGGTCAGCACTGCCAGCGTCAGAGGAACCTACAGGGTCGCACACCTTGATACTTGAGTTCTCATATTGATCGGGAAGCCTTATGATCGAGTTATTGGATAACTCGGATCTACTTGGGAGATTTCATCAGCGCCAATGGGCCTGATGAGATGGAAGAATGTTATTGGAGCCAAACTTCATTTCTGGCAGGTTGACCCGTATTTGACCATGGTTGGTCACATTTGGATTAGGGTTGCATTGGATTGGATCCAAGTGCTTAATCAACCTATGCAATGATGTTTGGGCTAGCTCATTATCCAATGAGGCCCAATAACAAGTTCTCATGAAGAGATGAAAGGCTAAAAGGGTATAATGGGGAGAAACATGAACCATTAGGCGCCTAAGGGTATAATGGGGTCATGTTGGCGCCTTTGCTTCATTGTGGAAGTAAAGGGCGCCTCCCCCACTCTTCCTAGGATGGAATGCATGCCTCTATGGCATTGCTTGAGGCGCAAGGCAACGCCTTGGCGCACAAGGAAAGGCGTGGGAACAAAAGGTAAGGTTGAATGAGAATTATGGAAATGTCTTGGAGACTTTCCTTATCTCAAACCTCCTCATCCTAGCCCTACATTTGTCATGATCCTATCCATTACCTTAACCACCTCTTGTCCTATAAATATGACCCTAGTCGCCCCCTCTTGTAAGTAATTGATCCTTGAAGGCGTAAACACAAGGAGAGGGGTGAGTGCTTGGAGCAAGGGCGCATCTTCCATAACCGCAACCCTCTTCCTCCTTTCCTCTTGGCGCAAGGAGATCTAGGGCTTGGCGGCTTGGGCGGTTTTCCTTCTTCACTTGGCGCATCTTTTCTCTGAGTGGCGCAAGAGAAGTAAAACATCTCCCTAAGGCTTGGATCTTCTTCCCGAGGCTAGCACCGAGAGTGGAAGAAGAGAACTCAAGAGATCCGTGTGTGCGAGACTGCAAAGGGCGCACACTTGGACGCCTACATCGGCATCGCTCCATATTGCTCTTAAGGTATTTCCTAACTCATCGTGTCGACTCCCTTGCTTGCGATCTTCACTGGGTTTTTGGGACTGGCCTGTTTCGGGGACATTCTTCCGCTGCGAAAAATGTATGTCCATAACTCTGAAAATTGTAAAATGTCCCCGGGGTTTCCCAACAGTGGTATCAGAGGGACTTGCAAGACTCTAACGATGTTTTATGCTTTTCTTCCATGCTCACATGCCATATTTCTATTTTCGTAAATAGCATGATGCATGGCAATCGATTTTTCTAAAAGTAGAAAAATTAGGGTTTCTTGTTTCTATCATCCTCTCAATCTCTTTTGGAATTTTTGGACTATTTTTCTTGTTTGATTTAAAGATCAAAGGCGCACGTAATTTTGTCAAGTAGGACGGGCATTGTGTCTTCGGACTGGCCAAGTCTCTTGATCTGACAAAATTGCCAGCCGAAAGGATCTCTGAAATCTTCATGAAAAATAAATTGCAATAAACCAAAAGACTTGTGAGAAGAAGATGAGAAAAAGAAACTGGTTTTATGAAAAAGTAAAATTTCAGATTTTATGTTTTTCGTGAGCATGTAGAATTGCATCAGTAAATACCTTGATTGTGCATAATGTTGTGATCATGAGTCAAGCCCCTCTTGCATGCCTGTGATGTATCCTTGTGCGGCCTGCGTGCCATCTTTTTATTATTAAGAGGAAGATTAAGGGCTAGGCGCATCCTTCTTGGACCTTGATGCTCGCATCTTGCTTGATGGCGCAAGCATGCAAGGTGATGCATGCAAGCTGGTGCTTGGTTGCTTGGTGGCGCAAGAAATCTTGGCCCCTTGCATGGTGGTGCACCTTCCTTGGAGGAAGACCATGGCATTGGCCGAACCTATGGGGAACTTTTAAAGTGTACCTCTAGGGTTTGAGAGCTAAACCATGAGAGAAGGACCTTGGATCCAACCTTGAAGTTCAAGCTATAGGTCGGCTAGGTTAGGTCTAGTTTTTGGGGCTTGAGTTCTAGGACAAGAGTTGAACCTATTTCATGGCATGGATTGGTTCAATGTCTTGTATAGGATATGATCACATCATCCTTTACTGCTTTTATTATTATCTGAAGAAGCATGCCTGAAATGTTTTACCGTTATGTTATCACTATAGGATTGCATGCCTGTAATGATAAACATAAGATAAAACTGAGATGATGAGACCTTAAACAAAAACCCTCAATTAAAATATCAAGTCTGGTAGCCTTCTAACGCGTAGCCCTCACTAAGCTATCGATCAGTGGAGTTGTGAATTGTTTCCCACCCTCGTGGGACACACCCACTTATCTTTAGAAAGTGCGTGGTGGCAATGGTTTCCCTAGTCCAGTTTTAACCTGGGCGTGCCTTCGCAAGGAAACTCGTTGGCCCTAGGCATAACGGTTAGGAATGGACTTGACTAGAAGTTCACATGTGCTGGGCACATGGTGAAAGTCTAGAGGCATCGTCGAGAGGTAAAGGTTTCATGTTGTATCCAGCCCTCGCTGGACATGAAATGCCCAGATTGTCTCGACAAGGGGAGTTGCTTGGAGCAACCGGCCGGCGCGCCCACCTTAGGAAGCATGGGTTTCTTTGTGCATCTCATCCCACCCTCGTGGGACGCAAAGCCTCATGTGAAATAAGGATCCCATCTCACTAGGAAGTTTGAAACTTCCCGATTGACTTTGTGGGTTGTCAATTCGAATATAAAATAGTGGGAGCCATGGTCATTTAAAACAAGTCCAGTTTAAATGACTCGAAGTAGTACTAATATGCTGTTTCTTGGTTGTTGTAGAACAATGGCTGTGAACAATGGCAGATGGTCACTGCGATCTACCCTGGAAAGGGATAAGTTGGTTGGATCCAACTTAAAGGATTGGTATATGAATTTGAGAATTGTGCTTAAGCTCGAGAGGAAGCTATATGTCCTTGAGAAGCCAATTCCTGAACCACTTCCATGCTTGGCCTCGGCGGCTGAGAAGGATGCTTATGATAAGCATCAAGCTGATACTTTGGAGGTTGCACAATTGATTCTAACCAACATGTCGCCCGAGCTTAGAGGGCAATATGAATCTAAGAGTGCCTCTGAAATTATTTCTAATCTAAGGCAGCTCTTTGATGCATTGGTTGAGCTCAACCCTCCCAAAGTAAACATTCAGTGCGTGGAGCCCAAAGGCTTAACTAATACATTGAAAACAAAGATGGAAAGAGTCAGGAATAATAAGTGCTACTCATGTGGAGGACCACCTCACATGATAAAGGACATAGTACGACTTCAGAATGAGAAGAAGAGAGGCAAGGCTTCGTCTTCATGCTCAGGTATTTATGTTACAGAAGTCAACCTTTCTACTTCTATGTCATGGGTATTAGATACCGCATGTGGAGCTCATATTTGTACAAATATGCAGGGGCTCAAGAAAAGTAGATCGGTGCGGCTTGGAGAGATTGACCTACGCGTTGGAAACGGGGCACAGGTTGCTGCTGTTGCTGTAGGCGTTTTGACTCTCTCCTTGCCTTCTGGACTTCAATTAGAACTAGACAATTGCTTTTGTGTACCTTCGCTAACAAAGAACATTGTATCCATTCCTTGCTTGGCGAGGAAAGGATTTAAATTTGAAATAAATAAGAACTCCTGTTCTTTTTCATTTGCAAATATGTTCTATGGGAAGGGTACTTTATGCAATGGTCTGTATATCTTGGATATGGAAAGTTCTGTTTGTAACATAAGCAATAAAAGGACCAAACTGAGTGGTTCAGTTGGTGCTTTCCTATGGCACTGTCGATTAGCCCATATAAACAAGAATCGCATCCAACAACTCCTTGCAAATGGATTGTTAGATTCAAGTTCCTTGGAGGAATTTGATACTTGTGAACCTTGTTTATTAGGGAAGATGACAAAGGCGCCCTTCACCAAGATTGGTGAGAGGGCAGAAGGTTTATTGGATCTCATACATACTGATGTGTTTGGGCCCTTCAATAAACAAGCCAGAGGAGGGTACAACTACTTCATTACCTTCACTGATGACTTCAGTAGGTATGGTTATGTCTACTTAATGAGACATAAATCTGAATCCTTTGAGAAATTCAAGGAGTTCAAGAATGAAGTAGAGAACCAGCTTGGAAGATCCATTAAAGCTCTTCGATCAGATCGAGGTGGAGAATACCTGAGTGGTGAGTTCTTTGACTATCTGAGAGAGTGTGGGATCATATCCCAACTCACTCCTCCTGGAACATCTCAATGGAATGGTGTGTCTGAAAGGAGAAATTGAACTTTATTGGATATGGTTCGATCGATGATGAGTCATGCAACTCTACCTTCATCATTCTGGGGGCATGCACTAGAAACAGCTTCTCTAATACTGAATAATGTTCCATCTAAGAGTGTCTCCAAAATACCATACGAGGTATGGAGTGGAAGACGCCCTAATCTCACGTTTATCAGGATCTGGGGATGTGAGGCTTATGTCAAACGTCAGGATTATAGCAAGCTAGAACCTAGATCTGATAAGTGTGTGTTTGTGGGGTATCCTAAGGAAACTAAAGGATACTACTTCTATGTCCCAACCGAGAACAAAGTTTTTGTTGCTCAGGGTGCTGTCTTTCTAGAGAAAGAATTTCTTATGAAAGAAGTTAGTGGGAGGAAGTTTGACTTGGATGAGGTCCAAGTGCAAGCACAAGACAAAGAGATGGAATCTAAGCCACCTGCACCAGTTGCTAGGCAACCTGAGGCTCAGACACAGGTCCCACGTAGGTCTGGGAGAATTCGTCGTGCACCTGAAAGGTATGGGTCACTACCGACCCAACACGATGGGATCTTCATCATTGAGGATGAACCTAGAACCTATGATGAGGCGGTCAGTCGACCGGACTCCGAGAAATGGCTTGACGCCATGAGATCTGAGATGGATTCCATGTCGGCTAACCAAGTCTGGGATTTGGTTGAGCTGCCTGATGGGGTAAAACCCATAGGGTGTAAATGGGTCTTCAAGAAGAAGACAGACATGGATGGCAAAATAGTTACCTATAAGGGTAGACTAGTGGCTAAAGGATTTAAACAAGTCCATGGGGTGGACTATGATGAAACCTTCTCGCCAGTTGCCATGATTAAATCCATTCGGATTCTGCTTGCTATAGCTGCATATCATGACTATGAGATATGGAAAATGGATGTGAAAATAGCTTTCCTTAACGGGAAGCTGACTGAGGATGTGTATATGACACAACCTGATGGCTTCATCCATCCTGCAGAGGCTAATAAGGTCTGCAGGCTAAAGAGGTCCATTTATGGATTAAAGCAAGCATCTCGAAGTTGGAATCTTTGATTTGATGAGGCCGTGAGAGATTATGGCTTTATCAAAAGCGAAGATGATGCCTGTGTATACAGAAAATTGAAAGGAAACCTAGGTAACATGCATTTCGAAAATTTTGCATAGGCGGAAAAACTAGGTTTCATGGATCGCTTGACTTGAAATATAATCAACCATGAAAGGATAAGTTGAAGCATTACCATGGCCATGGTTTGAGTGGCGGCTTGGAAGAAGAAAGGGGAAAGGCGCCTCTTCTCGAAAGGAATCACACACAAGATGTTGATGGCTTCTTCCTTGTGCTCTTTGTGCAGGAGTCCCCTTCGAGGGGGAGCGAGAAAACCCTAATGGCGCATGTGTTACATCGCAGCGGAAATAGGGGTTTTAGGGATCATTATGCATGATATATATTCAACTATGAAAAACGATTACGAGTGCCAATAAGATTCATACCATCGCCATCTATGGATGAAGTATTGGAAGCAAGGAGCGAAAGGGATCCTCTCCCTAGTCGACGCACACACGATGAAGAATGGCCTCTCCTTGTCGTCTTTGTGCTAGCAAAGCTTCAAGGGTCCTTTGCGCATGGAGGGGATAAGATCCTTGGGCTTGTCGAAGAAGAAGTTTCTCTACCCTCTTCGAGAGAGTTTTTTACACGAGAAGGAAGGCGACTTCGTTCAAGAGTGATGATCGCCAATAGAGTAAAAACGTTGTCATGAACGTGGGCGTTGCTATCCAAAAATAGTAACCCATTACTCACTTCGGTTATGCGTTCACATGAAGTGAACCGCAATTCCTTCTCTTCGATTATTTGAACCAAGCGCTCATTACATGAGCTGGTTCAAGTGACTTTGGTCTAAGACCAAATCGGCCCAAGCAATGGTCGATCTTATTGAACCACAAGGTTCAAGATCACCGTTGATCTCTTGATGCTCTAGATCTCACTGATCTAGCATCATAACTCTCGATCGAAGCTTACCGATCTAAAGCCCTAATCAATCAAACATGATCAGACCAGATCTCACTCGCAATCAGAGCTTAACACCCCTTTAAACTGAACTAAACAATTCAGTCCACACGATCTGACTTAAAGAAGCCATATCATCAAATTGTGCGACCCTAAGGGTTTCCTTTAAATGTCGGTAACGATAACTCACGTTATCACGACCAGTGAGGGGTATCTAGCAACACATCACTGTCTCCTGATATAAAGGAAAGAGTCTTCCAAGACTTCACCCAAACCACAGCACAAGTGTGAATCCAATTCACTAGGCATGCATACTTCCTTTGCCACTTGATGTTCTTATTGGACAAGCCTGTCAAGCTTGTAACTCCAATATGATGAGCATGATTAGATCAGATGAACACTGTCACCTGGGTATGGCCATACACTCTCTCAATCATCTCATCCAGGGGGCCCTTATAGAACATCACACTCCTTAAACAAGGAGACGGCAATCCTATGTCTATCACTAGTGTCCTAACCTGACTCAAGCTCACCATCCAAGATAGTCTATAATCATTATGTTTCAAATGATATTGAACTACCTCAAAACAATGACAATCATCATTTAGAAAACACAAGTGATCTCAAGTCAGAGGAAATGTGCCACTTGTCGCAATCAAGGAATATTCACATTGTGACAAACAATTGAACATCCTAGTAGGGTCTGTCCAGTACATCCCATGTACCCATGAGTCTACATCTTATTCCATGCTCGAAGCATCCTATAAGATTAGAACACATATTAGTCTTAACCATATCGAGGCTGTCTCATGTTCACCAAGATATATCGACTAAGGACATAATAGCATGTCAGCCCAGCTGAACAGCTTTGAGACATTATTCAGAGGAACATATATTGCAGCAGACAATGTAGCTAACTGAATAACAACCATGCCTTTATAAACTTAAGAGTTTATTACATGATACAGATACATTCCCATAGGCCTCAAACATTAGCCTTAAGGGCATACCCCAACAATCTCCCACTTGCACTTAATCTAATGGTTGAGAAATCTCAAACCCATATTATTACAGTGCTTCTCATGCTTCTGCTGCGCCAGAGGCTTGGTAAGCGGGTCTGCCAGATTGTCATCTGTATGAACCTTGCATACTTTGATCTCGCCACGATCAATGATCTCCCTGATCAAATGAAACCGTCTCTGTATGTGCTTGGACTTCTGGTGCGACCGTGGTTCCTTTGCTTGTGCGATTGCTCCAGTGTTATCACAAAAGATAACCAAAGGATCTGCACTCGAAGGAACGACACCAAGTTCTCTCACGAACTTACGAATCCACACTGCCTCCTTGGATGCTTCCGAGGCTGCAACATACTCGGCTTCTGTTGTGGAATCAGCAACAGTTGACTGTTTGAAACTTTTCCACACCACTGCTCCTCCATTCAAGCTAAAAACATAGCCTGATTGCGATCGGAAATCATCCTGGTCAGACTGGAACGAAGCGTCAGTATATCCTTCAATACTGAGTTCTTCCTGACCACCATATATCAAGAACATATCTTTGGTCCTCCGCAGATATTTTAAAACGTTCTTGACTGCAATCCAGTGCGCCATACCTGGATTACTCTGGTAACGACTGGTCACGCTTAACCCGTAAGCGACGTCTGGGCGAGTACACAACATCGCATACATAATGGAACCAATAGCCGAAGCATAAGGCGTATTGTCCATTTCATCTTTCTCAGTCTGTGTTTGTGGACACTGACTCTTCGAAAGACTCAGACCATGTCTGACTGGAAGATATCCTCGTTTAGAATTCTCTAAATGAAATCTCTCCAGGACCTTATCGATGTAAGTACTCTGGCACAGCCCGAGAAGCCTCTTAGATCTATCCCTGTAGATCTTCACACCTAACACATAGGCTGCTTCTCCTAAATCTTTCATCTGGAAACATTTCCTCAGCCATGCCTTAACAGCATGCATTTCAGGAATGTCGTTTCCAATGATCAAGATGTCATCGACGTAGAGGACTAGGAAAGTAATCACGCTCCCACTAAACCTCTTATAAACACACGGGTCATCCTCGTTCTTGATGAAACCAAAATCAGTGACTGATTCATCAAAACGAATATTCCAGCTTCTTGATGCTTGTTTAAGTCCATAAATGGACTTCTTTAACTTGCATATTTTATGACGATCCGCTGGATTAGTGAAACCCTCAGGTTGTGTCATATACACATCCTCATCCAGATTTCCATTAAGGAAAGCTGTTTTCACATCCATTTGCCAGATCTCATAATCGTAATATGCAGCTATCGCAAAAAGAATCCGAATAGACTTAAACATGGCAACAGGTGAGAAAGTTTCATCATAATCTATCCCGTAGATTTGTTTGAAACCTTTCGCAACTAGCCTGCCTTTATAGGTAACCACGTTACCATCCATGTCAATCTTCTTCTTGAAGATCCATTTACAGCCTATAGGGATTATTCCCGGAGGCGGATCAACCAAATCCCAGACTTGGTTATCTGACATGGAGTCCATCTCGGCGCGCATAGCCTCAAGCCATCTCGCTGACTCCGGTCCACTGACCGCATCCGCATAAGTAAGGGGTTCATCATTATCAATGATGTAGACTCCGTCATAGCGCTCAGGCTGTCGACGGATCCTACCCGATCTTCGCGGTTCCCGTGATATCTGAGCCTCAGGTTGTTCAATAACCTGTTCTACCGGCTCAGGCTCATCCAACTGTGCTTGGTCACTTTGTCCTTCTTCTGGACTCTCATCCAGCTTTATTTCTCTCCCACTGGCCTCTTGCAGAAGAAACTCCTTCTCAAGAAATATGGCCGTCCGAGCAACAAAAACCTTGTTCTCCTTGGGATCGAAGAAATAATAACCCTTAGTTTCCTTAGGGTAACCGACAAAGATACATTTGTCAGATCTGCTCTCTAGTTTCCCAGAGGCGAGCTTTTTGACATAAGCCTCGCAGCCCCAGATCCTGATAAATGTCAAGCTCGGCTGTTTCCTATACCATAACTCATATGGCGTCTTAGAAACTGCCTTGGATGGCACTCGGTTTAGTACCTTTGCAGCTGTTTCCAGTGCAAAACCCCAAAAGGAGTATGGAAGAGTAGCCTGACTCATCATAGAACGAACCATATCTAGTAATGTTCTATTTCTCCTTTCGGACACACCATTCCATTGCGGTGTTCCTGGTGGAGTGAGCTGTGAGATAATCCCACACTCTTTTAGATAGTCAGTAAACGCATGACTTAGGTATTCACCACCTCGATCTGAGCGAAGTGTTTTGATATTACGGCCTAGCTGATTTTGTACTTCATTCTTGAACTCTTTGAACTTGTCAAAAGATTCACTCTTATGTCTCATCAGATAGACATACCCATATCTACTGAAATCATCAGTAAAGGTAATGAAGTACTGATAGCCACCTCTGGCATGTTTACTAAATGGCCCACACACATCACTGTGTATAAGGTCAAGTAAACCTGAAGCCCTTTGACCTTTGTGAGGAAAAGGTGACTTCGTCATTTTACCCATTAAACAAGCCTTGCATGTATCAATTTCCTTGTAGGAGAATGATCCCAGCAGTCCATTATCATGCAACCGCTTAATGCGTTTCTCGTTTATATGGCCTAAACGACTATGCCATAGCAAGGTGCTGTCATCAGCATACTTGGCTTTCTTAATCTCAATTTGCTGTATCGAACATTCCATGTCCAACATGTATAACCCATTGTTAATTGAACCAGTTGCATAAACAATATTATCTAAAGACAAAATACACTTTGAAATATTGCATTCAAAGGAAAATCCCTTCCTGACAAGAGCAGGAATGGAGATAATATTTTTAGTTATACTGGGAACAAAGTAACAACTGTTTAGTTCCAATACAATTCCAGATGGTAAAGAAATGAAGTAGTCTCCTACAGCAACAGCAGCAACCCGTGCCCCGTTTCCAACGCGTAGGTCCACCTCATGCTGTCCCACCTGCCTTCTTCTCTTGAGTTCTTGCACATTTGAACAAATGTGAACTCCACATGCAGTGTCCAACACCCATGATATAGAAGAAGAAAACATGACCTCAGTCACGAATATACCTGAGCCAGAAGCAAAGCTTCCCCTCTTGTCTCCTTGGAGCGCTTTACAGTCCTTTTTCCAGTGACCCAGCTGGCCACAGTGGAAACACCTGTATTCCTTGGACCGCTTCACCTTCTGCTTCAGAGCCTTGCTGTAATTCTTGACCGGGGCCTTGCCCTTCTTCCCCTTCTTCTTGTTCCTAGAAGGAACCATCAAGACAGAGGTTGAAGGCTTACCCTTCAGAGTTTCCTCAGTAGTCAAGAGCATATTCAACAGCTCTGCCGGCGTACAATCGATTTTGTTCATATTAAAGTTAATAATGAACGCGTCGAATGATGGCGGGAGAGACTGCAGAATAATGTCCACAGCAAGCTCCTGGTTGATGGTGTGCCCTAGTTTCTCCAGAGCCTCCTTGTGCCCAATCATCTTGAGCACGTGAGCTCCCACTGGGCTCCCTTCAGCCAGTTTGCTCTGAAAGAAGAGCTTAGTCAAATTATAGCGTTCAGTCCTCGCCTGTGCAGCATACAGCATCTTGAGGTTTGCTATAATCTGTATAGCTGACATATCCTCATGCTGACGCTGCAGCGGTGGCGTCATAGACGCTAGCATCAGGCAAGCGACATCAATGCTATCATTGACGTGCTTTTCATAGGCTTCCCGAACCGCCCTTGCGGCGTTCGGAGCGGGCTGCGGCGGTATCGCCGTCTCGAGGACATACAGTTTCCTCTCTGCCTTAAGAACGATCTTAAGGTGTCCAAACCAGTCAGAGAAGTTCGGCCCAGCAAACTTCTCCCTTTCCAGTAGGGATCGCACATTGAAGTTCATGGTGTTCGTTGCTGCAGGTATCTACAACAATGCAAGAACAGCAAGGTCAGTATCAATGTATAAGAATCGATCAGGACTTAAGAAAGATTCTTTTTCTCACTATTTTATCAGGCGTGAAAAATCCAGCAAAACAGCCCGAAAGAGTAGAACTCTTTTAGTGAGATGGGATCCAGATTTCATACTTGGTCTCCGCGTCCCGCTCAGGCGAGATAAGATGCACAGAGAGTACAAGCACTAGTTTCTGGTAGGCGTCCCAGCCAATCGCCAACCCGTGCGATTCCCCTTCATCTGGGCAATCCAGCAGACTGTGCCAACTGAGTTGGTACAACACAGTCTCTGATCCCACAGATGGCTGCCTCCATGTGCTACCATATGCGCCACATATGTAGCCTACACGGTCAAGCTGACCCGACCTACTCCCTGGACCACCATGTGCTATGCTGAGCAACGAGAAGGGATAAATCCCTACTCTGTAACACACAGGTGTAATCCCACACCCTCTGAAGATAGATGGACGTGCCCACTGAGTGGGTACAACACGGCTCCAACGATAATCAGAACAGTGAGGTTTCGCGTCAGAAGGCTTACGAGCTTGATATTTTAGCGTTGGATTTTAACGGTCTTTTATCTTCTTGCCTATCATGCAATTCCTATGGTGATAGCAGAAGATAATTTGATCATGCAATTCCAATATTTAAGCAATAAAAGAAAGCATGTATCTTATGTGGTAAAAGCCCATAGCCCTAGAAGACCTTAACCTAACTTAAGTCTTCATTTGCTCTTCATGGGTCTTTTGCTGCTCATCTGGCCCAAACCTGGGCCCAAGCGCCATCTGCAGCACAGGTGCGCCCACCAGGAATTTGCGCCTGGTCCCAGAGTCGAACCCTGGACCTCCCACCTGGTCAAGCCACTGCTGCATGCGCCTCTGCCAAGTGTGCTCTGTGCTCTTGTCTAATTAAATTACAAATTTAACTATCTAGACAAGAGTGACACGCAGGTCACTAACATTTATAAATTAAAACACAGTGATGCGCAGATCACAATAATTAATTTACAATTTAATACAGGCACGCAGGCCCCAGCACAGCACACAATTAATATGAGCAGCCCACATAAGACTAAATAGACAAACATATGCATCCAATCAGCATCATGTGATCCATCATAAAAATTAAAATTTTCGAAAACCCCTTGGGATCAATTTTAATTTTTTCCTTATTTCCCCTACAACCTTACAACGGTCCATTACTAGGGATCCACTCAACCAACCTAGTCAAATCCACTGCCCTTGCATGCACCAAGTCCTAACTGACTTGTGTTGACCATAAGGTCAACCATGCATGCGCCAGGGCTGAACGACCACACTGAGGTCTGGCAAGCGGGCGTGACCCCGGGCCTAACTCAGGTGCGTTCATTGGGTGTCTCAATCAGACATCGCTACACACCTGTCTGCAGTCGACCTATAGCCACCATAGGCTTGCGCCAAAGTGCTAACTGGTCGACCCATTCAGGCTGTCAGATGGTCTGATCAGACTGTTTGGATCTAACACAGGGGATGATTTCAACCCTAATAACCCGTCTAAGGGTTTAATGCAGGCGGCACTTAGATCTAATGGTGTGCGCGCAAGTCGTTTGAGTTTTTAAGAAAACATCAACAAGAACATATAGAAGCGCTACCTTACTACATGCGTCAACTACAATACACAACAAGTAAAGGTTCGCATGTAGCCTAGATCTAGCAATATGGCGCATACAAGGATCACAAATCACAGCAAACATATTATCATGCATTTTAACCTGCTCTGATACCAATTGCAGGAGTCCCCTTCGAGGGGGAGCGAGAAAACCCTAATGGCGCATGTGTTACATCGCAGCGGAAATAGGGGTTTTAGGGATCATTATGCATGATATATATTCAACTATGAAAAACGATTACGAGTGCCAATAAGATTCATACCATCGCCATCTATGGATGAAGTATTGGAAGCAAGGAGCGAAAGGGATCCTCTCCCTAGTCGACGCACACACGATGAAGAATGGCCTCTCCTTGTCGTCTTTGTGCTAGCAAAGCTTCAAGGGTCCTTTGCGCATGGAGGGGATAAGATCCTTGGGCTTGTCGAAGAAGAAGTTTCTCTACCCTCTTCGAGAGAGTTTTTTACACGAGAAGGAAGGCGACTTCGTTCAAGAGTGATGATCGCCAATAGAGTAAAAACGTTGTCATGAACGTGGGCGTTGCTATCCAAAAATAGTAACCCATTACTCACTTCGGTTATGCGTTCACATGAAGTGAACCGCAATTCCTTCTCTTCGATTATTTGAACCAAGCGCTCATTACATGAGCTGGTTCAAGTGACTTTGGTCTAAGACCAAATCGGCCCAAGCAATGGTCGATCTTATTGAACCACAAGGTTCAAGATCACCGTTGATCTCTTGATGCTCTAGATCTCACTGATCTAGCATCATAACTCTCGATCGAAGCTTACCGATCTAAAGCCCTAATCAATCAAACATGATCAGACCAGATCTCACTCGCAATCAGAGCTTAACACCCCTTTAAACTGAACTAAACAATTCAGTCCACACGATCTGACTTAAAGAAGCCATATCATCAAATTGTGCGACCCTAAGGGTTTCCTTTAAATGTCGGTAACGATAACTCACGTTATCACGACCAGTGAGGGGTATCTAGCAACACATCACTGTCTCCCGATATAAAGGAAAGAGTCTTCCAAGACTTCACCCAAACCACAGCACAAGTGTGAATCCAATTCACTAGGCATGCATACTTCCTTTGCCACTTGATGTTCTTATTGGACAAGCCTGTCAAGCTTGTAACTCCAATATGATGAGCATGATTAGATCAGATGAACACTGTCACCTGGGTATGGCCATACACTCTCTCAATCATCTCATCCAGGGGGCCCTTATAGAACATCACACTCCTTAAACAAGGAGACGGCAATCCTATGTCTATCACTAGTGTCCTAACCTGACTCAAGCTCACCATCCAAGATAGTCTATAATCATTATGTTTCAAATGATATTGAACTACCTCAAAACAATGACAATCATCATTTAGAAAACACAAGTGATCTCAAGTCAGAGGAAATGTGCCACTTGTCGCAATCAAGGAATATTCACATTGTGACAAACAATTGAACATCCTAGTAGGGTCTGTCCAGTACATCCCATGTACCCATGAGTCTACATCTTATTCCATGCTCGAAGCATCCTATAAGATTAGAACACATATTAGTCTTAACCATATCGAGGCTGTCTCATGTTCACCAAGATATATCGACTAAGGACATAATAGCATGTCAGCCCAGCTGAACAGCTTTGAGACATTATTCAGAGGAACATATATTGCAGCAGACAATGTAGCTAACTGAATAACAACCATGCCTTTATAAACTTAAGAGTTTATTACATGATACAGATACATTCCCATAGGCCTCAAACATTAGCCTTAAGGGCATACCCCAACACTTTGTGCTAGCAAGGCACTAAGGAGTCCTTGATCGAAACTTGGAGAGGAGATGTGCTATCACTTTGTTGGCCGCACTCCCCCTTCTTTTTGTTGCGTGAAGATGATCAAGCAACTAACCACACGAGGAGGCGAGAGAGCAAGCTTCGAAAACGTGAGAGCCAAAGATAGAAAGATTCGGTTACCACTTATGGTAAGAACCAAAAGTGTAACCCCCTCTCTTAACTCCCATGCGTTCACCTTAAGTGAACCAACCGAAACTTCCCTCTTTAATTGAACCATGCGCTCACACTAAGTGAACCGGTTCAATTCTATTTGGTTCAAGGACCAAATCAAACCAACCCTGGTTTTGATCTTATTGAACCAAGTGGCTCAAGATCCAAGCACACATCTCTTGACGCTCTTGATCTCTTCGATCAAGCATCAATCCTCCCGATCGAAGCTTACCGATCATATGTCCTAATCAATCAAACATGATCAGACTAGATCTCACTTCCAATCAGAGTTTAAATTACTTTAAACTGAACTAGAATAATTTCAGTCCACACGATCTGACATAAGTAAGCCATATCATCAAATTGTGCGACCCTAAGGGTTTCCTTCAATGTCGGTAACGATAACTTACGTTATCACGATCAGAGATGGGTATCTAGTAACACATCACTGTCTCCCGATATGAAGGAAAGAGTCTTCCAAGACTACTCCCAAACCATAGCACAAGTGTGAATCCAATTCACTCAGTATACATGTTCCCTTTGCCACTGGATGTTCTCGTTGGACAAGCGTGTCAAGCCTGTAATTCCAACACGATGAGAATGGTTAGATCAGATGAACATAGTCATCTGGGTATGGCCATACACTTTCTCAACCATCTCATCCAGGGGGCCCCTTTAGAACATCACACTCCAACTAGGAGAGGCAATCCTATATCTATCACTAGTGTCCTAACATGACTCATGCCCACTATCCAAGATAATCCTTAAACATTATCTTTCAAATGATATTGAAGTACCTCAAGACAATGCCAATCATCACTTAGTAACACAAGTGATCTCAAGTCAGAGGGAATATACCACTTGCTTGCTTATAAGGATTTATTCACATTGTGACAAACAATTGAATATCCTAAGTAGGGTCAGTCCAGTACATCCAATGCACCTATGTGTCTAAATCTTATTCCATGCTCGTAGCATCCTATAAGACCAGAACACATATTAGTCTCAATCATATCAAGGCTGTCTCATGTTCACCAAGATATCTCGACTAAGGACAACTCTGAATGTCAGCAAAGCTGAACATCATTGAGACATTACTCAGAGGTATACATACAGCAGCAGACAATGCAACAATCTGAATAACAACAATTGCCTTTATAAACATATACTCAGTTTATACATGATGCTGATAATAACCCAAGGCCTCAAACATTAGCCTTAAGGGCATACCCCAACAATCTCCCACTTGCACTTAAACTAATGGTTGAGAAATCTCAAACCCATATTATTACAGTGCTTCTCATGCTTCTGCTGCGCCAGAGGCTTTGTAAGCGGGTCAGCTAGATTGTCATCTGTATGAACCTTGCAGATCTTGATCTCTCCTCGATCTATGATCTCACGGATCAAATGAAACCTTCTTTGTATGTGCTTGGACTTCTGGTGTGACCGTGGTTCCTTTGCTTGTGCAATCGCTCCAGTGTTATCACAGAAGATAACCAATGGATCTGCACTTGAAGGAACAACCCCAAGTTCTTGAATGAACTTACGAATCCATACTGCCTCCTTTGATGCTTCTGAGGCTGCAACATACTCGGCTTCTGTTGTGGAATCAGCAACAATTGATTGTTTGAAACTCTTCCACACCACTGCTCCTCCATTCAAGCTAAAAACATAGCCTGATTGCGATCAGAAATCGTCTTGGTCAGAGTGGAATGAAGCGTCAGTATATCCTTCAATACTGAGTTCTTCCTGACCTCCATAAATCAAGAACATATCTTTGGTTCTCCGAAGATATTTCAAAATATTCTTGACTGCAATCCAGTGTGCCTTCCCTGGATTACTTTGGAACCGACTGGTCACGCTTAACCCGTAAGCGACGTCTGGGCGAGTACATAACATCGCATACATGATGGACCCAATAGCCGAAGCATAAGGCGTATTGTCCATCTCATCTTTCTCAGATTGTGTTTCAGGACACTGGCTCTTTGAAAGATTCAGACCATGTCTGACTGGAAGATATCCTCTTTTAGAATTTTCTAAATGGAATCTCTCGAGGACCTTATCGATGTAAGTACTCTAGCACAACTCGAGAAGCCTATTAGATCTATCTCTGTAGATCTCCACACCTAATACATAGGCTGCTTCTCCCAAATCTTTCATCTGGAAACATTTTCTTAACCATGCCTTAACTGCATGTAGTTCAGGAATATCGTTTCCAATGATTAAAATATCATCGATGTAGAGGACTAGGAAAGTAATCACGCTCCCACTAAACCTTTTATATACACACGGGTCATCTTCATTTTTGATGAAACCAAATTTACAGATTGATTCATCAAAACGAATATTCCAGCTTCTCGATGCTTGTTTTAGTCCATAAATGGACTTCTTTAATTTGCATATCTTATGACGTTCTGATGGATTGATGAAACCTTCAGGCTGTGTCATATACACATCCTCTTCCAGTTTTCCATTAAGGAAAGCGGTCTTCACATCCATTTGCCAGATCTCATAATCATAATATGCTGCTATCGCGAGAATAATTCGAATGGACTTGAACATGGCTACAGGAGAGAAAGTTTCATCATAATCTATCCCGTAGATTTGTTTGAAACCTTTCGCAACTAGCCTGCCCTTATAGGTAACCACGTTACCATCCATGTCTTTCTTCTTCTTGAAGATCCACTTACAGCCTATAGGGATTATTCCCGGAGGCGGATCAACCAAATCCCAGACTTGGTTGTCTGACATGGAGTCCACCTCGGCTCGCATAGCTTCAAGCCATCTTGCTGATTCCGGTCCACTGACCGCATCCGCATAAGTGAGGGGTTCATCATTAATGATGTAGACTCCGTCATAGCGCTCAGGCTGACGACGGATCCTTCCCGATCTACGCGGTTCCCGTGATATCTGAGCCTCAGGTTGAACATCAACCTGATCTATTTGCTCAGGCTCATCCAACTGAGCTTGACTACTTTGTCCTTCTTCTGGAATTTCATCCAGCTTTATTTCTCTCCCACTTGCCTCTTGCAGAAGAAATTCCTTCTCAAGAAAAATAGCCGTTCGAGCAACAAATACTTTGTTCTCTTTGGGATCATAGAAATAATAATGCTTAGTTTCTTTAGGGTAACCGACAAATATACATTTATTTGATCTGCTCTCCAGTTTCCCAGAGACGAGCTTTTTGACATAAGCCTCGCAACCCCAGATTTTAATAAATGTCAAGCTCGGCTGTTTCCCATACCATAACTCATATGGTGTCTTTGAAACGGCCTTGGATGGCACTCGGTTTAGCACCTTTGCAGCTGTTTCCAGTGCAAATCCCCAAAAGGAGTAAGGTCGGCTAACCAAATCTGGGATTTGGTTGAGCTGCCTGATGGTGTAAAACCCATAGGGTGTAGATGGGTCTTCAAGAGGAAGACAGACATGGATGGCAATATAGTTACCTATAAGGGTAGACTAATGGCTAAAGGATTTAAACAAGTCCACGGGGTGGACTATGATGAAACCTTCTCGCCAGTTGCCATGATCAAATGCATTCAGATTCTGCTTGCTATAGCTGCAAATCATGACTATGAGATATGGCAGATGGACATGGAAACAGCGTTCCTTAATGGGAAGCTGACTAAGGATGTGTATATGACACAACCTGATGGCTTCATCCATCCTGCAGATGCTAGTAAGGTCTGCAGGCTAAAGAAATCCATTTATGGACTAAAGCAAGCATCTCGAAGTTGGAATCTTCGATTTGATGAAGCCGTGAGAGATTATGGCTTTATCAAAAGCGAAGATGACGCCTGTGTATACAGAAAATTCAGTGGGAGCTTGGTGACTTTTCTGGTCATGTATGTCGATGACATACTGCTCATCGGAAAAGACATCCCTAGTCTTCAAGCTGTGAAGACTTGGTTAGGGAAGTGTTTCAAGATGAAGGACTTACGGGAGGCTGCCTACATTCTGAGCGTGAGGATCTACTGGGATAGATCCAAGAGGCTCTTGGCCCTTAGTCAGAGTATCCACATTGATAAGGTCCTGGAGAGGTTCAACTTGGAGCAATCCAAGAAAGGATACCTTCTAGTGAGAGATGGCCTTACTCTCTCAAAGAGCCAGTGTCCTATAACACAGGCTGAGAGGGATAACATGAGTCGAATTCCCTATGCTTCGGTAGTGGGATCAATCATGTATGCAATGCTGTGTACTGGACCAGATGTGGTTTATGCTGAAAGCATAACCAATCGATACCAATCCAATCTAGGTTTGCAGCACTAGGTGGCTGTAAAGAATATCCTTGAGTGTCCTGAAAAAGGACTAAGGATTTATTCTATATGGTCTACGGGGGACAGGAAGAGCTCAGTGTGCAGGGCTTCACTGATGAGTCGTTCCAGTCTGATCCTGACGACTTTAGATTGCAGACCAGCTATTTGTTTAAGATGGTTGGAGGTGCTGTATGCTGGAAGAGCTTCAAGCAATCCACCATAGCTAATTCTACAACCGAAGCTGAGTATGTGGTTGCTTATGAGGCAGCCAATGAAGCCGTTTGGATCAGGAAGTTCTTTTCTGAACTTCAGGTGGTTCCAAGTGCAATGGATCCCATTGAGCTCTACTATGACAACAATGGGAACTACACATACTAAGGAACCACGGTCTCATCAAAGGTCCAAACACATGCTCAGAAGATTTCACTTGATCAAAGAGATCATTGAGAGAGGTGATGTCAAGATTAGCAGAATTGACACAGAGAGCAATCTAGCAGACCCACTGACCAAGGCTTTGGCGCAGCAGAAGCATGATGGTCGTACTAGAGATATGGGGTTGAGGTTGCTCAACCTCTAGGTCTTAGTGCAAGTGGGAGATTGTTGGTGTATATGCCCTAGGACCTAGTTGTAACATCCCCTCAGAATAAACCCCAATCACAGACAGAAACCGCGGAAGATAGGGAATGTCACACACAAACGACAAGACAGATGCTAGGGAATAATAGCTTACACAAAACGATACGAAAAATTTCGGCAGCATGTCCCCAGAAACACTAAGAAAATTCCTGTACATGCTCCATAATATAACAATATGGGTCGACATCCCGACCACAAACTAAAACACGCCAATTCGAAACAAAATTCTCTGAACGACAGCACATCATCAAGTTAATAAAACCACGGTAATCAAATAATTCTAGACATAACAGAATTCACCGAAAACAGGCTTAAGCCCTCGGTTTACAATCGTATCAAAACCAAATGCCAACCCGGCAACAGATATCACAGTACTCAAAAAGAAATAGCCACATCCGGCTAACATGTCCATGAATCAAAAGTCATAATGCTTTGGCCACATCCGGCCCTCAAGATATCACAGGCTCGCAGGCCCCAACATATCAAGTCAGAAAGCAAAATATCCACTAAGCTGTAGGCTCCTGTAACATCCCGTTATCTTAACCCCAAACAAATGGCACAATTCATGAATGATACAGGATGTTTCATATAAGATCGATTCATATGCTAGGTAAAACCGAGTTCAAGAAAACACGATCTGAAAATTTCCACAAACCCATACATAAATATCCACAAAACACAAATCTCATAAATCACATAAGGGTACCTGCCACCACGCAATCCTTGCACTAGACATATGCAAGGCAACAGTTATATCAAATCCGATGGCATAAATACAATTCGATTCGAAATTCAAAGCAAAACCACAAAGTCGATTTTATAAACTCATACCAAACACCGAAACCAGGCTGAGGCCCGCGGTGACACAAAAATCAAACTCATTTAACTGCCACAATCTGGCAACACAAATTTCACATAGTTCACGTGGTTCACACAAATTCACATAGTTCACATCATTCATATAGTTCGTATAACTCATATAGTTCGGCCACAACCGGCCTCATATTTAAGCACAAAAGTTATTAAACATAATCACAGCAAACTAGCATAATGTCCACGCCAATGCTAACTCAAGAAATGCGCCCCTGCTCTATGCCTGAAAATAGTGAGGGGTGAGCTACACAGCCCAGTGAGTGGATAGTCTAAATCGACCATCCATAACATACATTCAAAAATATAGGCAGATTATTTTAAAAATCTTTAACAGAACATTATGTCAATATACAACAAGATTAAATACAGAAGTCATATAAACAGCCAGATGTACACACCAACATATAACAAACTCAGGTTCTAAACAAACTCAGGTTCTAGAGTTATACTCTAAACCAACTAAACACACCAATACTTAGTTAACCTAGTTGTCCAGCATATTCAGTAGTGACCGATATGGTCTAACCCGGCTTTGGCCTAAGCACTGGGAGCTGCAAAATCTCGTGCAACACATAAACATGGACAGTGAGTAGAATCAAGAGGTGGCCCCCGCCAGGTCACGACGTGGCACTTTGCTCTAAAACACCCCATAAACACATCGATGGCTTGTGTGTAGATTCAAGAGGTGGCCCCCGCCGGGTCACGGCGTGGCACTTTGCTCTACAACACCCCATATCACAAAAAGAGAGTGATGACATCAAGAGGTGGCCCCTGTCTGACCAAGACATGGCACTTTGCGTCAAAATCCGTTCTCCCAAAAGGTTCCTACTGGACAACAAACACATCTTATATCATATTTCATAAAGGTGGACTCTTAAGTGTCAACTAGACTCTAGGATAGTCATCACAAAAATCATATCGGGCAGGCTGAACATCAACCCCCATCACAATAATCATAATAGGCAGGCTGAACATCAACCCCCTCACATATCAAATACAGGGCTGAAATTCAAACCCTTAACATATCACATAAGGACTATCCAATGAGTACCCGGTTACACTTAGCCATAGTCCTAACCAACACATAACACATAATATTCAAAATTCCCATAATCACATAATTTTCAAAAATCTCATAACCACATAATGTTCACAATTCACATAATCACATAATGTTCACAAATCACATAACAACATAATATTCCAAAAATCACATAAACACCTAATATTTAAAAATCACATAATTACATAATATTAACAATCATATAAAGTAGTGTGGTCCTTAGGTTTCATGCTGATTAGTTCAGTCAAACCTTACTAGGTTATCACCCAAATTTCTCAAACAATTTCTCAATATTGCAGTTAACAAGCATCCATAAAAATTAACATAAAACTAAAACATGTAGTCATACAAACTATCCATAAAATTAACAAAAACTAAAACATGTATTCATACAAACTATTTTACAAATCTCTACATATAACCCACGGTTAACATAACATATTATCTATTAAATTTTACACCTTGAATTAACATGAATTTCATGCTCAAACCATTGGTCTAAAACTTCCGAAATTCCATAAATTAATACCTTAAATTTCATATTACCAATTTTCGGTTTTCATAAACAATCATCAAGATTATTTCGGTTTACATGGAAATTTAGGTTTTCATGGAAAAATACAATTCGGTTCTCATGAAGAACAATACCCTAAATTCGGTTTTCATACCCTAAATACACTTTGCATAATTTCGGTTTTAACATGGTAAATTTTCCAAGAACTCAAGTGTATCATTTAACACAAACACAACCAAATTGTTAAATCAATTAAGACATTCCACTCACCTTGAACCGTGAACACCAATAAGAAAAACCCTTCCAAAAAATTCGTCTAAGGCTTTGAAAGACGCCACCAAACACCAAGGAATGCCGGCCAAAGGAAGAGGAAGAGGAAGAAAGGAATTTCGCTTCCAAGCCTCCAAGAATCGCCCACTTCTTCCTAGCCGTCGCCCAAGTTTTCTCCCAAGCCAAAATCGCCAATTTTCTTTCCCCAATCGTTAAACCCACTAAAAATTCGGTTTTTGAATTTTAAACCCACTAACCAATTAATTCAAATAGGGTTTAACCCCTTTAACTAATTAAAATCGAATTTTAAATCCAATTAGCTAATTCACATAGGTTTTAATCCATTTAACCACTCACTTGACGAAAATCCAATAAGGATTTAATTAACCACTAAGCTCTAATTAATTTATCATAAACAACCAATAATAATTTATCATAAATTAACACAGCCAATAATCAAATAAAAATCTCTAATTAATTTACAATAAATTAACAACCAAAAATCTCTAGTTACTTAACTATTAACAACCAATACATAGAAAAATATCACAGTCAATAATTTTAGACAAAATCAAAATAATGCTTACCAAGACTTAAGATCCTTGGATCTTACAGCTCCTGCCCTGCATCTGGAAATATAGTGGAATGAGCTACACAGCTCAGTGAGTAGATAGTCTCGTTCGACCATCCACTAATATGCAACCCAAAAATAGATGCAGATATCTTTTCAAAAACTTTTAACAGAAGATGACAAAGCATGATACATAATAAAGCTGATAACCATAAATCACAATCATGATCATAAATCAATACCCCCACAATCCCGGGCAACAAGATCACAAAACAGCCTAACCGGCTAACAGACTCAGACTCACGCAACTATTGTCCAGTGATTACAGAACTGACCCCGAGGGTCCAACCCGGCCTTCGTCAAGGCACTGAGAGTAACTTGCGCAACAAACATTGGTGAGGCCTAGATTCAAGAGGTGGCCCCCGTCAGGTCACGACGTGGCACTTTGCTCTACGACACTCAACCACACCCCCTTACCGGGAACACAAAACCCCTACAACTGGGAAACAAGAACAGAACAGAAGGTGAATGAATTCAAGAGGTGGCCCCCGTCTGACCAAGACGTGGCACTTTGCTTCAAACACCCAACTCTCAAAAGGTTTATCACCTGGACAAAATACCCTTAACACAAACCGGAAACCTGAACCTCTAACCTGGTCACTAGACTCTAGAACAGTCCCTCCATTACCGGAAACATGTCAGAATAGGATGGGTGGATTCCCCAACCCCAAATCAGAATGACTGTTCACTGAGTGCTCTAGTTGACCCTAAGGTTCAGTCCACTCAAGTCTAGGACTCTTATCCTCAATCATACAACACGAACATTATCTCAGACTCCACATCAATCAAGTTCAGGAAAGGTCCTTAGATTTCATGCAAGCATGGTTTAACCTTTTCTAAGTTATCATCCAAAGTTATCAATCAATATTTCATGTCATTACTTTCTACATACACCATTCAATTAAAAATACATAATAATACAGAAAATTCACCAAATTTCGTTCACAATTAACATAAATGCAGAATATCATATATTCAAAGTTTTCTACTAATTCTGATAACAAAAGATAGAAATACCCCTAGTTCAAAGTTTAAGTCATGCATGAAAACTTATCCAAAAATCTCGTAAAAATAATCATTACATCCCTCATGATCCCTAGATTCGTAATTTCATGTTTTCCCCAATTTTAACTAGAAAATTTACCGAATTACCCCTAGGTCAATCTCAGTCAACAGAAACTTTTATTTCTAAAAATTCTCAGAAAAATACAGTAGAGTCCTCATATACCTAATTTCATGAATATCAGGTTTTCCCCAATTTTTACCCATACATTTGGGCGTAATTTCATGAAGAAGGGGCGAAATTCTCATTCAAGCCCTAATCTTCATGCAATTGAAATTCTAAGGCTACATACATGTTTAATCAAGGTCTAATTTATGATTAGGAATCTTAAAAACGAAAAGCCCTAATTCTCATGCAACCTAGGGTTTCGAATTTTGGAGAAAAGCAAGAAAACATGTACAATTTTGCAAGCATGAGTTCATATCATAATTCTAGCCCTTAATCCTCTCTAAATCAAGCAACACATACAATTTTCGTGAACTAGGTGAAGGAGAACATCCACTCACCTTGTTTTCGGTTCTTCCAAGTCAACACCCTCACGCCACTCACGCCACACAAGACGCCGGAACCACCCAAAAGCCGCCGGAAAATCGCCTCCACCACCTCTTGCCGCCGGCCACAAGAAGAGGAGAAGGAGAAGAAGAAGCAAGCCGCCACCCTTCACCCTAACGAAATTCGTAAACAACGAGCAAAGAGGAAAAACGAGGGTGAACCCTCTAATTTCGTTTTCCTATCTCCAAAGAATCCAAACGCATTAGCAAACATAAGTGGAAGATCCAATAACCCTTTAGTATAAGTTAATTTCCACTTTCCCCTTATCAAGGGCTCTTACCCTTTTCTAACAAGAAGAAACCCCTAGCCTAGTGGCGTGTAGCACACATTCTATGCCTTAAGTCTCAGGTTCGAATCCTCTCCGTGACACATATTTTTACATTGCAGGAAAATACACAAATCAAGACATTTTCTCAAAGAAAAACTTCCACAAACATGCTAAATAATCAAAACTTTATTTTTCTTACCTGCTAATAAATTTCTGAATCTTACATTCCTCCCCCCTTAAAAAGCTTTAGTCCTCTAAAGCTCACCGTCCAAATCATCAAATAGCTGAGGGAACTCTCTTCGCATATCTGACTCTGTCTCCCAAGTAGCTTCTTCAACTGACTGGTTTCCCCAGATAACTTTTACAAGCGGTATTGTCTTGTTCCTTAGGACTTTGTCTTTCCTATCCACAATCCTCAGTGGTCTCTCTACAAAAGTCAGATCACTCTGGATCTGCAGGGGAGCAGAATCAAGCACATGTGATGGATCTGCACAGTATTTCCTCAGAACTGACACATGAAATACATTATGAAGATGCTCCAGAGATGGTGGTAGAGCTAGTCTGTACGCTACAGGACCAACCCTCTCTACAATATCATAAGGTCCAACAAACCTCGGGCTCAGCTTTCCTTTCTTGCCAAACCGCATGACACCCTTGGTTGGTGAAACCTTCATAAACACATGATCCCCCACCATAAACTCTAAGGGACGACGGCGATCATCAGCATAACTCTTCTGCCTGTCCCGAGCAACCTTCAGTTTTTCCTGGATAACTCTGACTCTATCTGTAGCCTCCTGTACAGCTTCTGATCTCAGAATCATCCGGTCCCCCGATTCCTCCCAACTCAGAGGAGACCTGCACTTCCTGCCATACAGAGCCTCATACGGAGCCATCTGAATACTGGAGTGAAAACTGTTATTGTAGGTGAACTCTATCAAGGCTAAATCACTGTCCCACTCAGAGCTCCAATCTACTACATAAGCCCTCAGCAAATCCTCCAAAGTCTGAATAGTACGCTCTGACTGACCATCTGACTGCGGATGGTAGGCGGTACTAAAACTCAACTTTGTGCCAAGACCCTCATGCAAGCTCTTCCAGAATCTGGAAAGGAATCTGGAATCGCGATCTGATACAATATCCACAGGCACTCCATGTAATCTGACGATCTCATCGATATACAGCTTAGCCAGCCGATCGAGTGGATAAGTCATCCGAATAGGCAAAAAGTGTGCAGCCTTCGTGAGCCTGTCTACGATGACCCAAACCGCATCATGCCCTCTCCTAGTCCGAGGCAACCCACAAACAAAATCCATACTAATGCACTCCCACTTCCACTGCGGGATAGGGAGCTGCTGCAATAATCCCCCAGGTCTCTGGTGTTCGGCCTTCACAGTCTGACAGGTCAAACACCGAGATACGAACACCGCGACCTCCTTCTTCATGCCCGGCCACCAGAAATCTTTCTTTAAATCCTGATACATTTTTGTGACTCCGGGATGCAAGGAATACTTGGAGTTATGACCCTCCTCCAAGATCTCTCTCCTCAGACTAGGTTCCTCAGGGACACACACCCTTCCACGGAACCGCAGAATATTATCACCAGATACACTGAAATCCTCCACTGGCCCGGCAGCCATCCTCTCTCTGATCTGAACTAGACTCGGATCTACCAACTGCTGATCCCTGATCCTCTGCAGTAAAGCAGACTGAACCTGGAGAAAAGCCACATACCCAGACTGAACTCTGGGAGACACCTCAACCCTGAGCTCTCGGAACTCCTGCAATAACTGCCACTCACTGACCCTCAGTGCGGCTACAGAAGTAACTGGGTGTCTGCTCAATGCATCAGCTACCACATTGGCTTTCCCGGCCTGATACTGAATAGAGAAATCATAATCCTTTATTAGCTCCATCCACCTTCTCTGCCTCATATTTAAATCCTTCTGAGTGAAAATGTACTTGAGACTCTGATGGTCAGTAAATAAGTCAAACTCCTGTCCCAATAGATAGTGGCGCCATATCTTCAGTGCAAAAACCACTGCCGCCAACTCCAAATCATGTGTGGGATAGTTTAACTCATACTCCTTCAGTTGCCGCGAAGCATAAGCTACCACGGCCCCTTTCTGCATCAGGACGTAGCCAAGTCCTTTGCCTGAGGCATCAGTATAAACAGTAAACCTCTCCCCATCAGTAGGAATGATAAGGATGGGTGTACTGGTCAATCTCCTTTTTAGCTCCTGGAAGCTTTCCTCACACTTCTCGTCCCAAATAAACTTAGCCTCTTTCCTGGTCAGCTTGGTTAAGGGACCCGCCAACTTGGAGAACCCCTCCACAAACCTCCTGTAATATCCTGCTAATCCCAGAAAGCTCCGGATCTCTGTGGCACTAGTTGGTCTTCCCCAGTTCAGGATAGCCTGTACCTTCACTGGATCCACAGACACGCCCTGACCAGATATCACATGCCCCAGAAAGCTGATCTGATCCAACCAAAACTCGCACTTGCTGGCCTTAGCATACAACTGGTGCTTCCTCAGAATTGCTAGTACTCTGCGCAAGTCCCTAGCGTGATCCTGAGAAGTACGGGAGTATACCAGTATATCATCTATGAACACCACCACACAAGTGTCTAACAGCTCATGAAACACCCTGTTCATCAGATCCATAAAAACAGCAGGTGCATTGGTCAATCCAAAAGGCATAACTACAAACTCGTAGTGCCCATACCTGGTCCTGAAAGCAGTCTTCAGGATATCTTCATCCTTGACCCTGAGCTGATGGTATCCTGACCTCAGATCGATCTTGGAGAACACAGTGACACCCTGCAACTGATCGAACAGATCATCTATCCTCGGAAGGGGATACTTATTCTTTACAGTCACTTGATTCAGTTGACGGTAATCTATGCACATTCTCAGTGTTCCGTCCTTCTTCTTTACAAACAAGATTGGCGCTCCCCAGGGTGAAGCACTCGGTCTGATATAGCCCTTTTCAAGCAGTTCCTCTAACTGCTTCTTCAACTCAGCTAACTCTGAGGTGGCCATACGATAAGGAGCCTTTGATATTGGAGCTGTACCAGGCATCAGCTCAATACCAAACTCCACATCCCTGTGGGGAGGCAAACCTGAAAACTCATCTGAGAATACATCAGGAAACTCACAGACTACCTCTATCTGAGCTAAGTCTGGATTTGAGTCTTCTTGCACCTTAACATGTGCAAGGTATCCTTTGCACCCACTGGCTAGCAACTTGCTGGCATGCACAAATGATATCACATGTGGCCCTTGATCAGACACCAGGCCTCTTACCAGCAGATGACTCCCATCCTGAAGATGCAGAGTAACAATCTTCTCAAAGCAATCCACTGTAGCATGGTGAGAAGATAGCCAATCCATGCCTAGGATCAAATCATAATCCTGCATGTCTAGTAGTATCAAATCAACTAGAAACTCGTACTGCTCTACGTGAATAACACAGTCAGGGTAGACTATGTCAGTGCATAAACTATCCCCCAATGGCGTACATACTGAAACCGTGTAATCTAGTACTCTAGGTGAGACAGGTAGTCTAGAAGCAAAATTAGCAGACACAAAAGACAAATTGGACCCCGGATCAAACAAAATACGAGCTAACTGATCAAAAACATGTAAAGTACCTTCCACGACGGATCGGGAAGCTCGAGTGTCCTTCTCTGCTATAGCGTAGACTCTGGCCTGGACAGCTGGTCTATCGGTACCCCGGATCTGTGACCTAGGCACCTTGCAATCCTTGATCCTGTGCCCCACTTTTCCGCAATTGAAGCACGCCCCGGACTTCTTGTGGCAGTCCGCCCTCAGGTGACCTTTGGCCCCACAATGGTAGCAGGCTCTGTCCTCTACCCGGCCATCAGTACTCTGCTGCTGTGACTGAGATGTCTGCTGTGGTCTCTGAGTTCCCTTCCCCTGATACGGTCTATATCGGTCTCTCTTCTGGTCCTTCCCCTTATGGAATTTCCTATTGCCTCCCCCAGTTTGCTGGGGAACCGGTGTCACAGCTGTAGGGGCTACTACTAGGGTTGTCTCAGTCTGCTCCTCCAGGATGTACTTCTCTGCGGTGCGTGCACGATCCAGCATCTCAGCATAAGTCTCCAAGTGCTGTAGTCCCACCTTTTGTCTGATATCCCTTCTGAGACCCCTGAGAAATTTCTTAGCTCGCCTATCCTCAGTATTTATCAAATGTGGAGCATATTTCCCAAGCTTTGAGAACAACAAGTCATACTGATCCACCGTCATGTCCCCTTGTTCCAGATGGATGAACTCCACCTCCCTGTCCTCAACCATGCTAGTGGGAAAGAATTTCTCATTGAACCGGGACAAGAAGTATTGCCACGTCACCGGTTCAGATCTGTCCACCGCGAGTCTCAGCTCACTCTTCCACCACACATCTGCGTCACCACGCATCATATAAGCGGCCAAACATAGTCTGTCCTCATCTGAACACCGCATCACTTGGAAAATCTTCTCCAAGCCGGAAAGCCAGTCCTCTGCCGTCCTGTAATCTGGACTCCCATAAAAAGAACTAGGGCCCAACCGCTGGAATTCACCCACAAGCAAGGCATAGCGCCTATGGGTGTCCTCCGGCAAACTAACCCCCGGGCCCGAGTCAGACTCAGACCCCCGCCCCTGCTTCGGTATCTGTGTCTGAGACATAAGCTGTAACTGCTCTCTGAACTCGCGTTGCTGGTCGCGATTCTGCTGTAACAGCTGCTGCTGCACCTCCTGGTGCTGGGTCTGCTGCTGCTGCAGCATCTGAGCCTGCTGCTGGATTAGTGCGTTTTGTTGCTGCACCATACCAGTCAGAGACTCCATGGCCCGCAGGAATTCAGCAGTCTGATCACTGCTGCCAGCACTATCACTCGACCTGAGGCGCACCATACTGGCTCGTTAAACACACACAAAACAAATACAAACAAATCAGATTTACAGTCAAGACAGTTCTCAAACAAGCTTCCTAGCTGTCTAGCAATACACAAGCAAGGTTTTCCACTCTCGAAACCGCTATTATTAGCTAGCTCATCGCTCTGATACCACTCTGTAACATCCCCTCAGAATAAACCCCAATCACAGACAGAAACCGCGGAAGATAGGGAATGTCACACACAAACGACAAGACAGATGCTAGGGAATAATAGCTTACACAAAACGATACGAAAAATTTCGGCAGCATGTCCCCAGAAACACTAAGAAAATTCCTGTACATGCTCCATAATATAATAATATGGGTCGACATCCCGACCACAAACTAAAACACGCCAATTCGAAACAAAATTCTCTGAACGACAGCACATCATCAAGTTAATAAAACCACGGTAATCAAATAATTCTAGACATAACAGAATTCACCGAAAACAGGCTTAAGCCCTCGGTTTACAATCGTATCAAAACCAAATGCCAACCCGGCAACAGATATCACAGTACTCAAAAAGAAATAGCCACATCCGGCTAACATGTCCATGAATCAAAAGTCATAATGCTTTGGCCACATCCGGCCCTCAAGATATCACAGGCTCGCAGGCCCCAACATATCAAGTCAGAAAGCAAAATATCCACTAAGCTGTAGGCTCCTGCCCTGCATCTGGAAATATAGTGGAATGAGCTACACAGCTCAGTGAGTAGATAGTCTCGTTCGACCATCCACTAATATGCAACCCAAAAATAGATGCAGATATCTTTTCAAAAACTTTTAACAGAAGATGACAAAGCATGATACATAATAAAGCTGATAACCATAAATCACAATCATGATCATAAATCAATACCCCCACAATCCCGGGCAACAAGATCACAAAACAGCCTAACCGGCTAACAGACTCAGACTCACGCAACTATTGTCCAGTGATTACAGAACTGACCCCGAGGGTCCAACCCGGCCTTCGTCAAGGCACTGAGAGTAACTTGCGCAACAAACATTGGTGAGGCCTAGATTCAAGAGGTGGCCCCCGTCAGGTCACGACGTGGCACTTTGCTCTACGACACTCAACCACACCCCCTTACCGGGAACACAAAACCCCCACAACTGGGAAACAAGAACAGAACAGAAGGTGAATGAATTCAAGAGGTGGCCCCCGTCTGACCAAGACGTGGCATTTTGCTTCAAACACCCAACTCTCAAAAGGTTTATCACCTGGACAAAATACCCTTAACACAAACCGGAAACCTGAACCTCTAACCTGGTCACTAGACTCTAGAACAGTCCCTCCATTACCGGAAACATGTCAGAATAGGATGGGTGGATTCCCCAACCCCAAATCAGAATGACTGTTCACTGAGTGCTCTAGTTGACCCTTAGGTTCAGTCCACTCAAGTCTAGGACTCTTATCCTCAATCATACAACACGAACATTATCTCAGACTCCACATCAATCAAGTTCAGGAAAGGTCCTTAGATTTCATGCAAGCATGGTTTAACCTTTTCTAAGTTATCATCCAAAGTTATCAATCAATATTTCATGTCATTACTTTCTACATACACCATTCAATTAAAAATACATAATAATACAGAAAATTCACCAAATTTCGTTCACAATTAACATAAATGCAGAATATCATATATTCAAAGTTTTCTACTAATTCTGATAACAAAAGACAGAAATACCCCTAGTTCAAAGTTTAAGTCATGCATGAAAACTTATCCAAAAATCTCGTAAAAATAATCATTACATCCCTCATGATCCCTAGATTCGTAATTTCATGTTTTCCCCAATTTTAACTAGAAAATTTACCGAATTACCCCTAGGTCAATCTCAGTCAACAGAAACTTTTATTTCTAAAAATTCTCAGAAAAATACAGTAGAGTCCTCATATACCTAATTTCATGAATATCAGGTTTTCCCCAATTTTTACCCATACATTTGGGCGTAATTTCATGAAGAAGGGGCGAAATTCTCATTCAAGCCCTAATCTTCATGCAATTGAAATTCTAAGGCTACATACATGTTTAATCAAGGTCTAATTTATGATTAGGAATCTTAAAAACGAAAAGCCCTAATTCTCATGCAACCTAGGGTTTCGAATTTTGGAGAAAAGCAAGAAAACATGTACAATTTTGCAAGCATGAGTTCATATCATAATTCTAGCCCTTAATCCTCTCTAAATCAAGCAACACATACAATTTTCGTGAACTAGGTGAAGGAGAACATCCACTCACCTTGTTTTCGGTTCTTCCAAGTCAACACCCTCACGCCACTCACGCCACACAAGACGCCGGAACCACCCAAAAGCCGCCGGAAAATCGCCTCCACCACCTCTTGCCGCCGGCCACAAGAAGAGGAGAAGGAGAAGAAGAAGCAAGCCGCCACCCTTCACCCTAACGAAATTCGTAAACAACGAGCAAAGAGGAAAAACGAGGGTGAACCCTCTAATTTCGTTTTCCTATCTCCAAAGAATCCAAACCCATTAGCAAACATAAGTGGAAGATCCAATAACCCTTTAGTATAAGTTAATTTCCACTTTCCCCTTATCAAGGGCTCTTACCCTTTTCTAACAAGAAGAAACCCCTAGCCTAGTGGCGTGTAGCACACATTCTATGCCTTAAGTCTCAGGTTCAAATCCTCTCCGTGACACATATTTTTACATTGCAGGAAAATACACAAATCAAGACATTTTCTCAAAGAAAAACTTCCACAAACATGCTAAATAATTAAAACTTTATTTTTCTTACCTGCTAATAAATTTCTGAATCTTACATTAGTTTTGGTCCATCTTTGTACTACTTGACTCTGATATTCATATATCTTTCTGGCATTGTCGTTATCATTATTTGTCTACACCTGCGATTGTGTACTTACATGATAATGTCCATGGAGACAGATTGGATCTGTGCTCAAATGATTGTCCCCAGTCGATGTACCTGAGTGGATATGGGACAGCTCTGGTACTTGTGAGACTGGTATGTGGGCTGGTTAGGCACGTGGTGCTAACGCAGACACATGGGTATATCATTGGAGGATATACTGGACCAACCCGCTGTGAGGCTATGACTTGGTGTCATGAGTTATCCTCACAAGTGACAGGAGATGCATTGATCCCTTGACTTGAGGTCATTGATCATTCTATATGGTTAGGGACTTGCTTTGATACAACCTAACACCTCGCCGTAGTTGGGAGGTCATAACGGTTGTCATTGAGCATGCCACGACCCATATGAGAAGGTCAATGGACAGACAAAGGGTTTGCCGCTTCCTAAGGGAAGTATGATATCCATGGAGCTCCTCTATGGTTCTATGACTGAAAGTGTATGGCATAGCCAGGTGAGAACCTGATTTAGTCATAACCATGTGATTGGGTGAAAACAAGTGGTGACACACCTGTCCAATCGGATATCAATTCGGCAAAGAGACTGTAATGCATCTGTACCTTGTTACAATGATGGGGATGTCGATGTCGATATCCATTCCAATGACTTGGGTGGCAGCGATGCACTGCTTGGTGCCACTCACTACTTGTGGTGACATTTGGTCAGCACTGCCAACGTCAGAGGGACCTACAGGGTCGCACACCTTGATACTCGAGTTCTCGTATTGATCGGGAAGCCTTATGATCGAGTTATTGGATAACTCGGATCTAATTGGGAGATTTCATCAGCGCCAATGGGCCTGATGAGATGGAAGAATGTTATTGGAGCCAAACTTCATTTTTTGGCAGGTTGACCCGTATTTGACCATGGTTGGTCACATTTGGATTAGGGTTGCATTGGATTGGATCCAAATGCTTAATCAACCCATGTGATGAAGTTTGGGCTAGCTCATTATCCAATGAGGCCCAATAACTGAAAGTCCCCTAAACAAGGGGGGCGAAACCCTACTGGCGCATATGGAGGTTTTAAAGCAGTGGAATGGATTTCTAGGGATCGATAGCATGAGATATGATCAACTTTTAAACCGATTGCAAACAAGAATGAAGGAATCGATTCTTACCGAAGCCATTCCTTGGATGGCATCTAGGAAGAAGAGACTCAAGCGCTTCTCCTCCAAATGGTGCGCACACAAGATGATGTCGCCTACTCCCTTAGTGCTCCTTGTGCTAGCAAGGTTCTAAGGAGTCCTTTTTCGAATGGCAAGGGAAGAGAAGAAGTTTTGCTTGGCGAGACCTCCTTATCGTCAACCCCTTCAACCACGAGAATGCTCTAACGTCGAGAGCAAGAGCCAAGGCGACAATAGGCGTGAAAAGGAGAGTAACGTGAGGCGTGGTCACGTAAGTGATCATGCCTTCTAAAAATAGAAAGCCACTCCTCAACATGCGACCATGGGTTTACCCCAATCGCAAATTCCTCTTCACCCTTGAACCATGCGCTCACTTGATGAGCTGGTTCAATTTGGGTTTAGTTCAAAGACCAATTAAGCCAAGCAATTTGGTCTAGATCACAATAAACCCTAAAGGTTCAAGATCTAACCGTTCATCTCTTAATGCTCCTGATCTCACCGATCTAGCATCCATTCTCTCGATCGAAGCTTACCGATCTCAAGCCCTAATCAATCAAACATGATCAGACCAGATCTCACTTACAATCAGAGATTAAATCCCTTTAAACTGAATCCAAACAATTCAGTCCTCACGATCTGACTTAAGTAAGCCATATCATCAAATTGTGCGACCCTAAGGGTTTCCTTTAAATGTCAGTAACGATAACTTACGTTATCACGATCAGTGAGGGGTATCTAGCAACACATCACTGTCTCCCGATATAAAGGAAAGAGTCTTCCAAGACTACACCCAAACCACAGCACAAGTGTGAATCCACTTCACTAGACATACATGTTTCCTTTGCCACTTGATGTTCTTATTGGACAAGCGTGTCAAGCTTGTAACTCCAATATGATGAGAATGATTAGATCAGATGAACATAGTCACCTGGGTATGGCCATACACTTTCTCAATCATCTCATCCAGGGGGCCCCTATAGAACATCACACTCCAAACTAGGAGACGGCAATCCTATATCTATCACTAGCACCCTAACATGACTCATGCTCATCATCCAAGATAGTCTATAACCATTATGTTTCAAATGATATTGAACTACCTCAAAACAATGCCAATCGTCATTTAGAAACACAAGTGATCTCAAGTCAGAGGAAGTATGCCACTTGTTCGCATACAAGGATTATTCACATTGTGACAAGCAATTGAATATCCTAGTAGGGTCTGTCCAGTACATCCAATGTACCCATGAGTCTACATCTTATTCCATGCTCGAAGCATCCTATAAGATTAGAACACATATTAGTCTCAATCATATCAAGGCTGTCTCATGTTCACCAAGATATCTCGACTAAGGACTTAACTGCTTGTCAGCCAAGCTGATCATCATTGAGACATTATTCAGAAGTATACATATGACAGCAGATAATGCAACAACCTGAATAACAACAATTGCCTTTATAAACATAGAGTTTATACATGATACTGATATAATCCCAAGGCCTCAAACATTAGCCTTAAGGGCATACCCCAACAATCTCCCACTTGCACTTAATCTAATGGTTGAGAAATCTCAAACCCATATTATTACAGTGCTTCTCATGCTTTTGCTGCGCCAGAGGCTTAGTAAGTGGGTCAGCTAGATTGTCATCTGTATGAACCTTGCAGACCTTGATCTCACCACGATCTATGATCTCCCTGATCAAGTGAAACCGTCTCTATATGTGCTTGGACTTCTGGTGCGACCGTGGTTCCTTTGCTTGTGCGATTGCTCCAGTGTTATCACAGAAGATAACCAAAGGATCTGCACTTGAAGGAACAACACCAAGTTCTTGAACGAACTTACGAATCCACACTGCCTCCTTGGATGCTTCTGAGGCTGCAACATACTCGGCTTCCGTGGTAGAATCAGCAACTATAGACTGTTTGAAACTCTTCCACACCACTGTTCCTCCATTCAAGCTAAAAACATAGCCTGATTGCGATCGGAAATCATCCTGGTCAGATTGGAACGAAGCGTCAGTATATCCTTCAATACTGAGTTCTTCCTGACCACCATACACCAAGAACATATCTTTGGTCCTCCGTAGATATTTTAAAATATTCTTGACCGCAATCCAGTGTGCCTGACCTGGACTACTTTGGAATCGACTGGTCACGCTTAACCCGTAAGCGACGTCTGGGCGAGTACACAACATCGCATACATAATGGACCCAATAGCCGAAGCATAAGGCGTATTGTCCATTTCATCTTTCTCAGTCTGTGTTTGTGGACACTGACTCTTCGAAAGATTCAGACCATGTCTGACTGGAAGATATCCTCTTTTAGAATTCTCTAAATGAAATCTCTCCAGGACTTTATCGATGTAAGTACTCTGGCACAGCCCGAGAAGCCTCTTAGATCTATGCCTGTAGATCTTCACACCTAATACATAGGCTGCTTCTCCTAAATCTTTCATCTGGAAACATTTCCTTAACCATGCCTTAACCGCATGCATTTCAGGAATATCATTTCCAATGATCAAGATATCATCGACGTAGAGGACTAGGAAAGTAATCACGCTCCCACTAAACCTCTTATATACACACGGGTCATCTTCATTCTTGATGAAACCAAATTCACTGATTGATTCATCAAAACGAATATTCCAGCTTCATGACGCTTGTTTAAGTCCATAAATGGACTTCTTTAACTTGCATATTTTATGACGATCTGATGGATTAGTGAAACCTTCAGGTTGTGTCATATACACATCCTCATCCAGTTTTCCATTAAGGAAAGCGGTCTTCACATCCATCTGCCAGATCTCATAATCGTAATATGCTGCTATCGCAAGAATAATCCGAATAGACTTGAACATAGCTACAGGAGAGAAAGTTTCATCATAATCTATCCCGTAGATTTGTTTGAAACCTTTCGCAACTAGCCTGCCTTTATAGGTAACCACGTTACCATCCATGTCAATCTTCTTCTTGAAGATCCATTTACAGCCTATAGGGATTATTCCCGGAGGCGGATCAACCAAATCCCAGACTTGGTTATCTGACATGGAGTCCATCTCGGCGCGCATAGCTTCAAGCCATCTTGCTGAGTCCGGTCCACTGACCGCATCCGCATAAGTGAGGGGTTCATCATGATTAATGATGTAGACTCCGTCATAGCGCTCAGGCTGTCGACGGATCCTTCCTGATCTTCACGGTTCCCGTGATATCTGAGCCTCAGGTTGTTCAATAACCTGTTTCACTGGCTCAGGCACATCCAACTGTGCTTGAGTACTTTGTCCTTCCTCTGGATTCTCATCCAGCTTTATTTCTCTCCCACTGGCCTCTTGTAGAAGAAATTCCTTCTCAAGAAAAATGGCCGTTCGAGCAACAAACACCTTGTTCTCTTTGGGATCGTAGAAATAATAACCCTTAGTTTCCTTAGGGTAACCGACAAAGATACATTTTTCAGATCTACTCTCTAGTTTCCCAGAGGCGAGCTTTTTAACATAAGCCTCGCAACCCCAGATCTTAATAAATGTCAAGCTCGGCTGTTTCCCATACCATACCTCATATGGAGTCTTTGAAACTGCCTTGGATGGCACTCGGTTTAGTACCTTTGCAGCTGTTTCCAGTGCAAATCCCCAAAAAGAGTAAGGTAGAGTAGCCTGACTCATCATAGAACGAACCATATCCAATAGGGTCCTGTTCCTCCTTTCGGACACACCATTCCATTGCGGTGTTCCTGGCGGAGTGAGCTGTGAGATAATCCCACACTCCTTCAGATAGTCATTAAACTCACGACTTAGGTATTCTCCACCTCGATCTGAGCGAAGTGTCTTGATATTTCGGCCTAGCTGATTCTGTACTTCATTTCTGAACTCTTTGAACTTGTCAAAAGATTAACTTTTATGTCTCATTAAATAGACATACCCATATCTACTGAAATCATCAGTAAAGGTAATGAAGTATAGATAGCCACCTCTGGCATGTTTACTAAACGGCCCACACACATCACTGTGTATAAGGTCAAGTAAACCTGAAGCCCTTTGACCTTTGTTAGGAAAAGGAGCCTTCGTCATTTTACCCATGAAACAAGCTTTGCATATATCAAGCTCCTCATAGGAGAATGATCCCAGCAGTCCATGGTCACGCAACCGCTTAATGCGTTTCTTGTTAATATGGCCTAAACGACTATGCCATAGCAAGGTGCTGTCATCAGCATACTTGGCTTTCTTAATATCAATTTGCTGTATAGAACATTCCATGTCCAACATGAATAACCCATTGTTAATTGACCCAGTAGCAAAAATGATATTATCATAAGCAAGAACACACTTTGAAATATTGCATTCAAAGGAAAACCCTTTCCTGACAAGAGCAGGAATAGAGATAATATTCTTCGTAATGCTTGGTACAAAGTAACAACTGTCTAGTTCCAATACAAGCCCAGATGGTAATGAGATGTAATAAACTCCTACAGCAACAGCAGCAACCCGTGCCCCGTTTCCTACTCGTAGGTCCACCTCATGCTGTCCCACCTGTCTTCTTCTCTTGAGTTCCTGTACATTTGAACAAATGTGAACTCCACATGCAGTGTCCAACACCCATGATATAGAAGAAGAAACCATTACCTCAGTCACGAAAATACCTGAGCCAGAAGCGATGCTTCCCTTCTTGTCTCCTTTGAGCGCTTTACAGTCCTTTTTCCAGTGACCTGGCTGGCCACAATGGAAACATCTGTATTCCTTCGACCGCTTTAGCTTTTGCTTCAGAGCCTTGTTGTAGTTCTTGACAGGGGCTTTGCCCTTCTTCCCCTTCCTTTTGTTCCTTGCAGGAATCATCAAGACTGAGGATGAAGGCTTTCCCTTAAGAGTCAGCTCTGTAGTCAAGAGCATGTTCAGTAACTCTGCCGGGGTACAGTCGATCTTGTTCATATTAAAATTAATAATGAACGGATCAAAAGTAGCCGGGAGAGACTGAAGAATGATGTCAACAGCAAGCTCCTGATTGATGGTATGTCCCAGTTTCTCTAGAGCCTCCTTGTACCCAATCATCTTGAGTACGTGAGCTCCCACTGGACTCCCTTCAGCCAGTTTGCTCTGAAAGAAAAGTTTTGTCAGATTGTAGCGTTCAGTCCTAGCCTGTGCAGCATATAGCAACTTGAGGTTTGCTATAATCTGTATAGCAGATAGATCCTCATGGCGACATCAATGCTATCATTGACATGCTTTTCATAAGCATCCCGAACCGCCCTTGCAGCGTTCGGAGCGGGTTGAGGCGGTATAGCCGTCTCGAGGACATACAGCTTCCTCGCAGCCTTAAGAACAATCTTAAGGTGTCCGTACCAGTCTGAGAAGTTTTGCCCAGCAAACTTCTCCCTTTCCAGTAGGGATCGCACATTGAAATTCGTGGTGTTCGTTGCTGCAGTTATCTACAACAATGCAAGAACAGCAAGGTCAGTATCAATGTTTTAGAATCAATCCAGGACTTAAGAACGATTCCTTTTCTCACTATTTTATCTGGCTGAAAAATCCAGCAAAACAGCCCGAAAGAGTAACACTCTTTTAGTGAGATGGGATCCAGATTTCACACTTGGTCTCCGCGTCCCGCTCAGGCGAGATAAGATGCACAGAGTGTTGGGGTATGCCCTTAAGGCTAATGTTTGAGGCCTTGGGATTATATTAGTATCATGTATAAACTCTTATGTTTATAAAGGCAATGGTTGTTATTCAGGTTGTTACATTATCTGCTGCAATAAGTGTACTTCTGAATAATGTCTCAATGCTGTTCAGCTTGGCTGATATGCAGTATTGTCCTTAGTCGAGATATCTTGGTGAACTTGAGACAGCCTTGATATGATTGAGACTAATATGTGTTCTAATCTTATAGGATGCTTCGAGCATGGAATAAGATGTAGACTCATGGGTACATTGGATGTACTGGACAGACCCTGCTAGGATATTCAATTGCTTGTCACAATGTGAATAATCCTTGTATGCAACAAGTGGCATATTTCCTCTGACTTGAGATCACTTGTGTTTCTAAATGATGATTGGCATTGTTTTGAGGTAGTTCAATATCATTTGAAACATAATGGTTATAGACTATCTTGGATAATGATCATGAGTCAGGTTAGGACACTAGTGATAGATAAAGGATTGCCGTCTCCTTGTTTAGGAGAGTGATGTTCTAAAGGGGCCCCCCTGGATGAGATGATTGAGAAAGTGTATGGCCATACCCAGATGACTATGTTCATCTGATCTAATCATGCTCATCATATTGGAGTCACAGGCTTGACACGCTTGTCCAATAAGAACATCCAGTGGCAAAGGAAACATGTATGCCTAGTGAAGTGGATTCACACTTGTGCTGTGGTTTGGGTGTAGTCTTGGAAGACTCTTTCCTTTATATCGGGAGACAGTGATGTGTTGCTAGATACCCCTCACTGATCGTGATAACGTAAGTTATCGTTACCGACATTTAAAGGAAACCCTTAGGGTCGCACAATTTGATGATATGGCTTACTCATGTCAGATCGTGTGGACTGAATTGTTTCGGTTCATTTTAAAGGGATTTAAACTCTGATTGTAAGTGAGATCTGGTCTGATCATGTTTGATTGATTAGGGCTTGAGATCGGTAAGCTTCGATCGAGAGAAGTGATGCTGGATTGGTGAGATCAAGAGCATCGAGAGATCAACGGTTAGATCTTGAACCTTTGGGTTTAATGAGATCTAGATCAAAGGCTTGGCTTAATTGGTCATTGAACCAAATGTCATTGAACCGGCTCATGTGTGAGCGCTTGGTTCAAATGAAAGAGATGAGCGTTCGGTTCACTTGGGTGAACGTGTGAACGCATAAGCATTGAGGGCTTTCTATATTTGGAAATTCGGTTTTCCAATTTGAAAGTAACGCCCCACGTTTATATGGAACGCCTCTTGCTCTCGTTCTCTTCTCCTTTCGACGACTCTCTCGTGAAAAAAGGAGGTTAACGCCTTGGAGAAAATTCAGCCAAGCAAGAGTTCATCTCTCAATTCCCTTCAAGCGATCAAGGAGACTTGAAGGTCTTTGCTAGCACAAAGAACATCAAGGAGAAGCCATCTCTCTTCTTGTGTGCGGCACCTTTGGAGGAGAGCCCTTTCGATCTCTGCTTCCAAGACGCCATCCATCAAATGGCATTGGTATGAATCTTTCGATCTTTACAAGGTTTTAAAGTTGATCATATGAATATATCACATGCGATCCTTATGAAACCCTATTTCCGCTGCCAAAAATTTTACATGCGCCACTTTAGGGTTTCGCCCCCCCTCTTGAAGGGGACTTTCAATTGGTATCAGAGCATATGGTTTATATATGTTCATATGATTGCTTGATCTTCATGCTTGATCCATGTATGTGCTTTTGATTAGATCTAAGGTTACATGCGAAAATTGTTGTAAACATATGTGAGTTGGCGAAAATACATGCTTATCATAGATGTATGTTTTCTCCTTGGCGCATGTTTGTTGGCGCATGCTTTAGTTTTTTCTCAAAACAAAAGGACTTGCGCGCCCTTCATTAGATCTAATAAGCGCCTACTATAAACCCTTAGACGGGTTATTAGGGTTGAAGTCATAGTCTAGTTAAGATCCAAACAGTCTGATCAGACCATCTGACAGCCTAGATGGGTCGACCAGATGGCACCTGTGCGCAAGCACGAGGTGGCTATAGGTCGATTGCAGACAGGCGTGTAGCGATGTCTGGTTGAGACAACCAGTGAACGTGCATGAGTTAGGCCCGGGGTCACACCCGCTTGCCTGAACTCATGAGGGTCGTTCAGCCCATTGCATGCATTGTTGACCACTGGGTCGACTCAAGTCAGTTAGGACTTGGTGCATGCAAGGGCAGTGGATCTGACTAGACATGATGAGTGGATCCCTATTAATGGACCGTTTTAAGGTAGTTGGGCACATAAGAAAAATAAAATTGATTCCAATGGGATTTTGAAAATTTTATTTTCTGGTTTGGATCACATATTGATTGGATGCCATGATGCGTGTTTATTTAATCTTATGTGGGCTGCCTCTTTAATGTGTGCTGTGCTGGGGCCTGCGAGCCTGGATTAAAAGTTGTAAATTAATATTTATTGTGATCTGCGTATCACATTTTAATTAATTTATTGTGTAATTGACCTGCGTGTCAATCATGTCTAGATAGATTAAATTGTATTTTAATCAGACATGAGCACAGAGCACACTTGGCAGAGGCGCATGCAGCAGAGGCTTGACCAGGTGGGAGGTCTAGGGTTCGACCCTATGACAGGCGCATTTACCTGGTGGGCGCACCTGAGCTGCAATGGGCGCTTGGGCCCTGGGTTGGGCCAGATGAGATGCAAAAGACCCATGGAGAGCTCAAGTGAAGACTTAAGTTAAATTAAGGTCTTACTTAGGGTTAATGGGCTTTTACCACATAAGATCAGCATGCTTTCTACTTATTGCTTATATAATTAGAACTGCATGATTTAATCTTCTGCTATCACCATAGGGTTTGTATGATAGTTAAGAAGATAAAAAGACCGTTAAAATCCAAACGTTTAATATCAAGCACGTAAGCCTTCTGACGCGAAACCTCACTGTTCTGACTATCGTTGGGGCCGTGTTGTACCCACTCAGTGGGCACGCCCATCTATCTTCAGACGGTGTGTGATTACACCTGCGTGTTATAGGGAAGGGATTTATCGCTTCTCGTTGCTCAGCATAGCACGTGGTGGTCCAGGGAGTAGGTCAGGTCAGCTTGACCATGTAGGCTACATACTGAGCATATGTGAGCTATATGGAGGTAGCCATCTGTGGGATCAGAGACTGTGTTGTACCAACTCAGTTGGCACAGTCTGCTGGATTGCCCAGATGAAGGGGAATCGCACGGGTTGGCGATTGGCAGGCATTGCCTACCAGAAATTAGTGCTTGTACTCTCTGTGCATCTTATCTCGCCTGAGCGGGACGCGGAGACCAAGTATGAAATCTGGATCCCATCTCACTAAAAGAGTGTTACTCTTTCGGACGGTTTATTGGATTTTTCAGTCAGATAAAATAGTGAGAAAAGAATCTTTCTTAAGTCCTGGATTGATTCTAAACATTGATACTGACCTTGCTGTTCTTGCAATGTTGTAGATTTCTGCAGCAACGAACACCACGAATTTCAATGTGCGATCCCTACTGGAAAGGGAGAAGTTTGCTGGGCCAAACTTCTCGGACTGGTACGGACACCTTAAGATTGTTCTTAAGGCAGAGAGGAAACTGTATGTCCTCGAGACGGCTATACCGCCTCAACCCGCTGCGAACGCCGCAAGGGCGGTTCGTGATGCCTATGAAAAACATGTCAATGATAGCATTGATGTCGCTTGCCTGATGCTTGCGTCTATGACGCCAGAGCTGCAGCGTCAGCATGAGGATCTATCTGCTATACAGATTATAGCAAACCTCAAGATGCTGTATGCTGTACAGGCTAGGACTGAACGCTACAATTTGACTAAGCTTTTCTTTCAGAGCAAACTGGCTAAAGGAGTCCAGTGGGAGCTCACGTACTCAAGATGATTGGGTACAAGGAGGCTCTAGAGAAACTGGGACATACCGTCAATCAGGAGCTTGCTGTAGACATCATATTGCAGTCGCTCCCGGCCTCTTTCGATCCGTTCATTATTAACTTTAATATGAACAAGATCGACTGTACGCCAGCAGAGTTACTGAATATGCTCTTGACTACAGAGCTGACTCTAAAGGGAAAGCCTTCAACCTCTGTCTTAATGGTTCCTTCTAGGAACAAGAAGAAGGGGAAGAAGGGCAAAGCCACTGTCAAGAGTTACAACAAGGCTCTGAAACAAAAGGTTAAGCGGTCGAAGGAATACAGATGTTTCCATTGTGGCCAGCTGGGTCACTAGAAAAAGGACTGTAAAGCGCTCCAAGGAGACAAGAAGGGAAGCATCGCTTCTGGCTCAGGTATATTTGTGACTGAAGTCATGATATCTTCTTCTTCTATTTCATGGGTGTTGGACACTGCATGTGGAGTTCACATTTGTTCAAATGTACAGGAACTCAAGAGAAGAAGATAGGTGGGACAGCATGAGGTGGACCTACGAGTTGGAAACGGGGCACGGGTTGCTGCTGTTGCTGTAGGAGTTTATTACATCTCATTACCATCTGGACTTGTATTAGAACTGAACAATTGTTACTTTGGACCAAGCATTACGAAAAATATTATCTCTATTCCTGCTCTTGTCAGGAAAGGATTTTCCTTTGAATGCAATATTTCAAAGTGTGTTATTTCTTATGATAATATTGTTTATGCTACTGGATCAATTAACAATGGGTTATTCATGTTGGACATGGAATGTTCTGTACAAAATATTGATAATAAGAAAGCCAAGTATGCTGATGACAGCACCTTGCTATGGCATAGTCGTTTAGGCCATATTAACAAGAAACGCATTAAGCGGTTGCATGATCATGGACTGCTGGGATCATTCTCCTGTGAGGAGATTGATACATTCAAAGCTTGTTTAATGGGTAAAATGACGAAGGCTCCTTTTCTTCACAAAGGTCAAAGGGCTTCAGGTTTACTTGACCTTATACACAGTGATGTGTGTGGGCCATTTAGTAAACATGCCAGAGGTGGCTATCTATACTTCATTACCTTTACTGATGATTTCAGTAGATACGGGTATGTCTATCTAATGAGACATAAGAGTGAATCTTTTGACAAGTTCAAAGAGTTCAAAAATGAAGTACAGAATCAACTAGGCCGAAATATCAAAGCACTTCGCTCAGATCGAGGTGGAGAATACCTAAGTCGAGAGTTTACTGACTATCTGAAGGAGTGTGGGATTATCACACAGCTCACTCCGCCAGGAACACCGCAATGGAATGGTGTGTCCGAAAGGAGGAACAGAACCTTATTGGATATGGTTCGTTCAATGATGAGTCAGGCTACTCTACCTTACTCCTTTTGGGGATTTGCACTGGAAACAGCTGCAAAGGTACTAAACCGAGTGCCATCCAAGGCAGTTTCAAAGACTCCATATGAGTTATGGTATGGGAAACAGCCGAGCTTGACGTTTATCAAGATCTGGGGTTGCGAGGCTTATGTCAAAAAAACTCGCCTCTGGGAAACTAGAGAGCAGATCTGAGAAATGTATCTTTGTTGGTTACCCTAAGGAAACTAAGGGTTATTATTTCTATGATCCCAAAGAGAACAAGGTATTAGTTGCTTGGACGACCATTTTTCTTGAGAAGGAATTTCTTCTGCAAGAGGCCAGTGGGAGAGAAATAAAGCTGGATGAGAATCCAGAGGAAGGACAAAGTAGTCAAGCACAGTTGGATGAGCATGAGCCAGTAGAACAGGTTATTGAACAACCTGAGGCTCAGATATCACGGGAACCGCGAAGATCGGGAAGGATCCGTCGACAGCCTGAGCGCTATGACGGAGTCTACATCATTGATCATGATGAACCCCTCACTTATGCGGATGCGGTCAGTGGACCGGAATCAGCGAGATGGCTTGAAGCTATGCGAGCCGAGATGGACTCCATGTCAGATAACCAAGTCTGGGATTTGGTTGATCCGCCTCCGGGAGTAATCCCTATAGGCTGTAAATGGATCTTCAAGAAGAAGATTGACATGGATGGTAACGTGGTTACCTATAAAGGCAGGCTAGTTGCGAAAGGTTTCAAACAAATCTACGGGATAGATTATGATGAAACTTTCTCTCCTGTAGCCATGTTCAAGTCTATTCGGATTATTCTCGTGATAGCAGCATATTACGATTATGAGATCTGGCAGATGGATGTGAAGACCGCTTTCCTTAATGGAAATCTGGATGAGGATGTGTATATGACACAACCTGAAGGTTTCACTAATCCATCAGATCGTCATAAAATATGCAAGTTAAAGAAGTCCATTTATGGACTCAAACAAGCATCAAGAAGCTGGAATATTCATTTTGATGAATCAATCTGTGAATTTGGTTTCATCAAGAATGAAGATGACTCGTGTGTATATAAGAGGTTTAGTGGGAGCGTGATTACTTTCCTAGTCCTCTACGTCGATGATATCTTAATCATTGGAAACGATATTCCTGAACTGCATGCGGTTAAAGCATGGTTAAGAAAATGTTTCCAGATGAAAGATCTTGGAGAAGCAGCCTATGTATTAGGTGTGAAGATCTACAGAGATAGATCTAAGAGGCTTCTCGGGCTGTGCCAGAGTACTTACATCGATAAAGTCCTGGAGAGATTTCATTTAGAGAATTCTAAAAGAGGATATCTTCCAGTCAGACATGGTCTGAATCTTTCAAAGAGTCAGTGTCCACAAACACAGACTGAGAAAGATGAAATGGACAATACGCCTTATGCTTCGGCTATTGGGTCCATTATGTATGCGATGCTGTGTACTCGCCTAGACGTCGCTTACGGGTTAAGCGTGACCAGTCGATTCCAAAGTAATCCAGGTCAGGCACACTGGATTGCAGTCAAGAACATTTTGAAATATCTGCGGAGGACCAAAGATATGTTCTTGGTGTATGGTGGTCAGGAAGAACTCAGTATTGATGGATATACTGACGCTTCGTTCCTATCTGACCAGGATGATTTCCGATCGCAATCAGGCTACGTTTTTAGCTTGAATGGAGGTGCGGTGGTGTGGAAAAGTTTCAAACAATCTATCGTTGCTGATTCCACAACTGAAGCCGAGTATGTTGCAGCCTCGGAAGCATCCAAGGAGGCAGTGTGGATTCATAAGTTCGTTCGGGAACTTGGTGTTGTTCATTCGAGTGCAGATCCTTTGGTTATCTTTTGTGATAACACTGGAGCAACAGCACAAGCAAAGGAACCACGGTCGCACCAGATGTCCAAGCACATACAGAGACGGTTTCACTTGATCCGGGAGATCATTGATTGTGGCGAGATCAAAGTCTGCAAGGTTCATACAGATGACAATCTGGCTGACCCGCTTACAAAGCCTCTGGCGCAGCAGAAGCATTCGAAGCACTGTAATAATATGGGTTTGAGATTTCTCAACCATTAGATTAAGTGCAAGTGGGAGATTGTTGGGGTATGCCCTTAAGGCTAATGTTTGAGGCCTTGGGATTATATTAGTATCATGTATAAACTCTTATGTTTATAAAGGCAATGGTTGTTATTCAGGTTGTTACATTATCTGCTGTAATAAGTGTACTTCTGAATAATGTCTCAATGCTGTTCAGCTTGGCTGACATGTAGTATTGTCCTTAGTCGAGATATCTTGGTGAACTTGAGACAGCCTTGATATGATTGAGACTAATATGTGTTCTAATCTTATAGGATGCTTCGAGCATGGAATAAGATGTAGACTCATGGGTACATTGGATGTACTGGACAGACCCTACTAGGATATTCAATTGCTTGTCACAATGTGAATAATCCTTGTATGCAACAAGTGGCATATTTCCTCTGACTTGAGATCACTTGTGTTTCTAAATGATGATTGGCATTGTTTTTAGGTAGTTCAATATCATTTGAAACATAATGGTTATAGACTATCTTGGATAATGATCATGAGTTAGGTTAGGACACTAGTGATAGATAAAGGATTGCCGTCTCCTTGTTTAGGAGAGTGATGTTCTAAAGGGGCCCCCCCTGGATGAGATGATTGAGAAAGTGTATGGCCATACCCAGATGACTATGTTCATCTGATCTAATCATGCTCATCATATTGGAGTCACAGGCTTGACACGCTTGTCCAATAAGAACATCCAGTGGCAAAGGAAACATGTATGCCTAGTGAAGTGGATTCACACTTGTGCTGTGGTTTGGGTGTAGTCTTGGAAGACTCTTTCCTTTATACCGGGAGACAGTGATGTGTTGCTAGATACCCCTCACTGATCGTGATAACGTAAGTTATCGTTACAGACATTTAAAGGAAACCCTTAGGGTCGCACAATTTGATGATATGGCTTACTCATGTCAGATCGTGTGGACTGAATTGTTTCGGTTCATTTTAAAGGGATTTAAACTCTGATTGTAAGTGAGATCTGGTCTGATCATGTGTGATTGATTAGGGCTTGAGATCGGTAAGCTTCGATCGAGAGAAGTGATGCTGGATTGGTGAGATCAAGAGCATCGAGAGATCAACGGTTAGATCTTGAACCTTTGGGTTTAATGAGATCTAGATCAAAGGCTTGGCTTAATTGGTCATTGAACCAAATGTCATTGAACCGGCTCATGTGTGAGCGCTTGGTTCAAATGAAAGAGATGAGCATTCGGTTCACTTGGGTGAACGTGTGAACGCATAAGCATTGAGGGCTTTCTATATTTGGAAATTCGGTTTTCCAATTTGAAAGTAACGCCCCACGTTTATGTGGAACGCCTCTTGCTCTTGTTCTCTTCTCCTTTCGACGACTCTCCCGTGAAAAAAAGGAGGTTAACGCCTTGGAGAAAATTCAGCCAAGCAAGAGTTCATCTCTCAATTCCCTTCAAGCGATCAAGGAGACTTGAAGGTCTTTGCTAGCACAAAGAACATCAAGGAGAAGCCATCTCTCTTCTTGTGTGCGGCACCTTTGGAGGAGAGCCCTTTCGATCTCTGCTTCCAAGACGCCATCCATCAAATGGCATTGGTATGAATCTTTCGATCTTTACAAGGTTTTAAAGTTGATCATATGAATATATCACATGTGATCCTTATGAAACCCTATTTCCGCTGCCAAAAATTTTACATGCGCCACTTTAGGGTTTCGCCCCCCCTCTTGAAGGGGACTTTCACAGAGAGTACAAGCATTAATTTCTGGTAGGCAATCCCTGCCAATCGCCAACCCGTGCGATTTCCCTTCATCTGGGCAATCCAGCAGACTGTGCCAACTGAGTTGGTACAACACAATCTCTGACCCCACAGATGGCTGCCTCCATATAGCTACCATATGCGCCACATATGTAGCCTACATGGTCAAGCTGACCCGACCTACTCCCTGGACCACCACGTGCTATGCTGAGCAACGAGAAGCGATAAATCCCTTCTCTGTAACACGCAGGTGTAATCCCGCACCGTCTGAAGATAGATGGGCGTGCCCACTGAGTGGGTACAACACGGCCCCAACGATAGTCAGAATAGTGAGGTTTCGCGTCAGAAGGCTTACGAGCTTGATATTTTAGCGTTGGATTTTAACGGTCTTTTTATCTTCTTAACTATCATGCAATTCCTATGGTGATAGCAGAAGATTAAATCATGCAATTCTAATTATAAACAATAAATGAAAGCATGATGATCTTATGTGGTAAAAGCCCATTAAGCCTAGGTAAGACCTTAATTTTAACTTAAGTCTTCACTTGCTTTCTTCATGGGGCTTTTTTCTTCTCATCTGGCCCAACTCAGGGCCCAAGCGCCCAGTGCAGCTCAGGTGTGCCCACCAGGTAAATGCGCCTGTCCCAGAGTCGAACCCTGGACCTCCCACCTGGTCAAGCCACTGCTGCATGCGCCTCTGCCAAGTGTGCTCTGTGCTCATGTCTGATTAAAATACAATTTAATCTATCTAGACATGATTGACACGCAGGTCAATTACACTTTATAAATTAATTAAAAATGTGATTCGCAGATTACATTAAATAATTTACAAATTAACATCCAGGCACGCAGGACCCAGCACAGCACACATTAAGATAGGCAGCCCACATAAGATGAAATAAACAAGCATCATGTATACAATCATCATGTGATCCAATCAAGAAAATAAAATTTTCGAAAACCCATTGGCATCACTTTTATTTTCCTTATGTGCCCTACTACCTTACAACGGTCCATTAATAGGGATCCACTCATCAGATCTAGTCAGATCCACTGCCCTGGGATGCACCAAGTCCTAACTGACTTGAGTCGACCTAATGGTCAACCATGCATGCGCCAAGGGCTGAACGACCTCATGAGTTCTGGCAAGCGGGTATGACCCCGGGCCTAACTCATGTGCGTTCACTGGTTGTCTCAACCAGACATCGCTACACGCCTGTTGTAACATCCCGTTATCTTAACCCCAAACAAATGGCACAATTCATGAATGATACAGGATGTTTCATATAAGATCGATTCATATGCTAGGTAAAACCGAGTTCAAGAAAACACGATCTGAAAATTTCCTCAAACCCATACATAAATATCCACAAAACACAAATCTCATAAATCACATAAGGGTACCTTCCACTACGCAATCCTTGCACTAGACATATGCAAGGCAACAGTTATATCAAATCCAATGGCATAATTACAATTCGATCCGAAATTCAAAGCAAAGCCACAAAGTCAATTTTATAAACTCATACCGAACACCGAAACCAGGCTGAGGCCCGCGGTGACACAAAAAATCAAACTCATTTAACTGCCACAATCTGGCAACACAAATTTCACATAGTTCACGTGGTTCACACAAATTCACATAGTTCACATCATTCATATAGTTCGTATAACTCATATAGTTCGGCCACAACCGGCCTCATAATTAAGCACAAAAGTTCTTAAATATAATCACAGCAAAATAGCATAATGTCCACGCCAATGCTAACTCAAGAAATGCGCCCCTGCTCTATGCCTGAAAATAGTGAGGGGTGAGCTACACAGCCCAGTGAGTGGATAGTCTAAATCGACCATCCATAACATACACTCAAAAATATAGGCAGATTATTTTAAAAATCTTTAACAGAACATTATGTCAATATACAACAAGATTAAATACAGAAGTCATATAAACAGCCAGATGTACACACCAACATATAACAAACTCAGGTTCTAAACAAACTCAGGTTCTAGAGTTATACTCTAAACCAACTAAACACATCAATACTTAGTTAACCTAGTTGTCCAGCATATTCAGTAGTGACCAATATGGTCTAACCCGGCTTTGGCCTAAGCACTGGGAGCGGCAAAATCTCGTGCAACACATAAACATGGACAGTGAGTAGAATCAAGAGGTGGCCCCCGCCAGGTCACGACGTGGCACTTTGCTCTAAAACACCCCATAAACACATCGATGGCTTGTGTGTAGATTCAAGAGGTGGCCCCCGCCGGGTCACGACGTGGCACTTTGCTCTACGACACCCCATATCACAAAAAGAGAGTGATGACATCAAGAGGTGGCCCCTGTCCGACCAAGACATGGCACTTTGCGTCAAAACTCGTTCTCCCAAAAGGTTCCTACTGGACAACAAACACATCTTATATCATATTTCATAAAGGTGGACTCCTAAGTGTCAACTAGACTCTAGGATAGTCATCACAAAAATCATATCGGGCAGGCTGAACATCAACCCCCATCACAATAATCATAATAGGCAGGCTGAACATCAACCTCCTCACATATCAAATACAGGGCTGAAATTCAAACCCTTAACATATCACATAAGGACTATCCTATGAGTACACGGTTACACTTAGCCATAGTCCTAACCAACACATAACACATAATATTCAAAATTCACATAATCCATCACATAACACATATTGTTCAAAATTCACATAACCCATACTATTCGAAAATCACATAACATAACACATAATATTTCATATTCGAATGTCACATAATATAGTGTAGTCCTTAGATTCCATGCTGATTAGTTTAGTCAAACCTTGCTATGTTATCACCCAAATTTCTCAAACAATTAAATAACAGGCTACACACCTAAATTAAATAACATGCTACACACCTAAATAAACAGTCATGGATTGTAATTAACACACATCCAAAAATCATTACAACACATATAACCCACGGTTTTACAACATGTCATCTATTTAAAATTTAAACTCTAGTTAACAAGAATGTCATGCTCAAAATTCACTAATTTAAAACTACCTAAATTCCATAACATCAACATAAAATTATAACATGTAATTGTCTTTATAATCCTCATGTAAACATGTTAATTTCGGTTTTTCATAAATAATACCAAATTTCGGTTGTTATGAATAATATCAGGATTTCGGATTATCATGAGAATTATCAAGAATTCGGTTTACATGAAAGAACATCTCAATTTTGGTTTTCATCCCCTAAATTCGGTTTTAACATGGTAGAAATTCCAAGAACTCAAATGTATCATGTCACAAACACAACTAAATCCATAGGTCAAACAAGACATTCCACTCACCTCTTAAACCGAGAATCTAAGGTTAAAATCTTCCCAAAAAAACTCGCCTAAAGCCTTGATGTCGCCCAAAGGATCTCCAAGAACTCACCAAGGAAGTTTCACCTCAAGGAAATTCGCCAAGGGGAAGAAGATGGAGAAAATCGCCAAGAACTCTTCAAGAACACCAAGATCGCCTTCTTCCTTGCCCTAGCCGCCCCAAGATTTCCTCAAGCCAAAAATCGTCAATTCTTCCTTCCCTAACCGAAATACCCACTAAAAATTCGGTTTTTAATTTTTTTTTAACCCATTAACCAATTAATTCAAATAGGGTTTAATCCATTTAACTAAAAAATTTGAATTTCAAACCCAATTAGCGCCAACCCAAAAAAAACTCAAAATTAACAATTAATTTAACCATCCACTAACCATTCACTTAACGAAATCCATTAAGGATTTAATTAACATCCAATAAGGATTTAATTAACCAATAAGGTCTAATTAATTAACTTACAATTTACAACCCATAAATCCTAATTAATTTATCATGAACAACCAATAATAATTTATCATAAATTAACAGCCAATAATCAAATAAATAATCTCTAATTAATTTACAATAAATTAACAACCCAAAAATCTCTAGTTAATTAACTATTAACAACCAATACATAGAAAAATATCACAGTCAATAATTTTAGACAAAATCAAAATAATGCTTACCAGGACTTAAGATCCTTGGATCTTACATCCCTCCCTCCTTATAAAGCTTTAGTCCTCTAAAGCTCAGCATCCATATCATCAAAGAGATAAGCATAAAATTTCCTCATATCCACTTCAATCTCCCATGTCGCCTCCTCAACTGACTGATTTCCCCAGATAACCTTTACCAAAGGTATAGTCTTGTTCCTCAGAACTTTATCCTTTCTATCCACAATCCGAAGAGGTCTTTCCTCAAATGTCAAGTCACTCTGAATCTGAAGAGGTTCCAACTCCAATACATGAGATGGATCAGGATGATATTTCCTCAAAGCAGAGACATGGAATACATTATGCACATGATCCAAAGCAGGAGGTAAAGCTAACCGGTAAGCCACTGGACCAATTCTCTCAATAATGTCAAAAGGGCCTACAAACCTAGGGCTCAACTTGCCCTTTTTGCCAAACCTCATAACACCCTTAGTAGGTGACACCTTTAAGAAAACATGATCCCCTACCATAAACTCCAAGGAACGACGACGGTCATCAGCATAACTCTTCTGTCTGTCCCGAGCAATCTTCAGTTTATCCCGGATCTCTCTGACCTTATCAGTAGTCTCCTGTACTGCATCAGATCTCAAAATCATTCTGTCACCAGTTTCCTCCCAACACAAGGGAGTCCTACACCTTCTCCCATACAAAGCCTCATAAGGAGCCATCTGAATACTAGAGTGGAAGCTATTATTATAAGTAAACTCTATCAAAGATAGATCCCGGTTCCACTCAGAACTCCAATCTACCACATAGGCTCTCAACAGATCTTCTAGAGTCTGTATAGTACGCTCCGTCTGGCCATCAGACTGAGGATGGTATGCTGTACTAAAACTCAACTTAGTACCCAAACCCTCCTGTAAACTCTTCCAAAATCTGGACAAAAACCGAGAGTCCTTATCAGACACAATATTAACCGGCACTCCATGCAGTCTGACTATCTCATCAATGTATAATCTAGCCAGTCTCTCTAAAGAATAAGTCATCTTAATTGGAAGAAAATGGGCTGATTTAGTGAGTCTATCAACAATCACCCAAATAGCATCATGACCCAATCTGGTTCTGGGCAAACCACACACAAAATCCATACTGATACATTCCCACTTCCACTCCGGAATAGGAAGAGGCTGCAATAAACCACCAGGCTTCTGGTGTTCAGCCTTTACAGTCTGACAAGTTAAACACCTAGAGACAAAATCATATACCTCTTTCTTCATACCCGGCCACCAAAAACTCTTCTTGAGGTCCTGATACATCTTAGTCATGCCAGGATGTAGAGAATATTTGGAGTTATGGCTGTCCTCCAATATTTCTTTCCTCAAGCTCGGTTCCTCAGGGACACATACCCTTCCACGAAACCGAAGAATACCATCATCAGACAAGCTAAAATCCTGAACTGCTCCATCAACCAAACTATCCCTGATCTGAACTAATCTCGGATCCACAGACTGCTGATCTTTGATCTTTTGCAACAAAGCAGACTGTACTCTGAGAAAAGCCACATATCCAGACTGAACTCTAGGAGTAACACTGATCCTGAGATCGCTGAACTCCTGCAGTAACCGCCACTCACTAACCCGTAAAGCAGCTACTGAAGTAACTGGATGTCTGCTCAGAGCATCCGCCACTACATTGGCCTTTCCAGCCTGATACTGAATAGAGAAGTCATAGTCTTTGATCAACTCCATCCATCTTCTCTGTCTCATATTCAACTCCTTCTGAGTGAAGATATACTTGAGACTCTGGTGATCAGTGAATAGATCGAACTCCTGACCCAACAAATAGTGACGCCATATCTTCAAAGCAAAGACTACGGCCGCCAACTCTAAATCATGAGTAGGGTAGTTCAACTCATACTCCTTCAGTTGTCTCGAAGCATAGGCTACCACAGAACCCTTCTGCATCAAGACACAACCCAACCCTTTGCCTGAAGCATCTGTATAGACAGTAAACCTTTCCCCATCACTAGGAATAATAAGGATTGGTGTACTAGTCAACCTCCTTTTCAGCTCTTGAAAGCTCTCTTCACACTTATCATCCCAAATAAACTTAGCCTCCTTTCTGGTCAATTTAGTTAAAGGACCCGCCAGCTTGGAGAATCCCTCAACAAATCTCCGGTAGTAACCTGCTAAACCCAGGAAACTTCTGATCTCAGTAGCACTAGTCGGTCTTCCCCAATCAAGGATAGCTTGCACTTTAACTGGATCCACAGACACCCCCTGACCAGAAATCACATGCCCAAGGAAACTGATCTTTTCTAGCCAAAACTCACACTTACTAGCCTTGGCATATAACCGGTTCTTCCTCAGAATCTTCAGCACTCTGCGCAAGTCACTGACATGATCTGAAGTAGTCCGTGAGTATACCAAAATATCGTCTATAAAGACTACCACACAAGAGTCAAGCAATTCATGGAATACCCTGTTCATCAAATCCATGAAGACAGCAGGTGCATTCGTCAGTCCAAAAGGCATAACTAAAAATTCGAAATGCCCATACCTGGTCCTGAAAGCAGTCTTAAATATATCCTCATCCTTGACCCTCAGCTGATAATACCCTGATCTCAGATCAATCTTAGAGAACACTGTAGCTCCCTGTAATTGATCAAATAGATCATCAATTCTGGGGAGAGGATACTTATTCTTGATAGTCACTTGGTTCAGTTGCCTGTAGTCTATACACATCCTCAGAGTTCCATCCTTCTTCTTAACGAACAGCACTGGTGCTCCCCAGGGAGAAGCACTAGGCCGGATGTAACCTTTTCTCTAGCAATTCCTCCAGTTGTTTCTTAAGCTCGGCCAACTCTGAAGTAGCCATGCGGTAAGGAGCTCTGGAGATAGGTGCAGTACCTGGCACCAACTCAATGCCAAACTCTACCTCTCGTATTGGTGGCAAGCCTGAAAATTCCTCAGAGAACACATCAGGAAACTCTTTCACCACCGCCATCTGAGTCAAATCAGAAGTAGAATCATCCTGCACCTTAACATGCGCAAGATAACCCTTGCACCCACTAGCAAGTAACTTCCTGGCCTGCAGGAAAGATATCACATGTGGTCCTTGGTCTGACACTAGACCTCTCACAAAAATCTGACTCCCATCAAGCAGATTCAAGGTGATTACTTTCTCAAAGCAATCCACAGTGGCATGATGTGAAGACAACCAATCCATACCTAGAATGACATCATAGTCTTGCATGTCTAGGAGGATTAAATCCACTAGAAACTCATAACCCTCTACATGCACCACACAATCAGCACACACAGTGTCTGTAGATAATGACTTTCCTAAGGGAGTACTCACAGCCTTAGGTAACACAGGTAAACATGCAGCAAACTTAACAGATACAAAAGACAAATTTGCACCAGGATCAAATAAAATGCGAGCTAACTGATCAAATACAAATAAGGTACCTTCCACAACGGATCGGGAAGCTCGTGTATCCTTCTCAGCCACAGCATAAACTCTAGTCTGGACTGTAGGCTTATCTGCGCCTCTAGGCTGTATCTCAGGCTCTTTGCAGTCCCTGACCATGTGCCCTGGTTTCTTACACCTGAAGCACACGCCATTCCTCTTATAACAGTCTTTCCCTAGATGTCCCTTGAGCCCACAATAATTGCAAGTCCAGTTCTCATGGTTACTGATCTTTGCCTCCCTGGCATCCCTGAACTGCTGCGGTGCATCCCTGGACTGCTGCGGTGCCTTGTAAGAGTAAGGCTTATACCTGCTCTTCTTGTAGTCCTTATGTTTAGGGTACTTCTTACCCTTGCCGCCACTGCCATACTGAGGAGCCGCCGCCTCAGCTGCAGGAATCACAGTCACGGCAACATGAGAACTCCTCTCAGCTATGTATCTCTCAATGGTGCGTGCTCGCCCAACAGTCTCAACATAGGTCTCCAAATGCTGAGCACCAACCTGCTCTCTAATGTCCCATCTGAGACCTTTGAGAAACTTAGTAGCTCTCCTCTTTTCAGTGTTTATCAGGTGAGGAGCATACTTTCCCAATTTCGTGAACTGTAATTCATACTGGTCCACAGTCATATCACCCTGCTCCAGGTGAATAAATGCCACCTCTCGGTCCTCCACCAAACTATCTGGGAAGTACTTCTCGTTAAATCGAGACAAGAAGTAAGGCCAATCTACAGTCTCATGTCTTTCTTCGGCAAGTCTCACCACGCCCTTCCACCACTCATCTGCGTCCCCATGCATCATATAGGTGGTCAGACATAACTTATCCTCATCTGAGCAGCGCATGACTTGGAAAATCTTTTCCAAGCACAACTGCCAGTTCTCAGCAGTACTGGATTCTGAGCCCCCATAAAAAGAACTAGGACCCAGTTTCTGGAATTCACTCACAAGTGAAGCATAGCGCCTGTGAGCGCCCTCCTGAGAGTCATCCCCCACCGCTCGAGTAGTAGTCTGGGGTCTCTCTTGAGTCAGCTGCTGCAAAAGCTGCTGTTGTGCCTCTTGATGCTGAGTCTGTTGCTGCTGCAGCATCTGAGCTTGCCTCTCTATCATGGCACCTTGTTGCTGTACCATGCCAGTTAGAGCCTCAATAGTTCTCGTGAGATTCGGGGTCTGCTCGCCCTCATCACTAGCATTTCCTCTGGTTCGCACCATCTTAAATGCCTACACACACATATCATAGTCAGGAAAACAATCATAAACCTAACAGGTGTCTAGCAATACACAAACATGTTTTCCCCCAAACTAAGTTTTAGCTAGCCAACTCCTCTGATACCATTCTGTAACATCCCGTTATCTTAACCCCAAACAAATGGCACAATTCATGAATGATACAGGATGTTTCATATAAGATCGATTCATATGCTAGGTAAAACCGAGTTCAAGAAAACACGATCTGAAAATTTCCACAAACCCATACATAAATATCCACAAAACACAAATCTCATAAATCACATAAGGGTACCTTCCACCACGCAATCCTTGCACTAGACATATGCAAGGCAACAGTTATATCAAATCCGATGGCATAATTACAATTCGATCCGAAATTCAAAGCAAAGCCACAAAGTCAATTTTATAAACTCATACCGAACACCGAAACCAGGCTGAGGCCCGCGGTGACACAAAAAATCAAACTCATTTAACTGCCACAATCTGGCAACACAAATTTCACATAGTTCACGTGGTTCACACAAATTCACATAGTTCACATCATTCATATAGTTCGTATAACTCATATAGTTCGGCCACAACCGGCCTCATAATTAAGCACAAAAGTTCTTAAATATAATCACAGCAAAATAGCATAATGTCCACGCCAATGCTAACTCAAGAAATGCGCCCCTGCTCTATGCCTGAAAATAGTGAGGGGTGAGCTACACAGCCCAGTGAGTGGATAGTCTAAATCGACCATCCATAACATACACTCAAAAATATAGGCAGATTATTTTAAAAATCTTTAACAGAACATTATGTCAATATACAACAAGATTAAATACAGAAGTCATATAAACAGCCAGATGTACACACCAACATATAACAAACTCAGGTTCTAAACAAACTCAGGTTCTAGAGTTATACTCTAAACCAACTAAACACATCAATACTTAGTTAACCTAGTTGTCCAGCATATTCAGTAGTGACCAATATGGTCTAACCCGGCTTTGGCCTAAGCACTGGGAGCGGCAAAATCTCGTGCAACACATAAACATGGACAGTGAGTAGAATCAAGAGGTGGCCCCCGCCAGGTCACGACGTGGCACTTTGCTCTAAAACACCCCATAAACACATCGATGGCTTGTGTGTAGATTCAAGAGGTGGCCCCCGCCGGGTCACGACGTGGCACTTTGCTCTACGACACCCCATATCACAAAAAGAGAGTGATGACATCAAGAGGTGGCCCCTGTCCGACCAAGACATGGCACTTTGCGTCAAAACTCGTTCTCCCAAAAGGTTCCTACTGGACAACAAACACATCTTATATCATATTTCATAAAGGTGGACTCCTAAGTGTCAACTAGACTCTAGGATAGTCATCACAAAAATCATATCGGGCAGGCTGAACATCAACCCCCATCACAATAATCATAATAGGCAGGCTGAACATCAACCTCCTCACATATCAAATACAGGGCTGAAATTCAAACCCTTAACATATCACATAAGGACTATCCTATGAGTACACGGTTACACTTAGCCATAGTCCTAACCAACACATAACACATAATATTCAAAATTCACATAATCCATCACATAACACATATTGTTCAAAATTCACATAACCCATACTATTCGAAAATCACATAACATAACACATAATATTTCATATTCGAATGTCACATAATATAGTGTAGTCCTTAGATTCCATGCTGATTAGTTTAGTCAAACCTTGCTATGTTATCACCCAAATTTCTCAAACAATTAAATAACAGGCTACACACCTAAATTAAATAACATGCTACACACCTAAATAAACAGTCATGGATTGTAATTAACACACATCCAAAAATCATTACAACACATATAACCCACGGTTTTACAACATGTCATCTATTTAAAATTTAAACTCTAGTTAACAAGAATGTCATGCTCAAAATTCACTAATTTAAAACTACCTAAATTCCATAACATCAACATAAAATTATAACATGTAATTGTCTTTATAATCCTCATGTAAACATGTTAATTTCGGTTTTTCATAAATAATACCAAATTTCGGTTGTTATGAATAATATCAGGATTTCGGATTATCATGAGAATTATCAAGAATTCGGTTTACATGAAAGAACATCTCAATTTTGGTTTTCATCCCCTAAATTTGGTTTTAACATGGTAGAAATTCCAAGAACTCAAATGTATCATGTCACAAACACAACTAAATCCATAGGTCAAACAAGACATTCCACTCACCTCTTAAACCGAGAATCTAAGGTTAAAATCTTCCCAAAAAAACTCGCCTAAAGCCTTGATGTCGCCCAAAGGATCTCCAAGAACTCACCAAGGAAGTTTCACCTCAAGGAAATTCGCCAAGGGGAAGAAGATGGAGAAAATCGCCAAGAACTCTTCAAGAACACCAAGATCGCCTTCTTCCTTGCCCTAGCCGCCCCAAGATTTCCTCAAGCCAAAAATCGTCAATTCTTCCTTCCCTAACCGAAATACCCACTAAAAATTCGGTTTTTAATTTTTTTTTAACCCATTAACCAATTAATTCAAATAGGGTTTAATCCATTTAACTAAAAAATTTGAATTTCAAACCCAATTAGCGCCAACCCAAAAAAAACTCAAAATTAACAATTAATTTAACCAACCACTAACCATTCACTTAACGAAATCCATTAAGGATTTAATTAACATCCAATAAGGATTTAATTAACCAATAAGGTCTAATTAATTAACTTACAATTTACAACCCATAAATCCTAATTAATTTATCATGAACAACCAATAATAATTTATCATAAATTAACAGCCAATAATCAAATAAATAATCTCTAATTAATTTACAATAAATTAACAACCCAAAAATCTCTAGTTAATTAACTATTAACAACCAATACATAGAAAAATATCACAGTCAATAATTTTAGACAAAATCAAAATAATGCTTACCAGGACTTAAGATCCTTGGATCTTACACCTGTCCGCAGTCGACCTATAGCCACCTCTTGCTTGCGCAGAGGTGCCATCTGGTCGACCCATCTAGGCTGTCAGATAGTCTGATCAGATTGGTTGGATCTTGACAAGACTGTGACTTCAACCCTAATAACCCGTCTAAGGGTTTACAGTAGGCGCCTCTGATCTAATGGTAAGCGCGCAAGTAATATAGTTTTGTGAAAAACCAATATGCGCCAAGATACATGCGCCAAAAAACATATACATTAAGTTTTCGCCAACTAACATATCATGTCATTTTTCGCATGTAAGCATTAGATCTAGCGAATTGCACAAACAAGGATCACAATAAACATCAAGCAATCATAAAACATGCATAAAACTTGCTCTGATACCAGTTGAAAGTCCCCTAAACAAGGGGGGCGAAACCCTACTGGCGCATATGGAGGTTTTAAAGCAGCGGAATGGATTTCTAGGGATCGATAGCATGAGATATGATCAACTTTTAAACCGATTGCAAACAAGAATGAATGAATCGATTCTTACCGAAGCCATTCCTTGGATGGCGTCTAGGAAGAAGAGACTCAAGCGCTTCTCCTCCAAATGGTGCGCACACAAGATGATGTCGCCTACTCCCTTAGTGCTCCTTGTGCTAGCAAGGTTCTAAGGAGTCCTTTTTCGAATGGAAAGGGAAGAGAAGAAGTTTTGCTTGGCGAGACCTCCTTATCGTCAACCCCTTCAACCACGAGAATGCTCTAACGTCGAGAGCAAGAGCCAAGGCGACAATAGGCATGAAAAGGAGAGTAACGTGAGGCGTGGTCACGTAAGTGATCATGCCTTCTAAAAATAGAAAGCCACTCCTCAACATGCGACCATGGGTTTACCCCAATCGCAAATTCCTCTTCACCCTTGAACCATGCGCTCACTTGATGAGCTGGTTCAATTTGCGTTTAGTTCAAAGACCAATTAAGCCAAGCAATTTGGTCTAGATCACAATAAACCCTAAAGGTTCAAGATCTAACCGTTCATCTCTTAATGCTCCTGATCTCACCGATCTAGCATCCATTCTCTCGATCGAAGCTTACCGATCTCAAGCACTAATCAATCAAACATGATCAGACCAGATCTCACTTACAATCAGAGATTAAATCCCTTTAAACTGAATCCAAACAATTCAGTCCACACGATCTGACTTAAGTAAGCCATATCATCAAATTGTGCGACCCTAAGGGTTTCCTTTAAATGTCAGTAACGATAACTTACGTTATCACGATCAGTGAGGGGTATCTAGCAACACATCACTGTCTCCCGATATAAAGGAAAGAGTCTTCCAAGACTACACCCAAACCACAGCACAAGTGTGAATCCACTTCACTAGACATACATGTTTCCTTTACCACTTGATGTTCTTATTGGACAAGCGTGTCAAGCTTGTAACTCCAATATGATGAGAATGATTAGATCAGATGAACATAGTCACCTGGGTATGGCCATACACTTTCTCAATCATCTCATCCAGGGGGCCCCTATAGAACATCACACTCCAAACTAGGAGACGGCAATCCTATATCTATCACTAGCACCCTAACATGACTCATGCTCATCATCCAAGATAGTCTATAATCATTATGTTTCAAATGATATTGAACTACCTCAAAAAAATGCCAATCATCATTTAGAAACACAAGTGATCTCAAGTCAGAGGAAGTATGCCACTTGTTCGCATACAAGGATTATTCACATTGTGACAAGCAATTGAATATCCTAGTAGGGTCTATCCAGTACATCCAATGTACCCATGAGTCTACATCTTATTCCATGCTCGAAGCATCCTATAAGATTAGAACACATATTAGTCTCAATCATATCAAGGCTGTCTCAAGTTCACCAAGATATCTCGACTAAGGACTTAACTGCTTGTCAGCCAAGCTGATCATCATTGAGACATTATTCAGAAGTATACATATGACAGCAGATAATGCAACAACCTGAATAACAACAATTGCCTTTATAAACATAGAGTTTATACATGATACTGATATAATCCCAAGGCCTCAAACATTAGCCTTAAGGGCATACCCCAACAATAACAAGTTCTCATGAAGAGATGAGAGGCTAAAAGGGTATAATGGGGAGAAACATGAACCATTAAGCGCCTAGGGGCATAATGGGGTCATGTTGGCGCCTTTGCTTCATTATGGAAGTAAAGGGCGCCTCTGTTGGGGTATGCCCTTAAGGCTAATGTTTGAGGCCTTGGGATTTTATCAGTATCATGTATAAACTTCATGTTTATAAAGGCAATGGTTATTATTCATGTTGTTACATTATCTGCTGTCATATGTATACTTCTGAATAATGTCTCAATGCTGTTCAGCTTGGCTGACATGCAGTTAAGTCCTTAGTCGAGATATCTTGGTGAACATGAGACAGCCTTGATATGATTGAGACTAATATGTGTTCTAATCTTATAGGATGCTTCGAGCATGGAATAAGATGTAGACTCATGGGTACATTGGATGTACTGGACAGACCCTACTAGGATATTCAATTGCTTGTCACAATGTGAATAATCCTTGTATGCAACAAGTGGCATATTTCCTCTGACTTGAGATCACTTGTGTTTCTAAATGATGATTGTCATTGTTTTGAGGTAGTTCAATATCATTTGAAACATAATGGTTATAGTGTTGGGGTATGCCCTTAAGGCTAATGTTTGAGGCCTTGGGATTGTAACAGTATCATGTAATAAACTCTTATGTTTATAAAGGCATGGTTGTTATTCAGGTTGTTACATTGTCTGCTGCAATAAGTGTACTTCTGAATAATGTCTCACAGCTGTTCAGCTAGGCTGACATGCAGTTAAGTCCTTAGTCGATATATCTTGGTGAACATGAGACAGCCTTGATATGATTGAGACTAATATGTGCTCTAATCTTATAGGATGCTTCGAGCATGGAATAAGAGGTAGACTCATGGGTACATTGGATGTACTGGACAGACCCTACTAGGATATTCAATTGGTTGTCACAATGTGAATAATCCTTGATTGCAACAAGTGGCACATGTCCTCTGACTTGAGATCACTTGTGTTTCTAAATGATGATTGTCATTGTTTTGAGGTAGTTCAATATCATTTGAAACATAATGATTATAGACTATCTTGGATGGTGAGCTTGAATCAGGTTAGGGCACTAGTGATAGATAAAGGATTGCCGTCTCCTTGTTTAAGGAGTGAGATGTTCTAAAGGGGCCCCCCTGAATGAGATGATTGAGAATAGTGTATGGCCATACCCAGGTGACTATGTTCATCTGATCTAATCATGCTCATCATATTGGAGCTACAAGCTTGACTCGCTTGTCCAATAAGAACGTCCAGTGGCAAAGGATATTTGCATGCCTGGTGAAGTTGATTCACACTTGTGCTGTGGTTTGGGTGTAGTCTTGGAAGACTCTTTCCTTTATATCGGGAGACAGTGATGTGTTGCTAGATACCCCTCACTGATCGTGATAACGTAAGTTATCATTACCGACATTTAAAGGAAACCCTCAGGGTCGCACAATTTGATGATATGGCTTACTTAAGTCAGATCGTGTGGACTGAATTATTCAGGTTCAGTTTAAAGGGATTTAATCTCTGATTGTAAGTGAGATCTGGTCTGATCATGTTTGATTGATTAGGGCTTGAGATCGGTAAGCTTCGATCGAGAGAATGGATGCTAGATCGGTGAGATCAGAAGCATCAAGAGATCAACGGTTAGATCTGGAGCCTTAGGGTTTAATCATGATCTAGACTGGATCGCTTGGCTTGATTGGTTCTTGAACTGAACCGAATTGAACCAGCTCATTAAGTGAGCGGATGGTTCATGAGATAAGAGGTTTGCGATTGGGGTAGACCCATGATCGCATATTGAGAAGTGGCATGCTATTTTTAGAGAGCACTTCTCTAAACGTGACCACGCCTCACGTTTCTCCTCTTCACGCCTCTTCTCTCTTCGCCTCTCCACGAGTCGACACAAGCTCTTTCTCATGTGGTGAAGAAGTTGAACGCAAAGGAGTAGGAAGAAATCGCCAAGAAGATCTCATCCCTTTCATTCGATCAGGATACTTGGACGATCCTTGCTAGCACAAGGGGCGACAAGGAGGAGCCAAGACTCATCTTGTGTGCGTCACCTCTGGAGGAAAGCCACATCGCTTTCTGCTTCCAAGTCGCCATCTAGAAATGGCATCGGTATGAATCTCATTCTTTCTATAGAATGTTTTTGTTGATCATATAGCATGCAATAGATCTAGAAACCCTCTCCGCTGCTTCAAATCCTCCAAGATGTGCCTATTAGGGTTTCGCCACCCCACTTTGTAGGGGTTCCTTCAACTGGTATCAGAGCTTTGTTTATGCATGTTTTATGATTGCTTGAGCCATTTGTGATCCATTTTTGCGCAAGTATGCTTAGATCTTCTTCTTGTTAACATGCGATACATGATGTATGATTATACTTAAGTTGCGCATGTATCATGTTATTATGGCGCTTGTTAATGTTTTTATCAAAAACAAATATCACTTGCGCGCCTCATTAGATCTAAGTTGCGCCTACTGTAAACCCTTAGACGGGTTGATGGGGTTGAAGTCATCCTCTAGGTTAGATCCAATAGTCTGATCAGACCATCTGACAGCCTAGATGGGTCGACTAGATGGCACCCATGCGTAAGCATGAAGTGGCTATAGGTCGACTGCATCACAGGCGTGTAGCGAGGTCTGGTTGAGACAACTGATGAACGCATATGAGTTAGGCCCGGGTTCACACCCGCTTGCCAGAACTCATGATGGTTGTTCAGCCCTTGGCGCATGCATAGTTGACCACTGGGTCGACTCAAGTCAGTTAGGACTTGGTGCATGCAAGGGCAGTGGATCTGACTAGACATGATGAGTGGATCCCTATCAATGGACCGTTGTAAGGTAGTAAGGGCATATAAGGAAATTAAAATTGATGCCTATGGGGTTTTCGAAATTTAATTTCATGATTGGATCACATGTTGATTGATGCCTATGTATGTTTATTTATTCTTATGTGGGCTGCCCATGTTAATTGTGTGCTGTGCTGGGGCCTGCGTGCCTGGAAATTATTTTGTAAATTAATTTTAATTGTGATCTGCGCATCACCTTGTATTTAATTTATAAAATGTAATTGACCTGCGAGTCAATCTTGTCTAGATAGATTAATTTGTAAATTAATCAGACAAGAGCACAGAGCACACATGGCAGAGGCGCATGCAGTAGTGGCTTGACCAGGTGGGAGGTCCAGGGTTCGACTCTGGGACCAGGCGCATTTTCCCTGGTGGGCGCACCTGAGCTGCAGATGGCGCTTAGGCCCTGGGTTGGGCCAGATGAGCAGCAAAAGTCCCATGAAGAAAAGCAAGTGAAGACTTAAGTTAATTAAGGTCTTACTTAGGCTATGGGCTTTTACCACATAAGATCCATGCTTTCTTTTATTGTTTAATAAGTAGAACAGCATGATTTATTTATCTTCTGCTATCACCATAGGAATTGCATGATAGTGAAGAAGATAAAAGACCGTTAAAATCCAACGCTAAATATCAAGCTCGTAAGCCTTCTGATGCGAAACCTCACTGTTCTGAGTATCGTTGGAGCCGTGTTGTACCCACTCAGTGGGCACGTCCATCTATCTTCAGATGGTGCGGGATTACACCTGCGTGTTACAGAGAAGGGATTTATCGCTTCTCGTTGCTCAGCATAGCACGTGGTGGTCCAGGGAGTAGGTCGGGTCAGCATGACCATGTAGGCTACATGTGTGGCGCATATGGTAGCACATGGAGGCAGCCATCTGTGGGGTCAGAGACTGTGTTGTACCAACTCAGTTGGCACAGTCTGCTGGATTGCCCAGATGAAGGGGAATCGCACGGGTTGGCGATTGGCAGGGACTGCCTACCAGAGATTAGTGCTTGTACTCTCTGTGCATCTTATCTCGCCTGAGCGGGACGCGGAGACCAAGTATGAAATCTGGATCCCATCTCACTAAAAGAGTGTTACTCTTTCGGACTGTTTTAATGGATTTTTCAGTCAGATAAAATAGTGAGAAAAAGAATCATTCTTAAGTCCTGAATTGATTCTTTACATTGATACTGACCTTGCTGTTCTTGCATTGTTGTAGATACCTGCAGCAACGAACACCATGAGCTTCAATGTGCGATCCCTACTGGAAAGGGAGAAGTTTGCTGGGCTGAACTTCTCAGACTGGTTCGGACACCTTAAGATTGTTCTTAAGGCAGAGAGGAAACTGTATGTCCTCGAGACGGCGATACCGCCTCAGCCCGCTCTGAACGCCGCAAGGGCGGTTCGGGATGCTTATGAAAAGCACGTCAATGATAGCATTGATGTCGCTTGCCTGATGCTAGCGTCTATGATGCCACCGCTGCAGCGTCAGCATGAGGATATGTCTGCTATAGACATGATAGCAAACCTCAAGATGCTGTATGCTGCACAGGCGAGGACAGAACGCTATAATCTCACAAAGCTGTTCTTCCAGAGCAAACTGGCTGAAGGGAGCCCAGTAGGAGCTCACGTGCTCAAGATGATTGGGCACAAGGAGGCTCTAGAGAAACTGGGGCATACCATCAACCAGGAGCTTGCTGTAGACATCATTCTGCAGTCTCTCCCGCCCTCTTTCGATGCGTTCATTATTAACTTTAATATGAACAAAATCGACTGTACTCCGGCAGAGCTGCTGAATATGCTCTTGACTACTGAGGAGACTCTGAAGGGAAAGCCTTCGACCTCTGTCTTAATGGTTCCTTCTAGGAACAAGAAGAAGGGGAAGAAGGGCAAGGCCCCTGTCAAGAGTTACAGCAAGGCTCTGAAGAAAAAAGTTAAGCGGTCAAAGGAATACAGATGTTTCCACTGTGGCCAGCTAGGTCACTGGAAAAAGGACTGTAAAGCGCTCCAAGGAGACAAGAGGGGAAGCTTTGCTTCTGGCTCAGGTATATACGTGACGGAAGTCATGGTTTCATCTTCTTCTATTTCATGGGTGTTGGACACTGCATGTGGAGTTCACATTTGTTCAAATGTACAGGAACTCAAGAGAAGAAGACAGGTGGGACAGCATGAGGTGGACCTACGCGTTGGAAACGGGGCACGGGTTGCTGCTGTTGCTGTAGGAGATTATTTCATCTCTTTACCATCTGGACTTGTATTAGAACTAAACAGTTGTTACTTTGTTCCCAGCATTACTAAAATATTATCTCCATTCCTGCTCTTGTCAGGAAGGGGTTTTCCTTTGAATGCAATATTTCAAAGTGTGTTTTATCTTTTGATAATATTGTTTATGCCACTGGTTCAATTAACAATGGGTTATTCATGTTGGACATGGAAAGTTCTATACAGCAGATTGATATTAAGAAAGCCAAGTATGCTGATGACAGCACCTTGCTATGGCATAGTCGTTTAGGCCATATTAACAAGAAGCGCATTAAGCGGTTGCATGATCATGGACTGCTGGGATCATTCTCCTATGAGGAGATTGATACATGCAAAGCTTGTCTAATGGGTAAAATGACGAAGTCGCCTTTTCCTCATAAAGGTCAAAGGGCTTCAGGTTTACTTGACCTTATACACAGTGATGTGTGTGGGCCCTTTAGTAAACATGCCAGAGGTGGCTATCAGTACTTCATTACCTTTACTGATGATTTCAGTAGGTATGGGTATGTCTATTTAATGAGACATAAAAGTGAATCTTTTGACAAGTTCAAAGAGTTCAAGAATGAAGTACAAAATCAGCTAGGTCAAAATATCAAGGCACTTCGTTCTGATCGAGGTGGAGAATACCTAAGTCGAGAGTTTACTGACTATCTGAAGGAGTGTGGGATTATCTCACAGCTCACTCCTCCAGGAACACCGCAATGGAATGGTGTGTCCGAGAGGAGAAATAGAACGTTACTTGATATGGTTCGTTCTATGATGAGTCAGGCTACTCTACCTTACTCCTTTTGGGGATTTGCACTGGAGACAGCTGCAAAGGTACTAAACCAAGTGCCATCCAAGGCAGTTTCAAAGACCCCATATGAGTTATGGTATGGGAAATAGCCGAGCTTGACATTTATCAGGATCTGGGGCTGCGAGGCTTATGTCAAAAAGCTCGCCTCTGGGAAACTAGAGAGCAGATCTGAAAAATGTATCTTTGTCGGTTGCCCTAAGGAAACTAAGGGTTATTATTTCTTCGATCCCAAGGAGAACAAGGTATTTGTTGCTCGGACGGGCATATTTCTTGAGAAGGAGTTTCTTCTGCAAGAGGCCAGTGGGAGAGAAATAAAGCTGGATGAGAATCCAGAGGAAGGACAAAGTAGTCAAGCACAGTTGGATGAGCCTGAGCCGGTAGAACAGGTTACTGTACAACCTGAGGCTCAGATATCACGGGAACCGCGAAGATCGGGAAGGATCCGTCGACAGCCTGAGCGCTATGATGGAGTCTACATCATTGATAATGATGAACCCCTCACTTATGCGGATGCGGTCAGTGGACCGGAGTCAGCGAGATGGCTTGAAGCTATGCGCGCCGAGATGGACTCCATGTCAGATAACCAATTCTGGGATTTGGTTGATCCGCCTCCGGGAGTTATCCCTATAGGCTGTAAATGGATCTTCAAGAAGAAGATTGACATGGATGGTAACGTGGTTACCTATAAAGGCAGGCTAGTTGCGAAAGGTTTCAAACAAATCTACGGGATAGATTATGATGAAACTTTCTCACCTGTAGCTATGTTTAAGTCTATTCGGATTCTTTTCGCGATAGCAGCATATTATGATTATGAGATTTGGCAAATGGATGTGAAGACAGCTTTCCTGAATGGAAATCTGGATGAGGATGTGTATATGACACAACCTGAAGGTTTCACTAATCCATCAGATCGTATAAAATATGCAAATTAAAGAAGTCTATTTATGGACTTAAACAAGCATCGAGAAGCTGGAATATTCGTTTTGATGAATCAGTCAGTGAATTTGGTTTCATCAAGAACGAGGATGACCCGTGTGTATATAAGAGGTTTAGTGGGAGCGTGATTACTTTCCTAGTCCTCTACGTCGATGATATCTTGATCATTGGAAATGACATTCCTGAAATGCATGCGGTTAAGGCATGGCTAAGGAAATGTTTCCAGATGAAAGATCTAGGAGAAGCAGCCTATGTACTAGGTGTGAAGATCTACAGAGATAGATCTAAGAGGCTTCTCGGGCTGTGCCAGAGTACTTACATCGATAAAGTCCTGGAGAGATTCCATTTAGAGAATTCTAAAAGAGGGTATCTTCCAGTCAGACATGGTTTGAATCTTTCAAAGAGTCAGTGTCCACAAACACAGACTGAGAAAGATGAAATGGACAATACGCCTTATGCTTCGGCTATTGGGTCCATTATGTATGCGATGTTGTGTACTCGCCCAGACGTCGCTTACGGGTTAAGCGTGACCAGTCGATTCCAAAGTAATCCAGGTATGGCGCATTGGATTGCAGTCAAGAACATCTTAAAATATCTGCGGAGGACCAAAGATATGTTCTTGATATATGGTGGTCAGGAAGAACTCAGTATTGAAGGATATACTGACGCTTCATTCCAGTCTGACCAGGATGATTTCCGATCGCAATCAGGCTATGTTTTTAGCTTGAATGGAGGAGCAGTGGTGTGGAAGAGTTTCAAACAGTCAACTGTTGCTGATTCCACAACAGAAGCCGAGTATGTTGCAGCCTCGGAAGCATCTAAGGAGGCAGTGTGGATTCGTAAGTTCGTGAGAGAACTTGGTGTCGTTCCTTCGTGTGCAGATCCTTTGGTTATCTTCTGTGATAACACTGGAGCAATCGCACAAGCAAAGGAACCACGGTCGCACCAGAAGTCCAAGCACATACAGAGACGGTTTCACTTGATCAGGGAGATCATAGATCGTGGCGAGATCAAAGTCTGCAAGGTACATACAGATGACAATCTGGCAGACTCGCTTACTAAGCCTCTGGCGCAGCAGAAGCATGAGAAGCACTGTAATAACATGGGTTTGAGATTTCTCAACCATTAGATTAAGTGCAAGTGGGAGATTGTTGGGGTATGCCCTTAAGGCTAATGTTTGAGGCCTTGGGATTGTAACAGTATCATGTAATAAACTCTTATGTTTATAAAGGCATGGTTGTTATTCAGGTTGTTACATTGTCTGCTGCAATAAGTGTACTTCTGAATAATGTCTCACAGCTGTTCAGCTAGGCTGACATGCAGTTAAGTCCTTAGTCGATATATCTTGGTGAACATGAGACAGCCTTGATATGATTGAGACTAATATGTGCTCTAATCTTATAGGATGCTTCGAGCATGGAATAAGAGGTAGACTCATGGGTACATTGGATGTACTGGACAGACCCTACTAGGATATTCAATTGGTTGTCACAATGTGAATAATCCTTGATTGCAACAAGTGGCACATGTCCTCTGACTTGAGATCACTTGTGTTTCTAAATGATGATTGTCATTGTTTTGAGGTAGTTCAATATCATTTGAAACATAATGATTATAGACTATCTTGGATGGTGAGCTTGAATCAGGTTAGGGCACTAGTGATAGATAAAGGATTGCCGTCTCCTTGTTTAAGGAGTGAGATGTTCTAAAGGGGCCCCCCTGAATGAGATGATTGAGAATAGTGTATGGCCATACCCAGGTGACTATGTTCATCTGATCTAATCATGCTCATCATATTGGAGCTACAAGCTTGACACGCTTGTCCAATAAGAACGTCCAGTGGCAAAGGATATTTGCATGCCTGGTGAAGTTGATTCACACTTGTGCTGTGGTTTGGGTGTAGTCTTGGAAGACTCTTTCCTTTATATCGGGAGACAGTGATGTGTTGCTAGATACCCCTCACTGATCGTGATAACGTAAGTTATCGTTACCGACATTTAAAGGAAACCCTCAGGGTCGCACAATTTGATGATATGGCTTACTTAAGTCAGATCGTGTGGACTGAATTATTCAGGTTCAGTTTAAAGGGATTTAATCTCTGATTGTAAGTGAGATCTGGTCTGATCATGTTTGATTGATTAGGGCTTGAGATCGGTAAGCTTCGATCGAGAGAATGGATGCTAGATCGGTGAGATCAGAAGCATCAAGAGATCAACGGTTAGATCTGGAGCCTTAGGGTTTAATCATGATCTAGACTGGATCGCTTGGCTTGATTGGTTCTTGAACCGAACCGAATTGAACCAGCTCATTAAGTGAGCGGATGGTTCATGAGATAAGAGGTTTGCGATTGGGGTAGACCCATGATCGCATATTGAGAAGTGGCATGCTATTTTTAGAGAGCACTTCTCTAAACGTGACCACGCCTCACGTTTCTCCTCTTCACGCCTCTTCTCTCTTCGCCTCTCCACGAGTCGACACAAGCTCTCTCTCGTGTGGTGAAGAAGGTGAACGCAAAGGAGTAGGAAGAAATCGCCAAGAAGATCTCATCCCTTTCATTCGATCAGGATACTTGGACGATCCTTGCTAGCACAAGGGGCGACAAGGAGGAGCCAAGACTCATCTTGTGTGCGTCACCTCTGGAGGAAAGCCACATCGCTTTCTGCTTCCAAGTCGCCATCTAGAAATGGCATCGGTATGAATCTCATTCTTTCTATAGAATGTTTTTGTTGATCATATAGCATGCAATAGATCTAGAAACCCTCTCCGCTGCTTCAAATCCTCAAAGATGCGCCTATTAGGGTTTCGCCACCCCACTTTGTAGGGGTTCCTTCATATAGACTATCTTGGATAATGATCATGAGTCAGGTTAGGACACTAGTGATAGATAAAGGATTGCCGTCTCCTAATTTGGAGTGTGATGTTCTATAGGGGCCCCCTGGATGAGATGATTGAGAAAGTGTATGGCCATACCCAGATGACTATGTTCATCTGATCTAATCATGCTCATCATATTGGAGCTACAGGCTTGACACGCTTGTCCAATAAGAACATCAAGTGGCAAAGGAAACATGTATGCCTAGTGAGTTGATTCACACTTGTGCTGTGGTTTGGGTGTAGTCTTGGAAGACTCTTTCCTTTGTATTGGGAGACAGTGATGTGTTGCTAGATACCCCTCACTGATCGTGATAACGTAAGTTATCGTTACCGACATTTAAAGGAAACTCTTAGGGTCGCACAATTTGATGATATGGCTTACTTAAGTCAGATCGTGTGGACTGAATTGTCTTGGTTCAGTTTAAAGGGATTTAATCTCTGATTGTAAGTGAGATCTGGTCTGATCATATTTGATTGATTAGAGCTTGAGATCGGTAAGCTTCGATCGAGAATATAGATGCTAGATCGGTGAGATCAAGAGCATCAAGAGATGAAAGGTTAGATCTTGAACCATTTGGTTCAATGAGATCTAGACCATGGCTTGGGCTGATTTGATTTGGTCTTTGAACCGAATGCAATTGAACCGTGGCTTGGTTCAAAGAGGGGAAAAGGTGTGATCGGTTCACTTGGAGGTGAACGCATGGATGATCGCATGAACGCTTGGAGTTAAGGGCTTTCTATATTTGGAAAGTCGGTTTTCCCATTTGTGAAAACGCCTCCACGTTTGAGTGGAACGTCTCGATTCGGTTTTGAGACATCCTCTTGCCTCTTCTCTCTCGACGACACACTCTCGTGTGAAGAAGGTTAACGCCTTGGAGAAAGTTAAGCCAAGCGAGACTTCATCTTTCATTCCCTTCCATTCGACAAGGAAACCTTGGACCCTTGCTAGCACAAGGAACGCTAAGGGAGTAGGCGATCTTCATCTTGTGTGTGAACTCTTTGAAGGAGATCAACGTTGTTCTCTTCTTCCAACACGCCATTCGAATCAATGGCTATGGTATGAATCCAAACTTTATCAAGTTGATCATATGTTCTTGCGAAAGTTTTGAAACCCTTGCTTCCGCTATGAAAGTTTTATATGCGCCTCCTATTAGGGTTTCGCCCCCCCCCCCTCCCCCCCCCCCCCCCTTGATTTAGGGGACTTACAATTGGTATCAGAGCCAGGTTATCGTTTGAATCATATGATTGCTTGATGTTATTGTGTGATCCATGTTTGCGCTTATGCTTAGATAGGTTTATTACATGCGAAAATACATGTATGATGTATGTTACTCTTTGGCGCATGTATTGGCGCATGTTGTTGTTTTGTCAAAAAAAAAAAAAAAAAACTTAACTTGCCCGCCCATCATTAGATCTAAGCGCCTACTATAAACCCTTAGATGGGTTGATAGGGTTGAAGTCATCAGCCGAGTTTAGATCCAAACAGTCTGATCAGACCATCTGACAGCCTAGATGGGTCGACCAGATGGCACCAGTGCGCAAGCACGAGGTGGCTATAGGTCGACTGCATCAAGAGCGTGTAGCGAGGTCTGGTTGAGACAACCAGTGAACGCGCATGAGTTAGGCCCGGGGTCACACCCGCTTGCTAGAGAACTCATGAGGGTCGTTCAGCCCAAGGCATGCATGGTTGACCATTAGGTCAACTCAAGTCAGTTAGGACTTGGTGCATGCAAGGGCAGTGGATCTGACTAGACATGATGAGTGGATCCCTATTAATGGACCGTTGTAAGGTAGTAGGGCACATAAGAAAATTAAAATTGATGCCAATGGGTTTTCAAAAATTTTATTTTCTTATTATTGGATCACATGTTGATTGGATGCCATGATCCTTGTTTATTTAATCTTATGTGGGCTGCCTAATTTAATGTGCGCTGTGCTGGGGCCTGCGAGCCTGGAATTAAATTGTAAATTAATTTTATTGTGATCTGCGCATCACATGTTATTTAATTTATAAAGTGTAATTGACCTGCGAGTCAATCTTGTCTAGATAGATTAAATTGTAATTTAATCAGACAAGAGCACAGAGCACACATGGCAGAGGCGCATGCAGCTTGAGGCTTAACCAGGTGGGAGGTCCAGGGTTCGACTCTGGGACAGGCGCATTTACCTGGTGGGCGCACCTGAGCTGCAGTGGGCGCTCGGGCCCTGGGTTGGGCCAGATGAGAAGGCAAAAGACCCATGAAGAGCTCAAGTGAAGACTTAAGTTAAATTAAGGTCTTACTTAGGTTTAATGGGCTTTTACCACATAAGATCAGCATGCTTTCTACTTATTGTTTATATAATTAGAACTGCATGATTTAATCTTCTGCTATCGCCATAGGTTATGCATGATAGTTAAGAAGATAAAAGACCGTTAAAATCCAACGCTAAAATATCAAGCACGTAAGCCTTCTGACGCGAAACCTCACTGTTCTGACTATCGTTGGGGCCGTGTTGTACCCACTCAGTGGGCACGCCCATCTATCTTCAGACGGTGTGTGATTACACCTGCGTGTTACAGAGAAGGGATTTATCGCTTCTCGTTGCTCAGCATAGCACGTGGTGGTCCAGGGAGTAGGTCAGGTCAGCTTGACCATGTAGGCTACATACTGAGCATATGTGAGCTATATGGAGGCAGCCATTTGTGGGATCAGAGACTGTGTTGTACCAACTCAGTTGGCACAGTCTGCTGGATTGCCCAGATGAAGGGGAATCGCACGGGTTGGCGATTGGCAGGCATTGCCTACCAGAAATTAGTGCTTGTACTCTCTGTGCATCTTATCTCGCCTGAGGGGGACGCGGAGACCAAGTATGAAATCTGGATCCCATCTCACTAAAAGAGCGTTACTCTTTCGGACTGTTTAATGGATTTTTCAGTCAGATAAAATAGTGAGAAAAGAATCTTTCTTAAGTCCTGGATTGATTCTAAACATTGATACTGACCTTGCTGTTCTTGCATTGTTGTAGATTACTGCAGCAACGAACACCACGAATTTCAATGTGCGATCCCTACTGGAAAGGGAGAAGTTTGCTGGGCCAAACTTCTCAGACTGGTACGGACACCTTAAGATTGTTCTTAAGGCAGAGAGGAAACTGTATGTCCTCGAGACGGCTATACCGCCTCAACCCGCTGCGAACGCCGCAAGGGCGGTTCGGGAAGCCTATGAAAAGCATGTCAATGATAGCATTGATGTCGCTTGCCTGATGCTTGCGTCTATGACGCCAGAGCTGCAGCGTCAGCATGAGGATCTATCTGCTATACAGATTATAGCAAACCTCAAAATGCTGTATGCTGCACAGGCTAGGACTGAACGCTACAATTTGACTAAGCTTTTCTTTCAGAGCAAACTGGCTGAAGGGAGTCCAGTGGGAGCTCACGTACTCAAGATGATTGGGTACAAAGAGGCTCTAGAGAAACTGGGACATACCATCAATCAGGAGCTTGCTGTAGACATCATTCTTCAGTCTCTCCCGGCCTCTTTCGATCCGTTCATTATTAATTTTAATATGAACAAAATCGACTGTACCCCGGCAGAGTTACTGAACATGCTCTTGACTACAGAGTTGACTCTAAAGGGAAAGCCTTCAACCTCTATCTTGATGGTTCCTTCCAGGAACAAGAAGAAGGGGAAGAAGGGCAAAGCCCCTGTCAAGAGTTACAACAAGGCTCTGAAACAAAAGGTTAAACGGTCGAAGGAATACAGATGTTTCCATTGTGGCCAGCTAGGTCACTGGAAAAAGGACTGTAAAGCGCTCCAAGGAGACAAGAAGGGAAGCATCGCTTCTGGCTCAGGTATTTTTGTGACTGAGGTCATGTTTTCTTCTTCTACTATTTCATGGGTGTTGGACACTGCATGTGGAGTTCACATTTATTCAAATGTATAGGAACTCAAGAGAAGAAGACAGGTGGGACAGCATGAGGTGGACCTACGAGTTGCAAACGGAGCACGGGTTGCTGCTGTTGCTGTAGGAGAATATCACATCTCATTACCATCTGGACTTGTATTAGAACTGAACAATTGTTACTTTGTACCAAGCATAACGAAAAATATTATCTCTATTCCTGCTCTTGTCAGGAAAGGGTTTTCCTTTGAATGCAATATTTCAAAGTGTGTTATTTCTTATGATAATATTGTTTATGCTACTGGATCAATTAACAATGGGTTATTCATGTTGGACATGGAATATTCTATACAAAATATTGATAATAAGAAAGCCAAGTATGCTGATGATAGCACCTTGCTATGGCATAGTCGTTTAGGCCATATTAACAAGAAACGCATTAAGCGGTTGCATGATCATGGACTGCTGGGATCATTCTCCTATGAGGAGCTTGATACATGCAAAGCTTGTTTAATGGGTAAAATGACGAAGGCTCCTTTTCCTAACAAAGGTCAAAGGGCTTCAGGTTTACTTGACCTCATTCACAGTGATGTGTGTGGGCCATTTAGTAAACATGCCAGAGGTGGCTATTCATACTTCATTACCTTTACTAATGATTTCAGTAGATACGGGTATGTCTATATAATGAGACATAAGAGTGAATCTTTTGACAAGTTCAAAGAATTCAAAAATGAAGTGCAAAATCAGCTAGGCCGAAATATCAAGGCACTTCGCTCAGATCGAGTTGGAGAATACCTAAGTCGAGAGTTTACTGACTATCTGAAGCAGTGTGGGATTGTCTCACAGCTTACTCCGCCAGGAACACCGCAATGGAATGGTGTGTCCGAGAGGAGGAACAGAACCTTATTGGATATGGTTCGTTCAATGATGAGTCAAGCTACTCTACCTTACTCCTTTTGGGGATTTGCACTGGAAACAGCTGCAAAGGTACTAAACCGAGTGCCATCCAAGGCAGTTTCAAAGACTCCATATGAGTTATGGTATGGGAAACAGCCGAGCTTGACATTTATTAAAATCTGGGGTTGCGAGGCTTATGTCAAAAAGCTCGCCTCTAGGAAACTAGAGAGCAGATCTGAGAAATGTATCGTTGTCGGTTACCCTAAGGAAACTAAGGGTTATTATTTCTACGATCCCAAAGAGAACAAGGTATTTATTGCTCGGACGACCATTTTTCTTGAGAAGGAATTTCTTCTGCAAGAGGCCAGTGGGAGAGAAATAAAGATGGATGAGAATCCAGAGGAAGGACAAAGTAGTCAAGCACAGTTGGATGAGCATGAGCCAGTAAAACAGGTTTTTGAACAACCTGAGGCTCAGATATCACGGGAACCGCGAAGATCAGGAAGGATACGTCGACAGCCTGAGCGCTATGACGGAGTCTACATCATTGATCATGATGAACCCCTCACTTATGCGGATGCGGTCAGTGGACCGGAATCAGCGAGATGGCTTGAAGCTATGCGAGCCGAGATGGACTCCATGTCAGATAACCAAGTTTGGGATTTGGTTGATCCGCCTCCGGGAATAATCCCTATAGGCTGTAAATGGATCTTCAAGAAGAAGATTGACATGGATGGTAACGTGGTTACCTATAAAGGCAGGCTAGTTGCGAAAGGTTTCAAACAAATCTACGGGATAGATTATGATGAAACTTACTCTCCTGTAGCCATGTTCAAGTCTATTCGGATCATTCTCGCAATAGCAGCATATTATGATTATGAGATCTGGCAGATGGATGTGAAGACCGCTTTCCTTAATGGAAATCTGGATCAGGATGTGTATATGACACAACCTGAAGGTTTCACTAATCCATCAGATCGTCATAAAATATGCAAGTTAAAGAAGTCCATTTATGGACTTAAACAAGCATCAAGAAGCTGGAACATTCGTTTTGATGAATCAATCTGTGAATTTGGTTTCATCAAGAATGAAGATGACCCGTGTGTATATAAGAGGTTTAGTGGGAGTGTAATTACATTCCTAGTCCTCTACGTCGATGATATCTTAATCATTGGAAACGATATTCCTGAACTACATGCGGTTAAGGCATGGTTAAGAAAATGTTTCCAGATGTAAGATCTAGGAGAAGCAGCCTATGTATTAGGTGTGAAGATCTACAGAGATAGATCTAAGAGGCTTCTCGGGCTGTGCCAGAGTACTTACATCGATAAAGTCCTGGAGAGATTCCATTTAGAAAATTCTAAAAGAAGATATCTTCCAGTCAGGCATGGTCTGAATCTTTCGAAGAGTTAGTGTCCGCAAACACAGACTGAGAAAGATGAAATGGACAAAACGCCTTATGCTTCGGCTATTGGGTCCATTATGTATGCGATGTTGTGTACTCGCCCAGACGTCGCTTACGGGTTAAGCGTGACCAGTCGATTCCAAAGTAATCCAGGTCAGGCACACTGGATTGCAGTCAAGAACATTTTAAAATATCTGCGGAGGACCAAAGATATGTTCTTGGTGTATGGTGGTCAGGAAGAACTCAGTATTGAAGGATATACTGACGCTTCGTTCCAATCTGACCAGGATGATTTCCGATCGCAATCAGGCTATGTTTTTAGCTTGAATGGAGGTGTGGTGGTGTGGAAAAGTTTCAAACAATCTATTGTTGCTGATTCTACAACAGAAGCCGAGTATGTTGCATCCTCAGAAGCATCTAAGGAGGCAGTGTGGATTCGTAAGTTCATTCAGGAACTTGGTGTTGTTCCTTCGAGTGCAGATCCTTTGGTTATCTTCTGTGATAACACTGGAGCAATCGCACAAGCATAGGAACCACGGTCGCACCAGAAGTCCAAGCACATACAGAGACGGTTTCACTTGATCCGGGAGATCATTGATCGAGGCGAGATCAAAATCTGCAAGGTTCATACAGATGACAATCTGGCTGACCCACTTACAAAGCCTCTGGCGCAGCAGAAGCATGAGAAGCACTATAATAATATGGGTTTGAGATACCTCAACCATTAGATTAAGTGCAAGTGGGAGATTGTTGGGGTATGCCCTTAAGGCTAATGTTTGAGGCCTTGGGATTTTATCAGTATCATGTATAAACTTCATGTTTATAAAGGCAATGGTTATTATTCATGTTGTTACATTATCTGCTGTCATATGTATACTTCTGAATAATGTCTCAATGCTGTTCAGCTTGGCTGACATGCAGTTAAGTCCTTAGTCGAGATATCTTGGTGAACATGAGACAGCCTTGATATGATTGAGACTAATATGTGTTCTAATCTTATAGGATGCTTCGAGCATGGAATAAGATGTAGACTCATTGGTACATTGGATGTACTGGACAGACCCTACTAGGATATTCAATTGCTTGTCACAATGTGAATAATCCTTGTATGCAACAAGTGGCATATTTCCTCTGACTTGAGATCACTTGTGTTTCTAAATGATGATTGTCATTGTTTTGAGGTAGTTCAATATCATTTGAAACATAATGGTTATAGACTATCTTGGATAATGATCATGAGTCAGGTTAGGACACTAGTGATAGATAAAGGATTGCCGTCTCCTAGTTTGGAGTGTGATGTTCTATAGGGGCCCCCTGGATGAGATGATTGAGAAAGTGTATGGCCATACCCAGATGACTATGTTCATCTGATCTAATCATGCTCATCATATTGGAGCTACAGGCTTGACACGCTTGTCCAATAAGAACATCAAGTGGCAAAGGAAACATGTATGCCTAGTGAGTTGATTCACACTTGTGCTGTGGTTTGGGTGTAGTCTTGGAAGACACTTTCCTTTGTATTGGGAGACAGTGATGTGTTGCTAGATACCCCTCACTGATCGTGATAACGTAAGTTATCATTACCGACATTTAAAGGAAACTCTTAGGGTCGCACAATTTGATGATATGGCTTACTTAAGTCAGATCGTGTGGACTGAATTATCTTGGTTCAGTTTAAAGGGATTTAATCTCTGATTGTAAGTGAGATCTGGTCTGATCATGTTTGATTGATTAGAGCTTGAGATCGGTAAGCTTCGATCGAGAATATAGATGCTAGATCGGTGAGATCAAGAGCATCAAGAGATGAAAGGTTAGATCTTGAACCATTTGGTTCAATGAGATCTAGACCATGGCTTGGGCTGATTTGATTTGGTCTTTGAACCGAATGCAATTGAACCGTGGCTTGGTTCAAAGAGGGGAAAAGGTGCGATCGGTTCACTTGGAGTGAACGCATGGATGATCGCATGAACGCTTGGAGTTAAGGGCTTTCTATATTTGGAAAGTCGGTTTTCCCATTTGTGAAAACGCCTCCACGTTTGAGTGGAACGTCTCGATTCGGTTTTGAGACATCCTCTTGCCTCTTCTCTCTCGACGACACACTATCGTGTGAAGAAGGTTAACGCCTTGGAGAAAGTTAAGCCAAGCGAGACTTCATCTTTCATTCCCTTCCATTCGACAAGGAAACCTTGGACCCTTGCTAGCACAAGGAACGCTAAGGGAGTAGGCGATCTTCATCTTGTGTGTGAACTCTTTGAAGGAGATCAACGTTGTTCTCTTCTTCCAACATGCCATTCGAATCAATGGCTATGGTATGAATCCAAACTTTATCAAGTTGATCATATGTTCTTGCGAAAGTTTTGAAATCCTTGCTTCCGCTATGAAAGTTTTATATGCGCCTCCTATTAGGGTTTCGCCCCCCCCCCCCCCTTGATTTAGGGGACTTACAGCCTCCCCTCTCTTCCTTGGATGGAATGCATGCCTCTATGGCATGTCTTGGGCTAATATGGTACTTGGGAAATTATGGATAGGTTGAATGGAGTTTATGGTAAAGTCTTGGAGACTTTCCTTGTCTCAAACCTCCTCATCCTAGCCCTACACTTGTCATGATCCTAGCCCTTACCCTAACCGCCTCTTGCCCTATATATGTGACCCTAGCCGCCCCCTCTTTTAAAGTGTGTTCTTCCTTGGAGGCGTGAACACATCAAGAGGGCGAGAGTAAGGGGCATTGGTGCAACCATCTTCTTCCATCAAACCCTAGCCACAAGCGTCTTCCTTTCTTCCTCCTTTCGCGCAAGAGAAGTAAAGGCTTGGCGGCATTCTCTCTTCTCCTCTCTTCTTCATCAATTGGCGCTTCTACCTTGGAGGTGGCGCAAGCATTCAAGAAGAGAACTAAGGCTTGGATCTTCTTCCCGAGGCTAGCACCGGGCATGGAAGAAGAGGACTCGAGGCATCCGTGTGTGTGAAACTGCAGAGGGTGCACGCTTGGGCGCCTATCACGACATCGACCTCATCTTGCTCTAAGGTATTTCCTAACTCATCGTGTCGATTCTCTTGCTTGCGCTCTTCACTGGGTTTTTGGGACCGGCCTATTTCGGGGACATTCTTCCACTGTGCAATGTATGTTTGTATGAATCTCTATCTCTGAAAATTGTAAAATGTCCCCGGGGTTTCCCAACAGGTTCAAGTAACACAGGAACCACATAAGTCTGGATGGATTTGAACTGCTTGGCATGACGAATTTTTCATCTAAGGATGAACATAAGACTTATGAGGAAATGGAAGCGGTCGGTGGACCAGATTCCAAGAAATGGCTAAGGGCCATGAGAACCATAATGGACTCCATGTCTGCTAATCAAGTTTGGGACTTGGATGAGCTGCCAAAGGGGTAATTCCCATAGGCTGTAAATAAATCTTCTAGGAAGATAGACATGGAAGGTAACATTGTTACCTTGAAAGGCAAGCTAGTGAACAGAAATTTCAGGCAGATCCACTGGGTGGATAATGATGAAATTTTTCACCAGAAGCTATGTTTGAGTCCATTAGGTATATGCTTGTTGCATTTTTTATTATAGCATGTTATGAAAACTAGTTTTCTTGTTGGATGTCTGGAAGATGATATCCATATAGAAATAGCCAATGTTTTCATACAGTGGCCATGCATGGTCTTATGCAAGCATGTTAAAAGAGCCTGTGTTTACAAGAAGATCAGTGGGAGCACCATAATAGTATTTCTTGTTCTAGAAGATTGATGATATTCTTCTCACATGGAATGACATCTCAGCTCTTCACATGGTGAAGAAAAGGCTTGAGATGTATTTCGAGAAGAATGATCTAGGGAATGATGCCTACATCTTAGGCATTAGGATCTATAGATAGAGATCCAAGAAAGTCATTGCCCTTTAGTCAATCTATGTTCATCCAAGAGTTTCTGGAGAGGTTTATATTGGATGATTCCAAATATTGATACCTTCTAGAGAGATATGGTCTGACTCTCATGAGGATGTTGTGCCCTATGACACAGCTGGAGAGTAATAACATGGGTCTAAAGTCCTGATACATGGTGTATAGGATGGATCATGTTATGAGTGATATACAAAAGACCATTTGTGGCAAATGCTTGGAGCATAGCCAGTAAGTTTCAATCAGATCCTAGTGTTTGACACTGGATAGCTGTGAAAGCAATCCTTATATATACTTGGGAAGTATAAAGGATTGAAGTCTAGTCTATGATAGACAAGAAGAATTGTGTGTACAAGGGTACACTGATACTTCGTTCCAATCTTATGACCACAGCCAGGATTTGCGCTTTGCCTTGTTGTGGTGTTGTGTGCTGAAAAAGCGTTATGCAAACCATAGTGGCAAAATTCTACAAATAAGGCTGAGTACATTGCAGCTTCTTGTGGCAGTAAAAGGAAGCAACTCCATTCATTTGAACTTGATTTAGTTCCTGGTGCTTGATGGTCTAGTATGGTTCTTACTGGGGCCATAGCATAAGTGAAGGAACTTAGTGCTCAAGTATGTACTGCAGCATATCATCTGATCTTAGAGATCATGGATAAGGATGATTATCAAATTTGTTAAAATAAACACATATAGCAATCTGGAAAAACCCACTGACATAGCCTCTGGCGCAGTGGAAGCTAAATGAGTCATACTAGAGACATTGGAACTGACTAAACATCAGTTGCCCTTGGTCTTAGTGCAAGTGGGAGATTGTTGGTGTATATGCCCTGAAGACCAATGTATGGACATGGACAAGCATTGTTTGAATGTACTTTGATAGAACTATTACTCTTTGTATAGGCATGGTCGTTATTATGCAGACTTCTCTACCTGCGTTGATGTATTGAGTTGCATGTATAATGTCTCAGGAGTTTCGATTGGATCCATTCTCATAAGAAATCCCCAGACAAGGTACCTTAGCAGATATGGGACAGCTTTGGTACATGTGAGACTGGTGTATGGGCTGGTTAAGTGCGGGGCATAGTAACCAAGACATACAGGTGCATTGGATGCACTGGAGTGATCCACCGTGAGGATTGACTTGTCTAGTCAACAAGTCAATCTCACATGCAAGAGGTTTGCATTGATCCTTAGACTTGAGGTATTCATGTCTAGATTTGATGATGGGTATGCTTTGATACAGTCTTACGTCTCTCCGTAATTGGGAGACCAAAACGACTGTCATTGGGCATGTCATAAGTCACATAGAGACATGGATGACCAATAGTAGGATTTGCCCCTTCCTTATTGGAAGCATGATATCCACTCGGGGCGCCCCACCTTATTGGTGCATGACAGGAATGTGTGGCCACACTTGTTGAGTCATAACCAATGCATTGGATTGATAAACTTGAGACTAATCCAATGGCAGGATATCAGCTTAGGCAAAGGGATCTATAATGCAATGGGAATCCTCGTTGCTTGTTAGGAGTTATTGCCATAATGACTTAAGTCCTATGACATGGGTAGTAGTGATGTGTTGCTAGATATGTAAGTACCCCATAAGATAAGGGGGGTCCCCTTCTAGGGGGAGCATAACCCTAAAGCATATGGCGCATAAAATTTTCTTCTTGCGGAACTAGGGTTATAGGATCGATATGCATGCTAAAAGATCAACTTGATAATAAGAAAACAATCATACCATCGCCATGGAGAAGATGTTTCCTTGGAAGCAAAGATCAAAGTAGATCTTCTCCTTGTCGTCACACACAAGATGATGTCGCTATCTCTCTTGGTGCCCCTTGTGCTAGCAAGGTTCCAAGAGGTCCTTGTCGAGTGAAGGGAAAATGAGATCTCTTTCTTCTTGGCCGAATCCTCCTCAACCTTCAAAGCGTCGCCACACTCACGAGAGAGACGAGAGGAATATGGGCGAGAGGAATATCTCCGAGCGAAAATAGAGTATATTCTATTTTGATGAGCGCACTCTCCAAATGGAGATCATGGTTACTAAAAATAGTAACCACTCCTCACCACAACGTTCACGCCAAGTGAACTTGTCGCCTACTCCTCTCCCTATGAACCAAGCGCTCATTTAGTGAGCCGGTTCACTTTGGTTCGGTTTAAGAACCAATCAAGCCAATGATCTAGTCTAGATCTTAAATAAACCCTAAGGTTCACGATCTAACCGTCGATCTCAACGATGCCCCTGATCTGACCGATCTGGCATACATTCTCTCGATCGAAGCTTACCGATCTCAAGCCCTAATCAATCAAACATGATCAGACCAGATCTCACTCACAATCAGAGATTAAATCCCTTTAAACTGAACCCAAACAATTCAGTCCACACGATCTGACTTAAGTAAGCCATATCATCAAATTGTGCGACCCTAAGGGTTTCCTTTAAATGTCGGTAACGATAACTCACGTTATCACGATCAGTGAGGGGTATCTAGCAACACATCACTGTCTCCCGATAGAAAGGAAAGAGTCTTCCAAGACTACACCCAAACCATAGCACAAGTGTGACTCAAATCACTAGGCATGCATATTTCCTTTGCCACTGGATGTTCTTATTGGACAAGCCTGTCAAGCTCGTAATTCCAATATGATGAGCATGATTAGAACAGATGAACACAGTCACCTGGGTATGGCCATACACTTTCTCAATCATCTCATCCAGGGGGCCCCTTTAGAATATCACACTCCTTAAACAAGGAGACGGCAATCCTATGTCTATCACTAGTGCTCTAACCTGACTCAAGCTCACCATCCAAGATAGTCTATAATCATTATGTTTCAAATGATATTGAACTACCTCAAAACAATGACAATCATCATTTAGAAAACACAAGTGATCTCAAGTCAGAGGAAATGTGCCACTTGTCATATCCAAGGAATATTCACATTGTGACAAACAATTGAACATCCTAGTAGGGTCTGTCCAGTACATCCCATGTACCCATGAGTCTACATCTTATTCCATGCTCGAAGCATCCTATAAGATTAGAACACATATTAGTCTTAACCATATCAAGGCTGTCTCATGTTCACCAAGATATATCGACTAAGGACATAATAGCTTGTCAGCCCAGCTGAACAGCTTTGAGACATTATTCAGAAGAACATATATTGCAGCAGACAATGTAGCTAACTGAATAACAACCATGCCTTTATAAACATAACAGTTTATTACATGATACAGATACATTCCCACAGGCCTCAAACATTAGCCTTAAGGGCATACCCCAACAATCTCCCACTTGCACTTAATCTAATGGTTGAGAAATCTCAAACCCATATTATTACAGTGCTTCTCATGCTTCTGCTGCGCCAGAGGCTTGGTAAGCGGGTCTGCCAGATTGTCATCTGTATGAACCTTGCAGATTTTGATCTCGCCACGATCTATGATCTCCCTGATCAAATGAAACCGTCTCTGTATGTGCTTGGACTTCTGGTGCGACCGTGGTTCCTTTGCTTGTGCGATTGCTCCAGTGTTATCACAAAAGATAACCAAAGGATCTGCACTCGAAGGAACAACACCAAGTTCTCTCACGAACTTACGAATCCACACTGCCTCCTTGGATGCTTCCGAGGCTGCAACATACTCGGCTTCTGTTGTGGAATCAGCAACAGTTGACTGTTTGAAACTTTTCCACACCACTGCACCTCCATTCAAGCTAAAAACATAGCCTGATTGCGATCGGAAATCATCCTGGTCAGACTGGAACGAAGCGTCAGTATATCCTTCAATACTGAGTTCTTCCTGACCACCATATATCAAGAACATATCTTTGGTCCTCCGCAGATATTTTAAAATGTTCTTGACTGCAATCCAGTGCGCCATACCTGGATTACTCTGGTAACGACTGGTCACGCTTAACCCGTAAGCGACGTCTGGGCGAGTACACAACATCGCATACATAATGGATCCAATAGCCGAAGCATAAGGCGTATTGTCCATTTCATCTTTCTCAGTCTGTGTTTGTGGACACTGACTCTTCGAAAGATTCAGACCATGTCTGACTGGAAGATATCCTCGTTTAGAATTCTCTAAATGAAATCTCTCCAGGACCTTATCGATGTAAGTATTCTGGCACAGCCCGAGAAGCCTCTTAGATCTATCCCTGTAGATCTTCACACCTAACACATAGGCTGCTTCTCCTAGATCTTTCATCTGGAAACATTTCCTCAGCCATGCTTTTACAGCATGCATTTCAGGAATATCGTTTCCAATGATCAAGATGTCATCGACGTAGAGGACTAGGAAAGTAATCACGCTCCCACTAAACCTCTTATACACACACGGGTCATCCTCGTTCTTGATGAAACCAAATTCGGTAACTGAGTCATCAAAACGAATATTCCAGCTTCTAGATGCTTGTTTAAGTCCATAAATGGACTTCTTTAACTTGCATATCTTATGACGATCTGCTGGATTAGTGAAACCTTCTGGTTGTGTCATGTACACATCCTCATCCAGATTTCCATTAAGGAAAGCTGTTTTCACATCCATTTGCCAAATCTCATAATCGTAATATGCAGCTATCGCGAAAAGAATCCGAATAGACTTAAACATGGCTACAGGAGAGAAAGTTTCATCATAATCTATCCCGTAGATTTGTTTGAAACCTTTCGCAACTAGCCTGCCTTTATAGGTAACCACGTTACCATCCATGTCAATCTTCTTCTTGAAGATCCACTTACAGCCTATAGGGATAACTCCCGGAGGCGGATCAACCAAATCCCAAACTTGGTTATCTGACATGGAGTCCATCTCGGCGCGCATAGCTTCAAGCCATCTCGCTGACTCCGGTCCACTGACCGCATCCGCATAAGTAAAGGGTTCATCATTGTCAATGATGTAGACTCCATCATAGCGCTCAGGCTGTCGACGGATCCTACCCGATCTTCGCGGTTCCCGTGATATCTGAGCCTCAGGTTGTTCAATAACCTGTTCTACCAGCTCAGGCACATCCAACTCTGCTTGAGCACTTTGTCCTTCCTCTGGATTCTCATCCAGTTTTATTTCTCTCCCACTGGCCTCTTGCAGAAGAAACTCCTTCTCAAGAAATATGGCCGTCCGAGCAACAAAAACCTTGTTCTCCTTGGGATCGAAGAAATAATAACCCTTAGTTTCCTTAGGGTAACCGACAAAGATACATTTGTCAGATCTACTCTCTAGTTTCCCAGAGGCGAGCTTTTTGACATAAGCCTCGCAACCCCAGATCCTGATAAATGTCAAGCTTGGCTGTTTCCCATACCATAATTCATATGGCGTCTTTGAAACTGCCTTGGATGGCACTCGGTTTAGTACCTTTGCAGCTGTTTCCAGCGCAAAACCCCAAAAGGAGTAAGGAAGAGTAGCCTGACTCATCATAGAACGAACCATATCTAGTAATGTTCTATTTCTCCTTTCGGACACACCATTCCATTGCGGTGTTCCTGGCGGAGTGAGCTGTGAGATAATCCCACACTCCCTTAGATAGTCAGTAAATGCATGACTTAGGTATTCACCACCTCGATCAGAACGAAGTGCCTTGATATTTCGGCCTAGCTGATTTTGTACTTCATTTTTGAACTCTTTGAACTTGTCAAAAGATTCACTTTTATGTCTCATTAAATAGACATACCCATATCTACTGAAATCATCAGTAAAGGTAATGAAGTACTGATAGCCACCTCTGGCATGTTTACTAAAAGGCCCACACACATCACTGTGTATAAGGTCAAGTAAACCTGAAGCCCTTTGACCTTTGTGAGGAAAAGGTGACTTCGTCATTTTACCCATCAAACAAGCTTTGCATGTATCAATCTCCTTATAGGAGAATGATCCCAGCAGTCCATGATCATGCAACCGCTTAATGCGTTTCTCGTTAATATGGCCTAAACGACTATGCCATAGCAAGGTGCTGTCATCAGCATACTTGGCTTTCTTAATATCAACAGTTTGTATAGAACTTTCCATGTCCAACATGAATAACCCATTATTAATTGAACCAGTTGCATAAACAATATTATCATATGATAAAACACACTTTGAAATATTGCATTCAAAGGAAAAACCCTTCCTGACAAGAGCAGGAATGGAGATAATATTTTTAGTTATACTGGGAACAAAGTAACAACTGTTTAGTTCCAATACAAGTCCAGATGGTAAAGAAATAAAGTAGTCTCCTACAGCAACAGCAGCAACCCGTGCCCCGTTTCCAACGCGTAGGTCCACCTCATGCTGTCCCACCTGCCTTCTTCTCTTGAGTTCCTGTACATTTGAACAAATGTGAACTCCACATGCAGTGTCCAACACCCATGATATAGAAGAAGAAAACATGACTTCAGTCACGAATATACCTGAGCCAGAAGCAAAGCTTCCCCTCTTATCTCCTTGGAGCGCTTTACAGTCCTTTTTCCAGTGACCCAGCTGGCCACAGTGGAAACACCTGTATTCCTTAGACCGCTTCACCTTTTGCTTCAGAGCCTTGCTGTAATTCTTGACCGGGGCCTTGCCCTTCTTCCCCTTCTTTTTGTTCCTGGAAGGAACCATTAAGACAGAGGTCGAAGGCTTACCCTTCAGAGTCTCCTCAGTGGTCAAGAGCATATTCAGCAGCTCTGCCGGAGTACAATCGATTTTGTTCATATTAAAATTAATGATGAACGCGTCGAATGACGGCGGGAGAGACTGCAGAATAATATCCACAGCAAGCTCCTGGTTGATGGTATGCCCCAGTTTCTCTAGAGCCTTCTTGTGCCCAATCATCTTGAGCACGTGAGCTCCCACTGGGCTCCCTTCAGCCAGTTTGCTCTGAAAGAAGAGCTTCGTCAAATTGTAGCGTTCAGTCCTCGCCTGTGCAGCATACAGCATCTTGAGGTTTGCTATAATCTGTATAGCCGACATATCCTCATGCTGACGCTGCAGCGGTGGCGTCATAGACGCTAGCATCAGGCAAGCGACATCAATGCTATCATTGACGTGCTTTTCATAGGCTTCCCGAACCGCCCTTGCGGCGTTCGGAGCGGGCTGCGGCGGTATCGCCGTCTCGAGGACATACAGTTTCCTCTCTGCCTTAAGAACGATCTTAAGGTGTCCAAACCAGTCAGAGAAGTTCGGCCCAGCAAACTTCTCCCTTTCCAGTAGGGATCGCACATTGAAGTTCATGGTGTTCGTTGCTGCAGGTATCTACAACAATGCAAGAACAGCAAGGTCAGTATCAATGTATAAGAATCAATCAGGACTTAAGAAAGATTCTTTTTCTCACTATTTTATCAGGCGTGAAAAATCCAGCAAAACAGCCCGAAAGAGTAGAACTCTTTTAGTGAGATGGGATCCAGATTTCATACTTGGTCTCCGCGTCCCGCTCAGGCGAGATAAGATGCACAGAGAGTACAAGCACTAGTTTCTGGTAGGCAGTCCCTGCCGATCGCCAACCCGTGCGATTCCCCTTCATCCGGGCAGTCCAGCAGACTGTGCCAACTGAGTTGGTACAACACAATCTCTGACCCCACAGATGGCTGCCTCCATGTGCTACCATATGCGCCACATATGTAGCCTACATGGTCAAGCTGACCCGACCTACTCCCTGGACCACCACGTGCTATGCTGAGCAACGAGAAGGGATAAATCCCTACTCTGTAACACGCAGGTGTAATCCCGCACCGTCTGAAGATAGATGGACGTGCCCACTGAGTGGGTACAACACGGCTCCAACGATAATCAGAACAGTGAGGTTTCGCGTCAGAAGGCTTACGAGCTTGATATTTAAGCGTTGGATTTTAACGGTCTTTTATCTTCTTGCCTATCATGCAATTCCTATGGTGATAGCAGAAGATAATTTAATCATGCAATTCTAATATTAAGCAATAAAAGAAAGCATGTATCTTATGTGGTAAAAGCCCATAGCCCTAGAAGACCTTAACCTAACTTAAGTCTTCATTTGCTCTTCATGGGTCTTTAGCTGCTTATCTGGCCCAAACCTGGGCCCAAGCGCCAATTACAGCACAGGTGCGCCCACCAGGGAAAATGCGCCTGGTCCTAGGGTCGAACCCTAGACCTCCCACCTGGTCCAGCCACTTGCTGCATGCGCCTCTGCCAAGTGTGCTCTGTGCTCTTGTCTAATTAAATTACAAATTTAACTATCTAGACAAGAGTGACACGCAGGTCACTTACATTTATAAATTAAAACACAGTGATGCGCAGATCACAATAATTAATTTACAATTGTTTAATACAGGCTCGCAGGCCCCAGCACAGCACACAATTAATATGGGCAGCCCACATAAGACTAAATAACCAAGCATATGCATCAATCAATAACCATGTGATCCAATCATAAAAATTAAAATTTTTGAAAACCCCATGGGATCAATTTTAATTTTTCCTTATTTGCCCTACAACCTTACAACGGTCCATCACTAGGGATCCACTCATCCAACCTAGTCAGATCCACTGCCCTTGCATGCACCAAGTCCTAACTGACTTGAGTCGACCATAGGGTCAACCATGCATGCGCAAGGGCTGAACGACCACACAGAGTTCTGGCAAACGGGCGTGACCCCGGGCCTAACTCAGGTGCGTTCATAAGTCGTCTCAAGCAGACATCGCTACACACCTGTCTGCAGTCGACCTATAGCCACCATAGGCTTGCGCCAAGGTGCTATTTGATCGACCCATTCAGGCTGTCAGATGATCTGATCAGACATTCTGGATCTAACCTAGGGGTTGACTTCAACCCTAATAACCCGTCTAAGGGTTTATAGTAAAGCCTTAGATCTATAATGAGTCGCGCAAGTATTCAAGTTTTGTAAAACAAAAACAAGATGCGCCAACTTACAACATACAGGCGCCAATAGATGGAAACATATTTCATACATGAAGTTTCGCAAGATGATAAAACCTATCATGCAACTTTCGCATGTTATATAGATCTAAGCATATGGAATCACAAGGCCAAAGCAATCATAATGAACATGCATTCAACCAAGGCTCTGATACCAATTGTAAGTACCCCATAAGATAAGGGGGGTCCCCTTCTAGGGGGAGCATAACCCTAAAGCATATGGCGCATAAAATTTTCTTCTTGCGGAACTAGGGTTATAGGATCGATATGCATGCTAAAAGATCAACTTGATAATAAGAAAACAATCATACCATCGCCATGGAGAAGATGTTTCCTTGGAAGCAAAGATCAAAGTAGATCTTCTCCTTGTCGTCACACACAAGATGATGTCGCTATCTCTCTTGGTGCCCCTTGTGCTAGCAAGGTTCCAAGAGGTCCTTGTCGAGTGAAGGGAAAATGAGATCTCTTTCTTCTTGGCCGAATCCTCCTCAACCTTCAAAGCGTCGCCACACTCACGAGAGAGACGAGAGGAATATGGGCGAGAGGAATATCTCCGAGCGAAAATAGAGTATATTCTATTTTGATGAGCGCACTCTCCAAATGGAGATCATGGTTACTAAAAATAGTAACCACTCCTCACCACAACGTTCACGCCAGGTGAACTTGTCGCCTACTCCTCTCCCTATGAACCAAGCGCTCATTTAGTGAGCCGGTTCACTTTGGTTCGGTTTAAGAACCAATCAAGCCAATGATCTAGTCTAGATCTTAAATAAACCCTAAGGTTCACGATCTAACCGTCGATCTCAACGATGCCCCTGATCTGACCGATCTGGCATACATTCTCTCGATCGAAGCTTACCGATCTCAAGCCCTAATCAATCAAACATGATCAGACCAGATCTCACTCACAATCAGAGATTAAATCCCTTTAAACTGAACCCAAACAATTCAGTCCACACGATCTGACTTAAGTAAGCCATATCATCAAATTGTGCGACCCTAAGGGTTTCCTTTAAATGTCGGTAACGATAACTCACGTTATCACGATCAGTGAGGGGTATCTAGCAACACATCACTGTCTCCCGATAGAAAGGAAAGAGTCTTCCAAGACTACACCCAAACCATAGCACAAGTGTGACTCAAATCACTAGGCATGCATATTTCCTTTGCCACTGGATGTTCTTATTGGACAAGCCTGTCAAGCTCGTAATTCCAATATGATGAGCATGATTAGAACAGATGAACACAGTCACCTGGGTATGGCCATACACTTTCTCAATCATCTCATCCAGGGGGCCCCTTTAGAACATCACACTCCTTAAACAAGGAGACGGCAATCCTATGTCTATCACTAGTGCTCTAACCTGACTCAAGCTCACCATCCAAGATAGTCTATAATCATTATGTTTCAAATGATATTGAACTACCTCAAAACAATGACAATCATCATTTAGAAAACACAAGTGATCTCAAGTCAGAGGAAATGTGCCACTTGTCATATCCAAGGAATATTCACATTGTGACAAACAATTGAACATCCTAGTAGGGTCTGTCCAGTACATCCCATGTACCCATGAGTCTACATCTTATTCCATGCTCGAAGCATCCTATAAGATTAGAACACATATTAGTCTTAACCATATCAAGGCTGTCTCATGTTCACCAAGATATATCGACTAAGGACATAATAGCTTGTCAGCCCAGCTGAACAGCTTTGAGACATTATTCAGAAGAACATATATTGCAGCAGACAATGTAGCTAACTGAATAACAACCATGCCTTTATAAACATAACAGTTTATTACATGATACAGATACATTCCCACAGGCCTCAAACATTAGCCTTAAGGGCATACCCCAACAAGATACCCCTCACTACTTATGATGTTTACATCATTGCCATCATCATATGGATCCTACGGGGTCACACGCAATAGACTATTGACGTTGCTTTAATCAGAAGCCTTATAATCAAGTTATTGGATAACTTGGATCAATTTGGAAGATTTCATCAGCGCCAATGGGTCTGATGAGTTGGAAGAAAGTTATTGGAGCCAAACTTCATTTTTGGCAGGTTGACCCGAAATTGACCTAGATTGATCACATTTGGATTAGGGTTGCATTGGATTGGATCCAATGGCTTAATCAACCCATGCCATGAAGTTTGGGCTAGCTCATTATCCAATGAGGCCCAATAATTAGTTGTCAAGAAGAGGTATAAGCAAATAAGGGTATAATGGGGAAGAATTTCACCCCATTGGCGCCAAGGGCATAATGGGGTGAAGTGGGCGCATGTTGCTTCATAAGGAAGCATTAGGCACCTCCCCCTTTGTTCCTTGGAAGGAAACCTTGCCTCTATGGTAAGGGTTGGGGCTGATATGGCTTGAAAACTCTTTTGGAAAGAGCTTGGGCGCATATGACAAGTAGGGTGAGATTTATGGTAAAGTCTTGGAGACTTTCCTTACCTCATAAACCCTACATGCACCCAAACCCTTACCCTAGCCGAATACCTCTTGCTTGTTTCGCCTAGCCCTTCCTCCTTGGATGAAATGCATGCCTCTAAGGCATGTCTTGGGCTGATATGGCCATTGGGCAAATTAGGATAGGTTGAATGATGTTTATGGTAAAGTCTTGGAGACTTTCCTTACCTCAAGACTCCTTTATCCTAGCCGCCCACTTGGCATGATCCTAGCCATTGCCCTAGCCGCCCCTTGTCCTATTAATAGGACCCTTGCCGCCCCATCAAAAAGGTTGATTCGTGAGGACAACATCTTGGAGGAGTGACATATCTCTTGGAGAGACTTGGAGTGCAAGGGGCGAGAGCAACATAGGCTTGGCGCAATCTTCTTCCTTGGAGCTGCAAGTTCTTCCTCTCCGTCTCTTCTTGGCACAAGGACTCTTAGTGCTTCATGGCATCTCCTTGCCACAAGCTCTCTCCCTTCCTTGGCCATAGGCGCACCTTGCTTGAAGGTGGCGCAAGCAAAGAAGAAGAAGAAAGTAACGTGGTGGCATCATCTTCCTCCTCATCTCTTCTCGGCGCTTTCATCTTGGAGGTGGCGCAAGAAAAGTGAAGGAACCCTAAGGCTTGATTCTCTTCCCGAGGCTAGCACCAAGCGTGGAAGGGAGCAACGATCAAGGAGTTGACGCGTGGATACCTGTAGAGGGCGAACACTTGGGCGCCTTCAACATGGCTTCGGCAACTAGACAAGCAAAAGAGGTACATCTCTAACACATCCTTGTGTCTTCTCTCTCGCATGGATCCTTGGGACCGGAATATGTTTCGGGTGTAATGATTCTTCTGCTACGTCCTGGGACTGCAATAATTTTAAATTACACCCGGCATTCCCTAACACACTTGGAGCATCTTCGCTCCACTTTTGACCTCCTGCGTAAGGAGCACCTCTTCCTTAACATGAAGAAGTGCACCTTCTTGACGAATAGCGTGTATTTTCTGGGGTATATCGTCTCTGACCGCGGGCTGTCCATTGACCTTGCAAAGGTGGAGGCCATCCGGCATTGGCCTGAGCCTCACACCGTGACTGAGGTCCATAGTTTCTTGGGTTTTGCAGGCTTTTATCACCGGTTCATCCATGGGTTCAGTACGATTGCAACCCCCTCAACCCAGCGTCTCTCTAAGGATGAGTTTGAGTGGACCCCTGCCACTCAACGCGCTTTTGACGCCCTTAAGGATGCCTTGACCACCGCTCCTGTCTTGCACCTCCCTGACTTTTCGAAAGTCCTCGAGGTCTCATGTGATGCCTCCGGTTCTGGCATCGGTGGTTCTCTTAGTCAAGAGGGCCACCCTGTGGTTTTCTTTAGTGAGAAACTGAATGCGGTTCGGCAACATTACTCCACGTACGACAAGGAGTTCTATGACATTATTCAATCCCTTCGCCAATGGAGGCACTATCTCCTCCACCATGAGTTCATTTTGTATAGCGACCACCAGGCCCTCTCCTTCCCTAACGCCCAAAAGAAGTTGGTTGCCCGCAATGCCAAATGGGTCGAGCACTTACAACAGTACTCTTTCGTGATCAATCATAAGGCGGGCAAGGAGAATCTTGTCACGGATGCTCTGAGTAGTGTCCGAACCCTCTTGTGTGTGATGCACACTCGCGTCAACACCTTCGATCATGTTAAAGAGGAATATCCCTCTTGTCCCGACTTTGGGGCTGCCTATGCTGCCCTTTTCGAATCTTCTGACCCCGAGTCACCGTTCAACTTTGCGAGGGTTACCTCTTCCTGGGAAACCGCCTGTGTATTCCCCGGTCTTCCCTCCGCGATCACTTACTCCTCGAGCTTCACGCGGGTGGAGTCGCTGGCCACCATTGTTGCGACAAGACCCTTGAGATGGTGTAGGAACGCCTGTTTTGGCCTTCTCTCCGTAGAGATGTCGAGCGAATTATGCGCCATTGCGGCACCTGTTAGTTGTCCAAACCCCGCCCTCCGAACATGGGTCTCTATACCCCATTACCAGTGGCCACCGGCCCGTGGCGCGACCTAAGCATGGACTTTGTCCTTGGGTTGCCTCAGACCGCCTCCCGTTTCAATTCCATCTACGTGGTTGTAGACCAGTTTTCAAAGATGGCCCACTTTATCCCTTGTTCGCGCACTATGGATGCGTCCCACATCGCCCATCTTTTTGTCCGGGAGATCGTGCGTCTCCATGGTCTTCCCAACACGATCATGTCCGATCGCGACATGCGTTTTGTGAGCCATTTCTGGCGCTCACTTTGGGCACTCCTCTACACCACCCTGAAATTCTCCATGGCCTATCACCCTCAAACTGATGGGCAAACCGAAGTTGTTAATCGTAGTTTGGGCAATCTCCTCTATTGCCTCGTCGGTGACCATCCGAGGTCTTGGGATTCCATCCTACCCATGGCTGAATTTGCGTACAATAGTGCTTCTAATAGGTCTATGGGTCTCAGTAGCTTCCAGATTGTCATGGGCCATCAGCCACGTAAACCCATCGATCTGCATGACCTTCCCATCGAGTCCCATCTCTCCTCACATGCATACTCCTTCGCCCAGCATATCGCTAGTTTGCATGACGAGGTTCGGCGTCGTATCTTTTTGGGCAACACTCACAATGCAATGAAGGCCAATGGGCATCGTAGGCCACATCACTTTTCTGTAAGTGAGCTGGTAAGGGTGCGCATCCACCCCGAGCATTTGTCCAACAAAGCACACTTTTAGCTTCAACCGCGTTATATAGGACCCTACGCGGTGGTATGTAGGATTGGCTCCAATGCCTATGAACTGGACTTACCCGAGGACATGGGGATCCACCCCGTCTTCAACATGGCAGACCTGCTTCCATTCTACGGTCCTTTGGAGGTGCCCTCCGACCCCGACGACCCACTGCCCCCAAGTTCTCCGGAGGAGAACCCATCAGATCACGCAGTGGAAGCTGATGCAGGAGCAAACGCACCTATGAACATACCTGACGATGGCCCAAACCCCCTGGAAGGCACTTGGGAAGACTCCCCAGGACGTGGGGAAGATACAACATGATTTTCAGCGCGATCGGAGTTTCCTAGACCCCGACACGGCCTGGCCGTGATGGCGGTCACGCCCGTGACGAGCACACAGCCCCTCTACACGCCCGTTCCCGCAATCTTGTTCGGCGCCACACCATACCAACTAGGACATGGCCAAGCCGTAATGGAGAGCATGACTGTGAAGCATTCTGTGGATTTCGGGCCCAACATTACGGCCCGTAAAGAAGACTACGGCCCCGACCGTCCGCCCCGACACGGCCAGGCCGTGACGACCAGCACGGCCGTGACACGGTCCAATCGCGACGCGAATGCGAAAATGACCCGCGACACGCCCGTGCCCCCGACTGTGATCTCCGCAACGGAATCTGGAGCATCCGAACTCGCCCGTGACCACTGATAGCCCGAAAGGGAACACAACAAATCTGGCACGCGTGTACCTTGGACTAATCCTTGGTAACGGCACCAAAAACATGTTGTTAAACCGCAAGTGCATGCGTATACAAAGTAATAAAAAAGTATCGAATCCACAGGGACCTACGTTGTCGAATACTAAATAGTTGATTTCTTACTAACTAGGCAAAACGAGATCGTGAGAATAGCAATCGGTAACTAAAAGCGGGATTATCAGAGAGAAAAGCTGGGACTAGGGTTTCGTTCACTTAAACTTTTATGACTAGACATGAATAAGGATTTCGTTGATTCAATTTCATCATGAAGAAGATATTATCAAAGGATGAACTCAAGGATCACTTTCGTGCATCCGAGCTCTAGAATCTCTAGTGGAGTCTCAAGGATCACTTTCGTCCATCCGAGTCTCACAACTATTTTTGCTCAAAGACCTCTAACGTTCCGATCTTTGCTTTCGCACAAGATATCCACATTTGATAAATAGACTCGATCTATGGATTCATGTTATAATCATGGCAATTATTTTACTAGAAAAGATCAAGATGGATCTAACCTAAGGAAGGGATCCTAACATGCAATTCTAGGGTTCCAAATTCTCAAGCATTACCTTTCAGTCTCAAGCGAAAATTCTAAGAACATAATTAATAATATGAACTTAAAGAGAGTCTAAGCACAATTATCACATGAGCAAAATCATCATGCTAAAATCAAACTCAACGAAATATTGAAAAAGAAGTTATCTAATCATTAAAAGTCAAGTGAACTACTCCCCCATGTCCCAAGAGTAGTTTAAGCTAGCATGGCGAAGGAAATACAATATTCCATAATTTCAGAAAATCCGAAATCAACAAAAGGAAGAGTTTTTAGAAAATACGGCACGGCTGTGAAGTATTTCACAGCCATATTTTACAAAAAAAAAGTGTGAACAGTGGTGGCGATCCTTCTTCCCTTGATTTCTCCTCCAATTTGTCTCTTTTCGATCTGAAACTTCTGGTACGTTGTTTCCTTCACCAGGCGATGCTTCGGTAGGAAAATCACGGCTGGAGGTCGTCTGAATCGAGCGCGGCGGCGAAACCCTCGACGGCGGCGAAACCCTCCATGGCGGCGTGGATCACGATTTCTCTCTCCACGGTCAATCAAAATTGCGGCTGTTTGTCTCTCTGTAATCCTGTCGTGAAAAGCTCCCTCTTTGCTTCTTACGGTATCCAATATAAACTTCTGGATCGTCCACAATCATCTCCGCAAAAATCGGGCATTGAAATTGACTTGGGAGTCGCGTTCAAAAACTGAAATACGGCAGTGTAATATCTTACGACACTGCCGTAAAATCCATCGATCATTCTATTCTGAAATTGCTGAAACATACGGCACCGTAATTTGGTTTACGGCAGTGCCGTAAAATCGGCTGAACTCTCTGGTCGAATTCGTCTGGAAAATACGGCCCGTGTAAATGTTTGCGGTAGTGCCGTAATTTCATGGCAACTTTTTGTTCTGAAGACATCTGGAAAATATGGCCCGTAAACTGGTTTACGGTAGTGCCGTAAAATCGGCTAAGGTTTCTGTTCCGAAAGCGCCCCAAAATACGGCCGTGTAAATTCTTACGGCGGTACCGTATTTTCGCGAAAACCTTCTGTTTGGAAAATCACCAAAATACGGCCGTGATCTCGATAATACGGTAGCAGTGAAAAATACGGTACCGTAAAATCCTTTACGACCCTGCCGTATTTTTGGTTCTTTGCCTCGATTTGCGTGAAATTTCTTGGGTGCCTTCTTCTTGATGATGAGAACTCTTCTATGTATTTGATTTTTCTTGAAAATGCCTAAAATAGCATATTTTTGCCTGAAAAATAAGAAAAACCAAAACAGAAGTAGACTTTGCAATATTTGATGGGTTTAGCATGGAAACAAGTAAAAGATCCTCAATTTAGCTTGAAAAGGTATCTAAAATGATGCAAAATATACTACATATTTTGGTGTCATCAAACACATAAGGTTCAAACCTTGCTTGTCCTCAAGCAAAAATCAAATTTTGATTTCAAATTTAAAGAATAACCTTTTCATGCTCAAATAATTTTCTAAAATACAACTTGTCAATGAAAAATTCTATTAATTGATTTACAAAATTTCAAGTAAACATATCATCCTCATAACTCAATTTTCTAGATTCACAACTCAATCAAATAAAATTTTGTAACCGTATGATAAATAGAAATTTCAATCTCATGATTTCACCCAGTATCAATTTAAATCTATCATGGCTTTTGTTTACAGGAATTAGGTCTCCAAGATCTTTTTCCACACATAGTTTTTTTTTTATGCATTTTGTTTGTTTTTGTAATGATGGCATGTACCCACATAGACACATACTTTTTATTTTTGACTTCAACTCTTTCTTCGGTACCACTGTCAATTTTACACAGTGCCAAGTAGAGGAGTCTTATTCTTTTTCTCTCTCATTATTTTTCATGTATAGACTTCAACCCATGTTCTTAGGTATCACTATCAATTTTACATAGTGCCAAGTAGGGGAGACTCTCACTATTTTTATGGATCTTGGATTCTTCTTTCCCAACAAATAGCAAAAATAGACTAAGCCTCAACTAGGTTGATCAATTGATCTAAATTCTCAAATCATACTAATATACTCATTTTATTCAAAAGAGAAGTTTCACCTTTAAATCTTACTCTTCAAATAATATATCTACCCAAAATTTTATGCATCAATCAATGTCATTTCTCAATAGACAAATATGTATTGAAGAAATAAATTTAACATGATAGGGCTATATCTTCAATCATGCATCTTGGAAGATATTTATCAATGAAAATCTTTTTCAAAAAAAATAGGATCACACCACAAGATGGTAGAAAGTGGATCGTATGCATCCAATTCTTTTTCAAAAGATCGAGGAAAATAGAATGCAAAGTAGTATGGAAAGTGATGCTCACAAAATTCAATTTTTCGCCACCTTTGGATTCAACTTTCTTCATAACTCCCTCTTTATTCTATTCCCCTAAAAAAAAAGGAAATTTTAATTCTAAAAACAACTAAAATAGAAGTGATTAAACTAAGCAAGAGTGCTTGGGTTGCCTCCCAAGAAGCGCTAGTTTAAAAGGTCATTAGCTTGACCGTTCGACACTCGGATTTGATCGTGGCTTATCAAGGTAAAAACTTTCCTTTTCCCCAATCTGCTCTTCCTGATAATAATGCTTCAATCTTTGACCATTAACTTTGAATTCTCCCGTTCCCTCGCTCCATACGTCTACAGCTCCGTAGGGATAGGCTTTCTTTACCTAAAAAGGACCATACCATCGAGACTTAAGCTTTCCTGGAAAAAGTCTCAATCTAGAATTGAATAATAGAACAAAGTCACCTGGTTGGAAGTCTTTTCTGAAAATCTGTCGATCATGCCATGTCTTAGTTCTCTCTTTGTAGATTCTTGCATTCTCATATGCAGAGAGTCTGATCTCATCTAGCTCATTTAATTGCAACCTCCGTTTTTCACCCGCATTTTTCAAGTCAAAATTCAGCTTCTTGATTGCCTAGAACGCCTTATGCTCGAGCTCTACGGGAAGGTGACATGATTTTCCATAAATCAATTGAAAGGGGGACATACCTATGGGTGTTTTGAAAGCAGTCCTGTAAGCCCACAATACATCATCAAGTTTGAATGCCCAGTCTTTTCTAGTGGACTATTTTCTCCAGAATTCCTTTGATCTCTCTGTTTGATATCTCAACCTATCCACTTGTTTGGGGGTGATAGGGTGTTGCAACTTTATGATTAACTCCATACTTCCTGAGTAAGGCTGAAAACTTATGTTCTATGAAATGCGAGCCTCCATCATTGATCACTACTCTGGGTGTTCCATATCGTGGAAAGATAATCTTCTTGAATAGTTTAATAACAACTCTCGAATCATTGGTTGGTGAAGCAAGAGCTTCAACCCATTTTGAGACATAATCAACTGCTACAAGAATGTACTTGTTACCTCCAGAAGATGGGAAAGGTCCCATGAAGTCAATCCCCAAACATCAAATTGTTGGGGTATGCCCTTAAGGCTAATGTTTGAGGCCTTGGGATTGTATAAGTATCATGTAATAAACTCTTATGTTTATAAAAGGCATGGTTGTTATTCAGGTTGTTACCTTGTCTGCTGTAATAAGTGTACTTCTGAATAATGTCTCAAAGCTGTTCAGCTAGGCTGACAGGCTATATGTCCTTAGTCGAGATATCTTGGTGAACATGAGACAGCCTTGATATGATTGAGACTAATATAAGTGCTAATCTTATAGGATGCTTCGAGCATGGAATAAGATGTAGACTCATGGGTACATTGGATGTACTGGACAGACCCTACTAGGATATTCCATTGCTTGTCACAATGTGAATGATCCTTGTAAGCAGCAAGTGGCACATGTCCTTTGACTTGAGATCACTTGTGTTTCTAAATGATGATTGTCATTGTCTTGAGGTAGTTCAATATCATTTGAAACATAATGATTATAGACTATCTTGGATGGTGAGCTTGAATCAGGTTAGGACGCTAGTGATAGATATAGGATTGCCGTCTCCTTGTTTAAGGAGTGTGATGTTCTAAAGGGCCCCCTTATGAGATGATTGAGATAGTGTATGGCCATACCCAGATGACTATGTTCATCTGATCTTATCATGCTCATCGTATTGGAGTTACAGGCTTGACATGCTTGTCCAATAAGAACATCCAGTGGCAAAGGAATCATGCATGCCTTGTGAGTTTGATTCACACTTGTGCTATGGTTTGGGAGTAGTCTTGGAAGACTCTTTCCTTTATATCGGGAGACAGTGATGTGTTGCTAGATACCCCTCACTGATCGTGATAACGTAAGTTATCGTTACCGACATTTAGAGGAAACCCTCAGGGTCGCACAATTTGGTGATATGGCTTACATGAGTCAGATCGTATGGACTGGATTCTTTGAGTTCAGATTAAAGGGATTTAATCTCTGATTGTAAGTGAGATCTGGTCTGATCATGTTTGATTGATTAGGGCTTGAGATCGGTAAGCTTCGATCGAGAGAGATGATGCTAGATCGGAGAGATCAGGGGGCATCAGGAGATGAATGGTTAGATCATGAGCCTTGGGGTTCGATTTGGTCTAGACCAAGTGGCTTGAGCTATTTCGGTTTGGTTTGATGAACCAAATTCGATTGAACGATTTGGATTGAACCGGTTCACAAATGTGAACGCTTGGTTCAATGCCAATATGCGTTCTTGAAGTGGCTTGAACGCTTGGCTTGATTCTCTTCCACTTATGGAAAGTAATCAAAGCCGGTTATGCTTCAACGCAAAAACGCATAAGCGTTGGCTTCTTCACTTCAACGCGAATCATCCTTTTCGTTGGGTGGTTGACGAAGAAGAAGAGAAGCTCTCGGCCAAGAAAGGGAATCATCTCATCATCCCTTCCATTCGAGAAAAGAAAAGCTTGGGTGTCTTGCTAGCACAAGGGACCGCAAGGAGTAAGCATCTTCATCTTGTGTGTGAACTTGTGGAGGAGATCTAGTTTGTTCTCTTCATCCAAGCCGACTTCCAAGCTTATGGCGTTGGTATGAATTTCCATCTCAATCTACTCAATCGGTTATAGTTGAACATATGGCATGCAAAATGATCTTAAACCCTTGCTTCCGCTAGCATATTTTTCATTAGCGCCATGCTTAGGGTTTTTGCCCCCCACTTTAAGGGGTATCTTCAATTGGTATCAGAGCTAGGCTCTATGCATGCTATTATGTTTGCTGATGTGATCCATACATGTTGCGCTTACTTGATGATTTTGCGCTTACTTGATGATTTGGTTACATGAACTTTGCGCTTGTGTCATGGTTACATGAACTTTGCGCTTGCATCATGGTTCCCTAAAGTTTGCGCTCCCCCTTGAAGGGGACTCCCTAAAGTTTGCGCTCCCCCTTGAAGGGGACCCCCTTAGATCTAAGGGTTATCAACATAAGCATGTTGTTTGATTGTTTGCGCTTGATCTAGATGTTTTATAAAACTTACATCTTGCGCGGCTGATTAGATCTAAGGTGCCCCTACTATAATTCCTTAGATGGGTTGATGGGGTTGAAAGCATAATCTAAATAGATCCAAGTCTGATCAGACCATCTGACAGCTCAGATGAGTTGACCTGATAGCACCTATGCGCAAGCACAAGGTGGCTGCAGGTTGACTGCATCTAGGGCATGTAGCGAGGTCTGGTTGAGACAACTACTGAACACACATGAGTTAGGCCCGGGGTCACACCCGCTTGCCAAAACTCATGAGGGTGGTTCAGCCCTTGGCGCATGCATGGTTGACCATTAGGTCAACACGGGTCAGTTAGGACTCGGTGCATGCAAGGGCAATGGATCTGACTAGATGGATGCGTGGATCCCTATCAATGGACCATTGTAAGGTTATAGGGCTCATAAAGGAAATTAAAATTGATACCATGGGGTTTTTCAAAAATTTTAATTTCATGAATGGATCACATGTTGATTGAACCATATGCTTGTTTATTTAGTCTTATGTGGGTTGCCCAATTGTGTGCTGTGCTGGGGCCTGCGTGCCTGGATTTAAAAATTGTAAATTAATTTGTGATCTGCGAATCACATTGTACTTAATTTATAATATGTTGTTGACCTGCGAGTCAACCTTGTCTAGATAGATCAAATGTACTTTGATTAGACAAAAGCACAAAGGCACACATCCAAGAGGGGCATTCACCTGGTGGTGCACCTGTGGTGCTCTTGGCGCTAGGGCACTGGGTTGGACCAGATGAGATGCCAAAGAGCTCAAGTGAAGACTTAAGTAAACTTAAGGTCTTACTAGGGTTCATGGGCTTTTACCACATAAGATCATGCTTTCTACTTATTGCTAATAATTAGAATTGCATGTTTAAGTTTATCTTCTGCTATAGCCATAGGATATGCCTGATAGTAAGAAGATAAAAAGACCGTTAAAATCCAACGCTAATATATCAAGCTCGTAAGCCTTCTGACGCGAAACCTCACCGTTCTGACTATCGTTGGAGCCGTGTTGAACCCACTCAGTGGGCACGTCCATCTATCTTCAGACGGTGCTGGATTTCACCTGCGTGTTACAGAGTTGGGATTTATCCCCTCTCGTTGCTCAGCATAGCACGTGGTGGTCCAGGGAGTAGGTCAGGTCAGCTTGACCATGTAGACTTCATATGTGGCGCATATGGTAGCACATGGAGGCAGCCATCTGTGGGGTCAGAGATTGTGTTGTACCAACTCAGTTGGCACAGTCTGCTGGATTGCCCAGATGAAGGGGAATCGCACGGGTTGGCGATTGGCTGGGACAGCCTACTAGAAATTAGTGCTTGTCATCTCTGTGCATCTTATCTCGCCTGAGCGGGACGCGGAGACCAAGTATGAAATCTGGATCCCATCTCACTAAAAGAGTGTTACTCTTTCGGACTGTTTACTGGATTTTTTCAGTCAGACAAAATAGTGAGAAAAGAATCTTTCTTAAGTCCTGGATTGATTCTGAACATTGATACTAACCTTGCTGTTCTTGCTTGTTGTAGATTCCTGCAGCAACGAACACCATGAGCTTCAATGTGCGATCCCTACTGGAAAGGGAGAAGTTTGCTGGGCCGAACTTCTCTGACTGGTTCGGACACCTTAAGATCGTTCTTAAGGCAGAGAGGAAACTGTATGTCCTCGAGACGGCAGTGCCGCCTCAACCCGCTGCGAACGCCGCAAGGGCGGTTCGCAATGCCTATGAAAAGCACGTCAATGATAGCATTGATGTCGCTTGCCTGATGCTAGCGTCTATGACGCCACCGCTGCAGCGTCAGCATGAGGATATGTCGGCTATAGAGATTATAGCGAACCTCAAGATGCTGTATGCTGCACAGGCGAGGACTGAACGCTATAATCTGACGAAGCTCTTCTTTCAGAGCAAACTGGCTGAGGGGAGCCCAGTAGGAGCTCACGTGCTCAAGATGATTGGGCACAAGGAGGCTCTGGAGAAACTGGGGCATACCATCAACCAGGAGCTTGCTGTGGATATTATTCTGCAGTCTCTTCCGCCTTCTTTCGATGCGTTCATCATTAACTTTAATATGAACAAAATCGATTGTACTCCGGCAGAGCTGCTGAATATGCTCTTGACCACTGAGGAAACTCTGAAGGGCAAGCCTTCAACCTCTGTCTTAATGGTTCCTTCAAGGAACAAGAAGAAGGGGAAGAAGGGCAAGGCCCCTGTCAAGAATTACAGCAAGGCTCTGAAGCAGAAGGTCAAGCGGTCCAAGGACAACAGGTGTTTCCATTGTGGCCAGCTGGGTCACTGGAAAAAGGACTGCAAAGCCCTCCAAGGAGATAAGAGGGGAAGCATCGCTTCTGGCTCAGGTATATATGTGACTGAGGTCATGTTATCTTCTTCTACTATTTCATGGGTGTTGGACACTGCATGTGGAGTTCACATTTGTTCAAATGTACAGGAACTCAAGAGAAGAAGACAGGTGGGACAGCATGAGGTAGACCTACGCGTTGGAAACGGGGCACGGGTTGCTGCTGTTGCTGTAGGAGACTATTTCATCACTTTACCATCTGGCATTGTATTAGAATTGAACAATTGTTTTTTTGTACCCAGTATTACCAAGAATATTATCTCTATTCCTGCTCTTGTCAGGAAAGGATTTGCCTTTGAATGCAAGATTTCAAAGTGTGTACTTTCTTTAGATAATATTGTGTATGCAACTGGTTCAATTAACAATGGGTTATTCATGTTGGACATGGAATATTCTATACAAAACATTGATAATAAGAAAGCCAAGTATGCTGATGACAGCACCTTGCTATGGCATAGTCGTTTAGGCCATATAAACGAGAAGCGCATTAAGCGGTTGCATGAACATGGACTGCTGGGATCATTCTCCTATCAGGAGATTGATACATGCAAAGCTTGTTTAAAGGGTAAAATGACGAAGTCTCCTTTTCCTCACAAAGGTCAAAGGACTTCAGGTTTACTTGACCTGATACACAGTGATGTGTGTGGGCCTTTCAGTAAACATGCCAGAGGTGGCTATCAGTACTTCATTACCTTTACTGATGATTTCAGTAGGTATGGGTATGTCTATCTAATGAGACATAAAAGTGAATCTTTTGACAAGTTCAAAGAGTTCAAAAATGAAGTACAGAATCAGCTAGGCCGAAATATAAAGGCACTTCGTTCTGATCGAGGTGGTGAATACCTGAGTCATGCGTTTACTGACTATCTGAAGGAGTGTGGGATTATCTCACAGCTCACTCCGCCAGGAACACCGCAGTGGAATGGTGTGTCCGAGAGGAGAAATAGAACGTTACTTGATATGGTTCGTTCTATGATGAGTCAGGCTACTCTTCCATATTCCTTTTGGGGTTTTGCACTGGAAACAGCTGCAAAGGTACTAAACCGAGTGCCATCCAAGGCAGTTTCAAAGACGCCATATGAGCTATGGTATGGGAAACAGCCTAGCTTGACATTTATCAGGATCTGGGGTTGCGAGGCTTATGTCAAAAAGCTCGCCTCTGGGAAACTGGAGAGCAGATCTGAGAAATGTATCTTTGTCGGTTACCCTAAGGAAACTAAGGGTTATTATTTCTACGATCCCAAAGAGAACAAGGTTTTTGTTGCTCGGACGGCCATATTTCTTGAGAAGGAGTTTCTTCTGCAAGAGGCCAGTGGGAGAGAAATAAAGCTGGATGAGATTCCAGAGGAAGGACAAAGTAGTCAAGCTCAGTTGGATGAGCCTGAGCCGGTAGATCAGATTATTGAACGACCTGAGGCTCAAATATCACGGGAACCGCGAAGATCGGGTAGGATCCGTCGACAGCCTGAGCGCTATGACGGGGTCTACATCATTGATAATGATGAACCCCTCACTTATGCGGATGCGGTCAGTGGACCGGAGTCAGCTAGATGGCTTGAAGCTATGCGAGCCGAGATGGACTCCATGTCAGATAACCAAGTCTGGGATTTGGTTGATCCGCCTTTGGGAGTAATCCCTATAGGCTGTAAATGGATCTTCAAGAAGAAGATTGACATGGATGGTAACGTGGTTACCTATAAAGGCAGGCTAGTTGCGAAAGGTTTCAAACAAATCTACGGGTTAGATTATGATGAAACTTTCTCACCTGTAGCCATGTTTAAGTCTATTCGGATTCTTTTCGCGATAGCTGCATATTACGATTATGAGATCTGGCAGATGGATGTGAAGACAGCTTTCCTTAATGGAAATCTTAATGAGGATGTGTATATGACACAACCTGAAGGTTTCACTAGTCCAGCAGATCGTCATAAAATATGCAAGTTAAAGAAGTCTATTTATGGGCTGAAACAAGCATCAAGAAGCTGGAATATTCGTTTTGATGAATCAATCTCTGAGTTTGGTTTCATCAAGAACGAGGATGACCCGTGTGTATATAAGAGGTTTAGTGGGAGCGTGATTACATTCCTAATCCTCTACGTCGATGATATCTTGATCATTGGAAATGATATTCCTGAACTGCATGCTGTTAAAGCATGGTTAGGAAAATGTTTCCAGATGAAAGATCTAGGAGAAGCAGCCTATGTACTAGGTGTGAAGATCTACAGAGATAGATCTAAAAGGCTTCTCGGGCTGTGCCAGAGTACTTACATCGATAAGGTCCTGGAGAGATTCCATTTAGAGAATTCTAAACGTGGATATCTTCCAGTCAGACATGGTCTGAATCTTTCGAAGAGTCAGTGTCCTCAAACACAGACTGAGAAAGATGAAATGGACAATACGCCTTATGCTTCGGCTATTGGGTCCATTATGTATGCGATGTTGTGTACTCGCCCAGACGTCGCTTACGGGTTAAGCGTGACCAGTCGATTCCAAAGTAATCCAGGATTGGCGCACTGGATTGCGGTCAAGAACATTTTAAAATATCTGCGGAGGACCAAAGATATGTTCTTGATATATGGTGGTCAGGAAGAACTCAGTATAGAGGGATATACTGACGCTTCGTTCCAGTCGGACCAGGATGATTTCCGATCGCAATCAGGCTATGTTTTTAGCTTGAATGGTGGAGCAGTGGTGTGGAAGAGTTTCAAACAGTCAACTGTTGCTGATTCCACAACAGAAGCCGAGTATGTTGCAGCCTCGGAAGCATCTAAGGAGGCAGTGTGGATTCGTAAGTTCATGAGAGAACTTGGTGTCGTTCCTTCGAGTGCTGATCCTTTGGTTATCTTCTGTGATAACACTGGAGCAATTGCACAAGCAAAGGAACCACGGTCGCACCAGAAGTCCAAGCACATACAGAGACGGTTTCACTTGATCCGGGAGATCATTGATCGAGGCGAGATCAAAATTTACAAGGTTCATACAGATGACAATCTGGCAGACCCGCTTACCAAGCCTCTGGCGCAGCAGAAGCATGAGAAGCACTGTAATAATATGGGTTTGAGGTTTCTCAACCATTAGATTAAGTGCAAGTGGGAGATTGTTGGGGTATGCCCTTAAGGCTAATGTTTGAGGCCTTGGGATTGTATAAGTATCATGTAATAAACTCTTATGTTTATAAAAGGCATGGTTGTTATTCAGGTTGTTACCTTGTCTGCTGTAATAAGTGTACTTCTGAATAATGTCTCAAAGCTGTTCAGCTAGGCTGACAGGCTATATGTCCTTAGTCGAGATATCTTGGTGAACATGAGACAGCCTTGATATGATTGAGACTAATATAAGTGCTAATCTTATAGGATGCTTCGAGCATGGAATAAGATGTAGACTCATGGGTACATTGGATGTACTGGACAGACCCTACTGGGATATTCCATTGCTTGTCACAATGTGAATGATCCTTGTAAGCAGCAAGTGGCACATGTCCTTTGACTTGAGATCACTTGTGTTTCTAAATGATGATTGTCATTGTCTTGAGGTAGTTCAATATCATTTGAAACATAATGATTATAGACTATCTTGGATGGTGAGCTTGAATCAGGTTAGGACGCTAGTGATAGATATAGGATTGCCGTCTCCTTGTTTAAGGAGTGTGATGTTCTAAAGGGCCCCCTTATGAGATGATTGAGATAGTGTATGGCCATACCCAGATGACTATGTTCATCTGATCTTATCATGCTCATCGTATTGGAGTTACAGGCTTGACATGCTTGTCCAATAAGAACATCCAGTGGCAAAGGAATCATGCATGCCTTGTGAGTTTGATTCACACTTGTGCTATGGTTTGGGAGTAGTCTTGGAAGACTCTTTCCTTTATATCGGGAGACAGTGATGTGTTGCTAGATACCCCTCACTGATCGTGATAACGTAAGTTATCGTTACCGACATTTAGAGGAAACCCTCAGGGTCGCACAATTTGGTGATATGGCTTACATGAGTCAGATCGTATGGACTGGATTCTTTGAGTTCAGATTAAAGGGATTTAATCTCTGATTGTAAGTGAGATCTGGTCTGATCATGTTTGATTGATTAGGGCTTGAGATCGGTAAGCTTCGATCGAGAGAGATGATGCTAGATCGGAGAGATCAGGGGGCATCAGGAGATGAATGGTTAGATCATGAGCCTTGGGGTTCGATTTGGTCTAGACCAAGTGGCTTGAGCTATTTCGGTTTGGTTTGATGAACCAAATTCGATTGAACGATTTGGATTGAACCGGTTCACAAATGTGAACGCTTGGTTCAATGCCAATATGCGTTCTTGAAGTGGCTTGAACGCTTGGCTTGATTCTCTTCCACTTATGGAAAGTAATCAAAGCCGGTTATGCTTCAACGCAAAAACGCATAAGCGTTGGCTTCTTCACTTCAACGCGAATCATCCTTTTCGTTGGGTGGTTGACGAAGAAGAAGAGAAGCTCTCGGCCAAGAAAGGGAATCATCTCATCATCCCTTCCATTCGAGAAAAGAAAAGCTTGGGTGTCTTGCTAGCACAAGGGACCGCAAGGAGTAAGCATCTTCATCTTGTGTGTGAACTTGTGGAGGAGATCTAGTTTGTTCTCTTCATCCAAGCCGACTTCCAAGCTTATGGCGTTGGTATGAATTTCCATCTCAATCTACTCAATCGGTTATAGTTGAACATATGGCATGCAAAATGATCTTAAACCCTTGCTTCCGCTAGCATATTTTTCATTAGCGCCATGCTTAGGGTTTTTGCCCCCCACTTTAAGGGGTATCTTCACAAATATCTCAACTTCAAGAATATTGGACAGTGGCATTTCATGTCTTCTGTTAATATTCCCAGTCTTTTGACATCTATCACAGGATGATACAAAGTTTCTAGCATCTTTAAAAATTATGGGCCAATAAAAACCTGATTGTAGCACCTTAAAAGCAGTTTTTTCAGTACCGGCATGACCACCATAGGAGGATCCATGGCATTGAAGCAAAATATCTGCAATTTCTTCTTCAGGTACACATCTTCTAAAAATGCCATCAGCACATCTTCTAAACTCATAAGGCTCATCCAGAAAATAGTGTTTCACCTCAGCCAAAAATCTTTTCTTTTTTTGGTAGCTCAAATCAGGAGGAAAAATATTGGCTACAAGATAATTCACTATGTCAGCATACCAGGGTGCTTTGAGTTGTTCAATGGTTAAGTGCTATTCTTCAGGGAAAGAATCATTGATTTCATCATTCTTTAGTGTGCCTGCCAATATTCTTGAGAGATGATCTGCAACAAGGTTTTCTAATCCCTTTTTGTCTTTAATCTCCAAATCAAATTCTTGCAGAAGTAAAATCCATCTGAGTAATCGTGGTTTGCTGTCTTTTTTCTGCATTAAGTATTTCACAGCTGCATGGTCAGTGTACACTACCACTTTGGAGTTAATCAAGTAAGACCTAAATTTATCAAAAGCAAATACTATGGCCAATAATTCCTTCTCAGTGGTGGTGTAATTTCTTTGTGCCTCATCCAAAGTTTTGCTGGCGTAGTCAATAACATGAGGTTACTTATCTTTTCTTTGTCCCAAGACTGCTCCCACTAGCGTCACACATGAGTTCAAAGGGCAAGTCCTAATCTAGGGGCTGAATGATGGGTGCTGAAACCAAAGTTTTCTTTAACTCCTGAAAAGCAAATAGACATTTCTCATCAAAGCAGAATTTGGTGTCTTTACAAAGTAAATCAGTAAAAGGTTTAGCAAGTTTAGAGAAGTCCTTGATAAATCTCCTGTAAAACCCTGCATGTCCCAAAAAGCTCCTAATCTCCTTGATAGTGGTGGGAGGTGCTAACTTCTCAATCACTTCTATCTTGGCCTTGTCCACTTCAATCCCTCTCTCTGAAACGAGATGGCCCAAAACTATCCCTTGTCTAACCATAAAGTGACATTTTTCCCAATTCAAGACAAGGTTAGTCTCTTCGCATCTCTGTAAAACTCTAGAAAGATTAGCTAAGCAGTCATCAAAAGAAAAACCATAGACAAAGAAATCATCCATAAAAACATCCATGAAGTCTTCAATAAATTCAGAAAAAATCGCCATCATACATCTTTGAAAATTGGCAGGTGCATTGCATAAACCAAAGGGCATTCTTCTATAAGCAAAAGTACCATAAGGACATGTAAAAGTGGTTTTATCCTGATCATCAGGATGAATAGGAATCTAAAAAAATCCGGAATACCCATCAAGAAAACAAAAGTGAGAGTGCTTGGCAAGTCTTTCCACCATTTGATCAATGAAAGGCAAGGGAAAATGATCCTTCCTAGTGGCAGTATTTAATTTTCTATAATCAATACACATACGCCAACTAGTGATATTTCTAACAGGTATCAATTCATTATCCTTATTTTTCATTACAGTGACACCCCACTTCTTTGGAACACAGTGTACAGGACTCACCCACTTACTATCTGAGATAGGGTAGATAATACCTGCATCTAGCAATTTTAGTACTTCCTTCTTCACCACTTCCTTCATAGATGGGTTGAGCCTTCTCTGAAAATCTACATGCGGCTTGTGCTCATCCTCCATGTGAATCCTGTGCATACAAAAAGAAGGGTTAATCACTTTTAAGTCATCAATGGAATACCCAATTACTTTTCTATGAATTCTTAGCTCCTTCAGGAGTAAATCAGTTTCCCTGGCATCTAATTTAGCATCCACAATCACAGGGTAGGTAGAGTTAGGACCAAGAAATTCATATCTAAGGTTATCAGGTAAAACTTTCAACTCAACTTTAGGGATCTTTTCACTTTCATTATCAAAAGTAGCACAATCTAAGATATCGTGTTTCTCATCATCAAAATCATCAAAATCATTCTCAAAACCAGGACTATCAATTTTTTCACAAGAATTTTCCAAGGAATCAGAAAAAGAAACATCAGCAGAAGAATCATCAAACAAACAACTAGCATCATAAACTGTGTCATCAATGGACTGAATAGTGCAACAGGAACTAGCATAAGCAGGTTTTTTCAATGAATTATTCAAATCAAATTCAATGTTATCATTGCCAATTCTTAAAGCAAGTTTGCCATTCCTTACATCAATAAGGGCTCCAGCAGTGGCTAAGAATGGCCTACCTAGAATAATAGGAATCTTGGCGTCTTCTTCCATTTCAAGTACCACAAAATCAGCAGGTATGAAGTACTTACCAACCTGTATAGGAACATTCTCTAGAATACTTACTGGATATTTTACTGATCGATCGGCGAGCTGCAAAGAAATTGTAGTCGGCTTAGGAGCTCCCATGTCCAATTTCCTGCACACAGACAAAGGCATAAGACTTACACTAGCCCCTAGATCACATAAGGCTCGGTCGAAAGCCATATTTCCAATAAAACATGGGATATAGAAATTACCTAGATCACTCAATTTCAGTGGTAACCTATTTTGAATAACAGCACTACATTCTTCAGTTAAAGAAACAATACCATAGTTTTCTATCTTTCTTTTGTTAGGCAGGATTTCTTTCAAAAATTTAGCATATATGGGCATTTGAGATAAAGCTTCAGTAAATGGTATATTAATGTAAAGCTTTTTCAAAACATCAAGAAATCTCCCAAATTGCTTATCTAACTTCTCTTGTTCTAACCTTTGGGGAAAAGGTATCAGTGGTCTAAATGATGGAGGTAGATTAGTCTTAGATCCGTCTTCTTTACATGGAACATCCTCTTTTTGATTACCACCCTTTTGAGGTGTTGAACTATGTAGGGTTTGTTCATGTTCAGAAAGTTTTTCTAATTCTAATTCTTCATCCTGATCATTAATAGACTCTTTTTCCTTAAGTTCTCCTAGTTGTCTCCCACTTCTAGTGATAATGGCATTGCAATGTTCCCCAGTGTTTAATCTAGATATTTGTCCTTCTAGAATTTTACTGCAAGTAACTAAGGATTCTACTTGAGAAGCAAGATGACTAATAGTTTCTTCAAGATCTTCGAATTTTTTTGTGTTTTGAATTTGCAATGAATGGATTTGGCTAGCTAAAAATTTTTCTAACATGTGCTCACTAACCTCTTCGGTCAGGGTTTGCTGATCCTCATTCTCATTCTTACCATGTTGATGACAATATGAAATTCCTTCATCTGGAGCCCATTGGCTCTGATTCAAGGACATCTCCTCAAACAACTTGAAAGCATCATCAATTGTTCTACTCATCAAGGCTCCCCCTGCAGCAGGATCAATAATGAGGTGAGTGTGATTGATTAAACCATAATAAAAAGTTTCAATTAAGACCCGTCGCTTCAAGCCATGGTGAGGACACTTCCTTTGCAATTCATTGTATCGTTCCCATGCTTCACTAAGAGATTCTCCTTCTTTCTGTTGGAAGTTCATGATTTGATTTCTCAATTGGAAAGTCTTGCTTCGTGGAAAATATCTCATCAGAAAAGCTTTTGATAATTGATCCCATGTTGTGAAAGTATTGGGTTGACGAGAATGCAACCAAGTTCGTGCTTGATCCCTGAGAGAAAAAGGGAACAATATCAGTTTTAGTGCATCATCAGAAATTCCATGAATTCTTATGGTATCACAATATTCAAGAAAGGTATATAAATGTGAATAAGGATCTTCGATTGATGATCCTCCGAACTGATTCTGCTGGATCATAGTCACAAAGGCAGGATTAATTTCAAAGTTAGAGGCCTCAATTGTAGGTCTAGCAATGCTGAAGTGTATCCCCTGAGGATTAGGGGCAGCATAGTCCCTTAGTGATCTTTGATCAGCCATTAGAAATGAATGTCCTATGCACACTAGAGCAAACTGATCAAATGATGTAAGTAAACAGAAAAGAATAAAAAGATAAAACATAAATGAAACCTAGTCTAGCAATACTCTCAACGTCTCTAATATTGACAAAAACTAAGGTCCCTGGCAACGGTGCCAAAAACTTGATAGCCCGAAAGGGAACACAACAAATCTGGCACGCGTGTACCTTGGACTAATCCTTGGTAACGGCACCAAAAACTTGTTGTTAAACCGCAAGTGCACGGGTATACGAAGTAATAAAAAAGTATTGAATCCACAGGGACCTACGTTGTCGAATACTAAATAGTTGATTTCTTACTAACTAGGCAAAACGAGTTCGTGAGAATAGCAATCGGTAACTAAAAGCGGGATTATCAGAGAGAAAAGCTGGGACTAGGGTTTCGTTCACTTAAACTTTGATGACTAGACATGAATAAGGATTTCGTTGATTCAATTTCATCATGAAGAAGATATTATCAAAGGATGAACTCAAGGATCACTTTCGTGCATCCGAGCTCTAGAATCTCTAGTGGAGTCTCAAGGATCACTTTCGTGCATCCGAGTCTCGCAACTAGTTTTGCTCAAGAACCTCCAACGTTCCGATCTTTGCTTTCGCACAAGATCTCCACGTTTGACAAATAGACTCGATCTATGGATTCATGTTATAATCATGGCAATTATTTTACTAGAAAAGATCAAGATGGATCTAACCTAAGGAAGGGATCCTAACATGCAATTCTAGGGTTCCAAATTCTCAAGCAATTACCTTTCAGTCTCAAGCGAAAATTCTAAGAACATAATTAATAATATGAACTTAAAGAGAGTCTAAGCACAATTATCACATGAGCAAAATCATCATGCTAAAATCAAACTCAAAGAAATATTGAAAAAGAAGTTATCTAATCATTGAAAGTCAAGTGAACTACTCCCCCATGTCCCAAGAGTAGTTTAAGCTAGCATGGCGAAGGAAATATAATATTCCATAATTTTAGAAAATCCGAAATCAACAAAAGGAAGAGTTTTTAGAAAATACGGCACGGCTGTGAAGTATTTCACAGCCGTAATTTACAAAAAAAAGCGTGAATAGTGGTGGCGATCTTTCTTCCCTTGATTTCTCCTCCAATTTGTCTCTATTCGATCTGAAACTTCCGGTACGTTGTTTCCTTCACCAGGCGATGCTTCGGTAGAAAAATCACGGCCGGAGGTCGTCTGAATCGAGCGCTGCGGCAAAACCCTCCACGGCGGCGTGGATCGCGATTTCTCCCTCCACGGTCGATCAAAATTGGGGCCTTTTGTCTCTCTATAATCCTCTCGTGAAAAGCTCCCTCTTTGCTTCTTACGGCATTGAATATAAACTTTTGGATCATCCGCAATCATTTCATGGGCATCGTTAGCCCCCTTTCCACCCAAACCGATGCGACTCAACCCAAGGACACCACGGCCCAACCGCCTGAGGACCCATCCCCAAATGGGCCTCTTAATCTCATCCGTTATTCAGCCCAAGATTGAGCCGGCACGGTGGTAACTCAGCCCACGACGTCCAAGTTTTGCTATTTTGTCGCCATGTGCTCCGAGCACGTCTAAACCATCCCCGTAAAAAGGCGCAGGATCATGCGATCAGCTTCGAAGAATATAGAGTAGTTATTCCTTGTCTTGTAGTTGCAGATTGACCACTTTAGTGGCCTGCAAGTGTGGTTGGTTTGTTAGAGTAGGTTGTCTCTTATGTGTTTTGTTTGTTCCCACCCCTCTACTCTACAAAAGAGGAGGTTGGGCTAGAGTGTTACTCAGTTCTCTTTGGTGCTTATAGATCTCATAGTGAGCTTAGAGTCGCCAGCGTTTGTGAAGACGAGCCGGAGCCTTGCCTTCGCTGTTGTTCGGGTCGAAAGGTGTCTCTTCGATTCTAATTTGTTCCCTCTTCCAGTTTGCAGTAAATCCCACACTTCCGGTGGGTCAGGTTCGCCTGTTTGTCATTCTCTTGTGCATTTCTTTGCTGCAGTTTTCTCCTCTTTACTTCACCCACGTCTGTCTGCACATCAGAGCGTGGTCGGATCTCTTGTTTTTGGTTTGTTTTAGCTTCATAGGCACGCAAGCTAAACCGCGCGAAACCAGAGTCCCCAACACGAGCTACGCTTAAACGTGCTAAGTGAATTGCAGGAAATTGATAAAATTGCTACGAGGTTAGTGCATTGCATTATTTTAGTTGGGTGTCGTTCTCTTCATTCGCATTCGTGTTGCCCTAATCGAACTCATCGCTATTTCGTCGGGCTTTCTACCGGTTTCCTGAGCTTTTCTGACACGTTTTCTCTTCCCTTGTCTGACGATCCTCTCCTGTTTTATCGCGCATTGTGTAAAACCCTAGAGTACGGCTTAAGGACCCCCTCACCAATTAGTTGCTACATCACATGTCTAGGTTAAAATTGGACTGGGGAAACTATTGTCACCACATTCCTTCAAAAGATAGATGGGTGTGTCTCACAAGGGTGAGAAATAGTTCACAGTCCATCGATCAATGGTTTGACGAGGGCTACACATCAGAAGGCTATTGACTCGATATTGCATGGAGAGTTTATTCTTATTTCTTTTTATTCTTTTCTAGGATGCATATTTTCCTATGGTGGTAGCAAAAGGAAAAACACATCACAGGCATGCTATGGACAGAATAATAAACCATCACAGGCATGCTAATATAGTCGATATGGTCATAGCCCTTTTCATACACATAACATGTCACGAGTGATGACACCGAAAATTATAGTAAATTTCATGCCATTTCATAGATCTTTTTGTGTCATAATCATATTACTTTGCTTATTTTCATGCCTTTTTATCAAATATTGCGGAATCTACTTCTTTTTTTGGTTTTTCATGATTTTCAGGCAAAAAGGCATTATTTTTAGGAGTTTTCAAGCAAATTCAGATGCATGGATGAGTTCCCATCATCAAGAGGAGATTACATGTCAAATTTCATAAAGATTGGAGCTTCAGACGAAATTACTGCACTACCGTAATGAATATTACGGTACCATGGTTTCACTGCACCTACAGAACAAACCACGGTACTGCCGTAATTTTCGAGTGCTGCCGTATTTTGGGACGTTTTCATCTAGAAAGTTTTTTTGAAATTACGGCACTACCGTAAGGCATTTCAAGGGTCATAATTTGGAGTGATTTCCAACAAAAAAATTTAGCTGAAATTACGGCACTATCGTAACCTATTTACGGTGCCGTAATTGCCAGACAGTTTTGATCAGAGAATTCAACTGAAATTACGGCAGTGTTGTAACATCCCACATTCTTAACCCCAAACAAATGGCACATTTCATAAAAGAAACAGGATGTTTCATATAAGATCGATCATATGCTAGGTAAAACCGAGTTCAAGAAAAACACGATCTGAAAAATTTCTCTAAATCCATACACACAAATTCACAAAACTCGAATCTCATAAATCTCATAAGGGTACCTGCCACCACGCAATACTTGCACTAGACATATGCAAGTTACAGTTATATCAAAACCGATTCAAATTCATAAAATCCATAAAGGTACCTGCCACCAGGCAATACTTGCACTAGACATATGCAAGTTACAGGGTATATCAAAACCGATTGCACAGAATATACAACAAGCCGAAATTCAAAACAAAATCACAAAATCGATTTTATAAACTCATACCAAACACCGAAACCAGGCTGAAGCCCGCGGTGACACAAAAATCAAACTCATTTAATTGCCACAATCAGGCAACACAAATTCACATAGTTCACATGGTTCACATCACATGGTTCACATAGTTCATAAAATTCATATTCGGCCACAGCCGGCCTCAAATTAATTAAGCATAAACATAGGGCCACAACCGGCATTATAAGCATAAATCACAACATCAATATCATGCTAACTGCGCCCCTGCTCTATACCTGAAAATAATGAGGGGTGAGCTACACAGCCCAGTGAGTGGATAGTCTAAATCGACCATCCATAACATACACTCAAAAATATAGGCAGATTATTTTAAAAATCTTTAGCAAGAACATTATGTCAACATATAACAAAATCAAGAAATAGAAATCATATAGACAGTCAGATGTACACACTAGCATATAACAAACTCATGTTCACAAACTCAGGTTCTAGAGTTTTACTCTAATCCAATTAAACACATATATTTTAAACCAACTAAACACATATAACTTAGGTTCACAAACTCAGGTTCTAGAGTCATACTCTAAACCACTAAACACACCAACACATAATCAACCTAGTTGTCCAGCATATTCAGTAGTGACCATTATGGTCTAACCCGGCTTGGCCAAAGCACTGGGAGCCGCATGCAACACATAAACATGGATAGTGAGTAGAATCAAGAGGTGGCCCCCGCCAGGTCACGACGTGGCACTTTGGTCCCTCACCCCATAACACATCAGAGTGACGACATCAAGAGGTGGCCCCTGTCTGATCAAGACATGGCACTTTGCGTCTTATATCACCCCATCACATAAAGAGTAATGACATCAAGAGGTGGCCCCTGTCTGATCAAGACATGGCACTTTGGGTCTTATATTACCCCATCACAAAAAGAGTAGTGACATCAAGAGGTGGCCCCTGTCTGACCAAGACATGGCACTTTGGGTCAAAACCCGTTCTCCCAAAAGGTTCCTACTGGACAACAGACACATCTTAATTCATATTTCACATAGGTGGACTCCTAAGTGTCAACTAGACTCTAGGATAGTCATCACAAAAATCATATCGGGCAGGCTGAACATCAACCCCCATCACAATAATCATAATAGGCAGGCTGAACATCAACCTCCTCACATATCACAATACAGGGCTGAAATTCAAACCCTTAACATAACACATAAGGACTATCCCCTTGAGTTCATAGTTACACCTAGCCTTAGTCCTAACCATCACATAATCACATAATTTTCCAAATTCACATAACCCATAATTTTCCAAATTCACAAAACCCATCACATAACACTTATTGTTCAAAATCACATAGTCACACATATTGTTCAAAATCATATAACATAACACATAATATTTTCACCGAATATTGTGTAGTCCTTAAATTTCAGGCTGGTCAGTTCAGTGTAATTTTGCTAAATTATCACCCAATGTTTTCAAACATAATTACATGATCTTAATTAAATAAACATGAGTTTTACAACATAACATTATTGGCAATTTATCAAGCATCCATAAAATTCGACATATAACATTTATCATGCGCCCCAAAATCAATATAAAATTAAAGCATAATTGCTTTACAAATCACACATGTAACCCACGGTTTCAAACATAATATCAATTTAAAAATACACCTTAGTTAACAAGAATTTCATACTTAAGATCAATGATTTAATGCTTCCTGAACTCCACACAATAATTACCCTAAATTCGGTTTTCATGGAGATATGCCTTAAATTCGGTTTTCATGGAAAATACCCTAAACTAACTTTTCATGGAGAAATATCAAGATTTAATTCACATGGAAACATGTTAACCACAATATCAAATTTCGGTTTAACTACAATTAACAAGGTTTCGGCTACAAAAAAATCATTGGTTTAATATTGCCAAAATTCTCTATAAAATATCTAATTAACAAGAAATTCATGCTCAATGTTCGATGATTTAATGCTACCAAAATACCTTAAATTTCATACAAATTTTCGGTTAAACAATCATCAAATTAATTCGATTTTTACAATAGTTTTCGAGATTGTTTCGTTTCTCATAGTCAACACCAACATTCGGTTTTCATAGCAATTTTCCCAAGAATTCGATTTTAAACATGGTAATTTTCCCAAGAATCCAATTGCATCATATAATACAATCACAACCAATCTAATAGATCAAACAAGACCTTCCACTCGCCTTGAACCGAAAATACTATGGTGAAAAATCCTCCACAAAATCGCCTAAAGCCTTTAAGTCGCCTAAGGAATCTCCAAGAATTCACCAAGGAAGTTCCACCTCAAAGAATTTCGTCAAAAGGAAGAAGAAAATCGCCTCCAAGCTTCCAAGAATCGCCTTCTTCTTTCAAGCCGTCGCCTAGGGTTCTTCCAAGCTAGAATTTCGCCAAAAACTCTTACCCTAAGCGCAATTCCCACTTAAACTTTGGATTTTAAAATTTTAAACCCATTAACCCATTAATTCAAATAGGGTTTAATTCATTTAGCTAATAAATTTGAATTTCAAATCCAATTAGCGCCAACCCCAATATCTCATAATTAACCAATTAATTTAATTAACTTAACCAATAACCATTCACTTAAACGAAATCCATTAAGGATTTTAATTAACATCCAATAAGGATTTAATTAACCAATAAGCCCAATTAATTAACCAATAAGCTCTAATTAATTACTTACAATAAATTAACAAGCAATAAACCAGTTAATTAACAACAAAATCTCTAGTTAATTAACTATAATTTATTAACTAAAAATCTCTAATTAATTTATCATAAATTAACTATCAATACTCAGGAATAATAACTCAGTCAATAATATTATTTAAATCAAAAATAATGCTTACCAGGACTTAAGATCCTTGGATCTTACAGTGTCGTAACCAGAAACACGGCTGTAATTCTATCATTAACGCCCGACTTCCACGGTCAATTTTGAAGCCTAATTTTTGCATGATCGATTGCGGATGATCCAGGCCATAAATTGAAGATCCGTAAGAAGCAAAAAGAGAGTTTACACAGAGGAGAAGATGGAGAATGAAAAAGCACTAATTTTGATCCACCACACAGAGAGAAATCGAGATTCTCACCGTCTCCTTATGTTTCGCCGCTGGGAAGCGTACAGCGCATCTCCTACTGTGAAATTTGAAGGGAAGCTGCACCAAGAGGAGGAGAAGATACTCCAGAAGTTCCAGAGCGAAAGGAGATCGATCAGAGGAGAAATCAACAAAAGCACGCCACTGACCACTATTCACGTGAAAATTACGGCTGTAATTTTTATTACAACCGTGCTATGTTTAGTAATTTCTTCCTTTTCTTCGATTTTTGATCCCTCTGAACCATGGATTATTGTAATCTTTCTACTATGCTAGCTTAAACTTTTTTTGGGACATGGGGAAGTAATTCCCTTTGATTTCTTAATGACTAGATAAATCTTTCATTATTTCGTCAAGTATAATTTTAGTTTGATAATTCTGCATCTGTGATGATTGCTCTTTAATTTTCCATAGATTCATATTATCAAGCATGCTTTAGATTTTTCGCAATAAGGACCGAAAGGTGATTTGCTTGAGAACTTGGAACCCTAAAATTGAATGTTAGGAACTCACCGTAAGAAATTAGGTTTGTTCTTATTTCTTAATTTTAGTAGTTTAATGCAATGATTGATAATCTGATCTAGGATTGAGTTAATGAAACAAACATGATGATATTGCAAGAAATTGAATATTAGATTGTTGGAGAACCTTTAACAGAACCTGTGTTGAGATTCGGATGCACAAAAGTGATCCTTGAGTTCTTTGTTGATGATTCACTTTTATTTAACAATCGAATAGATCCTACACGAAAGTGAGGATTGGTTCTTGTGAATTGTCTACGCGAAAGCGAGATGATTTCCTTATTAAGTGAATTATATCTTTATCATAATGAAATTAGACTGACGAACATCTTTTGATATCTAGTCATGGAAATTAAAGTGAATGAAACCCTACTCCCAATTTCTCTCTGATTATCTTTTTCGTGTGTTTTCGATCATTGCTTCGCTATTATTCGATTGCTTAGATAGTACGAACTCAATTATTCGGTACTTGACGACGAGGTCTCTGTGGTTTGATATCGTTTTTTATTACTTTGAGTATCCGTGCACTTGCGGACACAACAAGTTTTTGCCGCCATTGCCAGGGACCTTGGTTTTGTCAATATTGAAGATATTGAAAGTATTGCTAGACTAGGTTTTGTTGTCTGTTCTTTTCTGTTCTCTTGAAATTATTTGATCTATTTACTTTGCATGCGCAAGAATCTTAGATCAGGACCTCTTATACCTTTTGATCATGAGATAAATAAAACTCTTAGATTGCGTAGGAAGCTTAGATTTGAAGAGAGTCAACAAGAAGAAGAAGAAGTGACAATGGCAGAACAAAGATCACTTAGGGACTATGCAGCCCCTAATCCACAAGAGATTCATTCTAGTATAGCTAGACCGGTGATAGAGGCTAACAACTTTGAGATCAAGCCTGCTTTCTTATCTATGATACAACAGAACCAGTTTGGAGGATCTCGTCTTGAAGATCCTAACCAACACCTTTCTTTGTTTCTTGAACTTTGTGATACAATTAAGATAAATGGTGTTTCTAACGATGCATTAAATCTGAGATTGTTTCCTTTCTCTCTTAGGGACCGTGCGCGATCTTGGCTTCAAGCTCAATCTACCGGTTCCTTCACCACATGGGAGCAATTATCCAATGCCTTCTTGATGAAATACTTTCCACCAAGCAAGACCATCCAAATGAGAAACCAGATTTCAAGTTTTGCACAGAGGGATGGTGAATCTTTTAGCGAGGCATGGGAGCGATTCAACGATTTACAACAGAAGTGTCCTCACCATGGCATTGAAAATTGGGTTTTAATTCATACTTTTTACAATGGTTTGCTTTATAATACCAGACTAACTGTTGATGCTGCTACAGGAGGAGCTCTAATGAGAAAAACCATTGATGATGCTTTCAAGTTGCTAGGAGAGATGGCTTTAAATCATAACCAATGGACTACTGAGAGAGGAGTGCTTTATAGACCTTATCAAGGTAAGAATGAAAGTGATGGTTGGCGCACCTTGGCAGAGAAGGTAGATTCTTTGTGCAATAGATTTGATTCCTTTAAGATGCAAACTGCTGTTGTGTCTTCATCTGTTGTTTGTGATATCTGTGGTAATAATAGTCATGTTTCTGAAGATTGTAAGGTCATAGCTTGTCAGGGTAGTGAACAAGTTAATGCATTAGGTGTTGGGGTATGCCCTTAAGGCTAATGTTTGAGGCCTTGAGATAATTTCAGTATCATGTATAAACTATGTTTTATAAAGGCAATTGTTGTTATTCAGATTGTTACATTATCTGCTGCTGTATGTATACTTCTGAATAATTTCTCATTGGTGTTTCAGCTTGGCTAACATGCAGTATTGTCCTTAGTCGAGATATCTTGGTGAACATGAGACAGCCTTGATATGATTGAGACTAATATGTGTTCTAATCTTATAGGATGCTTCGAGCATGGAATAAGATTTAGACGCATAGGTGCATTGGATGTACTGGAATGACCCTACTTAGGATATTCAGTTTTTGTCACAATGTGAATAATCCTTATAAACTAGCAAGTGGTATACTCCCTCTGACTTGAGATCACTTGTGTTTCTAAATGATGATTGGCATTGTTTTGAGGTAGTTCAATATCATTTGAAAGATAATGGTTAAGGACTATCTTGGATGGTGGGCATGACTCATGTTAGGACACTGGTGATAGATATAGGATTGCCTCTCCTAGTTGGAGTGTGATGTTCTAAAGGGCCCCCTAGATGAGATGGTTGAGAAAGTGTATGGCCATACCCAGATGACTATGTTCATCTGATCTAACCATTCTCATCATGTTGGAATTACAGGCTTGACAGGCTTGTCCAATGAGAACGTCCAGTGGCAAAGGGAACATGTATGCCGAGTGAATTGGATTCACACTTGTGCTATGGTTTGGGTGTAGTCTTGGAAGACTCTTTCCTTCATATCGGGAGACAGTGATGTGTTGCTAGATACCCCTCTCTGATCGTGATAACGTAAGTTATCGTTACCGACATTGAAGGAAACCCTTAGGGTCGCACAATTTGATGATATGGCTTACTTATGTCAGATCGTGTGGACTGAATTGTTCTGGTTCAGTTTAAAGGAATTTAAACTCTGATTGGAAGTGAGATCTGGTCTGATCATGTTTGATTGATTAGGGCTTGAGATCAGTAAGCTTCGATCGAGAGAATTGATGCTTGATCATAGAGATCAAGAGGGTCGAGAGATGTGTGGTTAGATCTTGAACCATTTGGTTCAAAGAGATCAAGACCATGGTGGGTTCGGTTTGGTCTTTGAACCAAATAGAATTGAACCGGTTCACTTGGTGAACGCATGGTTCAATTGAGAGAGGAGTTATCGATGGCTTCAAGTGGAGTTAAACATGGAGTTATGCACTTACTATTTTTGGAAGCCATTTTCTTTGAGAAAACGCCCCCATGTTCGAACGCCTATCTCTCTCTCTCGCCCCCTCTCCTCTCGTGTGGATGATCTTCACGACAAGAGGAAGTTCGGCCAGCAAAAAAAAGGAAAAAGACATCTCCTCATACACGATCTAGGACTCCTTGGATCTTTGCTAGCACAATGAATACAAGGAAGAAGTCATCATCTTCTTGTGTGCGATTTCCTTTGGAGAAGAGCTGCTCGCCCTTTCTTCTTCCAAGTCGCCACTCAATCAATGGCAATGGTAACGCATCATTTTATCCTCTTTTAGGGTTGCTCATATTATCTTGCCCCTCGATCCTATCAAACCTAGTTTTTCGCCTATGCAAGATCTTATAGATGCGCATGTGTACTAGGGTTTGACTTTCAATTGGTATCAGAGCTAGGGTTTTTTGGCTTGATATATATGATCGCCATCTTGTTGTGATCCATGTTTGTTTTATGCGTTGGATAGATCTTCATGATGTCATGCGAAAATACATGCTATATGTTAGATGTATTTTGTTTACATTTAAGTTTGCGCATGTAATGTTTGTTTGCGCTCTTCATGATAGTTTTCAACCAAAATATTATCATGCGCGCCCCCTCATTTAGATCTATCTAAGCACCTGCTTTAAACTCTTAGATGGGTTAACAGGGTTGAAGTCATTAGTCAAGTCTGGACCCAACAGCCTAATCAGACCATCTGACAGCCTAGATGGGTCGGCTAGATAGCACCTGTGCGCAAGCAAAACAGGTGGCTATAGGTCGACTGCAGAAGGGCGTGTAGCGATGTCTGATTGAGGCGCCTAGTGAATGATCATGATTAAGGCCCGGGGTCACACCCGCTTGCCAAAAAATCATGTGGGACGTTCAGCCCTTAAGGCATGTATAGTTGACCACTAGGTCGACACAAGTCAGTTATGACTGTGTGCATGCAAGGGCAGTGGGTCTGACTTGGTCTGATGAGTGGATACCTGCTAATGGACTGTTGTAAGGTAGTAGGGCACATAAGGAAATAAGATTGATACAATGGGTTTTTCTTTTTTATTGAAAATTTTATTTTCTGATTGGATCACATGTATGCATGTTTAACATGATTGGGTGTTTCTTTAATCTTATGTGGGTTGCCCTTATTTTGTGTGCTGTGCTGGGGCCTGCGAGCCTGGAATTAATTTATAAATTTTGCTGTGATCTGCGAATCACACTTTAATTTATGAAAATGTATAATTGACCTGCGTGTCAAATCGTGTCTAGATAGATTAAAATGTAATTTAATCAGACATGAGCACAGAGCACACATGGCAGAGGCGCTTGCAGTCAGTGGCTTCACCAGGTGGGAGGTCTAGAGTTCGACTCTAGAACAGGCGCATACTGCCTGCAGGGCGCTTTGGCCCGAGCTGGGCCAGATGAAATGTAAAAGACCCATAAAGAGCTCACGTGAAGACTTTTGTAAAACTAGGGTTTTACTTAGGCTTTTATGGGCGTTTACCACATAAGATAATTGTGCTTTCTATTTACTATTTTAAGTAATATTAGCACATGAATGTTTATATTCTTCTGCTATCACTATAGAATTTGCATGATAGTAAGAAGATAAAAGGACCGTTAAAATCCAACGACCATATCAAGCTTGATTGCCTTCTGACGCGAAACCTCACTGTTCTGACTATCATTGGGGCCGTGTTGTACCCACTCAGTGGGCACGCCCAGCTATCTTCAGACGGTGTGCGATTACATCTACATGCTACAGAGAAGGGATTTATCTCTTCTCGTTGCTCAGCATAGCATGTGATGGTCCAGGGAGTAGGTCAGGTCAGCTTGACCATATAGGCTACATATTGAGCATATGATAGTTGTATGGAGGCAGCCATCTGAGGAATCAGAGACTGTGTTGTACCAACTCAGTTGGCACAGTCTTCTGGATTGCCAAGATGAAGGGGAATCGCACGGGTTGGCGATTGGCATGGATGACCTACCGGTGATTAGTGCTTGAACTCTCTGTGTATCTTATCTCGCCTGAGCGGGACGCGGAGATCAAGTATGAAATCTGGATCCCATCTCACTAAAAGAGTTTCACTCTTTCGGGCTGTTTTATTGGATTTTCAGTCAGATAAAATAGTGAGAAAAGAATCACTCTTAAGTCATGGAATGATTCTAACATGGATACTTGTAACGCCCCCTCCGAATAAACCCCAAACACATGCAGAAACCGCGGAAGATAGGGAACGTCACACACAAAACAACAAGACAAATGCTAGGGAATAATAGCTTACATAAAACGATTCGGAAAATTTCGACAGCATGTCCCCAGAATTACTATGGAAATTCCTGTACATGCTCCAAAACACAAATTGAACATACTATTTCGAAAACAAGATTCACAATCCTTATCACAACATCCAACTAATAAATCACATTAATTAAATAACACTGAACAGAACAGAATTTACCGAAAACAGGCTTAAGCCCTCGGTTTAACACTCGTATCAAAACCCAATGCCAACCCGGCAACAATATCACAGTAGTCGAAAACTAGCAGCCACATCCGGCTAACATGTCAATGAATAAAATCATAAAAAAAAACTCGGCCACATCCGGCCCTCAAAATAGCACAGGCTCGCAGGCCCCAAAATATCAAGTCAGAAAATAATACATCCGCTAGGCTGTAGGCTCCTGCCCTGCATCTGGAAATATAGTGGAATGAGCTACACAGCTCAGTGAGTAGATAGTCTCGTTCGACCATCCACTACTATACAATCAAAAATAGATGCAGATATCTTTTCAAAACTTTTAACGGAAGATGACAAAGCATGATACATAATAAAACTGATAACCATAAATCACAATTAGGATCATACAACAATACACCCACCATCCCGGGCAACAAGATCACAAAACAGCCTAACCGGCTAACAGACTCAGACTCACGCAACTATTGTCCAGTGATTTCAGAATTGACCCCGAGGGTCCAACCCGGCCTTCGTCAAGGCACTGAGAGTAACATGCACGAACAATGGTGAGGCGTAGATTCAAGAGGTGGCCCCCGCAAGGTCACGACGTGGCACTTTGCTCTACGACACTCAACCACACCCCCTTACCGGGAACACAAACAGAACAGAACGGAAGGTGAATGAATTCAAGAGGTGGCCCCCGTCTGACCAAGACGTGGCACTTTGTTTCAAACACCCAACTCTCAAAAGGTTTACCACTTGGACAAAAATACCCTCAACACAAAATGGAAACCTGAACCTCTAACCTGGTCACTAGACTCTAGAACAGTCCCTCCATTACCGGAAACAAATCAGAATAGGTTGGGTGGATTCTCCAACCCCAAGTCAGAATGACTGTTCACTGAGTGCTCTAGTTGACCCTTAGGTTCAGTCCACTCAAGTCTAGGACCCTTATCGAATGCATTTAACACAGACATTATTTCGAACATCACATCAATCAGGTTCAGAAAGGTCCTTAGATTTCATGCAAGCATGGTTTAACCTTTTCTAGGTTATCATTCAAGGTTATCAATCAATAATTAAAAATGCATACTAATACAGAAAATTCACCAATTTCATCCACAAATAACATAAATACTGAATATCACAGATTCATAGTTTTCTCCTAGTTCTTATAACAAAAGACAGAAATACCCCTAGTTCAAAGTTTAAGTCATGCAGGAAAAGTTATCCAAAAATTTCGTAAAAATAGTCATTACGTCCCTCATGATCCCTAGATTCGTAATTTCAAGTTTTTCCCCAATTTAACTAGAAAATTTACCGAATTACCCCTCGGTCAATGTCAGTCAACAGAAATTTTTATTTCCAAAAATTCCCAAAAAAAAACTATAGAATCCTCATATACCCAATATCATGAAAATCAGGTTTGCCCCAATTTTTACCCATACGTTTAGGCGTAATTTCATGATGAAGGGGCGAAATTCTCATTCAAGCCCTAATCTTCATGCAATTGAAAAATCCAAAGTTACATACATGTTCAATCAAGGTCTAATTGATGATTAGAAGTCTCAAAAATGAAAAGCCCTAATTTTCATGCAACTAGGGTTTTGAAATTTTTGGGGAAAGCAAGAAAACGTGTACAATTTTGCAAGCATGAGTTCATATCATATTTCTAGACATTAATCCTCTCTAAATCATGCAACACCTTCAATATGCGTGAACTAGGTGGAGAGAAAATCCACTCACCTTAATTTTGGTTTCTTCCAAGTCACAAACCCTTTCACGCCTCCCCTCACACTACTCACGCCGCCGGAAAACACCCAAGACTCGCCGGAACTCGCCTCCACCACCAATCGCCGCCGGCCACAAGAAGAGGAGAAGGAAGGAGAAAGCAAGCCGCCCCTTCACCCTAGAGAAACTCGTGAACAACGAGCAAAGAGGAAAAAACAAGGGTGAACCCTCTAATTTCGTTTTCTACCTCCAAAGAATCCAAACCCAATAGCAAACATAAGTGGAAGATCCAATAACCCTCTAGTATAAGTTATATTTTCCACTTCACCCTTATCAAGGGCTCTTACCCTTTTCTAATAGAAAGACACTACTAGCCTAGTGGTACACAGCACACAACCTACGCCTTAAGTCGCAAGTTCGAATCCTCTTCGCGACACATATTTTTACATTGCAGGAAAAATACATAAATCAACACATTTTCTCATTGAAAGAAATTCCCAAAAATGCTAAATAAATAACATTTTATTTTTCTTACCTGCTAATAAATTTCTGGATCTTACAATACTGACCTTGTTGTTCTTGCTATGTTGTAGATTCCTACAGCAACGAACACCACAGGGCTCAATTTGCGATCCATATTGGAAAAGGAGAAGTTTGCTGGGCCAAACTTCTCAGACTGGTACAGACAGCTTAAGATTGTTCTGAAAGCTGAGAGGAAGCTGTATGTCCTTGAGTCGGCAATACCGGCTCAACCCGCTGCGAACGCCACAAGAGCGGTTCGGGATGCTTATGAGAAGCATGTCAGTGATAGTACTGATGTCGCTTGCCTTATGCTTGCGTCAATGACGCCCGAGCTACAGCGTCAGCATGAGGATTTGTCTGCTATTGATATTATAGCAAATCTCAAGATGCTGTATGCTGCACAGGCAAGGACTGAACGCTATAACTTGACAAAACTTTTCTTTCATAGCAAACTGACTGAAGGGAGTCCAGTGGGAGCTCACGTACTCAAGATGATTGGGTACAAGGAGGCTCTAGAGAAACTGGGACACACCATCAATCAGGAACTTGTTGTGGACATTATCCTGTAGTCTCTCCCGGCTTCTTTCGATTCGTTCATCATTAATTTTAATATGAACAAGATCGACTGTACTCCGGCAGAGTTACTGAACATGCTCTGCACCACAGAGCAGACTCTTGAGAAGGGAAAGCCTTAATCCTCTGTCTTGATGGTTCCTTCACGGAACAAGAGGAAGGGGAAGAAGGGCAAAACCCCTATCAAGAGCTACAACAAAGCTTTGAAACAAAAGATGAAGCGGTCAAAGGACAACAGATGCTTCCATTGTGGCCAGCTGGGTCACTGGAAGAAGGACTGTAGAGCGCTCCAAGGAGAGAAGAAGGGAAGCAAGCCTTTCACTTCTGGCTCAGGTATTTACGTGACTGAAGTCATGGTAGCTTCTTCTATTTCATGGGTGTTGGACACTGCATGTGGAGTTCACATTTGTTCAAATGTGCAGGAACTCAAGAGAAGAAGACAGGTGGGACAGCATGAGGTGGACCTACGAGTTGGAAACGGAGCACGGGTTGCTGCTGTTGCTGTAGGACAATATAACATCTCTTTACCATCTGGTTTTGTATTAGAACTTGACAATTGTTATTTTGTGCCAAGCATAACTAAGAATATTATCTCTATTCCTGCTCTTGTCAGGAAAGGTTTCTCTTTTGAATGCAAAACTTTACAGTGTTGTATTTCATATGATAATATTGTTTATGCAACTGGGTCGATTAACAATGGGTTATACATGTTGGACATGGAATGTTCTGTACAACAAATTGATAATAAGAAAGCCAAGTATGCTGATGACAGCACCTTGCTATGGCATAGTCGTTTAGGCCATATTAACAAGAAACGCATTAAGCGGTTGCATGACTATGGACTGCTGGGATCATTCTCCTATGAGGAGCTTGATACATGCAAAGCTTGTTTAATGGGTAAAATGACGAAGACTACTTTTACTAATAAAGGTGAAAGGACTTCAGGTTTACTTGACCTTATTCACAGTGATGTGTGTGGGCCGTTTAGTAAACATGCCAGAGGTGGCTATTCATACTTCATTACTTTTACTGATGATTTCAGTAGGTATGGTTATGTCTATTTAATGAGACATAAGAGTGAATCTTTTGACAAGTTCAAAGAATTCAAAAATGAAGTACAAAATCAGTTAGGCCGAAATATCAAGGTGTTGGGGTATGCCCTTAAGGCTAATGTTTGAGGCCTTGGGATTGTAATAGTATCATGTAATAAACTGTTGTGTTTATAAAGGCATGGTTATTATTCAGGTTGTTACCTTGTCTGCTGTAATAAGTGTACTTCTGAATAATGTCTCAAAGCTGTTCAGCTAGGCTGACAGGCTATATGTCCTTAGTCGAGATATCTTGGTGAACATGAGACAGCCTTGATATGATTGAGACTAATATGTGTGCTAATCTTATAGGATGCTTCGAGCATGGAATAAGATGTAGACTCATGGGTACATTGGATGTACTGGACAGACCCTACTGGGATATTCCATTGCTTGTCACAATGTGAATGATCCTTGTAAGCACTAAGTGGCACATGTCCTCTGACTTGAGATCACTTGTGTTTCTAAATGATGATTGTCATTGTCTTGAGGTAGTTCAATATCATTTGAAACATAATGATTATAGACTATTTTGGATGGTGAGCTTGAATCAGGTTAGGGCACTAGTGATAGACAAAGGATTGCCGTCTCCTTGTTTAAGGAGTGTGATGTTCTTAAAGGGCCCCCCTATATGAGATGATTGAGAAAGTGTATGGCCATACCCAGATGACTATGTTCATCTGATCTAATCATGCTCATCATGTTGGAGTTACAAGCTTGACATGCTTGTCCAATATGAACATCCAGTGGCAAAGGAAACATGTATGCCTTGTGAGTTTGATTCACACTTGTGCCATGGTTTGGGTGTAGTCTTGGAAGACTCTTTCCTTTATATCGGGAGACAGTGATGTGTTGCTAGATACCTCTCACTGATCGTGATAACGAAAGTTATCGTTACCAACATTTAAAGGAAACCCTTAGGGTCGCACAATTTGATGATATGGCTTACTCAAGTCAGATCGTATGGACTGAATTGTTTGGGTTCAGTTTAGAGGAGTTTAACCTCTGATTGTAAGTGAGATCTGGTCTGATCATGTTTGATTGATTAGGGCTCTAGATCGGTAAGCTTCGATCGAGAGAGTTGATGCTAGATCGATGAGATCAGAAGCATCAAAAGGATGAACGGTCAGATCTTAAACCTTGGGTTTATTTTGATTTGGACCAATGCTTGGGCTGATTTGATTTGGTTTATTGAACCAAAATCAATTGGATCGATTAAGCTTGAACCGGTTCACATGTGTGAACGCTTGGTTCAAAGCATAAGCATTTTTGTTTTGATCGGTTTCGAAAGCTCTCCTTCATGACATTCCATTTATGGAAAGTCATCATGGTGACTTGATGAAAAAAACGCCAAAACGCTTTTTGCTTGAAGGCTTCTCACTTTGGCGAAGAAGTGTGCTTGAGAGAGCATTATCGCCGAGAGTGGAGAGGTGGAATTCGGCCAAGCAAAGACTCCAAGGATTCTCCTTCAAACGATCAAGACCCCTTGAAGCTTTTGCTAGCACAAAGGCGTGAAGGGAGTAGCCAACTTCTTCTTGTGTGCGCGCCATTTGGAGGGGATCTATTTTGCTCTCTTTCTTCCAAGCCGACCTCCATCTCTATGGCTATGGTATAGATCTAAACTCATTCAAGTTGATCATATGGTTTTTTCATATGCGATCCTTGAGAAACCCTCTTTCCGCCATGCTTGCTAGAGGCGCATGTTCTAGGGTTTCCCCCCCCCCCATGAGTTAGGGGTTCTTTTCAATTGGTATCAGAGCCAAGGTTTTCGATATGATCTATATGATTGCTTTGAAATGTTTGTGATCCATACATGTTGCGCTTACTTGATGCATGCTTTATTTACATGAAGTTTGCGCTTGTATCATGGTTACATGAAGTTTGCGCTTGTATCATGGTTACATGCAGTTTGCGCTCCCCCTTGAAGGGGACTCCCTAATGTTTGCGCTCCCCCTTGAAGGGGACCCCCTTAGATCTAAGGGTTATCAACATGCTAGATATGACATATATCTTATGTTCTCAAGTGAAGCATGTTGTTTGTTATGTTTGCGCATGTTCTAAATGTTTTTATAAAACTTACATCTTGCGCGCATGCTTAGATCTAAGGTGCCCCTACTATAAATCCTTAGATGGGTTGATGGGGTTGAAAGCATCTACTATGTTAGATCCAAAGTCTGATCAGACCATCTGACAGCCTAGATGGATCGACCAGATGGCACCTGTGCGCAAGCACAAGGTGGCCATAGGTTGATTGCATCTTAGGTGTGTAGCGAGGTCTGGTTGAGACAACTACTGAACACACATGAGTTAGGCCCGGGGTCACACCCGCTTGCCAAAACTCATGAGGGTGGTTCAGCCCTTGGCGCATGCATGGTTGACCATTAGGTCAACTCGGGTCAGTTAGGACTCGGTGCATGCAAGGGCAGAGGATCTGACCAGATGGATGAGTGGATCCCTATCAATGGACCATTGTAAGGTTGTGGAGCACATAAGGAAATTAAAATTGATACCTATGGGGTTTTTCAAAATTTAATTTCATGATTGGATCACATGATGAATGATACCATATGCTTGTTTATTTAGTCTTATGTGGGTTGCCCTATTGTGTGCTGTGCTGGGGCCTGCGTGCCTGGTAAATTATAAGTTAATATTATTGTGATCTGCGAATCACTTTTTCATTTAATTTATAATATGTGTTTGACCTGCGAGTCAAAGCTTGTCTAGATAGAGCAAAATGTATTTTGACTAGACAAGAACATAAAAGCACACATCCAAAAGGAGTATTCACCTGGTGGCGCACCTGAGGTGCTCTTGGCGCTAGGGCCATGGGTTGGACCAGATGAGAAGCTAAGGAGCTCAAGTGAAGACTTAAGTAAAATTAAGGTCTTACTAGGGTTCATGGGCTTTTACCACATAAGATCATGCTTTCTATTTATTGCTTATATACATTAGATCAGCATGAGTTTATCTTCTGCTATCACCATAGCAATTACATGATAGTAAAGAAGATAAAAGACCGTTAAAATCCAACGCTAACATATCAAGCTCGTAAGCCTTCTGACGCGAAACCTCACTGTTCTGACTATCGTTGGAGCCGTGTTGAACCCACTCAGTGGGCACGTCCATCTATCTTCAGACGGTGCTGGATTTCACCTGCGTGTTACAGAGTAGGGATTTATCCCTTCTCGTTGCTCAGCATAGCACGTGGTGGTCCAGGGAGTAGGTCAGGTCAGCTTGACCATGTAGGCTACATATGTGGCGCATATGGTAGCACATGGAGGCAGCCATCTGTGGGATCAGAGACTGTGTTGTACCAACTCAGTTGGCACAGTCTGCTGGATTGCCCAGATGAAGGGGAATCGCACGGGTTGGCGATTGGCTGGGACAGCCTACCAGAAATTAATGCTTGTCATCTCTGTGCATCTTATCTCGCCTGAGCGGGACGCGGAGACCAAGTATGAAATCTGGATCCCATCTCACTAAAAGAGTATTACTCTTTCGGACTGTTTACTGGATTTTTCAGTCAGACAAAATAGTGAGAAAAGAATCTTTCTTAAGTCCTGGATTGATTCTGAACATTGATACTAACCTTGCTGTTCTTGCATTGTTGTAGATAACTGCAGCAACGAACACCATGAGCTTCAATGTGCGATCCCTACTGGAAAGGGAGAAGTTTGCTGGGCCGAACTTCTCTGACTGGTTTGGACACCTTAAGATCGTTCTTAAGGCAGAGAGGAAACTGTATGTCCTCGAGACGGCAATACCGCCGCAGCCCGCTCCGAACGCCGCAAGGGCGGTTCGGGATGCCTATGAAAAGCACGTCAATGATAGCATTGATGTCGCATGCCTGATGCTAGCGTCTATGACGCCACCGCTGCAGCGTCAGCATGAGGATATGTCGGCTATAGAGATTATAGCGAACCTCAAGATGCTGTATGCTGCACAGGCGAGGACAGAACGCTATAATCTGACGAAGCTCTTCTTTCAGAATAAACTGGCTGAGGGGAGCCCAGTGGGAGCTCACGTGCTCAAGATGATTGGGCACAAGGAGGCTCTGGAGAAACTGGGGCATACCATCAACCAGGAGCTTGCTGTAGATATTATTCTGCAGTCTCTTCCGCCCTCTTTCGATGCGTTCATTATTAACTTTAATATGAACAAAATCGATTGTACGCCGGCAGAGCTGCTGAATATGCTCTTGACTACTGAGGAAACTCTGAAGGGAAAGCCTTCAACCTCTGTCTTAATGGTTCCTTCAAGGAACAAGAAGAAGGGGAAGAAGGGCAAGGCCCCTGTCAAGAACTACAGCAAGGCACTGAAACAGAAGGTGAAGCGGTCGAAGGACAACAGGTGTTTCCACTGTGGCCAGCTGGGTCACTGGAAAAAGGACTGTAAAGCGCTCCAAGGAGATAAGAGGGGAAGCATCGCTTCTGGCTCAGGTATATATGTGACTGAGGTCATGTTATCTTCTTCTTCTATTTCATGGGTGTTGGACACTGCATGTGGAGTTCACATTTGTTCAAATGTACAGGAACTCAGGAGAAGAAGGCAGGTGGGACAGCATGAGGTAGACCTACGCGTTGGAAACGGGGCACGGGTTGCTGCTGTTGCTGTAGGAGACTATTTCATTTCTTTACCATCTGGCATTGTATTAGAATTAAACAATTGTTATTTTGTACCCAGTATTACCAAGAATATTATCTCTATTCCTGCTCTTGTCAGGAAAGGATTTGCCTTTGAATGCAAGATTTCAAAGTGTGTTTTAACTTATGATAATATTGTGTATGCGACTGGTTCAATTAACAATGGGTTATTCATGTTGGACATGGAAAATTCTATACAAAACATTGATAATAAGAAAGCCAAGTATGCTGATAACAGCACCTTATTATGGCATAGTCGTTTAGGCCATATAAACGAGAAGCGCATTAAGCGGTTGCATGATCATGGACTGCTGGGATCATTCTCCTATGAGGATATTGATACATGCAAAGCTTGTTTGATGGGTAAAATGACGAAGTCTCCTTTTCCTAACAAAGGTCAAAGGGCTTCAGGTTTACTTGACCTCATACACAGTGATGTGTGTGGGCCATTTAGTAAACATGCCAGAGGTGGCTATCAGTACTTCATTACCTTTACTGATGATTTCAGTAGGTATGGGTATGTCTATTTAATGAGACATAAAAGTGAATCTTTTGACAAGTTCAAAGAGTTCAAGAATGAAGTACAAAATCAGTTAGGCCGTAATATCAAGACACTTCGTTCTGATCGAGGTGGTGAATACCTGAGTCATGCATTTACTGACTATCTAAAGGAGTGTGGGATTATCTCACAGCTCACTCCGCCAGGAACACCACAATGGAATGGTGTGTCCGAAAGGAGAAATAGAACGTTACTTGATATGGTTCGTTCTATGATGAGTCAGGCTACTCTTCCATATTCCTTTTGGGGTTTTGCACTGGAAACAGCTGCAAAGGTACTAAACCGAGTGCCATCCAAGGCAGTTTCAAAGACGCCATATGAGTTATGGTATGGGAAACAGCCTAGCTTGACATTTATCAGGATCTGGGGTTGCGAAGCTTATGTCAAAAAGCTCGCCTCTGGGAAACTGGAGAGCAGATCTGAGAAATGTATCTTTGTCGGTTACCCTAAGGAAACTAAGGGTTATTATTTCTTCGATCCCAAAGAGAACAAGGTTTTTGTTGCTCGGACGGCTATATTTCTTGAGAGGGAATTTCTTCTGCAAGAGGCCAGTGGGAGAGAAATAAAGCTGGATGAGAATCCAGAGGAAGGACAAGTAGTCAAGCACAGTTGGATGAGCCTGAGCCAGTTGAACAGGTTATTGAACAACCTGAGGCTCAGATAACACGGGAACCACGAAGATCGGGAAGGATCCGTCGTCAGCCTGAGCGCTATGACGGAGTCTACATCATTGATAATGATGAACCCCTCACTTATGCTGATGCGGTCAGTGGACCGGAGTCAGCTAGATGGCTTGAAGCTATGCGAGCCGAAATGGACTCCATGTCAGATAACCAAGTCTGGGATTTGGTTGATCCGCCTCCGGGAGTAATCCCTATAGGCTGTAAATGGATCTTCAAGAAGAAGATTGACATGGATGGTAACGTGGTTACCTATAAAGGCAGGCTAGTTGCGAAAGGTTTCAAACAAATCTACGGGATAGATTATGATGAAACTTTCTCACCTGTAGCCATGTTTAAGTCTATTCGGATTCTTTTCGCGATAGCAGCATATTACGATTATGAGATCTGGCAGATGGATGTGAAAACAGCTTTCCTTAATGGAAATCTGGATGAGGATGTGTATATGACACAACCTGAGGGTTTCACTAATCCATCAGATCGTCATAAAATATGCAAGTTAAAGAAGTCCATTTATGGACTGAAACAAGCATCTAGAAGCTGGAATATTCGTTTTGATGAATCAATCTCTGAGTTTGGTTTCATCAAGAATGAAGACGACCCGTGTGTATATAAGAGGTTTAGTGGGAGCGTGATTACATTCTTAATCCTCTACGTCGATGATATCTTAATCATTGGAAATGATATTCCTGAACTGCATGCTGTTAAAGCATGGTTAGGAAAATGTTTCCAGATGAAAGATTTAGGAGAAGCAGCCTATGTGTTAGGTGTGAAGATCTACCGAGATAGATCTAAGAGGCTTCTCGGGCTGTGCCAGAGTACTTACATCGATAAGGTCCTGGAGAGATTCCATTTAGAGAATTCTAAACGTGGATATCTTCCAGTCAGACATGGTCTGAATCTTTCGAAGAGTCAGTGTCCACAAACACAGACTGAGAAAGATGAAATGGACAATACGCCTTATGCTTCGGCTATTGGGTCCATTATGTATGCGATGTTGTGTACTCGCCCAGACGTCGCTTACGGGTTAAGCGTAACCAGTCGATTCCAAAGTAATCCAGGTTTGGCGCACTAGATTGCAGTCAAGAACATCTTAAAATATCTGCGGAGGACCAAAGATGTGTTCTTGATATATGGTGGTCAGGAAGAACTCAGTATAGAGGGATATACTGACGCTTCGTTCCAGTCGGACCAGGATGATTTCCGATCGCAATCAGGCTATGTTTTTAGCTTGAATGGTGGAGCAGTGGTGTGGAAGAGTTTCAAACAGTCAACTGTTGCTGATTCCACAACAGAAGCCGAGTATGTTGCAGCCTCGGAAGCATCCAAGGAGGCAGTGTGGATTCGTAAGTTCGTGAGAGAACTTGGTGTCGTTCCTTCGAGTGCAGATCCTTTGGTTATCTTCTGTGATAACACTGGAGCAATAGCACAAGCAAAGGAACCACGGTCGCACCAGAAGTCCAAGCACATACAGAGACGGTTTCACTTGATCCGGGAGATCATTGATCGTGGCGAGATCAAAATATGCAAGGTTCATACAGATGACAATCTGGCAGACCCGCTTACCAAGCCTCTGGCGCAGCAGAAGCATGAGAAGCACTGTAATAATATGGGTTTGAGATTACTCAACCATTAGATTAAGTGCAAGTGGGAGATTGTTGGGGTATGCCCTTAAGGCTAATGTTTGAGGCCTTGGGATTGTAATAGTATCATGTAATAAACTGTTGTGTTTATAAAGGCATGGTTATTATTCAGGTTGTTACCTTGTCTGCTGTAATAAGTGTACTTCTGAATAATGTCTCAAAGCTGTTTAGCTAGGCTGACAGGCTATATGTCCTTAGTCGAGATATCTTGGTGAACATGAGACAGCCTTGATATGATTGAGACTAATATGTGTGCTAATCTTATAGGATGCTTCGAGCATGGAATAAGATGTAGACTCATGGGTACATTGGATATACTGGACAGACCCTACTGGGATATTCCATTGCTTGTCACAATGTGAATGATCCTTGTAAGCACTAAGTGGCACATGTCCTCTGACTTGAGATCACTTGTGTTTCTAAATGATGATTGTCATTGTCTTGAGGTAGTTCAATATCATTTGAAACATAATGATTATAGACTATTTTGGATGGTGAGCTTGAATCAGGTTAGGGCACTAGTGATAGACAAAGGATTGCCGTCTCCTTGTTTAAGGAGTGTGATGTTCTTAAAGGGGCCCCCCTATATGAGATGATTGAGAAAGTGTATGGCCATACCCAGATGACTATGTTCATCTGATCTAATCATGCTCATCATGTTGGAGTTACAAGCTTGACATGCTTGTCCAATATGAACATCCAGTGGCAAAGGAAACATGTATGCCTTGTGAGTTTGATTCACACTTGTGCCATGGTTTGGGTGTAGTCTTGGAAGACTCTTTCCTTTATATCGGGAGACAGTGATGTGTTGCTAGATACCTCTCACTGATCGTGATAACGAAAGTTATCGTTACCGACATTTAAAGGAAACCCTTAGGGTCGCACAATTTGATGATATGGCTTACTCAAGTCAGATCGTATGGACTGAATTGTTTGGGTTCAGTTTAGAGGAGTTTAACCTCTGATTGTAAGTGAGATCTGGTCTGATCATGTTTGATTGATTAGGGCTCTAGATCGGTAAGCTTCGATCGAGAGAGTTGATGCTAGATCGATGAGATCAGAAGCATCAAAAGGATGAACGGTCAGATCTTAAACCTTGGGTTTATTTTGATTTGGACCAATGCTTGGGCTGATTTGATTTGGTTTATTGAACCAAAATCAATTGGATCGATTAAGCTTGAACCGGTTCACATGTGTGAACGCTTGGTTCAAAGCATAAGCGTTTTTGTTTTGATCGGTTTCGAAAGCTCTCCTTCATGACATTCCATTTATGGAAAGTCATCATGGTGACTTGATGAAAAAAAATGCCAAAACGCTTTTTGCTTGAAGGCTTCTCACTTTGGCGAAGAAGTGTGCTTGAGAGAGCATTATCGCCGAGAGTGGAGAGGTGGAATTCGGCCAAGCAAAGACTCCAAGGATTCTCCTTCAAACGATCAAGACCCCTTGAAGCTTTTGCTAGCACAAAGGCGTGAAGGGAGTAGCCAACTTCTTCTTGTGTGCGCGCCATTTGGAGGGGATCTATTTTGCTCTCTTGCTTCCAAGCCGACCTCCATCTCTATGGCTATGGTATAGATCTAAACTCATTCAAGTTGATCATATGGTTTTTTCATATGCGATCCTTGAGAAACCCTCTTTCCGCCATGCTTGCTAGAGGCGCATGTTCTAGGGTTTCCCCCCCCCCCCCCCCATGAGTTAGGGGTTCTTTTCACAAGGCACTTCGATCAGATCGAGGTGGTGAATACTTGAGTCATGAGTTTACTGACTATCTGAAGGAGTGTGGGATCATCTCACAGCTCACTCCCCCAGGAACACCGCAATGGAATGGTGTGTCCGAGAGGAGAAATAGAACCTTATTGGATATGGTTCGTTCTATGATGAGGCAGGCCACTCTACCTTACTCCTTTTGGGGATTTGCACTGGAAATAGCTGCAAAAGTACTAAACCGAGTGCCATCCAAGGCCGTTTCAAAGACACCATTTGAGTTATGGTATGGGAAACAGCCGAGCTTAACATTTATTAAAATCTGGGGTTGCGAGGCTTATGTCAAAAAGCTCGCCTCTGGGAAACTGGAGAGCATATCTAATAAATGTATCTTTGTCGGTTACCCTAAAGAAACTAAGGGTTATTATTTCTACCATCCCAAAGAGAACAAAGTATTTGTTGCTCGAACGGCTATTTTTCTTGAGAAGGAATTTCTTCTGCAAGAGGCCAGTGGGAGAGAAATAAAGCTGGATGAAAATCCAGAAGAGGGACAAAGTAGTCAAGCTCAGTTGGATGAGCCTGAGCAAATAGAACAGGTTAATGTTCAACCTGAGGCTCAGATACCACGGGAACCGCGTAGATCGGGAAGGATTCATCGTCAGCCTGAGCGCTATGACGGAGTCTACATCATTAATGATGAACCCCTCACTTATTCGGATGCGGTCAGTGGACCGGAATCAGCAAGTTGGCTTGAAGCTATGCGAGCCGAGATGGACTCCATGTCAGATAACCAAGTCTGGGATTTGGTTGATCCGCCTCCGGGAGTAATCCCTATAGGCTGTAAGTGGATCTTCAAAAGGAAGACAGACATGGATGGTAACGTAGTTACCTATAAGGGCAGGCTAGTTGCGAAAGGTTTCAAACAAATCTACGGTGTAGATTATGATGAAACTTTCTCTCCTGTAGCCATGTTCAAATCCATCCGAATTATTCTCGCGATAGCAGCATATTATGATTATGAGATCTGGCAAATGGATGTGAAGACCGCTTTCTTTAATGGAAAACTGGAAGAGGATGTGTATATGACACAGCCTGAAGGTTTCATCAATCCATCAGAACGTCATAAAATATGCAAATTAAAGAAGTCCATTTATGGACTTAAACAAGCATCAAGAAGCTGGAATATTCGTTTTGATGAATCAGTCTGTGAATTTGGTTTCATCAAAAATGAAGATGACCCATGTGTGTATAAAAGGTTTAGTGGGAGCGTGATTACTTTCTTAATCCTCTACGTCGATGATATCTTGATCATTGGAAATGATGTTCCGGAACTGCATGCAGTCAAAGCATGGTTAAGAAAATGTTTCCAGATGAAAGATTTAGGAGAAGCAGCCTATGTACTAGGTGTGAAGATCTATAGAGATAGATCTAATAGGCTTCTCGGGCTGTGCCAGAGTACTTACATCGATAAGGTCCTGGAGAGATTTCATTTAGAAAATTCTAAAAGAGGATATCTTCTAGTCAGACATGGTCTGAATCTTTCAAAGAGCCAGTGTCCTCAAACACAGTCTGAGAAAGATGAGATGGACAATATGCCTTATGCTTCGGCTATTGGGTCCATCATGTATGCGATGTTGTGTACTCGCCCAGACGTCGCTTATGGGTTAAGCTTGACCAGTCGGTTCCAAAGTAATCCAGGGAAGGCACACTGGATTGCGGTCAAGAACATTTTGAAATATCTTCGGAGAACCAAAGATATGTTCTTAATATATAGAGGTCAGGAAGAACTCAGTATTGAAGGATATACTGACGCTTCGTTCCAATCTGACCAAGATGATTTCCGATCGCAATCAGGCTACGTTTTTAGCTTGAATGGAGGAGCAGTGGTGTGGAAGAGTTTCAAACAATCAATTGTTGCTGATTCCACAACAGAAGCCGAGTATGTTGCAGCCTCAGAAGCATCAAAGGAGGTAGTATGGATTCGTAAATTCATACAAGAACTTGGTGTTGTTCCTTCGAGTGCAGATCCACTGGTTATCTTCTGTGATAACACTGGAGCGATTGCACAAGCAAAGGAACCGCGGTCACACCAGAAGTCCAAGCACATACAGAGAAGGTTTCATTTGATCCGTGAGATCATAGATCGAGGAGAGATCAAGATCTGCAAGGTTCATACAGATGACAATCTAGCTGACCCGCTTACAAAGCCTCTGGCGCAGCAGAAGCATGAAAAGCACTGTAATAATATGGGATTGAGATTCCTCAACCATTAGTTTAAGTGCAAGTGGGAGATTGTTGGGGTATGCCCTTAAGGCTAATGTTTGAGGCCTTGAGATAATTTCAGTATCATGTATAAACTATGTTTTATAAAGGCAATTGTTGTTATTCAGATTGTTACATTATCTGCTGCTGTATGTATACTTCTGAATAATGTCTCATTTGTGTTTCAGCTTGGCTGACATGCAATATTGTCCTTAGTCGAGATATCTTGGTGTAAGATCCAAGGATCTTAAGTTCTGGTAAGCATTATTTGGATTTAAATAAAATCAGTAACCGTGATATTTTGTTCATGATTTAAATAAAATTATTGATTGTGATATTTTTATGTATTGGTTGATAGTTAATTAACTAGAAATTTTTGGTTATTGATTTTTGTAAATTAATTAGAGATTGTTTGTTTGATTATTGACTGTTAATTTATGATAAATTATCATTGGTTGTTTGTGATAAATTAATTAGGATTTTGGGTTGCAAATTTTAAGTTAATTAATTAGACCTTATTGGTTAATTAATTATACTCTATTGGATAATTAAATCCTTATTGGATGTTAACTTAAATTCTTATTGGATTTTCGGTTAAGTGATTGGTTATTGGATAAGTTAATTAAATTAATTGGTTAACTATGGGATATTGGAATAAAAATTCGAATTAGCTAATTGGGTTTGAAAATTCGAAATTATTAGTTAAGTGGGTTAAACCTATTGGAATTAATGGGTTAAAGGGTTTAAAATTTAGAAACCCAAAGTTTAAGTGGTAAATTCGACTAGGGTGAGATTATTGGCGATTTTGGAGTCTTGAGAAAATTAAGGTGGCGGCTTGGAAGAACTTGGCGACTCTTGGAAAGCTTGGAGGCGATTTTTGGTGTTCTTCCTTCATCTTCTTCCCCTTGACGAATTTTCCTTGAGGTGAAACTTTCTTGGCGATTTCTTGGAAATCCTTTGGGTGACTTCAAAAGCTTTGGACGGTTTCTTTTGTGGAGAATTTTCGATTTAAGAGGTGAGTGGAGTGTCTAATTGATTGCTATCTATTTGTTTGTGATAATTGATGTATTAGATGAGACATTTGTTTGTTGGAAACATTATCATGCTAAAACCCAAATTCAAGATTTCACTATGATGAAAACCGAATTTTTGTAAAGATGATTATATGATGAAAACCGAATTTTGACAAAGGTAATTATATGATGAAAATTGAATTTAAGGCATTAGTTGTTCTTCATGTGAAAAACCGAAAATTGCAAGAAGGTATATATCATGTAAATTGTTGTAAAAAACCGAATTAATCTTGGTGTTTGTTTAACCGAAATTTGTATGAAATTTAAGGTATTTTGGTAGTATTAAATCATTGAACATTGAGCATGAATTTCTTGTTAATTAGGTATTTTATAAAGAATTTTAGTAATATTAAACCAATGATTTTTTTGTAGCCGAAACATTGTTAATTGTAGTTAAACCGAAATTTGATAATTGTATTTAACATGTTTACATATGGTAATTTGTGGTAATTGTGGTAATTTGTAAAGTAAATTATAAGAATATACGTTTTACATTTTATGCTGATTTTATGAATGCCTGTTTTAATTTTATGTTCTTTGTGGGTGTAACTTGTATTTTTGTCTGAGACAAATCTGGGTGATAACATAGAAAAATTTGATTAAACTAACCAGCATGAAATATAAGGACTACACTATATGATCTTCATTATGTGATTATGTGATTTTGATCATTATGTGATTATATGATTTGTTTTTACCAATATGTATGATTATGTGATTTTTGAACAATATGTGTTATGTGATGGATTTTGTGAATTTGGAAAATTATGGATTTTGTGAATTTGGAAAATTAGGTGGTTATGTGATGGTTAGGACTAAGGCTAGGTGTAACTATGAACTCAAGGGGATAGTCCTTATGTGATATGTTCAGGGTTTGAATTTCAGCCCTGTATTGTGATATGTGAGGGGGTTGATATTCAGCCTGCCTATTATGATTATTGTGATGGGGGTTGATGTTCAGCCTGCCCGATATGATTTGTGTGATGACTATCCTAGAGTCTAGTTTACACTTAGGACTCCACCTTTGTGAAATATGTCCACCTTTGTGAAATATGAAATAAGATATGTCTGTTGTCCAGTAGGAACCTTTTGGGAGAACGGGTTTTGACCCAAAGTGCCATGTCTTGGTCGGACAGGGGCCACCTCTTGATGTCATTACTCTTTTATGTGTTGGGAATGATATAAGACCCAAAGTGCCATGTCTTGGTCAGACAGGGGCCACCTCTTGATGTCATCATTCTCGTTTTATGTTATGGCGTGATAGACCAGCGTGCCACGTCGTGACCTGACGGGGGCCACCTCCTGATTCTATTCTCGTTTTATGTTATGGCGTGATAGACCAGCGTGCCACGTCGTGACCTGACGGGGGCCACCTCCTGATTCTATTCACTGTCCATGTTTATGTGTTGCACGAGATTTTGCAGCTCCCAGTGCTTTGGCCAAGCCGGGTTAGACCATATTGGTCACTTTGTGAATATGCTGGACAACTAGGTTAATTAAGTATGGTGTGTTTAGTTGGTTTAGAATATGTGTGTTCGGTTGGTTTAGAGTATAACTCTAGAACCTGAGGTTATTATATGTTGGTGTGTATATTTTTGGCTGCTTATATGACTTTTGCATCGAATTTGTTATTATGTGTTGACATGATATCCTGTTAAAGATTTTTAAAATAATCTGCATATGTTTTTGAGAGTATGTTATGGATGGTCAGTTAGACTATCCACTCACTGGGCTGTGTAGCTCACCCCTCACTATTTTCAGGTGTAGAGCAGGGGCGCAGTTAGCATTATATGGATGCTGTGAATTATGCTTAATGTGTTTATGATTATGATGCCGGTTGTGGCTAAAACTTATGATTTATATGAACTATGTGAACCATGTGATGTGAACAATGTGAACTATGTGAATTTGTGTTGCCAGATGGTGGCAATCAACTGAGTTGGATTTTTGTGTCACCGCGGGCTTCGGCCTGGTTTCGGTGTTTGGTATTAGTTTATAAAATCGATTTTGTGGATTTGTTTTGAAATTGAAGTTGATGTGTATTTTTGCAATCGGTTTTGATACAACTGTAACGTGCATATGTCTAGTGCACGTATTGCGTGGTGGCAGGTACCTTTATGTGATTTATGAGATTTGTGATTCGAAGATTTTATGTGTTTGGAGTTTTGAAAATTTTCAGATCGTGTTTTTCTTGGACTCGGTTTTACCTAGCATTTGATCGATCTTATATGAAACATCCTATTACTGTTGTGATTGTGTTACTAGCTTGAGGTTCAGAATGTGGGATGTTACAGAATGGTATCAGAGCAAAACTTAGTCCTAAGCATGGTGAGATTCCAATAGGAAAGGGCTACCGAGGATGGTGGAGCCACCTTTGGGCTGACCTCACATGCTGCCGACTAAGGGATGATTCTTGGGCATGTGTTAAGGTTTGGGCTTGACGAGGACGTCAAGTCTTAAGTGGGGGAGATTGTAATACCCCGAGTATAGTCCCACATTGCAAGTGGGAGAAACTATTATGTGGTTTATAAGGCTTAGTGTGCTTGCTATTGTTAACTTGGGCTTAAGCATTTTAACAAATTGGGCCATGTGGCAAATTAGACCCACCAAGTTAATAAATAGTTTGCTTACTAAGCGATTCATAACACTTGGTGAACATGAGACAGCCTTGATATGATTGAGACTAATATGTGTTCTAATCTTATAGGATGCTTCGAGCATGGAATAAGATTTAGACGCATAGGTGCATTGGATGTACTGGACTGACCCTACTTAGGATATTCAGTTTTTGTCACAATGTGAATAATCCTTATAAACGAGCAAGTGGTATACTCCCTCTGACTTGAGATCACTTGTGTTTCTAAATGATGATTGGCATTGTTTTGAGGTAGTTCAATATCATTTGAAAGATAATGGTTAAGGATTATCTTGGATGGTGGGCATGACTCATGTTAGGACACTGGTGATAGATATAGGATTGCCTCTCCTAGTTGGAGTGTGATGTTCTAAAGGGCCCCCTGGATGAGATGGTTGAGAAAGTGTATGGCCATACCCAGATGATTATGTTCATCTGATCTAACCATTCTCATCATGTTGGAATTACAGGCTTGACAGGCTTGTCCAATGAGAACGTCCAGTGGCAAAGGGAACATGTATGCCGAGTGAAATGGATTCACACTTGTGCTATGGTTTGGGTGTAGTCTTGGAAGACTCTTTCCTTCATATTGGGAGACAGTGATGTGTTGCTAGATACCCCTCTCTGATCGTGATAACGTAAGTTATCGTTACCGACATTGAAGGAAACCCTTAGGGTCACACAATTTGATGATATGGCTTACTTATGTCAGATCGTGTGGACTGAATTGTTCTGGTTCAGTTTAAAGGAATTTAAACTCTGATTGGAAGTGAGATCTGGTCTGATCATGTTTGATTGATTAGGGCTTGAGATCGGTAAGCTTCGATCGAGAGAATTGATGCTTGATCATAGAGATCAAGAGGGTCGAGAGATGTGTGGTTAGATCTTGAACCATTTGGTTCAAAGAGATCAAGACCATGGTGGGTTCGGTTTGGTCTTTGAACCAAATAGAATTGAACCGGTTCACTTGGTGAACGCATGGTTCAATTGAGAGAGGAGTTATCGATGGCTTCAAGTGGAGTTAAACATGGAGTTATGCACTTACTATTTTTGGAAGCCGTTTTCTTTGAGAAAACGCCCCCATGTTCGAACGCCTATCTCTCTCTCTCGCCCCCTCTCCTCTCGTGTGGATGATCTTCACGACAAGAGGAAGTTCGGCCAGCAAAAAAAGGAAAAAGACATCTCCTCATACACGATCTAGGACTCCTTGGATCTTTGCTAGCACAAGGAATACAAGGAAGAAGTCATCATCTTCTTGTGTGCGATTTCCTTTGGAGAAGAGCTGCTCGCCCTTTCTTCTTCCAAGTCGCCACTCAATCAATGGCAATGGTAACGCATCATTTTATCTTCTTTTAGGGTTGCTCATATTATCTTGCCTCTCGATCCTATCAAACCTAGTTTTTCGCCTATGCAAGATCTTATAGATGCGCATGTGTACTAGGGTTTGACTTTCATTAGGGAGTTATAATCAAAGTAGAAACAATGATCGCTATTCTAGTACCTACAACCCTGGATGGAGAAGTCACCCCAACTTATCTTAAAAAAACAACAATAATGTAGGGGGACAAACTGAAAATAGAGGATACCAACAAAAGCCAAATCAAAGTCAAAACTCGAATCAGAATTCAAACATTGAGTCCATGCTAGAAAAGTTTATGACTAATCAAAATCAGTTCATGCAAAATCAAAACAAAGAAATTGAAGATCTTAAGGGAATGGTTAGTCAACTAGCTTCTCAAGTAGGATCATTAGCAGCCCATAATAAAATATTAGAAAATCAAATAGCCCAACAAGCTAGTAGTTCTTACAGACCTCTAGGAAAATTACCTGCTAAACCTGAGTTGAATCCTAGGGAGCACTGTAATGCTATCATCACTAGAAGTGGGAGACAATTAGAGGAACCCAAAAGGAGAGTTGTGAACAATGAAAAAGAGCCTAATGATGAACATGATGATGAATTAGAGTTAGAAAAATCTTCTACACATGAGCAAACCCAAGCTAGTTTGCCACCTCAAAAGGGTGATGAACCAAAAAGTGATGAGCCATGTCAGAATGATGCTTCTAAATCTAATTTACCTCCACCTTATAGGCCACCTATACCCTTTCCCCAAAGGTTAGTGCAAGCAAAATTAGAGAAACAATTTGGCAAATTTCTTGAAGTGTTGAAAAAGCTTTACATTAATATTCCTTTTACTGAAGCTTTATCTCAAATGCCATCATATGCAAAATTCTTGAAAGAAATTTTGTCCAACAAAAGAAAAATAGAGGACTATGGTACTGTGGCTTTAAATGAAGATTGTAGTGCTATTATCCAGAATAAATTGCCACCAAAACTGAAGGATCTAGGTAGTTTCTCTATACCTTGTTCAATTGGAAGCATGGCTTTTGACCGAGCCTTATGTGATTTGGGAGCCAGAGTAAGCTTAATGCCTTTATCTATTTGCAGAAAACTAGACATTGGAGAGCTTAAACCAACATCGATATCTTTACAGCTCACTGATAGCTTGGTAAAGTATCCTATTGGTATTTTAGAGAATGTTCCAATCACGGTAGGTGAATTTTTTTATACCTGCAGACTTTGTAGTCCTTGACATGGAAGAAAATCATAAAAATCCTATCATCCTTGGTAGACCCTTTTTGGCTATAGCAGGAGCATATATAGATGTTAAGAAAGGAAAAATCACTTTTGATATATGTGAAAATATAATTGAGTTTGATCTTGCTGATTCTTTGAACAAACTTTCATATTCTGGATCGTGTTGTAGTGTTGATATAGTAGATGATGTTGTCATTGATGTTCATAATTTATTTGATGAATGCTCTAATATTGAAACTGACATTTTTTCTCAGGATGTGGATAGAGGAATTCAGGAGAAAAGAGATTCAAATTCTGAAAAGAAGAAGAAGAAAAGAAGGAGAAGAAAAAGAGGCTCTAGATTGTTTGATAAAGGAAAGAAGATCTTGAGTAAAATTGGACATTGTTTCGTGAATGAGCCTTATGTGATTCAAAGTGATGCTCAACCCAAAGAAAAATCAGAGTGGAAATTGAAGAAATCAAGATCAAATCTGAGTGCAGAAGGGTCAAGCTAAAGACCTTTAAATTAGCGCTTCTTGGGAGGCAACCCAAGCTTTCTAACTTTAGTCTATTTTCTTTTTATTTTTTACTTTTGTTCTTAGAATTAATTTTTCTTTTCTTTTTGTAGGTAAAACAAGTTTTGGCGCAAAATACGGCACTACCGTAATGCAAATTACAGTATCGTAATTCCAATTTGTTTCCGACCAGAAAGTTAAGAAGAAATTACGGCACTACCATAAGAATTTTCACATGCCGTATTTTGTCACCAAAATTCTCCCAAGAGTTTTTAGCATTTTACGGCACTACCATAATAATTCTCACGATGTCATATTTTGGAGCTGATTTTTTATTTACTTACCTAAAAAAAAAAATTTTTTTACGGCACTACCGTATTCATTATAGCGGTACCGTAATTTTCATCTGTTTTGAACCTGAGAGTTTTCACGTTTTTACGGTAGTACCATAAATTTTTATACAGTACTGTATTTTCAGTCGAATTTGTACCCAAATGTTTTTAGATTTTTACGGTGCCACCGTATTAGTTTTATGGCCCGTGTTTTTCAATTCCGCTAGATTACGACACTACCGTAATGACTTTTACGGTCGCAATTGTATTTTTAGACGTGATTCCTGTGCCATTTTTTAGGGTTTTCTGGGCCGTGTTTTAGGGTTTCTCACTTGTTTTCGCTCGTTCTTGCGCCGACCTTCGACCTCCAACCGTTAGATCTCGACGGCGACTCTTCCCGTCCGGTTCTAACAGCCGATTGGGTACTCTCTTCACCGATTTCTCCATTTTTATGAGTTTACACGAATTTTTGCCCCTTTCTTCATTTTTCCTCATTTCTTGGTCGATTTTAGAGATTTTTGTTTGAAAATGCTTCCTAAAGGATAGGCGACCTTTCCTAGTTCGTTTCTAGAGATTTTGAGCCGATTTGTAGAGTGTATTGAGCAAGATTGAGCTTGGACGCCTGATTTCCAACCTATTTTCCGCCCAGTTTTCCACTCTTCTTATATTTGGGCTTTAAGCTATGATTTAATTGATATTACTCGTAAGACATTTTGTTAGAGAGAAATTTCTGAGATTGAAAGTGATAGATTACATTGAATTGCTATTTGCTATATTGTATTGCACTCTTTGCTTGCAGCTTGTGTGGAAAATTGAGATGGCCCCTAAGATTAAGCAAGTAGTATCAAAGAGAAGGGGCAAAGGACCAGCCACATCCTCCACAACACCAAATCCCTATGGCATTATCTTTAGAGATGAAATTCAAGAAGAAAGATACAACAAGTTGGTGGAGAGAAGGGTGGAAAATACAAAGTATGCTGATAGAACAACCTTGCAGGCAATTGGATTATATGAGGATGTGCTTTGGATATTTGAGCAAATCAGAGCTAAAAGATTTTTTGAGATGACACCATATACCTATTTGCCACTTGTTTTGGAATTTTTGAGTAGCTTGTATGTGGACCAACGAGAGTTTACCACCAGACTTACTAGAGGATGGTCTAGTGCCTTTGACCTAGGATTCCAGGCACTCTCCACTGAGATATATCGTCAGGGATATCGTATGGAGAAGATGATGGATTCCATGGGGCGAATGCAGGACACCATGCACCATATCCACCAGGATGTGGAACAGCTAAGCAACTACATGGAAGATATGAGAAATTTCCTTTATGACCAGTTTGGTTATGAGCACAACTGGAGAGGAGGTGACTACGGTGGCCACTATGGTGGTGATCAAGGTGGACACCCTTATGCTCCCATGGATACCGCAGCAGAGGACACTGAGGAGATTAGATCAGATGATGACGAGTAGAGTTTTGTGAGTATCCCTTTCCCTTGCTTATTTGCATTTCATTTTCCTTATCTTATTAATGTTTGATGTTTTATAGGGAAGGATGATTCTTCCAAACTCATGGTGTCTGCCATTGCTACCTTGATCTGCTTTATTTGACTTTAAGATCATTCGATATGGGTGTATGATATTGTCATATTGATTTGACTATTCATGTGGTTGTACCATATTTTGATGATGATATGGATTTCAACTGGGTTGTATGATGATATTTTGATATTCTGAGCACCCTGTGGAGGTGCATGCTTGTTGACATGATAACATTGTGATACTTTTATGATTGATGAGTATGTACTATTCTTGTTGATGTGTTGACTTTTTGGCCTAGTCTATATTTTGAAGATATTATTGTTGATTATATGATTCTAGATGATGAATGAACTCATGCATGTGATTAGGACTAGATCTATCATGTTGAATTTATTTCTCTGATATATATCTGCTTTTGAAATTTTTCATTGATTGATAAATGAGATTTTGGGTGGATATATTATTTGAAGAATTTGATTTAAAAGTGAAACTACTTGTTAAATAAAATTAGCATATGAGTGTAATTTTTGAATTGATGTCAATTGATTAATCTAGTTGTTGGTTAGTCTATTTTACTATTTGTTGGGAAGAAAGAATCCAAGATCCAAAAAGAAATGACTCCTCTGCTTGGCACTGTGTAAAATTGATAGTGGTTGTTGTAGTCCGCAAGTGCACGGATACTTCGAAGTAATAAAAATATCGAACCACAAAGATCTTATTGTTAAGTACCAAATAATTGTATTCTTACTAGCTAAGTAAACCGAATATGATGCAAGTGAATGATATAAAGGGTGAAAAGATAAATCAGAGAGATAAACTGGGACTAGGGTTTCATCCACCTTGATTCTAATGACTAGACATAAATAAAAGGTCGTCAACTAATTTTATCATGATAAAGACTTAATTTACTTCATAAAGGGATCATCTCACTTTCGTGTAGACAATCATGCAGGGATCAATCCTCGCTTTTGCGCAAGATCTATCCCAACGCTAAAGATAAGTAAATCATCATTCAAAGAACTCAAAGATCACTTTCGTGCATCCGAGTTCTAAGTTGATTGTCTCAAGCGGAATCTCGAGGATCACTTTCGTGCATCCGAGACTCAACACAAGTTCTACTTAAGGTTCTCCAACGTTCCGATCCTCACTTTCATGCAAGATCTCCACATTTGACAACTCGACTCTATTCTAGATTCATATTATTAAATCATGGCATTAAGATCACTAAAATCAAATAATTAAGAACAAACCTAATTTTTTACGGAAAGCTCCTAACATGCAATTCTAGGGTTCCAAGTTCTCAAGCAAGTCACCTTTCGGTCCTTCTTGCGAGAACTCTAAACATGAATAATAACATCAATCTATGGAGAATCAAAGATAAGACATTCACATAAGTAGAATTATCGTGGTAAAATTATCTTGACGAAATAAAAAGTATCTAGTCATTAGAAATCAAAGGGATTACACCCTATGTCCCAAAATATGTTTAAGCTAGCATGGAAAAAGAAATACAATCAACCATAGTTTCAAAGTGGAAGAATTGAAGAAGAAGAAGAAAACAACTTCACAACACGGTTGTAATATAAATTATAACCATATTTTCCGTGATGAATAGTGCTGTCACCGCTGTTTCATTGATTTCGACTTCACCCGAACTCATTTTGATTTGAAACTTCTGTGGTGTCTTTCTCTCCTCCAGGCGAAGCTTCTGCATGAAAATCAAGGCCTGAGGTATCTTCTACGCCTCTTCGGCGTGAGGCCAAATGCTAGATGCCTCTCTGTCAATTGCTCCCTCGATACTAGATGAACCTTCCCCCTTTCACTTTGTGTGTGTTTGTCTCTTAAAGACAAGTCCATAGCAACTTTCGGATCTCAATTTGGAGCTTTGGATCAAAAGTTATAGTCCGCGTAATTTTCGTACCCGTAAAATCACATTTTTGAGTGTAATTACAGTACCGTAAAATATATTACGGTAGTGCCGTATTTTCTGGGCAACTTTCTGGTCTAAAATTGCTCAAAAATATGGTACCATAAAATAGTTTATGATAGTGTCATAAAATTGGACGAGTTCTCTGGTCTGAATTGCCTGGAAAATACGGCACCGTGAAATAGTTTACGGCAGTGCCGTAATTTCGGCAAGTGTCTCTTTTCTGAAGCGCTCCAAATTACGGCAGTCTAATTTCTCACGGCGGTGCCGTAAAATCGTGAAAACCTTATGTTTGGAAAACTCCCCAAATTACGGCAGGTGCTTTGATATTACGGTAGCGTACGAAAACTCTCTTATTCTCTCGGAGCCCCAACTGGGCGCTCCCTGGGCCTCTAGGCGCCTTCGGCCGCTCCCGGGCTCTCTTCCTTGGGTCCTTTTTATAGATATCAGGTGCCTCTTCGTATTCTGCATTAAATTTAGAATTAAATCCTGGAATTAAACTCTGGATTGAATCCCCATTATGGCTCTTGATGGCGGGTCTCTTCACATTTTGCATTAAATCTCATCCATTAATTGCATGACTCTTCAAATTCTCAACTTAATTCTCATCCATTATGCGTCTTGATGGTTAATAAATAAACTCCACATTTATGACTTGTAACGGAAATGCATTAATTGCAGCCTCATTAAATCTCGTAACCTTCTGACGATTAATGCTCATTTAATCCACGACGACCGGTAATAAATTCTGGCGGCTACGAATAAACTCTTGCGCCAGATGTGAGATTTCCATCGAGAGGCAAACCACGGCTATGCCCGTAATTTTCTTGTCGAGGGCGTCTTTATCAGAAAAGTTATCGTTGAAGAATTTATGATCGCATCTGCCTATGCTCGTATAGAAATGGGTCCTTCGTATAGCCTGTCAGAGAATTACGGTCGTGATGTAGATTATGGCCGCAGCCGTAATTCTTGAAGTTACTTCTATTTGCAACCAAACTTCTTGTCGAAATTCCTAATTCACACAGATATGTAAATGCACGTCCATGTAGTTCCAAAAGTGAGTGAATTGACCTGTATTCAAGCAAACACGACAAGTAGTGAAGCTTCTGAAGAAAGTTAATGAAATAAGCTGGAAAGAGATGTAAAAGTATGAAAATATGTCTCGATTCACTAGGAAACATTAGTCAAAAAGACTACTTAAATACGAGACATCACCTTGCTCTCTCAAAGAGCTAGTGTCCCACCACACAGGCTAAGAGGAATGACATGAGTCGAGTGCCCTATGCTTCGGCAGTGGGATCGATCATGTATGCAATGTTATGTACTAGACCAGAAGTGGCTTATGCCATGAGCATAACCAGCCGATACCAATCTAATCCAGGTCTGCAGCACTAGGTGGCTGTAAAGAACATCCTTAAGTATCTGAGAAGAACTAAGGATCTGTTCTCGGTCCATGGGGGATAGGAAGAACTTAGTGTTCAGGGCTACACTGATGCATCGTTCCAGTCTAACCCTGATGACTTCAGATTGCAGGCCGGCTATGTGTTCAAGATGAATGGAGGCGCTGTTTGCCGGAAGAGCTTCAAGCAATCCACCATAGCTGATTCTACAACTGAGGCTGAGTATGTGGCCGCTTCTGAGGCATCCAAAGAAGCCATTTGGATGAGGAAGTTCATTTCTGAACTTCAGGTGGTTCCAAGTGCAGTGGATCCCATTGAACTTTACTGTGACAACAATGGGGCAATTGCACAAGCCAAGGAACCAAGGTCTCATCAAAGGTCCAAACACATACTCACAAGATTTCACTTGATCAGTGATGTGATCTGAAAGGACACACTTTTAAATACAAGCAGGTAGACTCGTTTCAGGTGTCGCAGCCAAAGGTATTGGCGTATAGGGCTATTGTCACTCCCTGGCACGGCTCAAAAAACTTGTTATCCCTAACTTGTAGTGTCCACAAGTGCACGGATACTCGAAGTAATAAAGTAAATATCGATCCCCAGAGAGACCTATGCTGTCAAGTACCGAATAATTGATTTCTTCCTATCTAGGCAATCGAAAAAGAGAAAGGCAAGCAGAGAGTGAAAACACGCGGGAGAATAATGTCAGAGAGAAATTGGGACTAAGGTTTCACTCTCTTGGATTTCCACGACTAGATATATAAAGATGTTCATCAATTGAATTATAACATGATAAAGACTCAATTTACTTCAAAAAGGGATTATCTCACTTTCGTGCAGATAACCATGCAAAGATGAATCTTCACTTTCACGCAAGATTCATCCCAAGCTGAAGATAAGTAAATCATCAATCAAAGAACTCAAAGATCACTTTCGTGCATCTGAGTTATAAGTTGATTGCCTCGACTGGAATCTCGAGGATCACTTTCGTGCATCCGGGACTCAACACACGTTTTACCTATGGTTCTCCAACGTTCCGATCCTCACTTTCGTGCAAGATCTCTACGTTTGAAACAATAACTCAATCCTAAGTTCATTAATATCATCATGGCAATTTAACTTACTAAAATAGAGAAATAAGAACTTAACCTAGTTTCCTACGGTGAGTTCCTATTATTCAATTTTAGGGTTCTAGGTTCTCAAGCAAATCACCTTTCGATCCTTATTGCGAAAACTCTAAATCATGATGACAAAAAGCAAACTAAGGAGAATCTTAGAGCAATAATCGCATAGGTAAAATTATCAATGTAGAATAATCATGATGAAAGTAAAAGATTATCTAGTCATTAAGAAAATCAAAGGGAATTACTCCCCCATGTCCCAAAATAAGTTTAAGCTAGCATGGTGTAGAAATTACAAAATACCATAATTTCAGAAGATAAAAAATCAACAAGAAAGGAGTTTTAGGAAAATACAGCACGGCTGTGAAATATTTCACAGCCGTAATTTGCAATGAAAGTGGTGAACAGTGGCGGCGCTTCTTCTTCCCTTGATTTCTCCTCAAATTGATCTCCTTTCATTCTGAAACTTCTGGCACGTAGTCTCCTTCTCCAGGCGAAGCTTCAGTATGAAAATCACAGCCGGAGAGTGGATCCAATTTGGGGCTTTTGGTGTTTATGTGATCCTCTCGTCGTAAGCTCTCCTCCTTCTTACGGCATCCAATTTAAAGCTCTGGATCACCCGCAATATTCTCCCCAAAAATCGGGCGTCGAAATTGACCGGAGAGTCGCGTTCAAAAACAGAAATACGGCAGTGTAATAGTTCACGGCACTGCCGTAAAATCGCTCGAGTGTTCTGTTCTGAAAGTGCTCCAAAATACGATTGTGTAAAATCTTACGGCAGTGCCATATTTTTCGCACAATCTTCTGATCTAAAGTTTTCCCAAATTACGGCAGGTGCTCCGATATTACAGTATCGTATGGAAATACGGTACCGTAATATAGATTACGGCACTACCATATTTTTGTGAGTTTCTCCGTTTTGCGTGAAATTTGTCATGTATCTTCTTCTTGATGATGAGAATTCTTCTATGTGTTTGATTTTGCTCAAAAACACCCTAAAATGATGCCTTTTTGCCTGAAAATCATGAAAAACTAAAATAGAAATAGACTTTGTAATATTTGATGGATTCAGCATAAAAACAAGTAAAAGATCCTGAATTTAGCATGAAAAGGTATCTAAAATGATACGAAATATACTATGTATTTTGGTGTCATCAAAATACATAAGGCTAAAACTTTGCTTGTCCTCAAGCAAAAATCAAAATTTGAAATCAAAATTTTGATTAAAAGAATAACCTTTTCATGCTCAATAAATTTCTAAAATACAACCTATCGATGAAAAATTCTATCAATTGATTTACAAAACTTTAAATAAACATATCATTCTTAGAACTCAATCCTCTAGATCTACAACTCAATCAAATAAAACTTCGCAACCGTATAATAAATAGAATTTTCAATCTCAAGACTTCACCTAATTTCAGTCCAAATCTGTTATGCTTTTGTTTACAGGAAGCAGGTTACCAAGATCTTTTTCCACACATATTTGTTTTCTTTTTCATGTATTTTGTCATTTGTGCATAGATGGCATGTACCCGCATAGACACATACTTTTTATTTTTGACTTCAACTCTTTTCTTCGGTACCACTGTCAATTTTACACAGTGCCATGTAGAGGAGTCTTATTATTATTTTCTCTCATTATCTTTTTGTCATAGACTTCAACCCATGTCTTAGGTACCACTATCAATTTTACATAGTGCCAAGTAGGGGAGTCTCTCACTATTTTTATGGATCTTAGATTCTCATTTCCCAACAAAGAGCAAAATAGACTAAACATCTACTAGGTTGATCAATTGATCTCAATTCACAAATCATACTGATATACTCATTTTATTCAAAATAGAAGTTTCACCTTTAAATTTTATTCTTAAAATAATACATCTACCTAAAATCTTATGCATCAATTAACGTCATATTCCAATAGGCAAATATGTATTGAAGAAATAAATTTAACATGATAGGGTTATATCTTCAATCATGAATTTGAGTTCATTTATCATCAATCAAATCATCAAGAAAATACTTATCATCATCATCAATGAAAATGTTTCAAGATAGAAGCAACAAGCAAAGTAAATCACATGCATGCAACAATCTCAAGAAAAATAATATCATCATCGCATGGTACAACCATATCGAAAAGTAAATCATCAGTGTAATCATTATTATTGTACAACCACATCAAAAATATAAGCATGTCAAGAATAGCAGTGGTGGTGGTCGTAAAGCATCATCCTTCCCTTCATCATATGAAACAACAATAAGATATAGAAAAATATAGCATAGCAAAGAAATAAAGGAAGATAATACTCACAAAGCATCTACTCATCGCCATCTGATCGTGTGGCCTCAGAGTCCCTTGCAGCAGTCTCCATGGGATCATAGTATGGCGTTCCTCCTTGATCACCTTGATATCCATAGTCTCTGTGATCTGCATAACCAAAACGGTTATAAAGGAAGTTGCCTATGTCTTCCATATGATTACACAATCTCTCGATATCCCTGTGGATGTATCTGTTGGGGTATGCCCTTAAGGCTAATGTTTGAGGCCTTGGGATTGTATCAGTATCATGTAATAAACTCTTATGTTTATAAAGGCATGGTTGTTATTCAGGTTGTTATATTGTCTGCTGCAATAATTGTACTTCTGAATAATGTCTCAAAGCTGTTCAGCTGGGCTGACATGCTGTAATGTCCTTAGTCGAGATATCTTGGTGAACATGAGACAGCCTTGATATGATTGAGACTAATATGTGTTCTAATCTTATAGGATGCTTCGAGCATGGAATAAGATGTAGACTCATGGGTACATTGGATGTACTGGACAGACCCTACTAGGATATTCAATTGGTTGTCACAATGTGAATAATCCTTGATTGCGACAAGTGGCACATTTCCTCTGACTTGAGATCACTTGTGTTTCTAAATGATGATTGTCATTGTTTTGAGGTAGTTCAATATCATTTGAAACATAATGATTATAGATTATCTTGGATGGTGAGCTTGAATCAGGTTAGGGCACTAGTGATAGATAAAGGATTGCCGTCTCCTTGTTTAAGGAGTGGGATGTTCTAAAGGGGCCCCCTGGATGAGATGATTGAGAAAGTGTATGGCCATACCCAGGTGACTATGTTCATCTGATCTAATCATGCTCATCATATTGGAGCTACAAGCTTGACACGCTTGTCCAATAAGAACATCCAGTGGCAAAGGAATTATGCATGCCTTGTGAGTTGGATTCACACTTGTGCTGTGGTTTGGGTGTAGTCTTGGAAGACTCTTTCCTTTATATCGGGAGACAGTGATGTGTTGCTAGATACCCCTCACTGATCGTGATAACGTGAGTTATCATTACCGACATTTAAAGGAAACCCTCAGGGTCGCACAAATTGATGATATGGCTTACTTAAGTCAGATCGTGTGGACTGAATTATTTGGGTTCAGTTTAAAGGGAATTAATCTCTGATTGTAAGTGAGATCTGGTCTGATCATGTTTGATTGATTAGGGCTTGAGATCGGTAAGCTTTGATCGAGAGATTGGATGCTAGATCGGTGAGATCAGGAGCATCAAGAGATGAACGGTTAGATCTGGAGCCTTAGGGTTTAATTAAGATCTAGACTGGATCGCTTGGCTTGGTTGGTTCTTGAACCGAACCAAATTGAACCAGCTCATTATATGAGCGCATGGTTCAAAGGGAGATGGCGTGGTGATTCGTTCACTTGGCGTGAACGTGTGAGCGAGTTGTGGTTTCTATTTTTAGAAACCATGATCTCCACTTGGAGATCTCTCATGTTCGAATAGGGGATATCCTATTCTCGCTCGGCTCCCTATCGTGACCTCTCTCGCTCTTGACACTTTTGTGTGTGGCGACGCTTGAAGCTATTGATGAAGAGGACTCGGCCAAGAAGGATCAACATCTCCATCCCTTTCATTCGACAAGGACCCTTTGAAGGGCTTTGCTAGCACAAAGGCTTCAAAGGAGTGAGCGCATCGATCTTCTTGTGTGCGTCTACTTTGGAGAAGGTTCATTTGCGCCTTTGCTTCCAAGGCACCATCAAACCGATGGCTATGGTATGAATTCTTCTTCATCCATTCAATCATTTAAAAGTTAATTATATGACATATAAAGATCTCATGAAACCCTAGCTTCCCATGCGATGATTTTGTTATGCGCCACCATTAGGGTTTTCTCCCTTTATCTAGGGGACTTACAATTGGTATCAGAGGAGGTTTTATATGTTCATATGATTGCTTTGTGATCCATGTCCCATGTTTGCTTAGATCTTCATAACATGCGTAAAATACATGATAAGTTTTCATATGCGAAAAATACTTGTATTTGTTTGTTTTATATAGGCGCATGTTGATTGGCGCATAGTTGTTTTCTTCAAAACTACTTCATATGCGCGCCTCTCATTAGATCTAAGGCCTTACTGTAAACCCTTAGACGGGTTATTAGGGTTGAAGTCATCATCTAGGTTAGATCCAAACAGTCTGATCAGACCATCTGACAGCCTAGATGGGTTGACCAGATAGCACCTGTGCGCAAGCATGAGGTGGCTATAGGTCGACTGCAGACAGGCGTGTAGCGATGTCTGATTAAGACAACCTTGAACGCACATGAGTTGGGCCCGGGGTCACCCCCGCTTGCCAGACCTCATTGTGGTCGTTCAGCCCTAGCACATGCATAGTTGACCATTTGGTTGACTCAAGTCAGTTAGGACTTGGTGCATGTAAGGGCAGTGGATCTAACTAGAAATGATGAGTGGATCCCTAGTAATGGACCGTTGTAAGGTAGTAAGGGCAAATAAGGAAATTAAAATTGATGCCTATGGGGTTTTCGAAATTTAATTTCATGATTGGATCACATGATGATTGATGCCTATGTATGTTTATTTATTCTTATGTGGGCTGCCCATGTTAATTGTGTGCTGTGCTGGGGCCTGCGTGCCTGGAAATTATTTTGTAAATTAATTTTAATTGTGATCTGCGCATCACCTCGTATTTAATTTATAAAATGTAATTGACCTGCGAGTCAAACTTGTCTAGATAGATTAATTTGTAAATTAATCAGACAAGAGCACAGAGCACACATGGCAGAGGCGCTTGCAGCAGTGGCTTGACCAGGTGGGAGGTCCAGGGTTCGACTCTGGGACCAGGCGCATTTTCCCTGGTAGGCGCACCTGAGCTGCAGATGGCGCTTGGGCCCTGGGTTGGGCCTGATGAGCAGCAAAAGACCCATGAAGGAAAAGCAAGTGAAGACTTAAATATCTTAAGGTCTTACTTAGGCTATGGGCTTTTACCACATAAGATCCATGCTTTCTTTTATTGTTTAAATAAGTAGAACAGCATGATTTATTTATCTTCTGCTATCACTATAGGAATTGCATGATAGTGAAGAAGATAAAAGACCGTTAAAATCCAACGCTAAAATATCAAGCTCGTATGCCTTCTGACGCGAAACCTCACTGTTCTGATTATCGTTGGAGCCGTGTTGTACCCACTCAGTGGGCACGTCCATCTATCTTCAGACGGTGCGGGATTACACCTGCGTGTTACAGAGAAGGGATTTATCGCTTCTCGTTGCTCAGCATAGCACGTGGTGGTCCAGGGAGTAGGTCGGGTCAGCTTGACCATGTAGCCTACATATGTGGCGCATATGGTAGCGCATGGAGGTAGCCATCTGTGGGGTCAGAGATTGTGTTGTACCAACTCAGTTGGCACAGTCTGCTGGATTGCCCAGATGAAGGGGAATCGAACGGGTTGGCGATTGGCTGGGACAGCCTACCAGAGATTAGTGCTTGTACTCTCTATGCATCTTATCTCGCCTGAGCGGGACGCGGAGACCAAGTATGAAATCTGGATCCCATCTCACTAAAAGAGTTCTACTCTTTCGGGCTGTTTTGCTGGATTTTTCAGCCAGATAAAATAGTGAGAAAAAGAATCATTCTTAAGTCCTGAATTGATTCTTTACATTGATACTGACCTTGCTGTTCTTGCATTGTTGTAGAATCCTACAGCAACGAACACCATGAGCTTCAATGTGCGATCCCTACTGGAAAGGGAGAAGTTTGCTGGGCCGAACTTCTCAGACTGGTTCGGACACCTTAAGATCGTTCTTAAGGCAGAGAGGAAACTGTATGTCCTCGAGACGGCGATACCGCCTCAGCCCGCTCCGAACGCCGCAAGGGCGGTTCGGGAAGCTTATGAAAAGCACGTCAATGATAGCATTGATGTCGCTTGCCTGATGCTAGCGTCTATGACGCCACTGCTGCAGCGTCAGCATGAGGATATGTCTGCTATAGACATGATAGCAAACCTCAAGATGCTGTATGCTGCACAGGCGAGGACAGAACGCTATAATCTGACAAAGCTTTTCTTTCAGAGCAGACTGGCTGAAGGGAGCCCAGTGGGAGCTCACGTGCTCAAGATGATTGGGCACAAGGAGGCTCTAGAAAAACTGGGGCATACCATCAACCAGGAGCTTCCTGTAGACATAATTCTGCAGTCTCTCCCGCCCTCTTTCGATGCGTTCATCATTAACTTTAATATGAACAAAATCGATTGTACTCCGGCAGAGCTGCTGAATATGCTCTTGACTACTGAGGAGACTCTGAAGGGAAAGCCTTCGACCTCTGTCTTAATGGTTCCCTCTAGGAACAAGAAGAAGGGGAAGAAGGGCAAGGCCCCTGTCAAGAGTTACAGCAAGGCTCTGAAGCAGAAAGTTAAGCGGTCAAAGGAATACAGATGTTTCCATTGTGGCCAGCTGGGTCACTGGAAAAAGGACTGTAAAGCGCTCCAAGGAGATAAGAGGGGAAGCATCGCTTCTGGCTCAGGTATATACGTGACGGAAGTCATGGTTTCATCTTCTTCTATTTCATGGGTGTTGGACACTGCATGTGGAGTTCACATTTGTTCAAATGTGCAGAAACTCAAGAGAAGAAGACAGGTGGCACAGCATGAGGTGGACCTACGCGTTGGAAACGGGGCACGGGTTGCTGCTGTTGCTGTAGGAGATTATTTCATCTCTTTGCCATCTGGGCTTGTATTAGAACTAAACAGTTGTTACTTTGTTCCCAGCATTACTAAGAATATTATCTCTATTCTTGCTCTTGTCAGGAAGGGTTTTTCCTTTGAATGCAATATTTCAAAGTGTGTTTTATCTCTTGATAATATAGTTTATGCTACTGGTTCAATTAATAATGGGTTATTCATGTTGGACATGGAATGTTCTATACACGCGATTGATATTAAGAAAGCCAAGTATGCTGATGACAGCACCTTGCTATGGCATAGTCGTTTAGGCCATATTAACGAGAAACGCATTAAGCGGTTGCATGATCATGGACTGCTGGGATCATTCTCCTATGAGGAGATTGATACATGCAAGGCTTGTTTAATGGGTAAAATGACGAAGTCACCTTTTCTTAACAAAGGTCAAAGGGCTTCAGGTTTACTTGACCTTATACACAGTGATGTGTGTGGGCCATTTAGTAAACATGCCAGAGGTGGCTATCAGTACTTCATTACCTTTACTGATGATTTCAGTAGGTATGGGTATGTCTATTTGATGAGACATAAAAGTGAATCTTTTGACAAGTTCAAAGAGTTCAAGAATGAAGTACAGAATCAGCTAGGCCAAAATATCAAGGCACTTCGTTCTGATCGAGGTGGAGAATACTTGAGTCATGCGTTTACTGACTATCTGAAGGAGTGTGGGATTATCTCACAGCTCACTCCGCCAGGAACACCGCAATGGAATGGTGTGTCCGAGAGGAGAAATAGAACGTTACTTGATATGGTTCGTTCTATGATGAGTCAGGCTACTCTTCCATATTCCTTTTGGGGATTTGCACTGGAGACAGCTGCAAAGGTACTAAACCGAGTGCCATCCAAGGCAGTTTCTAAGACTCCATATGAGTTGTGGTATGGGAAACAGCCAAGCTTGACATTTATCAGGATCTGGGGCTGCGAGGCTTATGTCAAAAAGCTCGCCTCTGGGAAACTAGAGAGCAGATCTGAAAAATGTATCTTTGTCGGTTACCCTAAGGAAACTAAGGGTTATTATTTCTTTGATCCCAAGGAGAACAAGGTATTTGTTGCTCGGACGGACATATTTCTTGAGAAGGAGTTTCTTCTGCAAGAGGCCAGTGGGAGAGAAATAATGCTGGATGAGAATCCAGAAGAAGGACAAAGTAGTCAAGCACAGTTGGATGAGCCTGAGCCGGTAGAACAGGTTATTGAACAACCTGAGGCTCAGATATCACGGGAACCGCGAAGATCGGGAAGGATTCGTCGACAGCCTGAGCGCTATGACGGAGTCTACATCATTGATAATGATGAACCCCTCACTTATGCGGATGCGGTCAGTGGACCAGAGTCAGCAAGATGGCTTGAAGCTATGCGAGCCGAGATGGACTCCATGTCAGATAACCAAGTCTGGGATTTGGTTGATCCGCCTCCGAGAGTAATCCCTATAGGCTGTAAATGGATCTTCAAGAAGAAGATTGACATGGATGGTAACGTGGTTACCTATAAAGGCAGGCTAGTTGCGAAAGGTTTCAAACAAATCTACGGGATAGATTATGATGAAACTTTCTCACCTGTAGCTATGTTTAAGTCTATTCGGATTCTCTTTGCGATAGCTGCATATTACGATTATGAGATTTGGCAAATGGATGTGAAGACAGCTTTCCTTAATGGAAATCTGGATGAGGATGTGTATATGACACAACCTGAAGGTTTCACTAATCCATCAGATCGTCATAAGATATGCAAGTTAAAGAAGTCCATTTATGGACTTAAACAAGCATCAAGAAGCTGGAATATTCGTTTTGATGAATCAATCTCTGAGTTTGGTTTCATCAAGAACGAAGATGACCCGTGTGTATATAAGAGGTTTAGTGGGAGCGTGATTACTTTCCTAGTCCTCTACGTCGATGATATCTTTATCATTGGAAATGACATTCCTGAAATGCATGCGGTTAAGGCATGGCTAAGGAAATGTTTCCAGATGAAAGATCTAGGAGAAGCAGCCTATGTACTAGGTGTGAAGATCTACAGGGATAGATCTAAGAGGCTTCTCGGGCTGTGCCAGAGTACTTACATCGATAAAGTCCTGGAGAGATTTCATTTAGAGAATTCTAAAAGAGGGTATCTTCCAGTCAGACATGGTCTGAATCTTTCGAAGAGTCAGTGTCCACAAACACAGACTGAGAAAGATGAAATGGAAAATACGCCTTATGCTTCGGCTATTGGGTCCATAATGTATGCGATGTTGTGTACTCGCCCAGACGTCGCTTACGGGTTAAGCGTGACCAGTCGGTTCCAAAGTAATCCAGGTCAGGTGCACTGGATTGCAGTCAAGAACATCTTAAAATATCTGCGGAGGACCAAAGATATGTTCTTGATATATGGTGGTCAGGAAGAACTCAGTATTGAAGGATATACTGACGCTTCGTTCCAGTCTGACCAGGATGATTTCCGATCGCAATCAGGCTATGTTTTTAGCTTGAATGGAGGAGCAGTGGTGTGGAAGAGTTTCAAACAGTCAACTGTTGCTGATTCCACAACAGAAGCCGAGTATGTTGCAGCCTCGGAAGCATCCAAGGAGGCAGTGTGGATTCGTAAGTTCGTGAGAGAACTTGGTGTCGTTCCTTCGAGTGCAGATCCTTTGGTTATCTTTTGTGATAACACTGGAGCAATCGCACAAGCAAAGGAACCACGGTCGCACCAGAAGTCCAAGCACATACAGAGACGGTTTCACTTGATCCGGGAGATCATAGATCGAGGCGAGATCAAAGTCTGCAAGGTACATACAGATGACAATCTGGCAGACCCGCTTACTAAGCCTCTGGCGCAGCAGAAGCATGAGAAGCACTGTAATAATATGGGTTTGAGATTTCTCAACCATTAGATTAAGTGCAAGTGGGAGATTGTTGGGGTATGCCCTTAAGGCTAATGTTTGAGGCCTTGGGATTGTATCAGTATCATGTAATAAACTCTTATGTTTATAAAGGCATGGTTGTTATTCAGGTTGTTATATTGTCTGCTGCAATAATTGTACTTCTGAATAATGTCTCAAAGCTGTTCAGCTGGGCTGACATGCTGTAATGTCCTTAGTCGAGATATCTTGGTGAACATGAGACAGCCTTGATATGATTGAGACTAATATGTGTTCTAATCTTATAGGATGCTTCGAGCATGGAATAAGATGTAGACTCATGGGTACATTGGATGTACTGGACAGACCCTACTAGGATATTCAATTGGTTGTCACAATGTGAATAATCCTTGATTGCGACAAGTGGCACATTTCCTCTGACTTGAGATCACTTGTGTTTCTAAATGATGATTGTCATTGTTTTGAGGTAGTTCAATATCATTTGAAACATAATGATTATAGATTATCTTGGATGGTGAGCTTGAATCAGGTTAGGGCACTAGTGATAGATAAAGGATTGCCGTCTCCTTGTTTAAGGAGTGAGATGTTCTAAAGGGGCCCCCTGGATGAGATGATTGAGAAAGTGTATGGCCATACCCAGGTGACTATGTTCATCTGATCTAATCATGCTCATCATATTGGAGCTACAAGCTTGACACGCTTGTCCAATAAGAACATCCAGTGGCAAAGGAATTATGCATGCCTTGTGAGTTGGATTCACACTTGTGCTGTGGTTTGGGTGTAGTCTTGGAAGACTCTTTCCTTTATATCGGGAGACAGTGATGTGTTGCTAGATACCCCTCACTGATCGTGATAACGTGAGTTATCATTACCGACATTTAAAGGAAACCCTCAGGGTCGCACAAATTGATGATATGGCTTACTTAAGTCAGATCGTGTGGACTGAATTATTTGGGTTCAGTTTAAAGGGATGTAATCTCTGATTGTAAGTGAGATCTGGTCTGATCATGTTTGATTGATTAGGGCTTGAGATCGGTAAGCTTTGATCGAGAGATTGGATGCTAGATCGGTGAGATCAGGAGCATCAATAGATGAACGGTTAGATCTGGAGCCTTAGGGTTTAATTAAGATCTAGACTGGATCGCTTGGCTTGGTTGGTTCTTGAACCGAACCAAATTGAACCGGCTCATTATATGAGCGCATGGTTCAAAGGGAGATGGCGTGGTGATTCGTTCACTTGGCGTGAACGTGTGAGCGAGTTGTGGTTTCTATTTTTAGAAACCATGATCTCCACTTGGAGATCTCTCATGTTCGAATAGGGGATATCCTATTCTCGCTCGGCTCCCTATCGTGACCTCTCTCGCTCTCGACACTTTTGTGTGTGGCGACGCTTGAAGCTATTGAGGAAGAGGACTCGGCCAAGAAGGATCAACATCTCCATCCCTTTCATTCGACAAGGACCCTTTGAAGGGCTTTGCTAGCACAAAGGCTTCAAAGGAGTGAGCGCATCGATCTTCTTGTGTGCGTCTACTTTGGAGAAGGTTAATTTGCGCCTTTGCTTCCAAGGCACCATCAAACCGATGGCTATGGTATGAATTCTTCTTCATCCATTCAATCATTTAAAAGTTAATTATATGACATATAAAGATCTCATGAAACCCTAGCTTCCCATGCGATGATTTTGTTATGCGCCACCATTAGGGTTTTCTCCCTTTATCTAGGGGACTTACAGTATCTCAGAGTCTCTTCCATCCCATCCAGGCGGCGTTCTTGGTTGTACATCTGTGCTATGAGCGCCCGAAAACCTGGATCGTGATGGCTAGCAACACCACCCCTCGTCCCATGTGAGGAAGTACCAACGGGCTGTGAAGAATCATGAGGAGGTGACTCCATCCCATAGGGATTACTCCTTCCACCCCAGGTGAGTGGCGCTGGAACTGTATCAAGCGGTGGAACTGCCTCAGCTGCACTAGGGGATAATTTCCAGTTGGCTCTTTCTCTGACCATGGTCTTCTCAATGTGAGGTAAGGGTAGAGGAGGGATATTTGGTCCCAGGACCAAACAAAAAATGTCACCTTCTCTAATAATCATCTTCATTGCTATGCAAGACTCAATGTCTAGTCTTGCATTCCCTTTTGCCAACTCAATTCCATAGGGCTCTATCCCAAAATATCTATCTATAGGAGTAATCAAACCTCCTATTACCACAAATCCTCTGCTCGCTTTAGCAACCTTGTCCATGTGTTTGATCATGAAATAAACAACATCAACAGCAAATCCATTGAGCATCCCCCAAAGAAAATGGAGCTCATGTTGACGGATCATGTCGTCACTGTCTCCTCTCCCAAACACAGTGTGTGCTAGAACCCTATGAGCATACTTAATACAAGGGTTCTTGATCTTGCTAGCTCTAGCAAAAACAACATAGAAATGACTCTCATCTGTAATTTGGTTCCAGAATATGCCTTCCATGAATCCAAGAGGCATTTCAGTATACCCTCCTGTGCTCAACTCAAAGATATCTCTGACTTCTTGCAATGTAAGCTTCCTCTCCTCAATGGCTAATCTCAAAGTGATTTCCCCCTCTGCAGGTCCATTCGAAAATTCCTTCAAGTCAATTATTAATCTGCTCAAGAACTCCAGAACAAGTGGTAGATAAGTGTGCGGAGTCATCTGGAAGAACTGCTTAGCCTTGATCCTCTCAAACATCCAAAGCACGTCCTCATAAAGCCCCAAGGCTTCCAATGTTCTTCGATGATGGAGGGACCAACCCTGCCCCGAGGAGGTCTGGAAGGGTTAGGAGGAAGCCCATCAGATATGGACTTCCCTCCTAGGCCACCCTCTTTCCTTATTTGCACTATGCTTTGAATAAGCCTTAGGGCACCCTATAGTTTCCTTATTTGGTCATGCATTATCTCCTAGAATAGTCTACTGGTTTTTGTGTCAATAATTGGGCAGGTTAAAGCCCAGCTCAAGGGAAGCTAGGAAGCTCAAGCTAAGCCACTCAAAGTGAAGCTACAAAAATGGAAAGAAGTACTTCAACACTTGACTAAAGACTTCAAGTTGAAGGAGCTTGAATTGAATACAACTTCACCTTCCAAATAAACCCAAGGCGCCACCTAATAAGAGGGAGAATTCGAAATTGAAGGATCAGCCACAAACTTACCAAAGGAGGAGCCTTCAATGCGCCTAGCCATCAAGGATCAATCAAGATCCACAAATCAAGGGATCACCATCTAGATCCCCAAATTGTGGAATCAACTTTGGAAAACTCTAGCCGCCCAAGCTCTTGAAGGAAGGCTTTCGAAATTCAAAATATGGGCGCCCCTTTCATCCAAGCAAACAAGGAAGGAGCTTGAGAGAATTCGGCCACAAGGAAGCTCCATCAAGAAAGAATTCAAATTTCAAAATTGACAAAGGAAATGTTTTAATTGAGCATTAATCTCTTCCATAAATTTATGATTTGCGCCTAGGGTGAATTGTCACCCTTGCCTATGGCTTGTTGAGCCTATAAATTGTAATCCTCTCTTCATTGTCGATTAGTTGCCTAGAGAAAAGAACTTGTGTTAGCATTGGTGCTTGTGTCGCCTAGTTATTCTATCTCCCCCTCTCCTCCAAAGGGCCGAGCCCTTTCCCTTCTCCCCCTTCTTCTCAAGCCCTCAACGCATTCACCCTTGGAGGATTTGCACACCTTGGCGAGACTCTAAGGAGGCTCCCTCATCCTTTGATCTCGGCAACAACAAAGGCCTCCAATGGATCCTTCATTTTCGGCAAGCATGAAGAGAAACATCATCAAAACCCTAATCGGCTAAGTTCTTTCCCCCTTTCTCCCCTCTTTGTTTCTAGAACTTGTTTCTACACTAATCAAAGATCTTGTTGTAGGAAACAAGGATTGGAAGATCTTCTTGGCGCCATCTCTTCTTCCCCACTCTCTTTATTTAAAGAGTTAAGGGAACTTGTGAGGCTTAACCTCCCCCTTAGTTCTTGTTTTGTAATATGAATCCGTGGTATGTGCGGATCTCGTTTGTCTGTGTTTGCTTGTAATGATGCAACTCCTTCCATCAGAGTAGGACCGTTGAAGACCGAGACGTCACGATCCTTCTATTCTCAAGGATCGCACTGTGAGTATTTCTTCTAGTATTTTCGTTTCATAGTTTATGTTGGGGTATGCCCTTAAGGCTAATGTTTGAGGCCTTGGGATTATTTCAGTATCATGTATAAACTCTATGTTTATAAAGGCAATGGTTGTTATTCAGGTTGTTACATTATCTGCTGCAATGTGTATACTTCTGAATAATGTCTCGATGCTGTTCAGCTAGGCTGATATGCAGTATTGTCCTTAGTCGAGATATCTTGGTGAACATGAGACAGCCTTGATATGATTGAGACTAATATGTGTTCTAATCTTATAGGATGCTTCGAGCATGGAATAAGATGTAGACTCATGGGTACATTGGATGTACTGGACAGACCCTACTAGGATATTCAATTGTTTGTCACAATGTGAATAATCCTTGTATGCAAACAAGTAGCATGTGTCCTCTGACTTGAGATCACTTGTGTTTCTAAATGATGATTGGCATTGTTTTGAGGTAGTTCAATATCATTTGAAACATAATGATTATAGACTATTTTGGATAATGAGCATGAGTCATGTTAGGGCACTAGTGATAGATATAGGATTGCCGTCTCCTTGTTTTAGGAGTGTGATGTTCTGAAGGGGCCCCCTGGATGAGATGGTTGAGAAAGTGTATGGCCATACCCAGATGACTACGTTCATCTGATCTGATCACTCTCATCATATTGGAGTTACAGGCTTGACACGCTTGTCCAATAAGAACATCCAGTGGCAAAGGAAACATGTATGCCTAGTGAAGTGGATTCACACTTGTGCTGTTGTTTGGGTGTAGTCTTGGAAGACTCTTTCCTTTATATCGGGAGATAATGATGTGTTGCTAGATACCTCTCACTGATCGTGATAATGTGAGTTATCATTACCGACATTTGAAGGAAACCCTTAGGGTCGCACAATTTGATGATATGGCTTACTTAAGTCAGATCGTGTGGACTGAATTGTTTTGGTTCAGTTTAAAGGGATTTAAACTCTGATTGTAAGTGAGATCAGGTCTGATCATGTTTGATTGATTAGGGTTTGAGATCGGTAAGCTTCGATCGAGAGTGTTGATGCTAGATCGGTGAGATCAAGAACATCAAGAGATGAACGGTTAGATCTTGAACCATTTGGTTCAATGAGATCTAGACCATGGCTTGGGCTGATTTGATTTGGTTTTTGAACCAAAGGCAATTGGATCGAATTGATTTGAACCGGTTCACATGAGTGAACGCATGGTTCAAAGCTTGTAGGCGTTTTGGTCGGTTTTGATGTCGTGGGCGCATGGCTACATGTCTTTCTATTTTTGGAAAGTCATAAACGCCACTTTCCTCAATGCCTCAACGCCTCAATGCTCGCTTCTTCCTCTTGACGCCCCCTCTCTCGTGTAGAGAAGGTCTTCACGCCTTGAAGAGGATTCGGCCAAGCTAGAGCTCTCATCCTATTCCCTTCCATTCGACAAGGATACTTTGAAGAGTTTTTTGCTAGCACAAAGGATTCAAAGGAGCAAGTCATCTTCACCTTGTGTGCGTCACTTTTGGAGAAGAAGCACACGCATCTTTCTCTTCCAAGTCGCCATCTAAGCAATGGCAATGGTATGAATCCTTTTCATCTATATAAGGTATTGAAAGTTGATCATATGATATATATAAATCGATCTATGAAACCCTAACATCCCTTGTGAAACTTTGACATGCGCCCCCTTTGGGTTTCACCCCCTTTGAAAAGGGACTTTCAATTGGTATTAGAGCATAGGTTTTATGTATGTTCATATGATTGCTTTGTGATCCATGTTAGCGCTTAAGTATAGTTCTATATGTAAGTTTTCATTAAGTTTACGCATGTTAACTTAGATGAAGCTTTCTTACACTGTTGCGCATGTTGAAAGTTGTTTTTACCTAAAAACTTAACATCTTGCGCGCATCCATCTAGATCTATAAAGCGACTACTGTAAAACCTTGGACGGGTTATTAGGGTTGAAGTCATCCTCTAGTTAAGATCCAAATAGTCTGATCAGACCATCTGACAGCCTAGATGGGTCGACCAGATGGCACCTGTGCGCTAGCACGAGGTGGCTATAGGTCGACTGCAGACAGGCGTGTAGCGATGTCTGGTTGAGACAACAAGTGAACGCTCTTGAGTTAGGCCCGGGGTCACACCCGCTTGCCAGAACTCATGAAGGTTGTTCAGCCCTTAGCGCATGCACAGTTGACCATTAGGTCGACTCAAGTCAGTTAGGACTTGGTGCATGCAAAGGCAGTGGATTGGACTAGACATGATGAGTGGATCCCTATTAATGTACCGTTGTAAGGTAGTAGGGCAAATAAGGAAAATAAAATTAATCCCAATGGGTTTTTGAAACTCTTATTTCCTTATTATTGGATCACATGTTGATAGTATACCATGTTGAGTGTTTATTTCATCTTATGTGGGCTGCCCAAATTTAATGTGTGCTGTGCTGGGGCTTGCGTGCCTGGATTAATTGTAAATTATTTTTATTGTGATCTGCGCATCACATTTTAATTAATTTATACAATGTAATTGACCTGCGTGTCAATCTTGTCTAGATAGATTAAATTGTATTTTAATCAGACAAGAGCACAGAGCACACATGGCAGAGGCGCATGCAGCTTGAGGCTTGACCAGGTGGAAGGTCTAGAGTTCGACTCTAGGACAGGCGGATTTACCTGGTGGGCGCACCTGAGCTGCAGTGGGCGCTTGGGCCCTGGGTTGGGCTAGATGAGATGCAAATGACCCATGACGAGCTCAAGTGAAGACTTAAGTTGAATTAAGGTCTTACTTAGGCTTAATGGGCGTTTACCACATAAGATCATCATGCTTTCATTTATTGTTTTCAATAATTAGAATTGCATGATTTAATCTTCTGCTATCACCATAGGGTTTGCATGATAGTTAAGAAGATAAAAGACCGTTAAAATCCAACGTTAAATATCAAGCACGTAAGCCTTCTGACGCGAAACCTCACTGTTCTGATTATCGTTGGGGCCGTGTTGTACCCACTCAGTGGGCACGCCCATCTATCTTCAGACGATGTGTGATTACACCTGCGTGTTACAGAGAAGGGATTTATCGCTTCTCGTTGCTCAGCATAACACGTGGTGGTCCAGGGAGTAGGTCGGGTCAGCTTGACCATGTAGGCTACATATGTGGCGCATATGGTAGCCATATGGAGGCAGCCATCTGTGGGATCAGAGACTGTGTTGTACCAACTCAGTTGGCACAGTCTGCTGGATTGCCCAGATGAAGGGGAATCGCACGGGTTGGCGATTGGCAGGGATTGCCTACCAGAGATTAGTGCTTGTACTCTCTGTGTATCTTATCTCGCCTGAGCGGGACGCGGAGACCAAGTATGAAATCTGGATCCCATCTCACTAAAAGAGTGTTACTCTTTCGGACTGTTTAATGGATTTTTCAGTCAGATAAAATAGTGAGAAAAGAATCATTCTTAAGTCCTGAATTGATTCTAACATTGATACTGACCTTGCTGTTCTTGCATTGTTGTAGATTTCTGCAGCAACGAACACCACGAATTTCAATGTGCAATCCCTACTGGAAAGGGAGAAGTTTGCTGGGCCAAACTTCTCAGACTGGTACGGACACCTTAAGATTGTTCTTAAGGCAGAGAGGAAGCTGTATGTCCTCGAGACAACTATACCGCCTCAACCCGCTGCGAACGCCGCAAGGGCGGTTCGCGATGCTTATGAAAAGCATGTCAATGATAGCATTGATGTCGCTTGCCTGATGCTTGCGTCTATGACGCCAGAGCTGCAGCGTCAGCATGAGGATCTATCTGCTATAGAAATTATAGGAAACCTCAAGATGCTGTATGCTGCACAGGCTAGGACTGAACGCTATAATTTGACTAAGCTTTTCTTTCAGAGCAAACTGGCTGAAGGGAGTCCAGTGGGAGCTCACGTACTCAAGATGATTGGGTACAAGGAGGCTCTAGAGAAACTGGGACATACCATCAATCAGGAGCTTGCTGTAGACATAATCCTGCAGTCTCTTCCGGCTACTTACGATCCGTTCATCATTAATTTTAATATGAACAAGATCGACTGTACCCCAGCAGAGTTGCTGAACATGCTCTTGACTACAGAGTTGACTCTAAAGGGAAAGCCTTCATCCTCTGTCTTGATGGTTCCTTCAAGGAACAAGAAGAAAGGGAAGAAGGGCAAAGCCCCTGTCAAGAACTACAACAAGGCTCTGAAACAAAAGGTTAAGCGGTCGAAGGAATACAGATGTTTCCACTGTGGCCAGCTGGGTCACTGGAAAAAGGACTGTAAAGCGCTCCAAGGAGACAAGAAGGGAAGCAATCCTTTCGCTTCTGGCTCAGGTATTTTTGTGACTGAAGTCATGGTATCTTCTTCTTCTATTTCATGGGTGTTGGACACTGCATGTGGAGTTCACATTTGTTCTAATGTACAGGAACTCAAGAGAAGAAGACAGGTGGGACAGCATGAGGTGGACCTACGAGTTGGAAACGGGGCACGGGTTGCTGCTGTTGCTGTAGGAGTTTATTACATCTCATTACCATCTGGACTTGTATTGGAACTGGACAATTGTTATTTTGTACCAAGCATAACGAAAAATATTATCTCTATTCCTGCTCTTGTCAGGAAAGGGTTTTCCTTTGAATGCAAGATTTCAAAGTGTTATCTTTCTTTTGATAATATTGTTTATGCTACTGGATCGATTAACAATGGGTTATTCATGTTGGACATGGAATGTTTGAAAGTGCCCCTTAGATTAGGGGGGTCCCCTTCTTGAGGGAGCAAAAACCCTAAAGTGATGGCGCATAAAATTTTGACTTGCGGAAACTAGGGTTTAAAGGATCGACTTGCATGTTAAAAGATCAACTTAATGAAAAGCTATTCAAGATGATGCAAAACGATCATACCATCGCCATGGAGTAGATGTCTCCTTGGAAGCTAAAGTCGCAAGTGCCACTTCTCCAAAGTCTCGCACACAAGAGGATGAAGGCAAACTCTTTGTTGCTCCTTGTGCTAGCAAGGGTTCAAAGAATCCTTGATCGAATGAGAAAGGGATGGAGATCTTTTCTCTTGGCCGAATCCTCCTCAACCTTCAAGCGTCGCCACACACCACGAGAGTCGAGAGGAAAAATCAGTTCAAGTGGCAAGAATAGAGATTACTCTAATCGGACGAGAGCCCCCCACCAAGTGGAGATCATGGTTACTAAAAATAGTAACCACTCACCGCCCCATATGTTCACGCCAAGTGAACTTGTCGCCAAGCCTTGAACCATGCGCTCATTCCATGAGCGGTTCATTTCGATTTGGTCCAAGACCAATAAATCCAAGTATTATGGTCTAGATCTTAAATAAACCCTAAGGTTCCCGATCTAACCGTCGATCTCCTTGATGCTCCTGATCTGACCGATCTGGCATCTATTCTCTCGATCGAAGCTTACCGATCTCAAGCTCTAATCAATCAAACATGATCAGACCAGATCTCACTCACAATCAGAGATTAAATCCCTTTAAACTGAACCTGAACAATTCAGTCCACACGATCTGACTTAAGTAAGCCATATCATCAAATTGTGCGACCCTGAGGGTTTCCTTTAAATGTCGGTAACGATAATTCTCATTATCACGATCAGTGAGGGGTATCTAGCAACACATCACTGTCTCCCGATATAGAGGAAAGAGTCTTCCAAGACTACACCCAAACCACAGCACAAGTGTGAATCATTTCACAAGGCATGCATATTTACTTTGCCACTGGATGTTCTTATTGGACAAGCCTGTCAAGCTCGTAACTCCAATATGATGAGCATGATTAGATCAGATGAACACTGTCACCTGGGTATGGCCATACACTCTCTCAATCATCTCATCCAGGGGGCCCCTTTAGAACATCACACTCCTTAAACAAGGAGACGGCAATCCTATGTCTATCACTAGTGCCCTAACCTGACTCAAGCTCATCATCCAAGATAGTCTATAATCATTATGTTTCAAATGATATTGAACTACCTCAAAACAATGACAATCATCATTTAGAAACACAAGTGATCTCAAGTCAGAGGAAATGTGCCACTTGTTGCAATCAAGGAATATTCATATTGCGACAAACAATTGAACATCCTAGTAGGGTCTGTCCAGTACATCCAATGTACCCATGAGTCTACATCTTATTCCATGCTCGAAGCATCCTATAAGATTAGACTACATATTAGTCTTATCCATATCAAGGTTGTCTCATGTTCACCAAGATACATCGACTAAGGACATAATAGCATATCAGCCTAGCTGAACAGCTTTTGAGACATTATTCAGAAGAACATATATAGCAGCAGACAATGTAGCTAACTGAATAACAACCATGCCTTTAAACATAACAGTTTATTACATGATACTGATACATTCCCATAGGCCTCAAACATTAGCCTTAAGGGCATACCCCAACAATCTCCCACTTGCACTTAATCTAATGGTTGAGAAATCTCAAACCCATATTATTACAGTGCTTCTCATGCTTCTGCTGCGCCAGAGGCTTGGTAAGCGGGTCTGCCAGATTGTCATCTGTATGAACCTTGCAGACTTTGATCTCGCCACGATCTATGATCTCCCTGATCAAATGAAACCGTCTCTGTATGTGCTTGGACTTCTGGTGCGACCGTGGTTCCTTTGCTTGTGCGATTGCTCCAGTGTTATCACAGAAGATAACCAAAGGATCAGCACTCGAAGGAACAACACCAAGTTCTCTCACGAACTTACGAATCCACACTGCCTCCTTGGATGCTTCCGAGGCTGCAACATACTCGGCTTCTGTTGTGGAATCAGCAACAGTTGACTGTTTGAAACTCTTCCACACCACTGCACCTCCATTCAAGCTAAAAACATAGCCTGATTGCGATCGGAAATCATCCTGGTCAGACTGGAACGAAGCGTCAGTATATCCTTCAATACTGAGTTCTTCCTGACCACCATATATCAAGAACATATCTTTGGTCCTCCGCAGATATTTTAAAATGTTCTTGACTGCAATCCAGTGCGCCATACCTGGATTACTCTGGTAACGACTGGTCACGCTTAACCCGTAAGCAACGTCTGGGCGAGTACATAACATCGCATACATTATGGAACCAATAGCCGAAGCATAAGGCGTATTGTTCATTTCATCTTTCTCAGTCTGTGTTTGTGGACACTGACTCTTCGAAAGATTCAGACCATGTCTGACTGGAAGATATCCTCGTTTAGAATTCTCTAAATGAAATCTCTCCAGGACCTTATCGATGTAAGTACTCTGGCACAGCCCGAGAAGCCTCTTAGATCTATCCCTGTAGATCTTCACACCTAACACATAGGCTGCTTCTCCTAGATCTTTCATCTGGAAACATTTCCTCAGCCATGCCTTCACAGCATGCATTTCAGGAATGTCATTTCCAATGATCAAGATATCATCGACGTAGAGGACTAGGAAAGTGATCACGCTCCCACTAAACCTCTTATATACACACGGGTCATCCTCGTTCTTGATGAAACCAAATTCAGTAACTGATTCATCAAAACGAATATTCCAGCTTCTTGATGCTTGCTTAAGTCCATAAATAGACTTCTTTAACTTGCATATTTTATGACGATCTGATGGATTAGTGAAACCCTCAGGTTGTGTCATATACACATCCTCATTCAGATTTCCATTAAGGAAAGCTGTTTTCACATCCATCTGCCAAATCTCATAATCATAATATGCAGCTATCGCGAAAAGAATCCGAATAGACTTAAACATGGCTACTGGTGAGAAAGTTTCATCATAATCTATCCCGTAGATTTGTTTGAAACCTTTCGCAACTAGCCTGCCTTTATAGGTAACTATGTTACCATCCATGTCAATCTTCTTCTTGAAGATCCATTTACAGCCTATAGGGATTACTCCCGGAGGCGGATCAACCAAATCCCAAACTTGGTTATCTGACATGGAGTCCATCTCGGCGCGCATAGCTTCAAGCCATCTCGCTGACTCCGGTCCACTGACCGCATCCGCATAAGTGAGGGGTTTATCATTGTCAATGATATAGACTCCGTCATAGCGCTCAGGCTGTCGACGAATCCTTCCCGATCTTCGCGGTTCCCGTGATATCTGAGCCTCAGGTTGTCCAATAACCTGTTCTACCGGCTCAGGCTCATCCAACTCTACTTGGTCACTTTGTCCTTCTTCTGGATTCTCATCCAGCTTTATTTCTCTCCCACTGGCCTCTTGCAGAAGAAACTCCTTCTCAAGAAATATGGCAGTCCGAGCAACAAAAACCTTGTTCTCTTTGGGGTCGTAGAAATAATAACCCTTAGTTTCCTTAGGGTAACCGACAAAGATACATTTGTCAGATCTGCTCTCTAGTTTCCCAGAGGCGAGCTTTTTGACATAAGCCTCGCAGCCCCAGATCCTGATAAATGTCAAGCTTGGCTGTTTCCCATACCATAACTCATATGGCGTCTTTGAAACTGCCTTGGATGGCACTCGGTTTAGTACCTTTGCAGCTGTTTCCAGTGCAAAACCCCAAAAGGAGTATGGAAGAGTAGCCTGACTCATCATAGAACGAACCATATCAAGTAGCGTTCTATTTCTCCTTTCGGACACACCATTCCATTGCGGTGTTCCTGGTGGAGTGAGCTGTGAGATAATCCCACACTCCTTTAGATAGTCAGTAAACGTATGACTTAGGTATTCACCACCTCGATCTGAGCGAAGTGCCTTGATATTACGGCCTAGCTGATTCTGTACTTCATTTTTGAACTCTTTGAACTTGTCAAAAGATTCACTCTTATGTCTCATCAGATAGACATACCCATACCTACTGAAATCATCAGTAAAGGTAATGAAGTACTGATAGCCACCTCTGGCATGTTTACCAAATGGCCCACACACATCACTGTGTATAAGGTCAAGTAAACTTGAAGCCCTTTGACCTTTGTGAGGAAAAGGTGACTTCGTCATTTTACCCATCAAACAAGCTTTGCATGTATCAATCTCCTTATAGGAGAATGATCCCAGCAGTCCATAATCATGCAACCGCTTAATGCGTTTCTCGTTAATATGGCCTAAACGACTATGCCATAGCAAGGTGCTGTCATCAGCATACTTGGCTTTCTTAATATCAATTTGCTGTATCGAACATTCCATGTCCAACATGTATAACCCATTGTTAATTGAACCAGTTGCATAAACAATATTATCAAAAGACAAAATACACTTTGAAATATTGCATTCAAAGGAAAATCCCTTCCTGACAAGAGCAGGAATGGAGATAATATTTTTAGTTATACTGGGAACAAAATAACAATTGTCTAGTTCCAATACAAATCCAGATGGTAAAGAAATAAAGTAGTCTCCTACAGCAACAGCAGCAACCCGTGCCCCGTTTCCAACGCGTAGGTCCACCTCATGCTGTCCCTGTTGGGGTATGCCCTTAAGGCTAATGTTTGAGGCCTTTGGGATTGTAAAAGTATCATGTAATAAACTCTTGTGTTTATAAAGGCATGGTTGTTATTCAGATTGTTACCTTGTCTGCTGTAATAAGTGTACTTCTGAATAATGTCTCAAAGCTGTTCAGCTAGGCTGACAGGCTATAAGTCCTTAGTCGAGATATCTTGGTGAACTGAGACAGCCTTGATATGATTGAGACTAATATGAGTGCTAATCTTATAGGATGCTTCGAGCATGGGATAAGATGTAGACTCATAGGTACATTGGATGTACTGGACAGACCCTACTGGGATATTCCATTGCTTGTCACGATGTGAATGATCCCTGTAAGCAGCAAGTGGCACATGTCCTCTGACTTGAGATCACTTGTGTTTCTAAATGATGATTGTCATTGTCTTGAGGTAGTTCAATATCATTTGAAACATAATGATTATAGACTATCTTGGATGGTGAGCTTGAGTCAGGTTAGGGCACTTGTGATAGATATAGGATTGCTGTCTCCTTGTTCAAGGAGTGTGATGTTCTAAGGGGCCCCCCCTATATGAGATGATTGAGGAAGTGTATGGCCATACCCAGATGACTATGTTCATCTGATCTAATGATGCTCATCGTATTGGAGTTACAGGCTTGACATGCTTGTCCAATAAGAACGTCCAGTGGCAAAGGATACATGTATGCCTTGTGAGTTTGATTCACACTTGTGCTATGGTTTGGGAGTAGTCTTGGAAGACTCTTTCCTTTATATCGGGAGACAGTGATGTGTTGCTAGATACCCCTCACTGATCGTGATAACGTAAGTTATCGTTACCGACATTTAGAGGAAACCCTCAGGGTCGCACAATTTGGTGATATGGCTTACTTGAGTCAGATCGTATGGACTGAATTCTTTGAGTTCAGATTAGAGGGATTTAATCTCTGATTGTAAGTGAGATCTGGTCTGATCATGTTTGATTGATTAGGACTTGAGATCGGTAAGCTTCGATCGAGAGAGATGATGCTAGATCGAAGAGATCAGGGGCATCAGGAGATGAATGGTTAGATCATGAGCCTTGGGGTTCGATTTGGTCTAGACCAAGTGGCTTGAGCTATTTCGGTTTGGTTTGAAGAACCAAAGTCGATTTGACGTTATTGGATTGAACCGGTTCACAAAGGTGAACGCTTGGTTCAATGTCAATAGGCGTTTTAGGGTTGGTTTAAACGCATGGCTTGATTGTCTTCCATTTATGGTAAGTAATCAAACCGGTTTTTGCTCCAACGCCAAAAACGCATATGCGTTTTGCTCTTTGCTTCAACGCCTAGCTCTTTGGTTGGGCGATCGGAAAAAAGAGAGGAGCTTTGGCAAGAGGAGCTCTCGGCCAAGAGGGAATCATCTCATCACCCCCTTTCCATTCGACAAAAGAAAAAGCTTGGGTGTCTTGCTAGCACAAGGGACCGCAAGGAGTAAGCATCTTCATCTTGTGTGTGAACTTGTGGAGGAGATCTAATTTGTTCTCTTCATCCAAGCCGACTTCCAAGCATATGGCGTTGGTATGAATTTCCCTCTCAATCTATTCAATCGGTTATAGTTGAACATATGGCATGCAAATGATCTTAAACCCTTGCTTCCGCTAGCATATTTTTCATTAGCGCCATGACTAGGGTTTTTGCCCCCCTTGTTTAAGGGGTTTCTTCAATTGGTATCAGAGGGTGGCTCTATGCATGCTATTATGTTTGCTGATGTGATCCATACATGTTGCGCTTACTTGATGATTTTGCGCTTACTTGATGATTTTGCGCTTACTTGATGATTTGGTTACATGAACTTTGCGCTTGTGTGATGGTAACATGAAGTTTGCGCTCCCCCTTGAAGGGGACCCCCTAAAGTTTGCGCTCCCCCTTGAAGGGGACCCCCTAAAGTTTGTGCTCCCCCTTGAAGGGGACCCCCTTAGATCTAAGGGTTATCAACATAAATGAAGCATGTTGTTTGATTGTTTGCGCTTGATCTATATGTTTTATAAAACTTACATCTTGCGCGGCTGATTAGATCTAAGGTGCTCCTACCATAAATCCTTAGATGGGTTGATGGGGTTGAAAGCATCTTCTAGGTTAGATCCAACTAGTCTGATCAGACCATCTGACAGCCTAGATGGGTTGACTTGATAGCACCTGTGCGCAAGCACGAGGTGGCTATAGGTCGACTGCATCCAAGGCGTGTAGCGAGGTCTGGTTGAGACAACTTCTGAACACACTTGAGTTAGGCCCGGGGTCACACCCGCTTGCCAAAACTCATGATGGTGGTTCAGCCCTTGGCGCATGCATGGTTGACCATTAGGTCAACTCGGGTCAGTTAGGACTCGGTGCATGCAAGGGGAAAGGATCTAACTAGATGGATGAGTGGATCCCCATCAATGGACCATTGTAAGGTTATAGGGCTCATAAGGAAATTAAAATTGATGCCATGGGTTTTTTCAAAATTTTAATTTCATGAATGGATCACATGTTGATTGATGCCTATGCTTGTTTATTTAATCTTATGTGGGTTGCCCTAATGTGTGCTGTGCTGGGGCCTGCGTGCCTGGTAAATTATAAGTTAATATTATTGTGATCTGCGAATCACTTTTTCATTAATTTATTGTATAATTGACCTGCGAGTCAAAGCTTGTCTAGATAGATCAAATTGTGTTTGATTAGACAAGAGCACAAAGGCACACATCCAAGAGGGGCATTCACCTGGTGGTGCACCTGAGGTGCTCTTGGCGCTAGGGCACTGGGTTGGACCAGATGAGATGCAATGGAGCTCAAGTGAAGACTTAAGTAAAATTAAGGTCTTACTAGGGTTCATGGGCTTTTTACCACATAAGATCATGCTTTCTATTTATTATTTAAATAATTAGAATTGCATGTTTATGTTTATCTTCTGCTATAGCCATAGAATATGCCTGATAGTAAGAAGATAAAAAGACCGTTAAAATCCAACGCTAATATATCAAGCTCGTAAGCCTTCTGACGCGAAACCTCACCGTTCTGACTATCGTTGGAGCCGTGTTGAACCCACTCAGTGGGCACGTCCATCTATCTTCAGACGGTGCTGGATTACACCTGCGTGTTACAGAGCAGGGATTTATCCCTTCTCGTTGCTCAGCATAGCACGTGGTGGTCCAGGGAGTAGGTCAGGTCAGCTTGACCATGTAGTCTACATATGTGGCGCATATGGTAGCACATGGAGGCAGCCATCTGTGGGATCAGAGACTGTGTTGTACCAACTCAGTTGGCACAGTCTGCTGGATTGCCCAGATGAAGGGGAATCGCACGGGTTGGCGATTGGCTGGGACAGCCTACCAGAAATTAGTGCTTGTCATCTCTGTGCATCTTATCTCGCCTGAGCGGGATGCGGAGACCAAGTATGAAATCTGGATCCCATCTCACTAAAAGAGTGTTACTCTTTCGGACTGCTTACTGGATTTTTCAGTCAGACAAAATAGTGAGAAAAGAATCTTTCTTAAGTCCTGGATTGATTCTGAACATTGATACTAACCTTGCTGTTCTTGCTTGTTGTAGATTCCTGCAGCAACGAACACCATGAGCTTCAATGTGCGATCCCTACTGGAAAGGGAGAAGTTTGCTGGGCCGAACTTCTCTGACTGGTTTGGACACCTTAAGATCGTTCTTAAGGCAGAGAGGAAACTGTATGTCCTCGAGACGGCAATACCGCCGCAGCCCGCTCCGAACGCCGCAAGGGCGGTTCGGGATGCCTACGAAAAGCACGTCAATGATAGCATTGATGTCGCTTGCGTGATGCTAGCGTCTATGACGCCACCGCTGCAGCGTCAGCATGAGGATATGTCGGCTATAGAGATTATAGCGAACCTCAAGATGCTGTATGCTGCACAGGCGAGGACTGAGCGCTATAATCTGACGAAGCTCTTCTTTCAGAGCAAACAGGCTGAAGGGAGCCCAGTGGGAGCTCACGTGCTCAAGATGATTGGGCACAAGGAGGCTCTAGAGAAACTGGGGCATACCATCAACCAGGAGCTTGCTGTAGATATTATTCTGCAGTCTCTCCCGCCTTCTTTCGATGCGTTCATCATTAACTTTAATATGAACAAAATCGATTGTACGCCGGCAGAGCTGCTGAATATGCTCTTGACTACTGAGGAAACTCTGAAGGGTAAGCCTTCAACCTCTGTCTTGATGGTTCCTTCTAGGAACAAGAAGAAGGGGAAGAAGGGCAGGGCCCCTGTCAAGAATTACAGCAAGGCTCTGAAACAGAAGGTGAAGCGGTCGAAGGATAACAGGTGTTTCCACTGTGGCCAGCTGGGTCACTGGAAAAAGGACTGCAAAGCGCTCCAAGGAGATAAGAGGGGAAGCATTGCTTCTGGCTCAGGTATATACGTGACGGAAGTCATGGTTTCATCTTCTTCTATATCATGGGTGTTGGACACTCCATGTGGAGTTCACATTTGTTCAAATGTGCAGGAACTCAAGAGAAGAAGGCAGGTGGGACAGCATGAGGTAGACCTACGAGTTGGAAACGGGGCACGGGTTGCTGCTGTTGCTGTAGGAGACTATTTCATTTCTTTACCATCTGGCATTGTATTGGAATTAAACAATTGTTATTTTGTACCCAGTATTACCAAGAATATTATCTCTATTCCTGCTCTTGTCAGGAAAGGATTTGCCTTTGAATGCAAGATTTCAAAGTGTGTTTTAACTTATGATAATATTGTGTATGCGACTGGTTCAATTAACAATGGGTTATTCATGTTGGACATGGAACATTCTATACAAAACATTGATAACAAGAAAGCCAAGTATGCTGATCACAGCACCTTGCTATGGCATAGTCGTTTAGGCCATATTAACAAGAAACGCATTAAGCGGTTGCATGATCATGGACTGCTGGGATCATTCTCCTGTGAGGAGATTGATACATGCAAAGCTTGTTTGATGGGTAAAATGACGAAGTCACCTTTTCCTCATAAAGGTCAAAGGGCTTCAGGTTTACTTGACCTTATACACAGTGATGTGTGTGGGCCATTTAGTAAACATGCCAGAGGTGGCTATCAGTACTTCATTACCTTTACTGATGATTTCAGTAGGTATGGGTATGTCTATTTAATGAGACATAAAAGTGAATCTTTTGACAAGTTCAAAGAGTTCAAAAATGAAGTACAAAATCAGTTAGGCCGAAATATCAAGGCACTTCGTTCTGATCGAGGTGGAGAATACCTAAGTCATACGTTTACTGACTATCTGAAGGAGTGTGGGATTATCTCACAGCTCACTCCGCCAGGAACACCGCAGTGGAATGGTGTGTCCGAGAGGAGAAATAGAACGTTACTTGATATGGTTCGTTCTATGATGAGTCAGGCTACTCTACCATACTCCTTTTGGGGTTTTGCACTGGAAACAGCTGCAAAAGTACTAAACCGAGTGCCATCCAAGGCAGTTTCAAAGACGCCATATGAATTATGGTATGGGAAACAGCCTAGCTTGACATTTATCAGGATCTGGGGTTGCGAGGCTTATGTCAAAAAGCTCGCCTCTGGGAAACTAGAGAGCAGATCTGACAAATGCATCTTTGTCGGTTACCCTAAGGAAACTAAGGGTTATTATTTCTTCGATCCCAAGGAGAACAAGGTATTTGTTGCTCGGACGGCCATATTTCTTGAGAAGGAATTTCTTCTGCAAGAGGCCAGTGGGAGAGAAATAAAGCTGGATGAGATTCCAGAAGAAGGACAAAGTAGTCAAGCACAGATGGATGAGCCTGAGCCGGTAGATCAGGTTATTGAACAACCTGAGGCTCAAATATCACGGGAACCGCGAAGATCGGGAAGGATCCGTCGACAGCCTGAGCGCTATGACGGAGTCTACATCATTGATAATGATGAACCCCTCACTTATGCGGATGCGGTCAGTGGACCGGAGTCAGCTAGATGGCTTGAAGCTATGCGAGCCGAAATGGACTCCATGTCAGATAACCAAGTCTGGGATTTGGTTGATCCGCCTCCGGGAGTAATCCCTATAGGCTGTAAATGGATCTTCAAGAAGAAGATTGACATGGATGGTAACGTGGTTACCTATAAAGGCAGGCTAGTTGCGAAAGGTTTCAAACAAATCTACGGGATAGATTATGATGAAACTTTCTCACCTGTAGCCATGTTTAAGTCTATTCGGATTCTTTTCGCGATAGCTGCATATTGTGATTATGAGATCTGGCAGATGGATGTGAAGACAGCTTTCCTTAATGGAAATCTGGATGAGGATGTGTTTATGACACAACCTGAGGGTTTCACTAATCCAGCAGATCGGCATAAAATATGCAAGTTAAAGAAGTCCATTTATGGACTGAAGCAAGCATCAAGAAGCTGGAATATTCGTTTTGATGAATCAATCTCTGAGTTTGGATTCATCAAGAACAAGGATGACCCGTGTGTATATAAGAGGTTTAGTGGGAGCGTGATTACATTCCTAATCCTCTACGTCGATGATATCTTGATCATTGGAAATGATATTCCTGAACTGCATGCGGTTAAAGCATGGTTAGGAAAATGTTTCCAGATGAAAGATCTAGGAGAAGCAGCCTATGTGTTAGGTGTGAAGATCTACCGGGATAGATCTAAGAGGCTTCTCGGGTTGTGCCAGAGTACTTACATCGATAAGGTCCTGGAGAGATTCCATTTAGAGAATTCTAAACGTGGATATCTTCCAGTCAGACATGGTCTGAATCTTTCGAAGAGTCAGTGTCCACAAACACAGACTGAGAAAGATGAAATGGACAATACGCCTTATGCTTCGGCTATTGGGTCCATCATGTATGCGATGTTGTGTACTCGCCCAGACGTCGCTTACGGGTTAAGCGTGACCAGTCGATTCCAAAGTAATCCAGGTTTGGCGCACTGGATTGCGGTCAAGAACATTTTAAAATATCTGCGGAGGACCAAAGATATGTTCTTGATATATGGTGGTCAGGAAGAACTCAGTATAGAGGGATATACTGACGCTTCGTTCCAGTCGGACCAGGATGATTTCCGATCGCAATCAGGCTATGTTTTTAGCTTGAATGGTGGAGCAGTGGTGTGGAAGAGTTTCAAACAGGCAACTGTTGCTGATTCCACAACAGAAGCCGAGTATGTTGCAGCCTCGGAAGCATCCAAGGAGGCAGTGTGGATTCGTAAGTTCGTGAGAGAACTTGGTGTCGTTCCTTCGAGTGCAGATCCTTTGGTTATCTTCTGTGATAACACTGGAGCAATCGCACAAGCAAAGGAACCACGGTCGCACCAGAAGTCCAAGCACATACAGAGACGGTTTCACTTGATCCGGGAGATCATTGATCGAGGCGAGATCAAAATATGCAAGGTTCATACAGATGACAATCTGGCAGACCCACTTACCAAGCCTCTGGCGCAGCAGAAGCATGAGAAGCACTGTAATAATATGGGTTTGAGATTTCTCAACCATTAGATTAAGTGCAAGTGGGAGATTGTTGGGGTATGCCCTTAAGGCTAATGTTTGAGGCCTTTGGGATTGTAAAAGTATCATGTAATAAACTCTTGTGTTTATAAAGGCATGGTTGTTATTCAGATTGTTACCTTGTCTGCTGTAATAAGTGTACTTCTGAATAATGTCTCAAAGCTGTTCAGCTAGGCTGACAGGCTATAAGTCCTTAGTCGAGATATCTTGGTGAACTGAGACAGCCTTGATATGATTGAGACTAATATGAGTGCTAATCTTATAGGATGCTTCGAGCATGGGATAAGATGTAGACTCATAGGTACATTGGATGTACTGGACAGACCCTACTGGGATATTCCATTGCTTGTCACGATGTGAATGATCCCTGTAAGCAGCAAGTGGCACATGTCCTCTGACTTGAGATCACTTGTGTTTCTAAATGATGATTGTCATTGTCTTGAGGTAGTTCAATATCATTTGAAACATAATGATTATAGACTATCTTGGATGGTGAGCTTGAGTCAGGTTAGGGCACTTGTGATAGATATAGGATTGCCGTCTCCTTGTTCAAGGAGTGTGATGTTCTAAGGGGCCCCCCCCTATATGAGATGATTGAGGAAGTGTATGGCCATACCCAGATGACTATGTTCATCTGATCTAATCATGCTCATCGTATTGGAGTTACAGGCTTGACATGCTTGTCCAATAAGAACGTCCAGTGGCAAAGGATACATGTATGCCTTGTGAGTTTGATTCACACTTGTGCTATGGTTTGGGAGTAGTCTTGGAAGACTCTTTCCTTTATATCGGGAGACAGTGATGTGTTGCTAGATACCCCTCACTGATCGTGATAACGTAAGTTATCGTTACCGACATTTAGAGGAAACCCTCAGGGTCGCACAATTTGGTGATATGGCTTACTTGAGTCAGATCGTATGGACTGAATTCTTTGAGTTCAGATTAGAGGGATTTAATCTCTGATTGTAAGTGAGATCTGGTCTGATCATGTTTGATTGATTAGGACTTGAGATCGGTAAGCTTCGATCGAGAGAGATGATGCTAGATCGAAGAGATCAGGGGCATCAGGAGATGAATGGTTAGATCATGAGCCTTGGGGTTCGATTTGGTCTAGACCAAGTGGCTTGAGCTATTTCGGTTTGGTTTGAAGAACCAAAGTCGATTTGACGTTATTGGATTGAACCGGTTCACAAAGGTGAACGCTTGGTTCAATGTCAATAGGCGTTTTAGGGTTGGTTTAAACGCATGGCTTGATTGTCTTCCATTTATGGTAAGTAATCAAACCGGTTTTTGCTCCAACGCCAAAAACGCATATGCGTTTTGCTCTTTGCTTCAACGCCTAGCTCTTTGGTTGGGCGATCGGAAAAAAGAGAGGAGCTTTGGCAAGAGGAGCTCTCGGCCAAGAGGGAATCATCTCATCACCCCCCTTTCCATTCGACAAAAGAAAAAGCTTGGGTGTCTTGCTAGCACAAGGGACCGCAAGGAGTAAGCATCTTCATCTTGTGTGTGAACTTGTGGAGGAGATCTAATTTGTTCTCTTCATCCAAGCCGACTTCCAAGCATATGGCGTTGGTATGAATTTCCCTCTCAATCTATTCAATCGGTTATAGTTGAACATATGGCATGCAAATGATCTTAAACCCTTGCTTCCGCTAGCATATTTTTCATTAGCGCCATGACTAGGGTTTTTGCCCCCCTTGTTTAAGGGGTTTCTTCAGTCCCACCTGTCTTCTTCTCTTGAGTTCCTGTACATTTGAACAAATGTGAACTCCACATGCAGTGTCCAACACCCATGATATCGAAGAAGAAAACATGACCTCAGTCACGAATATACCTGAGCCAGAAGCGAAGCTTCCCCTCTTATCTCCTTGGAGCGCTTTACAGTCCTTTTTCCAGTGACCCAGCTGGCCACAGTGGAAACACCTGTATTCCTTAGACCGCTTAACCTTCTGCTTCAGAGCCTTGCTGTAATTCTTGACCGGGGCCTTGCCCTTCTTCCCCTTCTTCTTGTTCCTTGAAGGAACCATCAAGACAGAGGTCGAAGGCTTACCCTTCAGAGTCTCCTCAGTGGTCAAGAGCATATTCAGCAGCTCTGCCGGAGTACAATCGATTTTGTTCATATTAAAATTAATAATGAACGCGTCGAATGATGGCGGGAGAGACTGCAGAATAATGTCCACAGCAAGCTCCTGGTTGATGGTGTGCCCCAGTTTCTCCAGAGCCTCCTTGTGCCCAATCATCTTGAGCACGTGAGCTCCCACTGGGCTCCCTTCAGCCAGTTTGCTCTGAAAGAAGAGCTTAGTCAAATTATAGCGTTCAGTCCTCGCCTGTGCAGCATACAGCATCTTGAGGTTTGCTATAATCTGTATAGCTGACATATCCTCATGCTGACGCTGCAGCGGTGGCGTCATAGACGCTAGCATCAGGCAAGCGACATCAATGCTATCATTGACGTGCTTTTCATAGGCTTCCCGAACCGCCCTTGCGGCGTTCGGAGCGGGCTGCGGCGGTATCGCCGTCTCGAGGACATACAGTTTCCTCTCTGCCTTAAGAACGATCTTAAGGTGTCCAAACCAGTCAGAGAAGTTTGGCCCAGCAAACTTCTCCCTTTCCAGTAGGGATCGCACATTGAAGTTCATGGTGTTCGTTGCTGCAGGTATCTACAACAATGCAAGAACAGCAAGGTCAGTATCAATGTATAAGAATCAATCAGGACTTAAGAAAGATTCTTTTTCTCACTATTTTCTCTGGCTTGAAAAATCCAGCAAAACAGCCCGAAAGAGTAGAACTCTTTTAGTGAGATGGGATCCAGATTTCACACTTGGTCTCCGCGTCCCGCTCAGGCGAGATAAGATGCACAGAGAGTACAAGCACTAATCTCTGGTAGGCAGTCCCTGCCAATCGCCAACCCGTGCGATTCCCCTTCATCTGGGCAATCCAGCAGACTGTGCCAACTGAGTTGGTACAACACAGTCTCTGACCCCACAGATGGCTGCCTCCATGTGCTACCATATGCGCCACATATGTAGGCTACACGGTCAAGCTGACCCGACCTACTCCCTGGACCACCATGTGCTATGCTGAGCAACGAGAAGGGATAAATCCCTACTCTGTAACACACAGGTGTAATCCCGCACCGTCTGAAGATAGATGGACGTGCCCACTGAGTGGGTACAACACGGCTCCAACGATAATCAGAACAGTGAGGTTTCGCATCAGAAGGCTTACGAGCTTGATATTTTAGCGTTGGATTTTAACGGTCTTTTATCTTCTTGCCTATCATGCAATTCCTATGGTGATAGCAGAAGATAATTTAATCATGCAATTCTAATATGTAAACAATAAAAGAAAGCATGAATCTTATGTGGTAAAAGCCCATAGCCCTAGTGAGACCTTAACCTAACTTAAGTCTTCACTTGCTCTTCATGGGTCTTTAGCTGCTCATCAGGACCAAACCAGGGCCCAAGCGCCATCTGCAGGTCTGGTGCGCCCACCAGGAATATGCGCCAGGTCCTAGGGTCGAACCCTAGACCTCCCACCTGGTCAAGCCACTGCTGCATGCGCCTCTGCCAAGTGTGCTCTGTGCTCTTGTCTAATTAAATTACAAATTTAACTATCTAGACAAGATTGACATGCAGGTCAATAACATTTTATAAATTAAAGCAATGTGATGCGCAGATCACAATAATTAATTTACAAATTTAACTCCCAGGCACGCAGGCCCCAGCACAGCACACAAATAATAACGGGCAGCCCACATAAGACTAAATAGACACACATATGCATCAATCAACAACCATGTGATCCATCATAAAAATTAAAATTTTTGAAAACCCCATAGGATCAATTTTAATTTTCCTTATTTGCCCTACAACCTTACAACGGTCCATTACTAGGGATCCACTCATCCAACCTAGTCAGATCCACTGCCCTTGCATGCACCAAGTCTTAACTGACTTGCGTCGACCATAAGGTCAACTATGCATGCGCCAGGGCTGAACATCCACACTGAGGTCTGGCAAACGGGCGTGACCCCGGGCCTAACTCAGGTGCGTTCATTAATCGTCTCAATCAGACATCGCTACACGCCTGTCTGCAGTCGACCTATAGCCACCATAGGCTTGCGCCAAGGTGCTATCTGGTCGACCCATTCAGGCTGTCAGATAGTCTGATCAGACTGTTGGATCTAAACTAGGGGTGACTTCAACCCTAATAACCCGTCTAAGGGTTTATAGCAGGGCCTTAGATCTAGTGTTAGGCGCGCATGTAAATTAGGGTTTTTAAGAAAAACACAAAGCATGCGCTAACAACAATGCGCCAATGATAACATACTTCAAGTTTCGCATGTACAAAAACTTAAAGAAAAACGCATGTAAACGAGATCTAAGCATGTACACGCAAACATGGATCACATAAGGCATCAAGCAATCAAAATAACATACATTAACTTGGCTCTGATACCAATTGAAAGTGCCCCTTAGATTAGGGGGGTCCCCTTCTTGAGGGAGCAAAAACCCTAAAGTGATGGCGCATAAAATTTTGACTTGCGGAAACTAGGGTTTAAAGGATCGACTTGCATGTTAAAAGATCAACTTAATGAAAAGCTATTCAAGATGATGCAAAACGATCATACCATCGCCATGGAGTAGATGTCGCCTTGGAAGCTAAAGTCGCAAGTGCCACTTCTCCAAAGTCTCGCACACAAGAGGATGAAGGCAAACTCTTTGTTGCTCCTTGTGCTAGCAAGGGTTCAAAGAATCCTTGATCGAATGAGAAAGGGATGGAGATCTTTTCTCTTGGCCGAATCCTCCTCAACCTTCAAGCGTCGCCACACACCACGAGAGTCGAGAGGAAAAATCAGTTCAAGTGGCAAGAATAGAGATTACTCTAATCGGACGAGAGCCCCCCACCAAGTGGAGATCATGGTTACTAAAAATAGTAACCACTCACCGCCCCATATGTTCACGCCAAGTGAACTTGTCGCCAAGCCTTGAACCATGCGCTCATTCCATGAGCGGTTCATTTCGATTTGGTCCAAGACCAATAAATCCAAGTATTATGGTCTAGATCTTAAATAAACCCTAAGGTTCCCGATCTAACCGTCGATCTCCTTGATGCTCCTGATCTGACCGATCTGGCATCTATTCTCTCGATCGAAGCTTACCGATCTCAAGCTCTAATCAATCAAACATGATCAGACCAGATCTCACTCACAATCAGAGATTAAATCCCTTTAAACTGAACCTGAACAATTCAGTCCACACGATCTGACTTAAGTAAGCCATATCATCAAATTGTGCGACCCTGAGGGTTTCCTTTAAATGTCGGTAACGATAATTCTCATTATCACGATCAGTGAGGGGTATCTAGCAACACATCACTGTCTCCCGATATAGAGGAAAGAGTCTTCCAAGACTACACCCAAACCACAGCACAAGTGTGAATCATTTCACAAGGCATGCATATTTCCTTTGCCACTGGATGTTCTTATTGGACAAGCCTGTCAAGCTCGTAACTCCAATATGATGAGCATGATTAGATCAGATGAACACTGTCACCTGGGTATGGCCATACACTCTCTCAATCATCTCATCCAGGGGGCCCCTTTAGAACATCACACTCCTTAAACAAGGAGACGGCAATCCTATGTCTATCACTAGTGCCCTAACCTGACTCAAGCTCATCATCCAAGATAGTCTATAATCATTATGTTTCAAATGATATTGAACTACCTCAAAACAATGACAATCATCATTTAGAAACACAAGTGATCTCAAGTCAGAGGAAATGTGCCACTTGTTGCAATCAAGGAATATTCATATTGCGACAAACAATTGAACATCCTAGTAGGGTCTATCCAGTACATCCAATGTACCCATGAGTCTACATCTTATTCCATGCTCGAAGCATCCTATAAGATTAGACTACATATTAGTCTTATCCATATCAAGGTTGTCTCATGTTCACCAAGATACATCGACTAAGGACATAATAGCATATCAGCCTAGCTGAACAGCTTTTGAGACATTATTCAGAAGAACATATATAGCAGCAGACAATGTAGCTAACTGAATAACAACCATGCCTTTAAACATAACAGTTTATTACATGATACTGATACATTCCCATAGGCCTCAAACATTAGCCTTAAGGGCATACCCCAACAATGTTCTATACAAAATATTGATATTAAGAAAGCCAAGTTTGCTGATGACAGCACCTTGCTATGGCATAGTCGTTTAGGCCATATTAACAAGAAACGCATTAAGCGGTTGCATGATCATGGACTGCTGGGATCATTCTCCTGTGAGGAGCTTGATACATGCAAAGCTTGTTTAATGGGTAAAATGACGAAGGCCCCTTTTTCTAACAAAGGTCAAAGGGCTTCAGGTTTACTTGACCTCATTCACAGTGATGTGTGTGGGCCTTTTAGTAAACATGCCAGAGGTGGCTATTCATACTTCATTATCTTTAAAGTGTTAAGGGAACTTGTGAGGCTTAACCTCCCCCTTAGTTCTTGTTTTGTAATATGAATCCGTGGTATGTGCGGATCTCGTTTGTCTGTGTTTGCTTGTAATGATGCAACTCCTTCCATCAGAGTAGGACCGTTGAAGACCGAGACGTCACGATCCTTCTATTCTCAAGGATCGCACTGTGAGTATTTCTTCTAGTATTTTCGTTTCATAGTTTATGTTGGAGTATGCCCTTAAGGCTAATGTTTGAGGCCTTGGGATTATTTCAGTATCATGTATAAACTCTATGTTTATAAAGGCAATGGTTGTTATTCATGTTGTTACATTATCTGCTGCAATGTGTATACTTCTGAATAATGTCTCGATGCTGTTCAGCTAGGCTGATATGCAATATTGTCCTTAGTCGAGATATCTTGGTGAACATGAGACAGCCTTGATATGATTGAGACTAATATGTGTTCTAATCTTATAGGATGCTTCGAGCATGGAATAAGATGTAGACTCATGGGTACATTGGATGTACTGGACAGACCCTACTAGGATATTCAATTGTTTGTCACAATGTGAATAATCCTTGTATGCAAACAAGTAGCATGTGTCCTCTGACTTGAGATCACTTGTGTTTCTAAATGATGATTGGCATTGTTTTGAGGTAGTTCAATATCATTTGAAACATAATGATTATAGACTATTTTGGATAATGAGCATGAGTCATGTTAGGGCACTAGTGATAGATATAGGATTGCCGTCTCCTTGTTTTAGGAGTGTGATGTTCTGAAGGGGCCCCCTGGATGAGATGGTTGAGAAAGTGTATGGCCATACCCAGATGACTATGTTCATCTGATCTGATCACTCTCATCATATTGGAGTTACAGGCTTGACACGCTTGTCCAATAAGAACATCCAGTGGCAAAGGAAACATGTATGCCTAGTGAAGTGGATTCACACTTGTGCTGTTGTTTGGGTGTAGTCTTGGAAGACTCTTTCCTTTATATCGGGAGACAGTGATGTGTTGCTAGATACCCCTCACTGATCATGATAACGTGAGTTATCGTTACCGACATTTGAAGGAAACCCTTAGGGTCGCACAATTTGATGATATGGCTTACTTAAGTCAGATCGTGTGGACTGAATTGTTTTGGTTCAGTTTAAAGGGATTTAAACTCTGATTGTAAGTGAGATCAGGTCTGATCATGTTTGATTGATTAGGGTTTGAGATCGGTAAGCTTCGATCGAGAGTGTTGATGCTAGATCGGTGAGATCAAGAACATCAAGAGATGAACGGTTAGATCTTGAACCATTTGGTTCAATGAGATCTAGACCATGGCTTGGGCTGATTTGATTTGGTTTTTGAACCAAAGGCAATTGGATCGAATTGATTTGAACCGGTTCACATGAGTGAACGCATGGTTCAAAGCTTGTAGGCGTTTTGGTCGGTTTTGATGTCGTGGGCGCATGGCTACATGTCTTTCTATTTTTTGAAAGTCATAAACGCCACTTTCCTCAATGCCTCAACGCCTCAATGCTCGCTTCTTCCTCTTGACGCCCCCTCTCTCGTGTAGAGAAGGTCTTCACGCCTTGAAGAGGATTCGGCCAAGCTAGAGCTCTCATCCTATTCCCTTCCATTCGACAAGGATACTTTGAAGAGTTTTTTGCTAGCACAAAGGATTCAAAGGAGCAAGTCATCTTCACCTTGTGTGCGTCACTTTTGGAGAAGAAGCACACGCATCTTTCTCTTCCAAGTCGCCATCTAAGCAATGGCAATGGTATGAATCCTTTTCATCTATATAAGGTATTGAAAGTGTTGGAGTATGCCCTTAAGGCTAATGTTTGAGGCCTTTGGGATTGTAATAGTATCATGTAATAAACTCTTATGTTTATAAAAGGCATGGTTATTATTCAGCTTGTTACCTTGTCTGCTGTAATAAGTGTACTTCTGAATAATGTCTCAAAGCTGTTCAGCTAGGCTGACAGGCTATAAGTCCTTAGTCGAGATATCTTGGAGAACATGAGACAGCCTTGATATAATAGAGACTAATATGAGTGCTAATCTTATAGGATGCTTCGAGCATGGAATAAGATGTAGACTCATGGGTACATTGGATGTACTGGACAGACCCTACTGGGATATTCCATTGCTTGTCACAATGTGAATGATCCTTGTAAGCAACAAGTGGCACATGTCCTCTGACTTGAGATCACTTGTGTTTCTAAATGAGGATTGTCATTGTCTTGAGCTAGTTCAATATCATTTGAGATATAATGATTATAGACTATCTTGGATGGTGAGCTTGAATCAGGTTAGGGCACTTGTGATAGATAAAGGATTGCCGTCTCCTTGTTTAAGGAGTGTGATGTTCTATAGGGCCACACTATATGAGATGATTGAGGAAGTGTATGGCCATACCCAGATGACTATGTTCATCTGATCTAATCATGCTCATCGTATTGGAGTTACAAGCTTGACATGCTTGTCCAATAAGAACATCCAGTGGCAAAGGACACATGTATGCCTTGTGAATTGAGTCACACTTGTGCTGTGTTTTGGGTGCAGTCTTGGAAGACTCTTTCCTTTATATCGGGAGACAGTGATGTGTTGCTAGATACCCCTCACTGATCGTGATAACGTAAGTTATCGTTACCGACATTTAAAGGAAACCCTCAGGGTCGCACAATTTGGTGATATGGCTTCCTTAAGTCAGATCGTGTGGACTGAATTGTTTTGGTTCAGTTTAAAGAGATTTAATCTCTGATTGTAAGTGAGATCTGGTCTGATCATGTTTGATTGATTAGAGCTTTAGATCGGTAAGCTTCGATCGAGAGAGATGATGCTAGATCGGTGCGATCAGAAGCGTCAGATGATGAAGGGTCAGATCTAGGACCTTGTGGTCTAATTTGGTCTAGACTTAATTCTGGGCTGATTTGGTTTCGAAATTGAACCAATGAAATTGAACCGGCTCATGGGTTGAGCGCTTGGTTCAAGAGGGAGAAGAGGTTGCGTTTGGTTCATGGAAACATGAACCATGAACGCCAACTCTTAATCGTTGCCATTTATGGAAAGTTCCATAAGCTAAACGCATATGCGTTCATGGCTTGATTACTCTCTAATGCTTTCGGTTTTGCTCTTTGGGCGTGGAGAAAACGGCTTGCTCTTGGAGAAGGCGTTGTTCTTGCGAAAAGAAGGAAGAGCTCTCGAAAAGAAGGCAGCGCTTTTCATCTAATCTCCTACACACGGTTGAAAGAGCTTGCCAATCTTGCTAGCACAAGACTTGCGCAAGGAGGAAGCTTTCATCCCTTGTGTGTGATTTCTTTGGAGAAGATCCCTTCGGTCTTTCTTCTTCCAAGCCGCACCATCTACATGGCTATGGTATGATCTTGTTCTTATCAATCTTTGATAGTTGAACAATTGGCATGCAAACGATTTTAAAACCCTTGCTTCCGCTTGCATCATTTTTCATTAGCGCCATGCTTAGGGTTTTTGCCCCCTTTATCTTTGGGGTTCCTACAATTGGTATCAGAGCTTGGCTCTTTGCATGCTATTTTGTTTGCTAATGTGATCCATACTTGTTGCGCCTACTTTGTTTACATGTTGGATGCGCTTACCTTGGTTTGGTTTCATGAAAGTTCCGCTTGTATCATGGCTTCATGAAGGTTGCGCATGTATCATTTGATGACATGTAGTTTGCGCTCCCCCTTGAAGGGGACTCCCTGAAGTTTGCGCTCCCCCTTGAAGGGGACCCCCTTAGATCTAAGGGTTATCAAGCATGTTGTTTGTTTGTTTGCGCATGTACTAGATGTTTTTAAAAACAAACTTACATCTTGCGCGCATGATTAGATCTAAGGTGTCCCTACAATAAACCCTTAGATGGGTTGATGGGGTTGAAGTCACCACTAGGTTAGATCCAAGTCTGATCAGACCATCTGACAGCTCAGATGGGTTGACCCAATAGCACCTATGCGCAAGCACAAGGTGGCTATAGGTTGACTGCATCTAGGGCGTGTAGCGAGGTCTGGTTGAGACAACTACTGAACGCACTTGAGTTAGGCCCGGGGTCACACCCGCTTGCCAAAACTCATGGGGTGGTTCAGCCCTTGGGGCATGCATGGTTGACCATTAGGTCAACTCGGGTCAGTTAGGACTCGGTGCATGCAAGGGCAAAGGATCTAGCTAGATGGATGAGTGGATCCCCATCAATGGACCATTGTAAGGTTATAGGGATCATAAGGAAATTAAAATTGATGCCATGGGGTTTTTCAAAACTTTAATTTCAAAATGATTGGATCACATGTTGATTGAACCATTTGCTTGTTTATTTAGTCTTATGTGGGTTGCCCTATTGTGTGCTGTGCTGGGGCCTGCGTGCCTGGATTTAAAATTGTAAATTAATTTGTGATCTGCGAATCACATTGTACTTAATTTATAATATATAGTTGACCTGCGAGTCAACCTTGTCTAGATAGATCAAATGTATTTGATTAGACAAGAGCAAAGGCACACATCCCAAAGTGGCATTCAGCTGGTAACGCACCTGAGGTGCTCTTGGCGCTAGGGCCCTAGGTTGGACCAGATGAGATGCCAAGGAGCTCAAGTGAAGACTTAAGTAAATTAAGGTCTTACTAGGGTTCATGGGCTTTTACCACATAAGATCATGCTTTCTTCTTATTGCTTATAATTAGAATTGCATGTTTAAGTTTATCTTCTGCTATCACCATAGGACTTGCATGATAGTTAAGAAGATAAAAGACCGATAAAATCCAACGCTAATATATCAAGCTCGTAAGCCTTCTGACGCGAAACCTCACCTTTCTGATTATCGTTGGAGCCGTGTTGAACCCACTCAGTGGGCACGTCCATCTATCTTCAGACGGTGCTGGATTTCACCTGCGTGTTACAGAGTTGGGATTTATCCCCTCTCGTTGCTCAGCATAGCACGTGGTGGTCCAGGGAGTAGGTCAGGTCAGCTTGACCATGTTGGCTACATATGTGGCGCATATGGTAGCACATGGAGGCAGCCATCTCTGGGATCAGAGACTGTGTTGTACCAACTCAGTTGGCACAGTCTGCTGGATCGCCAAGATGAAGGGGAATCGCACGGGTTGGCGATTGGCTGGGACAGCCTACCAGAAATTAGTGCTTGTTATCTCTGTGCATCTTATCTCGCCTGAGCGGGACGCGGAGACCAAGTATGAAATCTGGATCCCACCTCACTAAAAGAGTATTACTCTTTCGGACTGTTTACTGGATTTTTCAGTCAGACAAAATAGTGAGAAAAGAATCTTTCTTAAGTCCTGGATTGATTCTAAACATTGATACTGACCTTGCTGTTCTTGCTTGTTGTAGATTCCTGCAGCAACGAACACCATGAGCTTCAATGTGCGATCCCTACTGGAAAGGGAGAAGTTTGCTGGGCCGAACTTCTCTGACTGGTTCGGACACCTTAAGATTGTTCTTAAGGCAGAGAGGAAACTGTATGTCCTCGAGACGGCGATACCGCCGCAGCCCGCTCCGAACGCCGCAAGGGCGGTTCGGGAAGCCTACGAAAAGCACGTCAATGATAGCATTGATGTCGCTTGCCTGATGCTAGCGTCTATGACGCCACCGCTGCAGCGTCAGCATGAGGATATGTCAGCTATAGAGATTATAGCGAACCTCAAAATGCTGTATGCTGCACAGGCGAGGACTGAGCGCTATAATCTGACGAAGCTCTTCTTTCAGAGCAAACTGGCTGAGGGGAGCCCAGTGGGAGCTCACGTGCTCAAGATGATTGGGCACAAGGAGGCTCTAGATAAACTGGGGCATACCATCAACCAGGAGCTTGCTGTAGACATAATTCTACAGTCTCTTCCGCCTTCTTTCGATGCGTTCATCATTAACTATAATATGAACAAAATCGATTGTACGCCGGCAGAGCTGTTGAATATGCTCTTGACAACTGAGGAAACTCTGAAGGGTAAGCCTTCAACCTCTGTCTTAATAGTTCCTTCTAGGAACAAGAAGAAGGGGAAGAAGGGCAAGGCCCCTGTCAAGAATTACAGCAAGGCCCTGAAACAGAAGGTGAAGCGGTCGAAGGACAACAGGTGTTTCCACTGTGGCCAGCTGGGTCACTGGAAAAAGGACTGTAAAGCGCTCCAAGGAGATAAGAGGGGAAGCATCGCTTCTGGCTCAGGTATATATGTGACTGAGGTCATGTTATCTTCTTCTACTATATCATGGGTGTTGGACACCGCATGTGGAGTTCACATTTGTTCAAATGTGCAGGAACTCAAGAGAAGAAGGCAGGTGGGACAGCATGAGGTAGACCTACGAGTTGGAAACGGGGCACGGGTTGCTGCTGTTGCTGTAGGAGACTATTTCATTACTTTACCATCTGGCATTGTATTAGAATTAAACAATTGTTACTTTGTACCCAGTATTACCAAGAATATTATCTCTATTCCTGCTCTTGTCAGGAAAGGATTTGCCTTTGAATGCAAGATTTCAAAGTGTGTTTTGACTTATGATAATATTGTGTATGCGACTGGTTCAATTAACAATGGGTTATACATGTTGGACATGGAAAATTCTATACAAAACATTGATAATAAGAAAGCCAAGTATGCTGATGACAGCACCTTGTTATGGCATAGTCGTTTAGGCCATATAAACGAGAAGCGCATTAAGCGGTTGCATAATCATGGACTGCTGGGATCTTTCTCCTATGAGGAGATTGATACATGCAAAGCTTGTTTGATGGGTAAAATGACGAAGTCACCTTTTCTTCACAAAGGTCAAAGGGCTTCAGGTTTACTGGACCTTATACACAGTGATGTGTGTGGGCCTTTTAGTAAACAAGCCAGAGGTGGCTATCAGTACTTCATTACCTTTACTGATGATTTCAGTAGGTATGGGTATGTCTATTTAATGAGACATAAAAATGAATCTTTTGACAAGTTCAAAGAGTTCAAAAATGAAGTACAAAATCAGTTAGGCCGAAATATCAAGGCACTTCGTTCTGATCGAGGTGGTGAATACCTGAGTCATGCGTTTACTGACTATCTGAAAGAGTGTGGGATTATCTCACAGCTCACTCCGCCAGGAACACCGCAGTGGAATGGTGTGTCCGAGAGGAGAAATAGAACGTTACTTGATATGGTTCGTTCTATGATGAGTCAGGCTACTCTTCCATACTCCTTTTGGGGTTTTGCACTGGAAACAGCTGCAAAGGTACTAAACCGAGTGCCATCCAAGGCAGTTTCAAAGACGCCATATGAGTTATGGTATGGGAAACAGCCTAGCTTGACATTTATCAAGATCTGGGGTTGCGAGGCTTATGTCAAAAAGCTCGCCTCTGGGAAACTAGAGAGCAGATCTGACAAATGCATCTTTGTCGGTTACCCTAAGGAAACTAAGGGTTATTATTTCTTCGATCCCAAGGAGAACAAGGTTTTTGTTGCTCGGACGGCCATATTTCTTGAGAAGGAATTTCTTCTGCAAGAGGCCAGTGGGAGAGAAATAAAGCTGGATGAGAATCCAGAAGAAGGACAAAGTAGTCAAGCACAGTTGGATGAGCCTGAGCCGGTAGATCAGGTTATTGAACAACCTGAGGCTCAAAAATCACGGGAACCGCGAAGATCGGGTAGGATCCGTCGACGGCCTGAGCGCTATGACGGAGTCTACATCATTGATAATGATGAACCCCTAACTTATGCGGATGCGGTCAGTGGACCGGAGTCAGCTAGATGGCTTGAAGCTATGCGAGCCGAGATGGACTCCATGTCAGATAACCAAGTCTGGGATTTGGTTGATCCGCCTCCGGGAGTAATCCCTATAGGCTGTAAATGGATCTTCAAGAAGAAGATTGACATGGATGGTAACGTGGTTACCTATAAAGGCAGGCTAGTTGCGAAAGGTTTCAAACAAATCTACGGGTTAGATTATGATGAAACTTTCTCACCAGTAGCCATGTTTAAGTCTATTCGGATTCTTTTCGCGATAGCTGCATATTACGATTATGAGATCTGGCAGATGGATGTGAAGACAGCTTTCCTCAATGGAAATCTGGATGAGGATGTGTATATGACACAACCGGAAGGTTTCACTAGTCCATCAGATCGTCATAAAATATGCAAGTTAAAGAAGTCCATTTATGGACTGAAACAAGCATCAAGAAGCTGGAACATTCGTTTTGATGAATCAATCTCTGAGTTTGGTTTCATCAAGAACGAAGATGACCCGTGTGTATATAAGAGGTTTAGTGGGAGCGTGATTACATTCCTAATCCTCTACGTCGATGATATCTTAATCATTGGAAACGATATTCCTGAACTGCATGCTGTTAAGGCATGGTTAGGAAAATGTTTCCAGATGAAAGATCTAGGAGAAGCAGCCTATGTATTAGGTGTGAAGATCTACCGGGATAGATCTAAGAGGCTTCTCGGGCTGTGCCAGAGTACCTACATCGATAAGGTCCTGGAGAGATTCCATTTAGAGAATTCTAAACGTGGATATCTTCCAGTCAGACATGGTCTGAATCTTTCGAAGAGTCAGTGTCCACAAACACAGACTGAGAAAGATGAAATGGACAATACGCCTTATGCTTCGGCTATTGGGTCCATAATGTATGCGATGTTGTGTACTCGCCCAGACGTCGCTTACGGGTTAAGCGTGACCAGTCGATTCCAAAGTAATCCAGGTTTGGCGCACTGGATTGCGGTCAAGAACATTTTAAAATATCTGCGGAGGACCAAAGATATGTTCTTGATATATGGTGGTCAGGAAGAACTCAGTATAGAGGGATATACTGACGCTTCGTTCCAGTCAGACCAGGATGATTTCCGATCGCAATCAGGCTATGTTTTTAGCTTGAATGGTGGAGCAGTGGTGTGGAAAAGCTTCAAACAGTCTACTGTTGCTGATTCCACAACAGAAGCCGAGTATGTTGCAGCCTCGGAAGCATCCAAGGAGGCAGTGTGGATTCGTAAGTTCGTGAGAGAACTTGGTGTCGTTCCTTCGAGTGCAGATCCTTTGGTTATCTTCTGTGATAACACTGGAGCTATAGCACAAGCAAAGGAACCTCGGTCGCACCAGAAGTCCAAGCACATACAGAGACGGTTTCACTTGATCCGGGAGATCATTGATCGTGGCGAGATCAAGATTTGCAAGGTTCATACAGATGACAATCTGGCAGACCCGCTTACCAAGCCTCTGGCGCAGCAGAAGCATGAGAAGCACTGTAATAATATGGGTTTGAGATTTCTCAACCATTAGATTAAGTGCAAGTGGGAGATTGTTGGAGTATGCCCTTAAGGCTAATGTTTGAGGCCTTTGGGATTGTAATAGTATCATGTAATAAACTCTTATGTTTATAAAAGGCATGGTTATTATTCAGCTTGTTACCTTGTCTGCTGTAATAAGTGTACTTCTGAATAATGTCTCAAAGCTGTTCAGCTAGGCTGACAGGCTATAAGTCCTTAGTCGAGATATCTTGGAGAACATGAGACAGCCTTGATATAATAGAGACTAATATGAGTGCTAATCTTATAGGATGCTTCGAGCATGGAATAAGATGTAGACTCATGGGTACATTGGATGTACTGGACAGACCCTACTGGGATATTCCATTGCTTGTCACAATGTGAATGATCCTTGTAAGCAACAAGTGGCACATGTCCTCTGACTTGAGATCACTTGTGTTTCTAAATGAGGATTGTCATTGTCTTGAGCTAGTTCAATATCATTTGAGATATAATGATTATAGACTATCTTGGATGGTGAGCTTGAATCAGGTTAGGGCACTTGTGATAGATAAAGGATTGCCGTCTCCTTGTTTAAGGAGTGTGATGTTCTATAGGGCCACACTATATGAGATGATTGAGGAAGTGTATGGCCATACCCAGATGACTATGTTCATCTGATCTAATCATGCTCATCGTATTGGAGTTACAAGCTTGACATGCTTGTCCAATAAGAACATCCAGTGGCAAAGGACACATGTATGCCTTGTGAATTGAGTCACACTTGTGCTGTGTTTTGGGTGCAGTCTTGGAAGACTCTTTCCTTTATATCGGGAGACAGTGATGTGTTGCTAGATACCCCTCACTGATCGTGATAACGTAAGTTATCGTTACCGACATTTAAAGGAAACCCTCAGGGTCGCACAATTTGGTGATATGGCTTCCTTAAGTCAGATCGTGTGGACTGAATTGTTTTGGTTCAGTTTAAAGAGATTTAATCTCTGATTGTAAGTGAGATCTGGTCTGATCATGTTTGATTGATTAGAGCTTTAGATCGGTAAGCTTCGATCGAGAGAGATGATGCTAGATCGGTGCGATCAGAAGCGTCAGATGATGAAGGGTCAGATCTAGGACCTTGTGGTCTAATTTGGTCTAGACTTAATTCTGGGCTGATTTGGTTTCGAAATTGAACCAATGAAATTGAACCGGCTCATGGGTTGAGCGCTTGGTTCAAGAGGGAGAAGAGGTTGCGTTTGGTTCATGGAAACATGAACCATGAACGCCAACTCTTAATCGTTGCCATTTATGGAAAGTTCCATAAGCTAAACGCATATGCGTTCATGGCTTGATTACTCTCTAATGCTTTCGGTTTTGCTCTTTGGGCGTGGAGAAAACGGCTTGCTCTTGGAGAAGGCGTTGTTCTTGCGAAAAGAAGGAAGAGCTCTCGAAAAGAAGGCAGCGCTTTTCATCTAATCTCCTACACACGGTTGAAAGAGCTTGCCAATCTTGCTAGCACAAGACTTGCGCAAGGAGGAAGCTTTCATCCCTTGTGTGTGATTTCTTTGGAGAAGATCCCTTCGGTCTTTCTTCTTCCAAGCCGCACCATCTACATGGCTATGGTATGATCTTGTTCTTATCAATCTTTGATAGTTGAACAATTGGCATGCAAACGATTTTAAAACCCTTGCTTCCGCTTGCATCATTTTTCATTAGCGCCATGCTTAGGGTTTTTGCCCCCTTTATCTTTGGGGTTCCTACAGAAAGTTGATCATATGATATATATAAATCGATCTATGAAACCCTAACATCCCTTGCGAAACTTTGACATGCGCCCCCTTTGGGTTTCACCCCCTTTGAAAAGGGACTTTCAGTTTAAGTGTCTTTCAAGTTTGTAGTGATTTAGTTTCGATTTCTCTATTTATCAAATACCAAAAAAAATATTTTCCAACTCCGTTAGCAGTAATTTCGGGTTTTTATTACAAAATACAAAAAAAACTATTTTTACAAAGCGTTGTTTGCATGCACCTTGGTTTTGTGTTTATCCCCCCTACATCAGTTGGTATCAGAGCGAGGTTAGAATAGATTTTTAGCCTAAAAACTAATTTTCAAATTCTAAGACTTTTCTTGGACCTAGGTGTTTGAAAGAAGTTGATCTCATAAAAGGCTATCATATAATATATCACTTTTAGGAGCCTTATTTTCAAAACTAATCTCTTTCAAAACTATCTTTGACCATGACTACTAGATCGGGAGCAAATTATAATAATCACCCTGAATACAATGATATTACTAGACAAACTGAACCTAATGACATGGCTAGACTCTTTAGCATGATGACGACCTTCCAAGAGGAACTTAGGGATATTAGAGCTAGACTCCCAAATCCTGAAAATCTTAGGGATGATAGACCCCCTAGTCGGCCCTCAAGTGAACCCATCCTAGGTGAACATCCCCAAAACAATAGGAACCATAATAGGAGAGTCTAAGAACCTGAATGGGAAGAGCCACATGCTCGACCATATCAAAGACCTAGGGAGGATGATGTGCACCGCAACATCAAACTCACACCTCCAACCTTTAGTGGTTCCCTTGATCCTAGAGAATTCCTAGATTGGGCAGTCAAACTTGAGCAATATTTTGACTGGAGCCTAATGCCTGAGCACTCCAAAGTTATGTTCACCCGTTGTCTTTTAGAGGGTACTGCTAGATTGTACTGGACAAATGTGGAAAGGAGCCTTGAGAATTTTGGTCGTCCACCTATTGAAAGATGGGATGAGATGTACCAAAAGCTAAAGGAAAAATATGTCCCACCCGATTATCAGACCAAGCTAGTTGATCAAACCATAGGTCTAGTACAAGGAAACCTCACCGTTACTGACTACACAACCAAGTTTGATGAGCTCCTTCTTAGGAGTGGTATGCATGAACTGCCCCATGTCACCCTTAGCAGATATAAGAATGGGCTTAGGCCTGAAATCAAAAGGGGGATGACCTACTACCACATAGACTCTATAGAAACTGCCTACCAAAGAGCCTTAGAAGTAGAGGAAAACCTAAAGAGAGCTTTTAGGAGAGAGTTTAGTTCCCCTAAAACTTATCCTAAGACACCTACATCTAACCCCTCAAGCTCCCAACCCAAAGCCACCACATCAACACCCCTTAAACCTAGGACTGTCCAAGAACCTAGAGTCACTTGCCATGCTTGCCACCAAGTAGGACACTATATGAAAGACTGCCCGAAAAGAGTCCTGTACTTAGGTGAAGAGAAACGCGAGGAAACTTATGAGGAGAATCATGAAGAGACCCATAACCCTGACTCTGGATGTATGATTTGTGAAGAGTTAATCTATGATAGTGGCGAAGAGCAAACCCAAGACACCTTAGGAGTGGTTAGGTGCACCCTGATCAAACCTACCCCAACTGAGGACTGGCGTAGGACCAGTATTTTCCACACCTACACGAAATGCAATGGCAACATGTGCAAAGTAGTGATAGATGGGGGAAGTAGTCTAAACGCGGTCTCTCACATAGCCTTAGTGAAATTCAACCTTAAGGCCGAACCGCACCCTAATCCCTATAGTATATCCTGGGTCAATCAGTCTAGTGTCCCAGTCACCCACAGGTGCTTAGTGCCCCTTCAGTTTGCCGTCTACCAAGGCAAGATTTGGTGTGACGTCATAACCATGGATGTCGCCCAAGTCTTACTCGGTCGCCCGTGGTTATTCGACATGGATGTTATCCACTACGGTCGGACTAACACCTATGTCTTTAGCCATGATGGGCAAAAGATCAAACTGAAGCCTTCTATGCCTAAGGAACTTAAGGCTTCCACCAATAAGGGTAGGATAGAAGAACCTAAGGAACCCAAACCTACCATCCAACTCATAAGGCCCCATGCCTTTACCCAGGACTGCTTAGAGTCCAAGCAAGTGTACTCCCTAGTCATTAAGGAAACCAACTTAGATGAGGAGTCACCCATACCCCTAGAAGTTGAGACCCTACTCTCAGGGTACTCTGAGCTCACTAGAGATGAACTTCCCAATGGATTACCTCCCCTTAGAGAAATCCAACATGCCATAGACCTTGTCCCGGGTTCTACTCTCCCACACTTGCCCCACTATAGGATGAACCCCACTGAGCATCAAGAGCTCAAGAGGCAAGTAGATGAACTTTTAGACAAGGGTTTCATTAGGGAAAGCCTTAGCCCATGTGCAGTCCCCGCCCTTCTTACCCCAAAGAAGGATGGAAGCTGGCGCATGTGTATAGACTGTAGGGCAATGAACAGGATAACCATCAAGTATAGATTTCCCATCCCAAGATTAGATGACCTGCTTGACATGTTGGTAGTTTCTAAGTGGTTTAGCAAGCTAGACCTTAGAAGTGGATACCACCAAGTTAGGATAAGACTTGGGGATGAGTGGAAAACAGCTTTTAAGACTAAGGATGGTTTGTATGAATGGCTAGTCATGCCCTTTGGTCTTTCTAGTGCCCCCTCAACTTTTATGAGGTTGATGAACCAAGTCTTGAAGCCTTATATAGGAAGATTCTTAGTAGTTTACTTCGATGACATCCTAATCTATAGCAAGACCCAAGAAGAACACATGGAACACCTTAGGAAGACCCTAGATTTACTTAAGGAAGAAAAGTTATATCTTAACCTGAAGAAGTGTTCTTTCCTCTCCCCTAGGGTTGTCTTCTTAGGATTCATAGTGTCTGACCAAGGACTTCAAGCTGACCCTAGCAAGATCCAAGCCATCTTAGACTGGCCTGAACCCAAAACTTTGACTGAGATTAGGAGCTTCCATGGTCTAGCTGCCTTCTATAGAAGATTCATTAGAAACTTTAGCACCATAGTAGCCCCTATAACCAATTGTATGAAACTAGGTGAGTTCAGTTGGCCTAAGTCTGCTAGTAGAGCTTTTGAGGAACTTAAAGCTAGAATGACCACTGCCCCAGTCCTAAGATTACCTGACTTCTCTAAAGTTTTCATAGTGGACTGTGATGCCTCAGGAGTAGGAATAGGAGGTACCCTTAGTTAGGAAGGTCATCCCATAGCCTACTTTAGTGAGAAGTTAAATGAGGCTAAACAAAGATATACCACCTATGATAAGGAATTCTATGTTGTAGTTCAATCTTTAAGGCACTGGAGACACTACCTAATACACAATGAATTTATTTTGAATAGTGACCACCAGGCTTTATCTTTTCTGAGTGCTCAAAAGAAATTAAATGCTAGGCATGCTAAATGGGTAGAATACCTTCAATAGTACACCTTTGTTTTGAAACATAAATCTGGGATTGAAAATAAAGTTGCTGATGCTTTAAGTAGAGTAACTTTACTTGTGCAAAAATTATCTGTTGAAGTAGTTGGATTTGATCGCATGAAGCATGAATATTTAGAATGTCCTGATTTTTCTAGCATATATTCTGAGCTTAGCATAGACCCCTTGAGTCATCCCCTCTATACTCTAAGGGATGGGTTTTTGTTTCTTGGGCCAAAGTTGTGCGTCCCCAAGACCTCAATCCGAGACTTCCTTGTTTGGGAGATCCACGGAGGAGGGTCTACTGGGCACCATGGCCGGGACAAGACTCAAGCCTTAGTGGAGGAACGGTTCTTCTGGCCGAACCTCTATAGGGATGTGGCCAAGGTTGTTAAACATTGTAGGACCTGTCAGACCAGAAAAACTCATAAACATAACTTTGGTCTGTACACACCCCTACCCATTCCTCAAGCACCTTGGCAGGACATTAGCATGGATTTCATCTTAGGTTTACCAAGGACTCCCTCCAGACATGACTCTATTTTTGTCGTAGTGGATAGGTTTACCAAGATGGCACACTTTATACCTTGCTACAAAACTACAGATGCATCACATGTAGCTAGGTTATTCTTTAAAGAAGTTGTTAAACATAGAGGTACCCCTCTGACTATAGTTTCTGATAGGGATTCCAGGTTTGTTGGAGATTTCTGGAAAACTCTGTGGGCTATGTTAAGAACCAAACTCAAATTCTCCACGGCCTATCATCCTCAGACGGATGGGCAGACCGAAGTGGTCAATCGATCACTTGGGAGTATTTTGAGGAGTTTGGTAGGAGAACACCTAGGCACATGGGATAAGCTATTACCCATTGCCGAGTTCTCCTACAATAGTGTTGTCAACAAAACCACGGGATTGTCCCCCTTTCAAGCCAATTTAGGGTACCAGCCTAGAAAACCTGTTGACTTATTTCCTTTACCTAGGCACTCTTATATTTCTACGTCTGCTAAAGATTTTGCTACTCACATGTCCCATTTGCATCACGAAATACATTGCCAAATGCTTGATGCTGTTAATTCCTATCGAAAGGGTGCTAACAAGAAACGCCGAGAAAGGAAATTTTCTGTAGGTGAACAGGTTATACTGCGGGTCAGGGAGGAGCGCATCCATGGATCTGGCCGCAAGTTGGACGCAAAGGGACTCGGACCCTTTACCATTGTGGAAAAGATCAATGATAACGCCTACGTCTTGGATCTGCCACCAGACTTAGGGATCCCCACCACTGTCAACGTGGAGGATCTCACACACTATGAGGAGCCAGTACTCATCGAGGAGTTGACTGACAGGCTCGAGCCACGGAGCATACTTGAGGATTAGACCCGACTCACCCCGGACGAGGTACAAGTATTTTATCGTGTTAAGTTTACATCGGGTGAGGAGGCTTGGCTTCCCGAAACTGAATTGGCACAGGCCGCTCCAGAATTACTCCAAGGGTACAAGGATAATTCTCCGGAGGAGAATTCTTCCCACCCGGGGAGAAATGATGGAGGGACCAACCCTGCCCCGAGGAGGTCTGGAAGGGTTAGGAGGAAGCCCATCAGATATGGACTTCCCTCCTAGGCCACCCTCTTTCCTTATTTGCACTATGCTTTGAATAAGCCTTAGGGCACCCTATAGTTTCCTTATTTGGTCATGCATTATCTCCTAGAATAGTCTACTGGTTTTTGTGTCAATAATTGGGCAGGTTAAAGCCCAGCTCAAGGGAAGCTAGGAAGCTCAAGCTAAGCCACTCAAAGTGAAGCTACAAAAATGGAAAGAAGTACTTCAACACTTGACTAAAGACTTCAAGTTGAAGGAGCTTGAATTGAATACAACTTCACCTTCCAAATCAACCCAAGGCGCCACCTAATAAGAGGGAGAATTCGAAATTGAAGGATCAGCCACAAACTTACCAAAGGAGGAGCCTTCAATGCGCCTAGCCATCAAGGATCAATCAAGATCCACAAATCAAGGGATCACCATCTAGATCCCCAAATTGTGGAATCAACTTTGGAAAACTCTAGCCGCCCAAGCTCTTGAAGGAAGGCTTTCGAAATTCAAAATATGGGCGCCCCTTTCATCCAAGCAAACAAGGAAGGAGCTTGAGAGAATTCGGCCACAAGGAAGCTCCATCAAGAAAGAATTCAAATTTCAAAATTGACAAAGGAAATGTTTTAATTGAGCATTAATCTCTTCCATAAATTTATGATTTGCGCCTAGGGTGAATTGTCACCCTTGCCCATGGCTTGTTGAGCCTAAAAATTGTAATCCTCTCTTCATTGTCGATTAGTTGCCTAGAAGAAAAGAACTTGTGTTAGCATTGGTGCTTGTGTCGCCTAGTTATTCTATCTCCCTCTCTCCTCCAAAGGGCCGAGCCCTTTCCCTTCTCCCCCTTCTTCTCAAGCCCTCAACGCATTCACCCTTGGAGGATTTGCACACCTTGGCGAGACTCTAAGGAGGCTCCCTCATCCTTTGATCTCGGCAACAACAAAGGCCTCCAATGGATCCTTCATTTTCGGCAAGCATGAAGAGCAACATCATCAAAACCCTAATCGGCTAAGTTCTTTCCCCCTTTCTCCCCTCTTTGTTTCTAGAACTTGTTTCTACACTAATCAAAGATCTTGTTGTAGGAAACAAGGATTGGAAGATCTTCTTGGCGCCATCTCTTCTTCCCCACTCTCTTTAGTTAAAGTGTTAAGGGAACTTGTGAGGCTTAACCTCCCCCTTAGTTCTTGTTTTGTAATATGAATCCGTGGTATGTGCGGATCTCGTTTGTCTGTGTTTGCTTGTAATGATGCAACTCCTTCCATCTGTAACATCCCTCAGATCACACCCCACACGCATACAAGTAAAATACGGGGTTTTCAAAAATTTTTACTCTTCCATTAAAACATAAGAAGAAAGCGGCATCGAAGGACATTACTACGGAACTGAAAACCGCACAGAACTGAGTAGGATCGATTACTTGGAAATAGAAAATCCGGAAATCCAGAAGAAAATCCGGCAGCAAGTATACTAAATTACTGCTGCACAGATCCACATATCAAGGAACAAAACAGATGTCCTCACTACACGTATGTGGAGTACACAAATTTCAGAAATATTGCAAAAACTAATTATTCAGATACCAATTACAACAATAACTCGGTTCACATCTCAAGGTACTTCGAATACAGTAACGCGGTTACACATTTCAGAATAAGAACAATTGTATTTTCATGACTCCAAAACTCGTATCCAACAATAAAACGAGACAACTATAATATAATATCCTGAAAACAGGCATAAGCCCTCAGGAGACAAAACGTGTCATATAAGTAAGTTAGGCACGCAGGCCTGATAAATCTTTAGAAGACAACTCTTAGAAATTTTATAAAACATTAGCATCATAACAAATTAAGTAGCTGTAGCAATCACTGTCTTGATGTCTCACCTGAAATTAATTAAACAACGGGGGTGAGCTAAAAATCTCAGTGAGTAAAAGACACTAAAAGCCATCCATAGTACACATCAAAAAAATATCATGCTTGCAGATAAGACACTTAACATGCACACTCATATCAGAAACAAAACATAATCAAATACAGACACTTATAACAATAGGCATCAAGCATGAAGTAGGATATCAGTCTGTTGGGGTATGCCCTTAAGGCTAATGTTTGAGGCCTTGGGATTGTAATAGTATCATTGTATAAACTCTTAAGTTTATAAAGGCAATGGTTGTTATTCAGGTTGTTACCTTGTCTGCTGTAATAAGTGTACTACTGAATAATGTCTCAAAGCTGTTCAGCTAGGCTGACATGCAGTAATGTCCTTAGTCGATATATCTTGGTGAACATGAGACAGCCTTGATATGGTTAAGACTAATATGAGTTCTAATCTTATAGGATGCTTCGAGCATGGAATAAGATGTAGACTCATGGGTACATTGGATGTACTAGACAGACCCTACTAGGATATTCAATTGCTTGTCACAATGTGAATAATCCTTGTATGCTACAAGTGGCACATGTCCTTTGACTTGAGATCACTTGTGTTTCTAAATGATGAATGTCATTGTTTTGAGGTAGTTCAATATCATTTGAAATATAATGGTTATAGACTATCTTGGATAATGATCATGAGTCAGGTTAGGACACTAGTGATAGATAAAGGATTGCCGTCTCCTTGTTTAAGGAGTGTGATGTTCTAAGGCCCCCCTATATGAGATGATTGAGAAAGTGTATGGCCATACCCAGATGACTATGTTCATCTGATCTAATCATGCTCATCGTATTGGAGTTACAGGCTTGACATGCTTGTCCAATAAGAACATCCAGTGGCAAAGGAAACATGTATGCCTCGTGAAATGGATTCACACTTGTGCTGTGATTTGGGTGTAGTCTTGGAAGACTCTTTCCTTTATATCGGGAGACAGTGATGTGTTGCTAGATACCCCTCACTGATCGTGATAACGTAAGTTGTCATTACCGACATTTAAAGGAAACCCTTAGGGTCGCACAATTTGATGACATGGCTTACTCAAGTCAGATCGTGTGGACTGAATTGTTTGTATTCAGTTTAAAGGAGTTTAGACTCTGATTGTAAGTGAGATCTGGTCTGATCATGTTTGATTGATTAGGGCTTGAGATCGGTAAGCTTCGATCGAGAGTGTGGATGCTAGATCGGAGAGATCAAGAGCATCCAGAGATGAACGGTTGGATCTTGAACCATTTGGTTCAAAGAGATCTAGACCATGGCTTGGGCTGGTTTGATTTGGTTTTTTGAACCGAATTGAGTTGAACCTAATTGGCTTGAACCGGTTCACATGGGTGAACGTATGGTTCAAGGATTGAAGGCATTTTGGGCGGTTTTTCTTCAAGTGGTCGCATGGCTTCATAACCTTCCATATTTGGAAGTGTAACGCCATCACTTGAATGAAAGCCTTAACGCCATTTGCCCAATTACTCTCTTGTCATCTTCATTCGACAAGAAAGAAAAAAAGAAAGGGGAACTCTTGTACAACAAAGCTCTCGGCCAAGCACCTCTCTTCATCTACACACGACAAGGAAGTTTTGGAGATCCCTTGCTAGCACAAGGAACATCCGAAAGGGTAGCCATCTCTCATCTAGTGTGCGTTATCTTTGGAGGAGTGCTTACTTGCCCTCTTGCTTCCAAGTCGCCACCCTTTATCATGGCTATGGTAAGAGATCTTCTCTTGATCTTTATAAGCAAACAAAGTTAATCTTATAGATATACAACATGCGATCTATGGAAACCCTAATTCCGCCCATGCAATTGAGATTTGTGCATGCTTAGGGTTTGCGCTCCCCCTTGAAGGGGACCTACAATTGGTATCAGAGCATAGGGTTTTTCAGTATCATCTATATGATTGCTTTGCTGAGGTTGTGATCCATTCATGATGCCATATTGCGCTCACTTCATGCTTTGTTTTCTTGCGCTTACATGATGTTGTGTGCACATAAGTTTGTTTGCGCTTGTATCATTGCTTGGAGAAGTTTGCGCTTATGCCTAGATCTTTGGTTTATAAACATGCAAAGAATGACATGCTAGATATTTGATGTATCTTGTTTATCAAAGTGGCGCATGTTACTTGTTTGCGCTTGTTGTAGTTGTTTTTCAAAGAAAAACCTTACATCTTGCGCGCCTATCACCATAGATCTAAGTGGCGCCTGCTATAATCCCTTAGACGGGTTAGTAGGGTTGAAGGCATCCTCTAGGGAAGATCCAACTAGTCTGATCAGACCATCTGACAGCCTAGATGGGTTGACCTGATAGCACCTGTGCGCAAGCACGAGGTGGCTATAGGTTGACTGCATCAAGGGCGTGTAGCGAGGTCTGGTTGAGACGACTAATGAACACACATGAGTTAGGCCCGGGGTCACACCCGCTTGCCAAAACTCATGAGGGTTGTTCAGCCCTTGTAGCATGCATGGTTGACCATTAGGTCAACTCGAGTCAGTTAGGACTTGGTGCATGCAAGGGCAGAGGATCTGACTAGCTGGATGAGTGGATCCCTATTAATGGACCGTTGTAAGGTAGTAGGGCTCATAAGAAAATTAAAATTGATGCCAATGGGGTTTTCAAAATTTTATTTTCTTTGTAATGGATCACATGTTGATTGAATGATGCCATGATGCTTGTTTATTTATTCTTATGTGGGTTGCCCATGTTAAATGTGTGCTGTGCTGGGGCCTGCGTGCCTGGACATAAACTTGTAAATTAATTTTTATTGTGATCTGTGAATCACTTTTTAATTAATTTATTGTATATTTGACCTGCGAGTCAACCTTGTCTAGATAGATCAAAATGTATTTGATTAGACAAGAGCACAAAAGCACACATTAAAGAGGCGCATTCAGTTGGTGGGCGCACCTGAGCTGAACTTGGCGCAAGGGCCCTGGGATGGACCTGATGAGATAAAAGACCCATGAAAAGAAAGTGAAGACTTAAGTAAAATTAAGGTCTTACTTAGGCTATGGGCTTTTACCACATAAGATCAGCATGCTTTCTATTTATTGCTTTTATAATTAGAATTGCATGAGTTTATCTTCTGCTATCACCATAGGACTTACATGATAGGTATGAAGATAAAAGACCGTTAAAATCCAAACGCTAACATATCAAGCTCGTAAGCCTTCTGACGCGAAACCTCACTGTTCTGACTATCGTTAGAGCCGTGTTGTACCCACTCAGTGGGCACGTCCATCTATCTTCAGACGGTGCGGGATTACACCTGCGTGTTACAGAGTAGGGATTTATCCCTTCTCGTTGCTCAGCATAGCACGTGGTGGTCCAGGGAGTAGGTCGGGTCAGCTTGACCATGTAGGCTACATATGTGGCGCATATGGTAGCAGATGGAGGCAGCCATCTGTGGAGTCAGAGACTGTGTTGTACCAACTCAGTTGGCACAGTCTGCTGGATTGCCCAGATGAAGGGGAATCGCACGGGTTGGCGATTGGCTGGGACAGCCTACCAGAGATTAGTGCTTGTACTCTCTGTGCATCTTATCTCGCCTGAGCGGGACGCGGAGACCAAGTATGAAATCTGGATCCCATCTCACTAAAAGAGTTCTACTCTTTCGGGCTGTTTTGCTGGATTTTTCAGCCAGATAAAATAGTGAGAAAAAGAATCTTTCTTAAGTCCTGGATTGATTCTAAACATTGATACTAACCTTGCTGTTCTTGCATTGTTGTAGATTCCTGCAGCAACGAACACCATGAGCTTCAATGTGCGATCCCTACTGGAAAGGGAGAAGTTTGCTGGGCCAAACTTCTCAGACTGGTTCGGACACCTTAAGATCATTCTTAAGGCTGAGAGGAAACTGTATGTCCTCGAGACGGCTGTGCCGCCTCAACCCGCTGCGAACGCCGCAAGGGCGGTTCGCGAAGCCTATGAAAAGCATGTCAATGATAGCATTGATGTCGCTTGCCTGATGCTAGCGTCTATGACGCCACCGCTGCAGCGTCAGCATGAGGATATGTCGGCTATAGAGATTATAGCAAACCTCAAGATGCTGTATGCTGCACAGGCGAGGACAGAACGCTATAATCTGACCAAGCTTTTCTTTCAGAGCAAACTGGCTTAAGGGAGCCCAGTGGGAGCTCACGTGCTCAAGATGATTGGGCACAAGGAGGCTCTAGAGAAACTGGGGCATACCATCAACCAGGAGCTTGCTGTAGACATAATTCTGCAGTCTCTCCCGCCCTCTTTCGATGCGTTCATAATTAATTTTAATATGAACAAGATCGATTGTACTCCGGCAGAGCTGCTCAATATGCTCTTGACTACTGAGGAAACTCTGAAGGGAAAGCCTTCAACCTCTGTCTTGATGGTTCCTTCGAGGAACAAGAAGAAGGGGAAGAAGGGCAAGGCCCCTGTCAAGAACTACAGTAAGGCTCTGAAACAAAAGGTGAAGCGGGCGAAGGACAACAGGTGTTTCCACTGTGGCCAGCTGGGTCACTGGAAAAAGGACTGTAAAGCGCTCCAAGGAGATAAGAGGGGAAGCATCGCTTCTGGCTCAGGTATATTTGTGACTGAGGTCATGATATCATCTTCTTCTATTTCATGGGTGTTGGACACTGCATGTGGAGTTCACATTTGTTCAAATGTACAGGAACTCAAGAGAAGAAGGCAGGTGGGACAGCATGAGGTGGACCTATGCGTTGGAAACGGGGCACGGGTTGCTGCTGTTGCTGTAGGAGACTATTTCATCTCTTTACCATCTGGCATTGTATTGGAATTAAACAATTGTTATTTTGTACCGAGTATCACCAAAAATATTATCTCTATTCCTGCTCTTGTCAGGAAAGGATTTGCCTTTGAATGCAATATTTCAAAGTGTGTTTTATCTTTAGATAATATTGTTTATGCAACTGGTTCAATTAACAATGGGTTATACATGTTGGACATGGAAAGTTCTATACAAAGTGTTGATATTAAGAAAGCCAAGTATGTTGAAGACAGCACCTTGTTATGGCATAGTCGTTTAGGCCATGTTAACAAGAAGCGCATTAAGCGGTTGCATGATCATGGACTGCTGGGATCTTTCTCCTATGAGGAGATTGATACATGCAAAGCTTGTTTGATGGGTAAAATGACGAAGTCACCTTTTCCTCACAAAGGTCAAAGGGCTTCAGGTTTACTTGACCTTATACACAGTGATGTGTGTGGGCCATTTAGTAAACATGCCAGAGGTGGCTATTCGTACTTCATTACCTTTACTGATGATTTCAGTAGGTATGGTTATGTCTATCTTATGAGACATAAGAGTGAATCTTTTGACAAGTTCAAAGAGTTCAAAAATGAAGTACAAAATCAGCTAGGCCGAAATATCATGGCACTTCGTTCTGATCGAGGTGGTGAATACTAAGTCGAGAATTTACTGACTATCTGAAGGAGTGTGGGATTATCTCACAGCTCACTCCGCCAGGAACACCGCAATGGAATGGTGTGTCCGAGAGGAGAAATAGAACGTTACTTGATATGGTTCGTTCTATGATGAGTCAGGCTACTCTTCCATATTCCTTTTGGGGATTTGCACTGGAAACAGCTGCAAAGGTACTAAACCGAGTGCCATCCAAGGCCGTTTCAAAGACGCCATATGAATTATGGTATGGGAAACAGCCGAGCTTGACATTTATCAGGATCTGGGGTTGCGAGGCTTATGTCAAAAAGCTCGCCTCTGGGAAACTGGAGAGCAGATCTGAGAAATGTATCTTTGTCGGTTACCCTAAGGAAACTAAGGGTTATTATTTCTACGATCCCAAAGAGAACAAAGTATTTGTTGCTCGGACGGCCATATTTCTTGAGAAGGAGTTTCTTCTGCAAGAGGCCAGTGGGAGAGAAATAAAGCTGGATGAGAATCCAGAGGAAGGACAAAGTAGTCAAGCACAGTTGGATGTGCATGAGCCAGTGGATCAGGTTATTGAACAACCTGAGGCTCAGATATCACGGGAACCGCGAAGATCGGGACGGATCCGTCGACAGCCTGAGCGCTATGACGGAGTCTACATCATAGATAATGATGAACCCCTAACTTATGCGGATGCGGTCAGTGGACCGGAGTCAGCTAGATGGCTTGAAGCTATGCGAGCCGAGATAGACTCCATGTCAGATAACCAAGTCTGGGATTTGGTTGATCCGCCTCCGGGAGTAATCCCTATAGGCTGTAAATGGATCTTCAAGAAGAAGATTGACATGGATGGTAACGTGGTTACCTATAAAGGCATGCTAGTTGCGAAAGGTTTCAAACAAATCTACGGGATAGATTATGATGAAACTTTCTCTCCTGTAGCTATGTTTAAGTCTATTCGGATTCTTTTCGCGATAGCAGCATATTACGATTATGAGATCTGGCAGATGGATGTGAAAACAGCTTTCCTTAATGGAAATCTGGATGAGGATGTGTATATGACACAACCTGAAGGTTTCACTAATCCATCAGATCGTCATAAAATATGCAAGTTAAAGAAGTCCATTTATGGACTGAAACAAGCATCAAGAAGCTGGAATATTCGTTTTGATGAATCAATCTCTGAGTTTGGTTTCATCAAGAACGAAGATGACCCGTGTGTGTATAAGAGGTTTAGTGGGAGCGTGATTACATTCCTAATCCTCTATGTCGATGATATCTTAATCATTGGAAACGATATTCCTGAAATGCATGCTGTTAAAGCATGGCTAAGGAAATGTTTCCAGATGAAAGATCTAGGAGAAGCAGCCTATGTATTAGGTGTGAAGATCTACAGGGATAGATCTAAGAGGCTTCTCGGGCTGTGCCAGAGTACTTACATCGATAAAGTTCTGGAGAGATTCCATTTAGAGAATTCTAAAAGAGGATATCTTCCAGTCAGACATGGTCTGAATCTTTCAAAGAGTCAGTGTCCACAAACACAGACTGAGAAAGATGAAATGGACAATACGCCTTATGCTTCGGCTATTGGGTCCAATATGTATGCGATGTTATGTACTCGCCCAGACGATGCTTATGGGTTAAGCGTGACCAGTCGTTTCCAAAGTAATCCAGGTCAGGCACACTGGATTGCAGTCAAGAACATTTTAAAATATCTGCGGAGGACCAAAGATATGTTCTTGATATATGGTGGTCAGGAAGAACTCAGTATAGAAGGATATACTGACGCTTCGTTCCAGTCGGACCAGGATGATTTCCGATCGCAATCAGGCTATGTTTTTAGCTTGAATGGTGGAGCAGTGGTGTGGAAGAGTTTCAAACAGTCAACTGTTGCTGATTCCACAACAGAAGCCGAGTATGTTGCAGCCTCGGAAGCATCCAAGGAGGCAGTGTGGATTCGTAAGTTCGTGAGAGAACTTGGTGTTGTTCCTTCGAGTGTCGATCCTTTGGTTATCTTCTGTGATAACACTGGAGCCATCGCACAAGCAAAGGAACCACGGTCGCACCAGAAGTCCAAGCACATACAGAGACGGTTTCACTTGATCCGGGAGATCATAAATCGTGGCGAGATCAAAATATGCAAGGTTCATACAGATGACAATCTGGCAGACCCGCTTACCAAGCCTCTGGCGCAGCAGAAGCATGAGAAGCACTGTAATAATATGGGTTTGAGGTTTCTCAACCATTAGATTAAGTGCAAGTGGGAGATTGTTGGGGTATGCCCTTAAGGCTAATGTTTGAGGCCTTGGGATTGTAATAGTATCATTGTATAAACTCTTAAGTTTATAAAGGCAATGGTTGTTATTCAGGTTGTTACCTTGTCTGCTGTAATAAGTGTACTACTGAATAATGTCTCAAAGCTGTTCAGCTAGGCTGACATGCAGTAATGTCCTTAGTCGATATATCTTGGTGAACATGAGACAGCCTTGATATGGTTAAGACTAATATGAGTTCTAATCTTATAGGATGCTTCGAGCATGGAATAAGATGTAGACTCATGGGTACATTGGATGTACTGGACAGACCCTACTAGGATATTCAATTGCTTGTCACAATGTGAATAATCCTTGTATGCTACAAGTGGCACATGTCCTTTGACTTGAGATCACTTGTGTTTCTAAATGATGAATGTCATTGTTTTGAGGTAGTTCAATATCATTTGAAATATAATGGTTATAGACTATCTTGGATAATGATCATGAGTCAGGTTAGGACACTAGTGATAGATAAAGGATTGCCGTCTCCTTGTTTAAGGAGTGTGATGTTCTAAGGCCCCCCTATATGAGATGATTGAGAAAGTGTATGGCCATACCCAGATGACTATGTTCATCTGATCTAATCATGCTCATCGTATTGGAGTTACAGGCTTGACATGCTTGTCCAATAAGAACATCCAGTGGCAAAGGAAACATCTATGCCTCGTGAAATGGATTCACACTTGTGCTGTGATTTGGGTGTAGTCTTGGAAGACTCTTTCCTTTATATCGGGAGACAGTGATGTGTTGCTAGATACCCCTCACTGATCGTGATAACGTAAGTTGTCGTTACCGACATTTAAAGGAAACCCTTAGGGTCGCACAATTTGATGACATGGCTTACTCAAGTCAGATCGTGTGGACTGAATTGTTTGGATTCAGTTTAAAGGAGTTTAGACTCTGATTGTAAGTGAGATCTGGTCTGATCATGTTTGATTGATTAGGGCTTGAGATCGGTAAGCTTCGATCGAGAGTGTGGATGCTAGATCGGAGAGATCAAGAGCATCCAGAGATGAACGGTTGGATCTTGAACCATTTGGTTCAAAGAGATCTAGACCATGGCTTGGGCTGGTTTGATTTGGTTTTTTGAACCGAATTGAGTTGAACCTAATTGGCTTGAACCGGTTCACATGGGTGAACGTATGGTTCAAGGATTGAAGGCATTTTGGGCGGTTTTTCTTCAAGTGGTCGCATGGCTTCATAACCTTCCATATTTGGAAGTGTAACGCCATCACTTGAATGAAAGCCTTAACGCCATTTGCCCAATTACTCTCTTGTCATCTTCATTCGACAAGAAAGAAAAAAAGAAAGGGGAACTCTTGTACAACGAAGCTCTCGGCCAAGCACCTCTCTTCATCTACACACGACAAGGAAGTTTTGGAGATCCCTTGCTAGCACAAGGAACATCCGAAAGGGTAGCCATCTCTCATCTAGTGTGCGTTATCTTTGGAGGAGTGCTTACTTGCCCTCTTGCTTCCAAGTCGCCACCCTTTATCATGGCTATGGTAAGAGATCTTCTCTTGATCTTTATAAGCAAACAAAGTTAATCTTATAGATATACAACCTGCGATCTATGGAAACCCTAATTCCGCCCATGCAATTGAGATTTGTGCATGCTTAGGGTTTGCGCTCCCCCTTGAAGGGGACCTACACAGTCTACCAACCCATTCCAACTAATCACACCGCCCAACACATCTATAATACAGATCGGAACAGAACTACAAAAAATCAGAGCTGACAGACAGAACAGATCGAAACAGAACTATAGAAATCAGAGCTGACAGACAGAAAATCAGAATTTTCAGAATCCAAACGGATAGTCTACATCGGAAACAGAAAGGCCACAGAAGGCCTGAAGACCACAGAAGGTCTGATGACCACAGAAGGTCTGACCCCACCTCTGCCGAGGATGAGACATGCATGCATATCAGAAACAGAATGGTAGAGGAGGTATCAGTGGGTGGCCCCCGTCTTGTCAGGACGTGGCACTCTGGCCTCCAATACTGGTAGAGGAGGTATCAGTGGGTGGCCCCCGTCTTGTCAGGACGTGGCACTCTGGCCTCCAATACCCAGAACAGAACAGAAATAGTGGAGGGAGAACGGAAGGTGAGACCAGCTCACATCTACCCTTCACTAGTGTCTCAAGGGTCGTAGTAGACTATCAGCACCATTACAGCGCCACAGAAGGAGGGTAAGGACACGGAAGAGTGCTACACTAGGGCATAAATTTTACAGAACAGGTCATGCTGAAACGGAGGAGTAGGACTAACCACCACTCAATTCTCACGTCATGCCCAAAGTGTCTCACAAACCAGGAAATGACACACCCCAATATCCAGTCCTTAACAAAATTACAACTTGCAGAAAATCAAAGCTGAACACACTTCATAATTTTTTTACCATCAACCAGAAGTAATATACGAGTGCATTCCTTGAATTCCTTAGATTTCATGTAACTATCCTTAATTCATGTCAAACCATTCTATGTTCTCACAAAGGTTATAACACATTCAAAGTTTCAGAAAATTCACAACATATATATACAGAATATAAATTTTTCACATAACAAACAGTTAAACAGATGTTTCAGAAAAAAAAAACAGATTAATATATCATACTTGCAACAGATGTTTCAGACCGAGTAAGTAATCTAAAATAGGCAATATGATATTCACAATGAAGCTATTTGAATCTACTTTCCAATAGAACTAAATCCGTCGAATTTGGAGTTATAACCGGGGAGGTATGGGTGTTCGAGCATAGAAAGGTCGGGATTTCAGAATTACAGAAAATAGATTCGTATATCAGAATTGCGATACAAATTTCAGATCCAATAACTAACATAAAATAGGCCACATGGTAGTCAAAATGAATCCCTTCGAGTCTACTTTCAATTAAAACTGATTTGACAAGATTCCGAGCTATACCTAGGGAGATATGATGGTTCGAACACATAAAGGTCGAAATCCAGATTTCCAGAAAACTGATTTTGTACAGCCAGATTGCAATACAGATTGAAATACGAATACAGCTCGGATATGGTCGATATCATATTCAAATTAAAGCCGAATGTATCTAGTTTCATACAAAATTTATTTCGTGCGATTTGGATATATAGGCCATGAGATATTGGGTTTATAGTACACAAAGGTCAGATTAGAGAATGCAGATTTCAGCAGAACAGGATTTTGAAACCCTATAAATATTTGAATTCGACCCCATACGGATAATCATTGCAAATAACGAATTTTAATAGAATGATAATCTACAATTTAGCGGATTAGACTCCTTAGGATCGAATTACTCACAAGAAAAATCGTCCACAGAGAAAAACGCCAAGACAGAGGATCACCAGGAAATTCGTCCACCACCAGTCTGCCACCACCAGCGTCAGAAATTTCAGGAGGCGCCAAGCACAGTGAGGGGCGACAACCACAGGCGGCTAGGGCAAGAAAATCAACCAAAGTCGTGAGGGAGAGGAGCCCTCACGCAATTCCCCCTTTTTTTTTTTTCCACCCTAAACGGATCCAAGATCCAATAACCCAGTAACTTAAGTGAAGAATCAGTTTTATGGGTTTACCTGGGCTTAACCACCCTGCGCCACCCCAATAACATCAGAAATATGCGCCACCCTGGTGGAAGAAATTCCAGGAGTAAAGAATCAAGGTTGAGGGTTTAAATCCCCAACCAAAATAATTATTTTTGCCCTGTAGGAAAATTCCTACACTTAGGCAAAAATCCCAAAATTTTAACAGATAAAAATACAGAAACAGAATTTCTAACCTTAAATCATAATTCAGAAAAATCGAGGGCGTTACATCCTCCCCCCCTTATAGAGCTTTAGTCCTCTAAAGTTGACCAAGCCCGTCACTGAACAGGTGAGGATGCTCCTTTCTCATATCTGCTTCAACCTCCCAAGAGGCTTCTTCAACAGACTGATTTCCCCAGATGACTTTCACAAGTGAAATAACTTTATTTCTCAGCACTTTCTCTTTTCTATCTTCAATTCTGAGAGGTTTCACCACAAAAGTCATGTTCTCTTCAAGCTGAAGAGGTTCCAACTCTAGAACATGAGAAGGATCAGAACAATATTTTCTGAGTGCAGAAACATGGAACACATTATGGAGGTGTTCCAGTGATGGGGGCAGAGCGAGTCGGTATGCCACAGGTCCAACCCTCTCAATGATATCAAAGGGACCAATGTACCTGGGACTTAATTTTCCCCTCTTCCCAAATCTCATCACCCCTTTCATAGGTGAGACCTTTAGGAAAACATGCTCTCCCACCAAAAACTCAAGAGGACGCCGCCTCACATCAGCATAACTCTTCTGTCTATCCTGAGCAATCTTCATTTTTCTCTGAATTTCTCTGATCTTCTCAGTGGCTTCCTGAACAGCATCAGACCTTAGCACTGTTCTGTCCCCAGTTTCCTCCCAGCATATAGGTGTTCTGCATTTCCTCCCATATAGGGCCTCATACGGAGCCATCTGTATACTAGAGTGAAAGCTATTGTTGTAGGTGAACTCTATCAGTGATAAGTCCAGATCCCACTCAACAGACCAGTCAACCACATAAGATCTCAGAAGATCCTCAAGTGTCTGAATAGTTCTCTCTGTCTGACCATTAGATTGAGGATGATATGCAGTGCTGAAACTCAGATTAGTCCCCAAATCTTCCTGTAATTTCTTCCAAAACCTGGACAGAAATCGAGGATCACGGTCAGAGACAATGTCCAAGGGAACTCCATGCAATCTGACAATCTCATCGATGTACAGTTTTGCTAACCGATCCAAACTGTAAGTCATTTTGATCGGTAAGAAGTGAGCTGACTTCGTGAGTCTATCCACAATCACCCATACGGCATCATGATTCCTTCTGGTATTGGGCAGTCCACACACAAAGTCCATACTGATATGCTCCCACTTCCACTGAGGAATAGGGAGAGACTGCATCAAGCCGCCCGGCCTCTGATGCTCAGCCTTCACGGTTTGACAAGTCAAACATCTGGACACAAACAAATGCACATCCTTCTTCATACCTTGCCACCAGAAAGTCTTTTTCAGATCCTGATACATCTTGGTACTACCAGGATGAACGGTATACTTAGTGCAATGGCTTTCCTTAAGAATTTCATTTCTCAACTCAGGGTCCTCAGGGACACAGACTCTTCCACGGAATCTGAGGAGACCATCATCCGACATACTGAAATTCTCAACCCAGCCTTGCTCAGACCTCTCTTTCCACCGTAAAATATCCGGATCTGACTGCTGCCCTGATCTCAGTCTCTGCAGTAAATCTGACTGAACCCTGAGAGAAGCTAGAAGACCGCCTCTCTCACCCGGAGTCACACTCAGATGCATGTCACTGAACTCCCGCAATAGTCGCCACTCCTGGACTCGCAGTGCAGCTATCTGAGTCATAGGATACCGACTAAGAGCATCAGCCACCACATTGGCTTTACCAGACTGATATTGGATGGTGAAGTCATAATCCTTTATCAATTCAAGCCATCGCCTCTGTCTCATATTCAGCTCTTTCTGAGTGAAGATATACTTCAAGCTCTGATGATCTGTAAACAATTCAAATGTCTGTCCAAACAGATAGTGCCTCCAGATCTTCAAGGCAAAAACTACAGCTGCCAACTCCAGATCATGAGTGGGGTAGTTTACCTCATAGTCTTTGAGTTGCCTTGAAGCATAAGCAACTACCTTTCCTTGCTGCATCAGTACAGCGCCCAGACCCTTACCAGAGGCATCAGTGTACACAGTGAACTTCTCTCCATCACAGGGAATGATGAGGATAGGAGCACTGGTCAGTCTCCTTTTCAGTTCCTGAAAACTAGACTCACAATTATCAGACCACTCAAACTTCAAATTCTTTCTAGTTAGCTTAGTCAGAGGACCAGCCAGCTTGGAAAAACCCTCCACAAAGCGGCGGTAGTATCCAGCTAAGCCCAGAAAACTTCTGACCTCAGTTGCTGTAGTTGGTCTTCCCCAGTGAAGAATGGCCTCCACCTTCACTGGATCCACAGACACAACCTAGCCAGAAATAATGTGCCCCAGAAAGCCAATCTGATATAGCCAGAACTCACATTTGCTGGCCTTAGCATACAGCTGCTTCAGCCGCAGAATCTCCAGCACCTTGCGCAAATCCTGAGAGTGATCTTGCGCATTCTTGGAGTAGATCAGAATATCATCAATGAAGACAACTACACATTTGTCCAGAAGCTCATGAAATACCCTGTTCATCAGATCCATAAACACCGCAGGGGCATTTGTCAGTCCAAAGGGCATAACAAGAAACTCATAGTGCCCATACCTGGTCCTGAATGCAGTTTTAGGTACATCCTCCTCCTGAACTCTCAGCTGATGATAGCCAGACCTCAGGTCAATTTTAGAGAATACAGTAGCACCCTGCAACTGATCAAAGAGATCATCGATACGGGGTAATGGGTACTTATTCCTAACAGTGACTTGATTGAGTTGACGGTAATCGATGCACATGCGCAAAGTGCCATCCTTCTTCTTCACAAATAACACAGGTGCTCCCCATGGAGAAACACTGGGTCGAATATACCCCTTCTCTAATAGTTCTCCCAGTTGCTTCTTCAGCTCTGTCAGTTCTGAAGTTGCCATCCTGTAAGGAGCTTTAGATATCGGTGCCGTGCCTGGCAACAACTCGATACCAAACTCAACTTCTCTGCTGGGTGGTAACCCAGATAAATCATCAGAGAAAACGTCAGTAAACTCCCTTACCACAGGAATTTTAGCCAGATCCAAATCAGGCTCAGTCTGCACCTTGACATGCGCCAGATACCCCTTGCAGCCCTGGGCTAAAAGCTTCCTGGCCTGCAGATGAGATATCACCAAAGGCTCCTGTTCTGAAATCCGGCCTTGGATAACCAGTTGCTGTCCATCACTTAAATGCAGAGTAATTAACTTTTCAAAACAATCTAAAGTAGCATGATAGGCAGATAGCCAATCCATGCCCAGAATGATGTCATAGTCCTTCATAGGAAGACTAATCAAATCAATAGGTAAATCATATCCTTCAACCTTAATCAAACAGTCAGGATATGCTATATCTGTAGATACGGCCTCACCCATAGGTGTATGAACAGAAATACAGAAATCAAGTATCCTAGGCAACACAGGCAGACATGGTGCAAAACATGCAGACACAAAGGATAAATTGGCACCAGGATCAAAAAGAATGCGTGCCAAATAACTAAACACATAAAGTGTACCTTCTACCACGGACTTCGAAGCCGAAGCATCCCTCTCCGCGATGGCATACACGCGAGTCTGCACAGTAGGCTTCTCACCCTGTCCTCTAGCATCCGGCATAGGACAGTCCTTAATCATATGCCCCACCTTACCACATCTGAAGCAAGCGCCAGTCTTCCTGTAGCACTCATTATCCTGATGTTTAGTGCTCCCGCAGTGGAGACACTTCTTGCCATTCTGAGAAACTGTGCTGGCTGGCTTCTGATAAGGTTTGTATCTGCCCTTATTGTCTTTCTTCTTATCCTTGAAATTCTTCTTATCCTTACCACCCAGAGTGGGTGCGTATGTCACAGAAGTAGGGGCGGATGCAGTGACTGAAATAGTATCAGCAGCCATCTCAGCAATGCACCTCTCAGCAGTGCGAGCCCTGTCTACCACTTCAGCATAAGCCTCCAAGTGTAGCATAGCTACCCTTGTTCTGATGTCTTTCCTCAAACCCCGCTGAAACTTCTTGGCTCTTCTTTCCTCGATGTTGACTAAGTGAGGAGCATACTTCGACAACCGAGCGAATGTGGCCTCATACTGAGCCACCGTCAGGTCGCCCTGCTCAAGATGAATAAACTCCACCTCGCGCTCCTCAGATAAGCTAGAGGGGAAAAACTTGGCATTGAACTTCATCATGAAGTACTGCCAATCAACAACTCTGGATTCAGTTGCCGCCAGTCTGACGACTCCCTTCCACCAGTCTTCGGCATCTCCACGCAACATGAAGACTGACAAACATAGCTTGTCTGCATCATCACAGCGCAAAACCTGAAAAATCTTTTCCAGTGCCAAAAGCCAATCCTCAGCCGCTCTGGGCCCCGGACTACCATAAAATGCAGTCGGGTTCAGGTGCTGAAACTCTCGAACCAACCGAGCATATCGCTGATGTGCGCCATCACCCAGAGGAGAACCAGCACCACAATGTCCAGCCGGTTGTGACTGTGACTGAGGCTGTGTCTGCGACAGCCGCTGCAATAACTGTTGCTGAACCTCCATGTGCTGCCCCTGCTGTTGCTGCATCATCTGAGTTTGCTGCTGGATGAATGCGTTATGTTGTTGCATCATAGCAGTCATAGCCTCCTTGGCCTGCCTCAGATCAGACTGTTGATCACTGTTGCTACTGCTAGATCTTGGTCGCACCATTTTTACCTGCATCACATAACACGGTAGAATAACAACCAATATTCAATCACGGATCAGATCCTATATTGGTTTCTAGCAATACACAAACAGAGTTTTCCTTCCCCGGAGTTTCTAATTGCTAGTAACATGCTCTGATACCATCTGTAACATCCCTCAGATCACACCCCACACGCATACAAGTAAAATACGGGGTTTTCAAAAATTTTTACTCTTCCATTAAAACATAAGAAGAAAGCGGCATCGAAGGACATTACTACGGAACTAAAAACCGCACAGAACTGAGTAGGATCGATTACTAGGAAATAGAAAATTCGGAAATCCAGAAGAAAATCCGGCAGCAAGTATACTAAATTACTGCTGCACAGATCCACATATCAAGGAACAAAACAGATGTCCTCACTACACGTATGTGGAGTACACAAATTTCAGAAATATTGCAAAAACTAATTATTCAGATACCAATTACAACAATAACTCGGTTCACATCTCAAGGTACTTCGAATACAGTAACGCGGTTACACATTTCAGAATAAGAACAATTGTATTTTCATGACTTCAAAACTCGTATCCAACAATAAAACGAGACAACTATAATATAATATCCTGAAAACAGGCATAAGCCCTCAGGAGACAAAACGTGTCATATAAGTAAGTTAGGCACGCAGGCCTGATAAATCTTTAGAAGACAACTCTTAGAAATTTTATAAAACATTAGCATCATAACAAATTAAGTAGCTGTAGCAATCACTGTCTTGATGTCTCACCTGAAATTAATTAAACAACAGGGGTGAGCTAAAAAGCTCAGTGAGTAAAAGACACTAAAAGCCATCCATAGTACACATCAAAAAAATATCATGCTTGCAGATAAGACACTTAACATGCACACTCATATCAGAAACAAAACATAATCAAATACAGACACTTATAACAATAGGCATCAAGCATGAAGTAGGATATCAGTCTACCAACCCATTCCAACTAATCACACCGCCCAACACATCTATAATATAGATCGGAACAGAACTACAGAAAATCAGAGCTGACAGACAGAACAGATCGAAATAGAACTACAGAAATCAGAGCTGACAGACAGAAAATCAGAATTTTCAGAATCCAAACGGATAGTCTACATCGAAAACAGAAAGGCCACAGAAGGCCTGAAGACCACAGAAGGTCTGATGACCACAGAAGGTCTGACCCCACCTCTGCCGAGGACGAGACATGCATGCATATTAGAAACAGAATGGTAGAGGAGGTATCAGTGGGTGGCCCCCGTCTTGTCAAGACGTGGCACTCTGGCCTCCAATACTGGTAGAGGAGGTATCAGTGAGTGGCCTCCGTCTTGTCAGGACGTGGCACTCTGGCCTCCAATACCCAGAACAGAACAGAAATAGTGGAGGGAGAACGGAAGGTGAGACCAGCTCACATCTACCCTTCACTAGTGTCTCAAGGGTCGTAGTAGACTATCAGCACCATTACAGCGCCACAGAAGGAGGGTAAGGACACGGAAGAGTGCTACACTAGGGCATAAATTTTACAGAACAGGTCATGCTGAAACGGAGGAGTAGGACTAACCACCACTCAATTCTCATGTCATGCCCAAAGTGTCTCACAAACCAGGAAATGACACACCCCAATATCCAGTCCTTAACAAAATTACAACTTGCAGAAAATCAAAGCTGAACACACTTCATAATTTTTTTACCATCAACTAGAAGTAATATACGAGTGCATTCCTTGAATTCCTTAGATTTCATGTAACTATCCTTAATTCATGTCAAACCATTCTATGTTCTCACAAAGGTTATAACACATTCAAAGTTTCAGAAAATTCACAACATATATATACAGAATAGAAATTTTTCACATAACAAACAGTTAAACAGATGTTTCAGAAAAAAAAAAACAGATTAATATATCATACTTGCAACAGATGTTTCAGATCGAGTAAGTAATCTAAAATAGGCAATATGATATTCACAATGAAGCTATTTGAATCTACTTTCCAATAGAACTAAATCCGTCGAATTTGGAGTTATAACCGGGGAGGTATGGGTGTTCGAGCATAGAAAGGTCGGGATTTCAGAATTCCAGAAAACAGATTCGTATATCAGAATTGCGATACAAATTTCAGATCCAATAACTAACAGAAAATAGGCGACATGGTACTCAAAATAAATCCCTTCGAGTCTACTTTCAATTAAAACTGATTTGACAAGATTCCAAGCTATACCTAGGGAGATATGATGGTTCGAACACATAAAGGTCGAAATCCAGATTTCCAGAAAACTGATTTTGTACAGCCAGATTGCAATACAGATTGAAATACGAATACAGCTCGGATATGGTCGATATCATATTCAAATTAAAGCCGAATGTATCTAGTTTCATACAAAATTTATTTCGTGCGATTTGGATATATAGGCCATGAGATATTGGGTTTATAGTACACAAAGGTCAGATTAGAGAATGCAGATTTCAGCATAACAGGATTTTAAAACCCTATAAATATTTGAATTCGACCCCATACGGATAATCATTGCAAATAACGAATTTTAATAGAATGATAATCTACAATTTAGCGGATTAGACTCCTTAGGATCGAATTACTCACAAGAAAAATCGTCCACAGAGAAAAAACGCCAAGACAGAGGATCACCAGGAAATTCGTCCACCACCAGTCTGCCACCACCAGCGTCAGAAATTTCAGGAGGCGCCAAGCACAGTGAGGGGCGACAACCACAGGCGGCTAGGGCAAGAAAATCAACCAAAGTCGTGAGGGAGAGGAGCCCTCACGCAATTCCCCCTTTTTTTTTTCCCACCCTAAACGGATCCAAGATCCAATAATGTAAGATCCAACGATCTTAAGTCCTGGTAAGAATTATTTGGATTTAAATAAAATCATTAGCTGTGATATTTTATTATGATTTAAATAAAATTATTGGATGCTAATTAACTGGCTTATTGATTGTTAATTTGTAATTATTTGATTTGAGTTTATTTGGTTGTTAATTTATTGTAAATTAATTAGAGATTATTTATTTGATTATTGGCTGTTAATTTATGATGAATTATTATTGGTTGTTCATAATAAATTAATTACGATTTATGGGTTGTAAATTGTAAGTTAATTAATTACAGTTTGTTGGTTAATTAATTAGACCTTATTGGTTAATTAATTAGACCTTATTGGTTAATTAGATCCTTATTGGATATTAATTAAATCCTTATTGGATTTCGGTTAAGTGATTGGTTATTTGTAAGTTAATTAAATTAATTGGTTAACTATGGGTTATTGGGTTTGAAAATTCGAAATTATGAATTATATGGGTTAAACCCTTTTGGAATTAATTGGTTAATGGGTTTAAAATTTAAAAACCCAAAGTTTAAGTGGTAATATCGACTAGGGTGAGATTATTGGCGATTTTTGGAGTCTTGAGAAAAATTAGGGTGGCGGCTTGAAGAAGTGGCGATTATTGAAGAGTTTTGAGGCGATTTTTCTCCATCTTCTTCCCTTGGCGAATTTCCCTTGAGGTGAAACTTTCTTGGCGATTTCTTGGAGATCCTTTGGGTGACTTCAAAGGCTTTGGACGATTTTTGTTGGGGAGATTTTTAACCTAAGTTTCAAGGTGAGTGGGTTGTCTTAATTGATTCCTAACAATTGGGTTGTGTTATTGATGCATGAGATTGATTAGAGATTTGCAATGTTAAAAACCGAAAATTCAAGACTTCTTCTTGTGATAACCGAAAGTTATAATGGTATAATTGTCATGGAAACCGAATATTTATATATCCTTATTATTCGTGAAACCGAATTTAAGATCTTCTTGTATTTTCATGAAAACCGAAATTTTGTAAAAGGTATGTATCTCATGAAAACCGAAAATTGTGGCATGAAATTTAAGCTATTTTTATAGGGATTTTTGGTAGCTTTAGATCATTGAATTTTGAGCATGAAATTCTTGTTAACTAGGTATTTTATAGGGAATTTTGGTAACATTAGATCAATGATTTTTATAGCATGTATGAAAACCGATACCTTTATAATTGTAGTTAAACCGAAATTTTTATAGTTGTAGTTAACATGTTTACATGTGGTAATTTGTGTTGTGGCATGAAATTTAAGCTATTTTTATAGGGATTTTTGGTAGCTTTAGATCATTGAATTTTGAGCATGAAATTCTTGTTAACTAGGTATTTTATAGGGAATTTTGGTAACATTAGATCAATGATTTTTATAGCATGTATGAAAACCGATACCTTTATAATTGTAGTTAAACCGAAATTTTTATAGTTGTAGTTAACATGTTTACATGTGGTAATTTGTGGTAATTTGTAAAGTGATTTATAAGAATACATGTTTTACAATTTATGTTGATTTTATGGATGCTTTTTAAATGCTGTTAACGCTACCTTGGTTATTTCTTTATGTGTGTAACATATTATATGTTTATGGTCATGTATTTTGTTTGAGAAAATTTGGGTGATAACATAGCAAAATTTGATTAAACTAATCAGCATGAAATTTAAGGACTACACTATATTCGGTGATATTCGAATATAAAATATTATGTGTTATGTTATGTGAATTTTGAACAATATGTGTGATTATGTGAATTTGGAAAATTATGGGTTATGTAAATTTGGAAAATTATGTGATTATGTGATGGTTAGGACTAAGGCTAGGTGTAACTATGAACTCAAGGGGATAGTCCTTATGTGTTATGTTAAGGGTTTGAATTTCAGCCCTGTATTGTGATATGTGAGGAGGTTGATGTTCAGCCTGCCTATTATGATTATTGTGATGGGGGTTGATGCCTGCCCGATATGATTTTTGTGATGACTATCCTAGAGTTTAGTTGACACTTAGGAGTCCACCTTTGTGAAATATGTTCACCTATGTGAAATATGAAATAAGATGTGTCTGTTGTCCAGTAGGAACCTTTTGGGAGAACGGGTTTTGACGCAAAGTGCCATGTCTTGGTCGGACAGGGGCCACCTCTTGATGTCATTACTCTTTTATGTGTTGGGGTGATATAAGACGCAAAGTGCCATGTCTTGATCAGACAGGGGCCACCTCTTGATGTCATCACTCTCATTTTGTGATGTTGGGTGTCGTAGAGCAAAGTGCCACGTCATGACCTGACGGGGGCCACCTCTTGAATCTACACACAATCCATCGATGTGTTATGGGGTGAGAGAGCAAAGTGCCACGTCGTGACCTGGCGGGGGCCACCTCTTGATTCTACTCACTATCCATGTTTATGTGTTGCACGAGATTTTGCAGCTCCCAGTGCTTTGGCCAAGCCGGGTTAGACCATATTGGTCACTACTGAATATGCTGGACAACTAGGTTAATTAAGTATGGTGTGTTTAGTTGGTTTAGAATATATGTGTTTAATTGGGTTAGAGTAAAACTCTAGAACCTGAATTTGTTATATGCTAGTGTGTACATTTAACTGTCTATATGGCTTCTGTTTCTTTATTTTGTTATATGTTGACATAATGTTCTGTTAAATATTTTAAAAAATAATCTGCCTATATTTTTGAATGTATGTTATGGATGGTCGATTTAGACTATCCACTCACTGGGCTGTGTAGCTCACCCCTCACTATTTTCAGGCATAGAGCAGGGGCGCATGTCTTGAGTGCATTGGCGTGGATAATTATGCTGTTTGCTGTTTTAAGAATTTTTATGCTTAATTCTTGGGGCCGGTTGTGGCCTTAACATAAACTATATGAACTATGTGAATCATGAGACTATGTGAACTATGTGAAGTATGTTGCCGGTTATGGCAGTCTTATGAGTTTGATTTTTGTGTCACCGCGGGCTTCAGCCTGGTTTCGGTGTTTGATATGAGTTTATAAAATCGATTTTGTGATTTTGTTGTGAATTTCGGTTTATGGTGTATTCTTTGTAATCGGTTTTGATATATCTGTAACTTGCATATGTCTAGTGCAAGTATTGCCTGGTGGCAGGTACCTTTTTGGATTTTATGGTTTTGATACGGATTTAATATAGCTGTGGATTTGATATAACTGTTGCCTTGCATATGTCTAGTGCAAGGATTGCGTGGTGGCAGGTACCCTTATGAGATTTATGAGATTTGAGTTTTGTGAATTTGTATGTATGAATTTATAGAAATTTTTCCAATCGTGTTTTCTTGAACTCGGTTTTACCTAGCATATGATCGATCTTATATGAAACATCCTGTATCATTTGTGAATTGTGCCATTTGTTTGGGGTTAAGAATGTGGGATGTTACAAATAACCCAGTAACTTAAGTGAAGAATCGGTTTTATGGGTTTACCTGGGCTTAACCACCCTGCGCCACCCCAATAACATCAGAAATATGTGCCACCCTGGTGGAAGAAATTCCAGGAGCAAAGAATCAAGGTTGAGGGTTCAAATCCCCAACCAAAATAATTATTTTTGCCCTGTAGGAAAATTCCTACACTTAGGCAAAAATCCCAAAATTTTAACAGATAAAAATACAGAAACAGAATTTCTAACCTTAAATCATAATTCAGAAAAATCGAGGGCGTTACACCATCAGAGTAGGACCGTTGAAGACCGGGACGTCACGATCCTTCTATTCTCAAGGATCGCACTGTGAGTATTTCTTCTAGTATTTTCGTTTCATAGTTTAAGTGTCTTTCAAGTTTGTAGTGATTTAGTTTCGATTTCTCTATTTATCAAATACCAAAAAAAAATATTTTCCAACTACGTTAGCAGTAATTTCGGGTTTTTATTACAAAATACAAAAAAAACTATTTTTACAAAGCGTTGTTTGCATGCACCTTGGTTTTGTGTTTATCCCCCCTACATCATTCGATCAGCATACTTGGTGTTGATGATTTTTCTTTCTAAAATTTTGTTGTATCTGGATTCCTGCATTTCATTTCTGAAGATGATCCCATGGTGGTTCCGTGGTTGAGATGATTCAGCACGGGCTTTCCCCTTTCTGCTTGGATAAATTGACTTTGTTCTCGGTGCCATGAGTATGAACTCAAGCTGCAAACTTATAATTCAATGCATAACAATATAACAGTTTAAATCTAGTCATTGGCATCCTATCAACATGTTCTACAAGTATTATCAGCTAAAAATAGAGTGAAAAACAGAGTAAATGTCGATGAACAGTGATTTCGAATTCGTTTAACATGTCTCAGCTCAAATTGGTGACGAAAATCGGTTTGAATCCAGTAAAGGATCGATGGTGTTTCCTCTAACGAGTAAATGAAAACAAGAATCACTAAAAATGGTTGAGAAATGAGTGAAAGGGGCGAAACTTGATAAAAACTCATCAAATCAGTAAAATCGGTGAAATGAGTACCTAATCGACGACGAAAGCTGAATGGGAAAGGTCTCCGGCGTCCTCAGGTGGTCGGATATGATCGAAAATCCAAGAACGGCTCAAAAACGAGTGAGAACGAGAGAAAAAACCCTAAAAATGGTTCGGTCAAAACCCTAAATACGGCATAGAGCTTGCGTGTCAGAAAACAAAATACGGCAGTGTAATGTCTTACGGCACTAGTGTAAAATTACGACTGCTCTCGGGTCAAAACTGGATCAGAAATACGGTACCGTAATATAACTTACGGTATTGCCGTAAAATCTCGGGACCCCTCTGTATGAAAATGACTCAAAAATATGGTACCGTGAAGTAGTTTACGGTACCGACGTAAAAATCAAGCAGCGATATTTTTTTTTTTTGATGAAAAAATCAAAAAAAATAAAATTTCATGAAAATACGACACCGTAAAATAACTTATGGTGGTGCCGTAAAAACGAAGAGACTCTCAGGTTGATTTTGGCAACAAATTACGGTACCGTGTAAGTAATAACGGTAGTGCTGTATTTTCGTCACAACTCTCCGGTGGAAAGTGAACCAAAAATACGGTACCGTAACAGACTTTACGGTAGTGCTGTAATTAGCATCAAATCACGATTTTCCTACAAAAATAAAAGAAAAATTAGTCCTAAGCAAAAGTTAAGTAAAATAAAACAAATAAAGGTTAGAAAGCTTGAGTTGCCTCCCAAGAAGCGCTAATTTAAAGGTCATTAGCTTGACCCTTTTGCACCCGGGTGTGATCGTGAATTCCTCGATTGCCCCTCTGATCTTTCTTTGGGTTGGGCATCACATTGAACCACATAAGGCTCGGACTTGAAACAATCTCCAAATTTGCTCCAAATTTTCTTTCCTTTGTCAAACAATCTAGATCTTCTTCTTCTTTTTCTCCTTCTTCTTGAAATTTTGCCTTTCTTTTCCTATAACACTTTATCAACTTCCTCAGAAGATTTTTTAGTTTTACTATTTGAGGATTCATCAAATAAATTGCAAACATCATAAACAATATCATCAATCACCTCAACACTACAACATGATCCAGAGTAAGAAAGTTTATTCAAAGAGTCATTAAGATTAAATTCAATAATGTTTTCACATATATCAAAAGTGATCTTTCCTTCTTTCACATCTATGTTTGCTTTAGCAGTGGCTAACAGTGGTCTACCTAGAATTATAAGGTTTTTGCAATTTTCTTCCATGTCCAAAACTACAAAATCTGCAGGTATGAAAAACTCACCTATCTTGAGTGAAACATTCTCTAAGATACCTATAGGATACTTTACCGATGAATCCGTGAGCTGTAAAGATATGGATGTAGGTTTCAGCTCTCCAATATTCAGTTTCCTGTAGATAGAAAGAGGCATTAGACTTACACTTGCACCTAAATCACATAAGGCTCAGTCAAAAGCCATAGTGCCAATTGAACAAGGTATAGAAAAACTACCTGGATCCTTCAGTTTTGGTGGCAGTTTATTTTGAATGACCGCACTACAATCTTCAGTCAATGTTACAGTGCAAGTACCATAATCATCTTACTTTCTCTTACTAGACAATATTTCTTTCAAGAACTTTGCATATGAAGGCATTTGAGAAATAGCTTCAGTAAAAGGAATATTAATGTAAAGCTTTTTCAAGATTTCAAGGAATTTGGCAAATTGTTTGTCTAGTTTGTTTTGAACTAGCCTTTGAGGAAAAGGTATTGGTGGTCTGTAGGGTGGAGGCAAATCAGACTTAGAATTATCTTCTTTACATGGCCCATCCCCTTTTGGTTCATCACCCTTTTGAGGTGTTAAACAGGTAGGGTTTGTTCATGTTTAGAGGATTTTTCTAATTCTAATTCATGATCATGATTATAATAAGACTCTTTTTCCTTAAATTCAACCTTCCCTTTAGGCTCTCCTAGTTGTTTCCCACTTCTAGTCATGATGGCATTACAATGCTCCCTAGCGTTTATCTCAGGTTTAGCAGGCAATTTTCCAGGGGGTCTATAAGAAGTACTGGCTTGTTGTGCAATTTGGTTTTCTAAAATCTTATTGTGTGCCTCTACTCTTTCCAATCTGGAGTTGATTTGATTAAGACTTTCCTTAAATTCTTCAATTTGTCTACTTTGATTTGTCATGATTTGGCTTTGATTAGACATAAACTGATTTTGATTTGCCATAATTTTTTCAAACATGGATTCTACACTAGAATTCTGATTTATGTTTTAGTTTTGGTTTGGATTTGGCCTTTGGAATACTCTATTCTCAGTTTGTCCTTTTTCATTGTTATTGTTTCTCCATGAAAGGTTGGGGTGATTTCCCCATCCAGGGTTATAAGTACTAGAGTAGAGATCATTGGTTTTACTTTGATTATAAGTCCCTAAAGCAATGACATGTTCATCCCCTTGATCTACAACAACTCTACAATTTTCAGATGAGTGACCGATGTTACCACAAATTTCGCAAGTGATAGAGGAAACAACAGCAGCTTGCATTTTGAAAGAATGGAATCTACTGCATAAATAATCTACCTTTTCTGCTAAGGATCGCCATCCATCATTCTCACTCTTTCCTTGAGATGGTTTGTAGAATACTCCTCTCTCAGAAGTCCATTGATTGTGATTGAGAGCCATCTCCTCCAGCAGTTTAAAGGCAGCATCCACAGTTTTGCTCATAAGAGCTCCTCCTGCAGCAGCATCTACAGTTAGTCTGGTGTTATGGAGTAATCCATTATAAAAAGTATGCAATAAAACCCAATCTTCAATGCCATGGTGAGGACACTTCCGTTGTAATTCATTAAATCTCTCCCATGTCTTACTGAAAGATTCTCCAACTTTTTGTTGGAAACTTGTTATCTGGTTTCTCAGCTGAATTGTCTTGCTTGGAGGGAAGTATTTCATCAGGAAAGAATTTGACAGTTGATCCCAAGTTGTGAAGGTTCTGGTTGGTTGAGCTTGAAGCCATGATCGCGCCCAGTCCCTAAGAGAAAAAGGAAATAATCTTAGTCTAAGTGCATCATTGGAAACTCCATTAATCTTGATGGTATCACATAGTTCTAAAAATAAAGCCAAGTGTTGGTTTGGATCTTCCAGTGGAGATCCTCCAAACTGATTTTGTTGAATCATGTAAATAAAAGTAGGCTTAATCTCAAAGTTGTTAGCCTCTATCGCTGGTCTAGCAATGCTTGAGTGAATTTCTTGTGGATTAGGGGCTGCATAGTCCCACAATGTTCTTTGATTGTTTGCCATCTCCACAATTTCTTCTTGTATCTCCTGTGATGTTTCTTGTAAATCTTCTTCTAGTCTTAACTTCCTGCGCACTCTAAGTGTTTTATTGATTTCAGGATCAAATGGAACAAGTGGTCCTGACCCAAGACTCCAGCGCATGCAAAATAGATAGATCAAGTGATTTCAACAAAAAGTAGTAAATAAAGAAAATAAAGCGTAGTCTAGTAATACTCTCAATATCTTCAATATTGAAAAAACTAAGGTCTCCCCGGCAACGGCGCCAAGAGCTTGATGTGATCCGAAAGGACACACTTTTAAATACAAGCAGGTAGACTCGTTTCAGGTGTCGCGGCCAAAGGTATTGGCGTACAGGGCTATTGTCACTCCCTGGCACGGCTCAAAAAACTTATTGTCCCTAACTTGTAGTGTCCGCAAGTGCACGGATACTCGAAGTAATAAAGTAAATATCGATCCCCAGAGAGACCTATGCTGTTAAGTACCGAATAATTGATTTCTTCCTATCTATGTAATCGAAAAAGAGAAAGGCAAGCAGATAGCGAAAACACGCGGGAGAATAATGTCAGAGAGAAATTGGGACTAGGGTTTCATTCTCTTGGATTTCCACGACTAGATATATAAAGATGTTCATCAATCGAAATATAACATGATAAAGACTCAATTTACTTCAAAAAGGGATTATCTCACTTTCGTGCAGATAACCATGCAGAGATAAATTTTCACTTTCGCGCAAGATTCATCCCAAGCTGAAGATAAGTAAATCATCAATCAAAGAACTCAAAGATCACTTTCGTGCATCCGAGTTCTAAGTTGATTGCCTCGAGTGGAATCTCGAGGATCACTTTCGTGCATCCGAGACTCAACACACGTTTTACCGATGGTTCTCCAACGTTCCGATCCTCACTTTCGTGCAAGATCTCCACGTTTGACACAATAACTCAATCCTAAGTTTATTAATATCATCATGGCAATTTAGCTTACTAAAATAAAGCAATAAGAACTTAACCTAGTTTCCTACGGTGAGTTCCTATTAATCAATTTTAGGGTTCCAAGTTCTCAAGCAAATCACCTTTCGGTCCTTATTGCGAAAACTCTAAATCATGATGAGAAAAAGCAAACTAAGGAGAATCTTAGAGCAATAATCGCATAGGTAAAATTATCAAAGTAGAATAATCATGATGAAAGTAAAAGATTATCTAGTCATTAAGAAAAATCAAAGGGAATTACTCCCCCATGTCCCAAAATAAGTTTAAGCTAGCATGATGAAGGAATTACAAAATACCATAATTTCAGAAGATAAAAAATCAACAAGAAAGGAGTTTTAGGAAAATACAGCACGGCTGCAAAATATTTCACAGCCGTAATTTGCAATGAAAGTGGTGAACAGTGGCGGCGCTTCTTCTTCCTTTGATTTCTCCTCAAATTGATCTCCTTTCATTCTAAAACTTCTGGCACGTAGTCTCCTTCTCCAGGCGAAGCTACAGTATGAAAATCACGGTCGGAGGTGCTCTGGATTGGTCGCAGTGGCAGAACCCTAAGCGGCGGTGTGTACCGTGATTTCTCCGTCGATAGTGGATGCAATTTAGGGCTTTTGGTGTCTACGTGATCCTCTCGTCGTAAGCTATCCTCCTTTTTATGGCATTCAATTTAAAGCTCTGGATCGCCCACAATATTCTCTGCAAAAATTGGGCATCGAAATTGACCTTGGAGTCACGTTCAAAAACAGAAATACGACAGTGTAATAGTTCATGACACTGCCGTAAAATCGCTCGAGTGTTCTGTTCTGAAAGTGCTCCAAAATACGGCCGTGTAAAATCTTACGGCAGTGTCATATTTTTTGCACAATCTTCTGATCTGAAGTTTTCCCAAATTACGGCAGGTGCTCCGATATTACGGTACCGTATGGTACCATAATATTGATTACGACACTACCGTATTTTGGTGAGTTGCTTCGTTTTGCGTAAAATTTGTCATGTATCTTCTTCTTGATGATGATAATTCTTCTATGTGTTTGATTTTGCTCGAAAACACCCTAAAATGTTGCCTTTTTGCCTGAAAATCATGAAAAACCAAAATAGAAGTAGACTTTGCGATATTTGATGGATTCAGCATAAAAACAAGTGAAAGATCCTCAATTTAGCCTGAAAAGGTATCTAAAATGATACAAAATATACTATATATTTTGGTTTCATCAATCAGAGAGATCATTCACGGAGGTGATGTCAAGATTAGCAGAGTTGACACAGAAAACAATCTATCAAACCCACAGACCAAGGATTTGGCGCAGCAGAAGCATGATGGTTATGCCAGGGATATGGGGTTGAGGTTCCTCAACCTCTAGGTCTAAGTGCAAGTGGGAGATTATTGGTGTGTATGCCTTGAGACCTAGTATCGGTCCATCTTTTGTACTACTTGATAAAGATATATATATATCATTCTGGCATTGTTATTATCAACGTTTATCTACATCTGTGATTATGTACTTACATGATAATGTCCCTAGATATAGATTGGATTTGTGCTCAAATGGTTGTCCCAGTCGATGTACCTGTGTGGATAAGGGACAGCTTTGGTACTTGTGAGACTGGTATATGGGCTGGTTAGGCATGAGGTGCTAACACAGACATATGGGTATATCAGTCGGGGATGTACTGGATCGACCCGCTATGAGGATATGACTTAGTGTCATGAGTTATCCTCACAAGTGACAGGAGATGCATTGATCCCTTGACTTGAGGTCATTGATCATTCTTTATGGTTAGGGACATGCTTTGATACAACCTAACACCTTGCCGTAGTTGGGAGGTAATAACGGTTGTCATTGAGCATGTCACAACCCATATAAGAAGGTCAATGGACAGATAGAGAATTTGCCACTTTCTGAGGGAAGCTTGATATCCATGGAGCTCCTCTATTGTTCTATGACTGAAAGTGTATGGCCATACCTAGATGAGAACCTGATTTAGACATGACCATGGGATTGGATAAAAACAAGTGGTGACACACTTGTTCGATCGGATATCAGTTCGGTAAAGAGACTGTAATGCATCTGTACCTAGTTACGATGATGGGGATGTCGATGTCGATATCCATTCCGATGACTTAGGGAGCAGCGATGCATTGCTAGGTGCCACTCACTGCTTGTGGTGACCTTAGGTCAGTACTGCCAATGTCAGAGGAACCTACATGGTCGCATACCTTGATACTTGAGTTTTCGTATTGATCGGGAAGCCTTATGATCGAGTTATTAGATAACTCGGATCTATTTGGGAGATTTCATCAACACCAATGAGTATGATGAGATGGAAGAGAGTTATTGGAGCCTAACTTCATTTTTGGCAGGTTGACCCAAAATTGACCATGGTTGGTCACATTTGACTTTGGGTTGCATTGGATTGGATCCAACTGCTTAATCAACCTTGGTAATGAAGTTTGGGCTTTCGCATTACCCAATGAGGCCCAGTGACAAGTTATCATGAAGGGATAAGAACCCAAAAGGGTATAATGGGGAGAAAAGAAAAACTCATTGGCGTCAAGGGTATAATGGGGAGAGCTTGGCGCCTTTACTTCATTAGGAAGTAAAAGGCACCTAGCCCTTTCTTCCTTGGAAGGAAAGCATGTCTCTAAGGCAAGTCTTGGGGCTGATATGGCTATAAGAACTTCTTAGGAAGGTCTTTGGTGCATATGGCTAATAAGAAAGGGTTTATGGAAAGCTCTTGGAGAGTTTCCAAAAGCCTAACCCTAATTGCTTCCCCTCTCATACCCTAGCCGCATGCCCTCTTCATGAGATGCGCCAAGCCCCTTGTGTTGTCGCCCCCTCTTGCTTCTATATATGATGGCACATGCGAGTGCCCCTTGCACAATTAAATTGGCATGAGGAAAGCTTCAAAGGGGTGAGAGCAAGGAGAGATTGACGCAAGTCTTCCATCAAGTGGCCACAAGTGATCTTCCCTTCTTCCTCTTGGTGTAAGAAGGAATTCTCCTTGGTGGCTTCTTCATCTCCTCTCCTTCTTCATTGGCGCTTCATCCTTGGAGTGCTGCAAGCTTTGAAGAAGGTGACCTAAGACTTGGATCTTCTTCCCAAGGCTAGCACTAGGCGTGGAAGAAGAGAGCTCGGGGCATCCATCTGTGTGAGATTGCAGAGAGCGAACGCTTAGGCGCCTGCCTCGTCATCGGCATCATCTCATCTTGCTCATAGGTACTTTCTCCTCTCATCATGTCAACTCCCTCGCAAGACGATCTTCACTGGGTTTTTCGGGGATATTCTTCTGCTGTGAAATTGTAATGTCTGATGAAAAATTTGTAAAATATCCCCAGGGTTTCCTAAAAGTGGTATTAGAGCGATTTGCGAGCCTCGAACGATGTTTCTATGCTTTTCTCTATGCTCACATGCCATATTTCAATTTTCGCAAATTGCATGTATATGGCACATGTTTTTCTTAGTAGAAAAATTGTAGGTCTTTGCTTTCTATCTTCTATTCAATTTCTTTTGGATTATTGAATGATTATTTTTCTTGATTGATTTAAGATCAAAGGCACACGTAGTTTTGTCAAGTAGGATGGGCATTGTGTCTTCGGACTGGCCGGGTCTCTTGATTTGACAAAGTTGCCAGCTAAAAGGGTCTATAAAATCATCATGAAATATAATCTTAAATAATCAAAAGATTTGTGATAAGATGATGAGGAAGAAAGACATGTTTTATGAAAAACTAAAATTTCAGGATTTTCATGAGCATATAGAATTACATGAGTAAGCACCTTGTTTGTGCATGATGTTGTGATCACTGGTCAAGCCCCAATGCATTCCTGCGATGTATTCTTATGAGGACTGCGTGCCACCATTCTTTTTCTTTTATTTTCAAGATGAAGATTAGGGGGCGCATCCTATATGATCCATGGCGCATGCTTGCTTGGTTGCGCATCTTTCATGATGGCGCTACAAGCTTCAATAAAGGTGGTGCATCCTTGCATGGGGCCGCAAGTAAGGGTTTGACTGAGCCTTGTGCTTGTGTGCTATCCCTCTTATGGCTTGCAAGGTGGCGCATCTTCCTTGGAGGAGGAACCATGGCATTGGCTGTACCATGGGGTGTGCTTCTAGGGTTTTGTTGTAGTCCGCAAGTGCACGGATACTCGAAGTAATAACGAAAGATATCGAACCACAGAGACCTTATTGTTAAGTACCAAATAATTGTATTCTCACTAGCTAAGCAATCGATTATACTGGAAGTAAATGATAGAAAGAACACGAAATCAAAGAGATAAACTGGGACTAGGGTTTCATCCACCTTAACTTCAATGACTAGATATGAATAAATGGTCGTCAATCTAATTTTATCATGATAAAGATATAATTTACTTCATAAAGGGATTATCTCACTTTCATGCAGACAATCATGTAGGGACTGATCCTCGCTTTCGCGCAAGATCTATCCCAAGATAAAAATAAGTAAATCATCAATCAAAGAACTTAAGGATCACTTTCATGCATCAGAATTCTAAGTTAATTATCTCAAGTGGAATCTCAAGAATCACTTTTGTGCATCCGAGTCTCAACACAGGTTCTACTTATGGTTCTCCAATGCTCTGATCCTCACTTTCATGCAAGATCTTCACGTTTAACAAAATAACTCAATCCTAGACTCAAATTATCAAACATGGCAATTATTCTTCTAAAATCAAGAAAAAGGAACTAACCTAATTTCTTACGGTGAGTTCCTAATATTCAATTCTAGTGTTCCAAGTTCTTAAGCAAATCACCTTTCAGTCTATATTGCGAAAACTCTAAAACATGCATGATAATAAGAAACTATGGAGAATTATAGGCAATCATCACATAAGTTGAATTATCATAATAAAATTATTCTGACAAAATAGAACTTATTTAGTCTTAAAAATTCAAAGGGATTATATCCCATGTCCCAAAATATGTCTATGCTAGCATAGTAAGAGAATTACAATAAACCATAGTTTCAAGGGATCAGAAATCAAAGGGAAAGGGAAAAACTTTATAGCGGTAATTTGCTTGCGTGAATAGTGCCGATGCATGCAATTTCGTCAATTTCTCCTCTGATTGATCCCCTTTTGCTCTGAAACTTCTGGGGTATCGTCTCCTCCTCCTAGCAAAGCTTCCCCTTAAATTTCACAGTCGGAGATGCGCTGTACGCTTCCCGTCAGTGAAACCTAAGGCGGCGGCGTGTAACTAGATTTCTCCCTCGAAAGTGGATCAATATTTGGGCTTTCGTCCTTGGCGTGTTCTCCTCATCGGAGGCTCCCCTTTTCCTTCTTACGGCATTGAATTTAAAAGCCTGGATCATCCGCAATCGATTGAGTAAAAATCGGATGTGAATTTGACTGTGGATGTCGTGAGCCAGGAATAGAATTACGGCCGTGATTGTCTTTAAGGCACTGCCGTATTTTCTTTAAGTTTTTCGATACAAGATGCGATCAGAATTACGGTACCATGGAAATCGTTACGGCAGTGCCATAATTTCTGGAAATCTTTTGGCTCTAAAATCGCTTCAAAATACAACACCGTGATTTTCATTACGGCGGTGCCTTAATTTCTGAAAAACTTTCTGTATGGAAATCACCCCAAAATACGGCAAGGCTCTGAAATTACGGTAGTGTTCTGAATTACGGTACCGTAATATAAATTATGGTGCCGTAATTTGTGGCTTCAATTTGCGTGAAATTTGTGATGAGAATTCTTCTATGTATCTGATTTTGCTTGAAAACGCCTTAAAATCGTGCCTTTTTACCTGAAAATCATCAAAAGCAAAAATAGAAGTAGATTCTGCAATATTTGATTAAAAAAAAGACATAAAAATAAGCAAAGTGGTATAAATATGACACAAAAATTATCAATGAAATAGCATAAAATATACTATAGATTTTGGTGTCATCCGGTTGTAACATCCCACATTCTGAACCCCAAGCAAGTAACACAATCACAAAAGTAATAGGATGTCTCATATAAGATCGATCAAATGCTAGGTAAAACCGAGTTCAAGAAAAGTACGATCTGAAAATTTTCAAAACTCCAAACACATAAAATCTTCGAATCACAAATCTCATAAATCACATAAATCACATAAAGGTACCTGCCACCACGCAATACGTGCACTAGACATATGCACGTTACAGTTGTATCAAAACCGATTGCAAAAATACACATCAACTTCAATTTCAAAACAAATCCACAGAATCGATTTTATAAACTAATACCAAACACCGAAACCAGGCCGAAGCCCGCGGTGACACAAAAATCCAACTCAGTTGATTGCCACCATCTGGCAACACAAATTCACATAGTTCACATTGTTCACATCACATGGTTCACATAGTTCATATAAATCATAAGGTTTAGCCACAACCGGCATCATAAGCATAACACATTAAGCATAATTCACAGTATCCATATAATGCTAACTGCGCCCCTGCTCTACACCTGAAAATAGTGAGGGGTGAGCTACACAGCCCAGTGAGTGGATAGTCTAATTGACCATCCATAACATACTCTCAAAAACATATGCAGATTATTTTAAAAATCTTTAACAGGATATCATGTCAACACATAATAACAAATTCAATGCAAAAGTCATATAAGCAGTCAAAAATATACACACCAACATATAATAACCTCAGGTTCTAGAGTTATACTCTAAACCAACCGAACACACATATTCTAAACCAACTAAACACACCATACTTAATTAACCTAGTTGTCCAGCATATTCACAAAGTGACCAATATGGTCTAACCCGGCTTGGCCAAAGCACTGGGAGCTGCAAAATCTCGTGCAACACATAAACATGGACAGTGAATAGAATCAGGAGGTGGCCCCCGTCAGGTCACGACGTGGCACGCTGGTCTATCACGCCATAACATAAAACGAGAATGATGACATCAAGAGGTGGCCCCTGTCTGATCAGGACATGGCACTTTGCGTCATATATCATTCCCAACACATATAAGAGTAATGACATCAAGAGGTGGCCCCTGTCTGATCAAGACATGGCACTTTGCGTCTTACATTACCCCATCACATAAAAGAGTAGTGACATCAAGAGGTGGCCCCTGTCTGACCAAGACATGGCACTTTGCGTCAAAACCCGTTCTCCCAAAAGGTTCCTACTGGACAACAGACACATCTTATTTCATATTTCACAAGGGTGGACATATTTCACAAAGGTCACATAAACAGACTCCTAAGTGTCAACTAGACTCTAGGATAGTCATCACAAAAATCACATCGGGCAGGCTGAACATCAACCCCCATCACAATAATCATAATAGGCAGGCTGATCATCAACCCTCTCACATATCACAATACAGGGCTGAAATTCAGACCCTTAACATATCACATAAGGACTATCCCCTTGAGTTCATAGTTACACCTAGCCTTAGTCCTAACCATCACATGACCATCACAGATAATATTCGAACACCCCATATCAACATAATTTTCGAAATTCACATAATCACATAATATTCATATTTCACATAATCACATAATGATCAACATAAAATTCCAAAGGTCATATAAACACTTAATATTTAATAATCACATAATTACATAATATTAACAATCATATAATATGGTGTGGTCCTTAGATTTCATGCTGATTAGTTCAATCAAAACTTACTATGTTATCACCCAAATTTTCCAAACAATTTCTCAACATTGCATAAATACATAACCATATATATATCATGTATCAAGCATCCATAAAATCAACTTAAAATTTAAATCATGTGTTCTTATAATTTACTTTACAAATTACCACAATTACCACCAATTACCACATGTAAACATGTTAACTAAAATCATCAAATTTCGGTTTAAATACAATTAACAAGGTTTCGGCTACAACAATCATTGGCTTAATATTACCCAAAATTCTCTATAAAATATCTAATTAACAAGAAATTCATGCTCAAAATTCAATGATCTAAAGCTACCAAAAATCCCTATAAAAATACCTTAAATTTCATGCCACAATTTTTGGTTTTCATGAGATATACACCTTTACAAAAATTTCGGTTTTCATGAAGAACAAGAATATTTTGAATTCGGTTTCAAGGAAAATACTCTAAATTTCCAACTTAAATTAAACCTTAGTAAACAAGAATCTTATGAACAAATATTCTAAATTCGGTTTTCATACCTTAAATACACTTTGCATAATTTCGGTTTTAACATGAAAATTTTCCAAGAATTCAAGTATATTATTTAACATAAGCACAACTAAATGGATAGATCAAACAAGACATTCCACTCACCTCTTAACCGAGAACACAAGGTAAAAAAACTCCACAATAAATCGTCAAGCTTTGCAATGCTCCTAGGAAGATGCCAACAATGGAGGAGAAACACCACCACTCACTCAAAAATTTCGGCCAAGGGAAGAAGGAAGAAGAAAATCGCCTCCAAATCTCCAAGAATCGCCAAGTTCCTTCAAGCCGTCGCCCACAATTTTCCTCAAGCCAAAATCGCCAAAAACCCTTACCCTAAGCGCAAATTCCCTCTTAACAATTCGATTTTAAGTTTTTAATCCATTAACCAAATAATCCCAATAGGGTTTAACCCATTAACTAATAATTTCGAATTTTCAAACCCAATTAGCTAATCCGATTAGGACTTAATCCATTTAACTAATAATTTGAATTTTAAATCTAACATCCAATTAATTATTTCACTTAAACACAAATCCAATAAGGATTTAATTAATATTCAATAAGGATTTAATTAATTAACCAATAAGGTCTAATTAATTAACTTACAATTTAAACCATAATTCCTAATTAATTTATCATGAACAACCAATAATAATTTATCATAACTCAGCCAACAATCAAATAAATAATCTCTAATTTATTTACAATAAATTAACAACCAAAATCTCTAGTTAATTAACTATACTTTATTAACCAAAAATCTCTGGTTAATTTACTATTAACAACCAATACATAGAAAATATCACAATCAATAATTTTATTTAAATCAAAATAATGCTTACCAGGACTTAAGATCCTTGGATCTTACATTCCTCCCTCCTTATAAAGCTTTAGTCCTCTAAAGCTCAGCATCCATATCATCAAAAAGGTAAGCATAATTTTTCCTCATATCAGCTTCAGTCTCCCAAGTCGCTTCTTCAACTGATTGATTTCCCCAGATAACCTTTACCAAAGGTATAGTCTTGTTCCTCAGAACTTTATCCTTTCTATCCACAATCCGGAGAGGTCTTTCCTCAAAAGTCAAGTCACTCTGAATCTGAAGAGGTTCCAACTCCAACACATGAGATGGATCAGGATGATATTTCCTCAAAGCAGAGACATGGAATACATTATGCACATGATCCATAGCAGGAGGTAAAGCTAAACGGTAAGCTACTGGACCAACTCTCTCAATAATATCAAAAGGGCCTACAAACCTAGGGCTCAACTTTCCCTTTTTGCCAAATCTCATAACACCCTTAGTAGGCGACACCTTCAAGAACACATGGTCTCCTACCATAAACTCCAAAGATCGACGACGGTCATCAGCATAACTCTTCTGTCTGTCCCGAGCAATTTTCAGTTTATCCCGTATCTCTCTGACCTTATCAGTAGTCTCCTGTACTGCATCAGATCTCAAAATCATTCTGTCACCAGTTTCCTCCCAACACAAGGGAGTCCTACACCTTCTCCCATACAAAGCCTCGTAAGGAGCCATCTAAATACTGGAGTGAAAACTATTATTATAAGTGAACTCTATCAAAGATAGATCCCGGTTCCAACCAGAACTCCAATCAACCACATAGGCTCTCAACAAATCCTCTAGAGTCTGTATAGTACGCTCCGTCTGGCCATCAGACTGAGGATGGTATGCGGTACTAAAACTCAACTTAGTACCCAAACCCTCCTGTAAACTCCTCCAAAATCTGGACAAAAACCGAGAGTCCCTATCAGACACAATATCAACTGGCACTCCATGCAGTCTGACTACCTCATCAATATACAATCTAGCCAGTCTCTCTAAAGAATAAGTCATCTTGATTGGAAGAAAATGGGCTGATTTAGTGAGTCTATCAACAATCACCCAAATAGCATCATGACCCAATCTGGTTCTAGGCAAACCACACAAAAAATCCATACTGATGCATTCCCACTTCCACTCAGGAATAGGAAGAGACTGCAACAAACCCCCAGGCTTCTGGTGTTCGGCCTTTATAGTCTGACAGGTCAAACACCTAGAGACAAAATCAAGCACTTCTTTCTTCATACCCGGCCACCAAAAACTTTTCTTGAGGTCCTGATACATCTTAGTCACGCCAGGATGTAGAGAATATTTGGAGTTATGGCTGTCCTCCAATATTTCGTTCCTCAAGCTCGGTTCCTCCGGGACACATACCCTTCCACGAAACCGAAGAATACCATCATCAGACAGGCTAAAATCCTGAACCGCGCCATCAACCAGACTATCCCTGATCTGAACTAATCTCGGATCCACAGACTGCTGATCTCTGATCTTTTGCAACAAAGCAGACTGTACTCTGAGAAAAGCCACATAACCAGACTGAATTCTAGGAGAAACACTGATCCTGAGATCTCTGAACTCCTGCAGTAACTGCCACTCACTGACCCGCAAAGCAGCTACTGAAGTAACTGGATGTCTACTCAGTGCATCCGCCACCACATTGGCCTTTCCAGCCTGATACTGAATAGAGAAGTCATAATCTTTGATCAACTCCATCCATCTTCTCTGTCTCATGTTCAACTCCTTCTGAGTGAAAATATACTTGAGACTCTGGTGATCAGTGAACAGATCAAACTCCTGACCCAACAAATAGTGACGCCATATCTTCAAAGCAAAGACTACGGCCGCCAACTCTAAATCATGAGTAGGGTAGTTCAATTCATACTCCTTCAGTTGTCTCGAAGCATAGGCTACTACAGAACCCTTCTGCATCAAGACACAACCCAACCCTTTGCCAGAAGCATCTGTATAAACAGTAAACCTTTCCCCATCACTAGGTATAACGAGGATCGGTGTACTAGTCAACCTTCTCTTCAGCTCTTGGAAGCTCTCTTCACACTTGTCATCCCAAATAAACTTAGCTTCCTTTCTGGTCAACTTAGTTAAAGGACCCGCCAGCTTGGAGAATCCCTCAACAAATCGCCGGTAGTAACCTGCCAAACCCAGAAAACTCCTGATCTCAGTAGCACTAGTCGGTCTTCCCCAATTGAGGATGGCTTGCACTTTAACTGGATCCACAGACACCCCCTGACCAGAAATCACATGACCCAGAAAACTGATCTTCTCTAGCCAGAACTCACACTTGCTAGCCTTGGCATATAACCGGTTCTTCCTCAAGATCTCCAATACTCTGCGCAAATCACTGACATGATCTGAGGTAGTCTGAGAGTACACCAATATATCGTCTATAAAGACCACCACACAAGAGTCAAGCAACTCATGGAATACCCTGTTCATCAAATCCATGAAGACAGCAGGTGCATTCGTCAGTCCAAAAGGCATAACTAAAAATTCGAAATGCCCATACCTGGTCCTGAAAGCAGTCTTAAATATATCCTCATCCTTGACTCTAAGCTGATAATACCCTGATCTCAGATCAATCTTAGAGAACACTGTAGCTCCCTGTAATTGATCAAACAGATCATCAATTCTGGGAAGAGGATACTTATTCTTGATAGTCACTTGGTTAAGCTGCCTGTAGTCTATACACATCCTCAGGGTTCCATCTTTTTTCTTCACAAATAACACTGGCGCTCCCCAAGGAGAAGCACTAGGCCGAATATACCCTTTCTCTAGCAATTCCTCCAGTTGTTTCTTAAGCTCGGCCAACTCTGAAGTAGCCATACGATAAGGAGCTCTGGAGATAGGTGCCGTACCTGGCGCCAACTCAATGCCAAATTCTACCTCTCGAATCGGTGGCAAGCCTGAAAATTCTTCGGAGAACACATCAGGAAATTCTTTCACCACCGCCATCTGAGTCAAATCAGAAGTAGAATCATCCTGCACCTTAACATGCGCAAGATAACCCTTACATCCACTAGCCAGTAATTTCCTGGCCTGCAGGAAAGATATTACATGCGGTCCTTGGTCTGACACTAGACCTCTCACAAACAGTCGATTCCCATCTAACAAATTCAAAGTGATTACTTTCTCAAAGCAATCCACAGAGGCATGATGGGAAGATAACCAATCCATTCCTAAAATGATATCATAATCTTGCATGTCTAAGAGGATTAGATCTACCAGAAACTCATAACCCTCTACATGTACTACACAGTCAGCACAAACAGTATCTGTAGATAACGACTTTCCTAAGGGAGTACTCACAGACACAGCATAGTTCATCACCTTAGGTATCACAGGTAAACATGCAGCAAACTTAACAGATACAAAAGATAAATTTGCACCAGGGTCAAATAATATGCGAGCTAACTGATCAAATACAAATAATGTACCTTCCACAACGGATCGGGAAGCTCGTGTATCCTTCTCAGCCACAGCATACACTCGGGTCTGGACTGTAGGCTTATCTGCGCCTCTAGGCTGTATCTCAGGTTCTTTGCAGTCCTTAGCCATGTGCCCTGGTTTCTTACACCTGAAGCATATACCATTCTTCCTATGACAGTCTTTCACTAGATGTCCCTTGAGCCCACAATGACTACAAGTGATACTGTTTCTTGCATCCCTGGCATCCCTGAACTGCTGCGGTGCATCCCTGGACTGCTGCGGTGCCTTGTAGGAGTAAGGCTTATACCTGCTCTTCTTATAATCTTTATGCCTAGGATACTTCTTACCCTTGCCGCCACTGCCATACTGAGGAACCGCCGCCTCAGCTGCAGGAACCACTGTCTCGGCAACATGAGAATTCCTCTCAGCTATGTATCTCTCAATGGTGCGTGCTCGCCCAACAGTCTCAACATAGGTCTCCAAATGTTGAGCACCAACCTGCTCTCTAATGTCCCATCTGAGACCTCTGAGAAACTTAGTAGCTCTCCTCTTTTCAGTGTTTATCAGATGAGGAGCATACTTTCCCAATTTCGTGAACTGTAGCTCATACTGGTCCACTGTCATATCACCCTGCTCCAGGTGAATAAATGCCACCTCTCGGTCCTCTACCAAGCTATCTGGAAAATACTTCTCATTAAATTGAGATAGGAAGTAAGGCCAATCCACTGTTTCATGTCTTTCTGCTGCTAGTCTCACCACACCTTTCCACCACTCATCTGCGTCGCCACGCATCATATAGGTGGACAAACATAGCTTATCCTCATCTGAACAGCGCATAACTTGGAAAATCTTTTCCAAGACCAACTGCCAGTTCTCAGCAGTACTGGATTCTGAGCCCCCATAAAATGAGCTAGGACCCAGTTTCTGAAATTCACTCACTAACGAGGCATAACGCCTGTGAGCGCCCTCCTGAGAGTCATCCCCCACTGCCCGAGTAGTAGTCTGGGGTCTCTCTTGAGTCAGCTGCTGCAAAAGCTGATGTTGTGCTTCTTGGTGCTGAGTCTGCTGCTGCTGCAGCATCTGAGCTTGCCTCTCAATCATGGCACCTTGTTGCTGTACCATGCCAGTCAAGGCCTCAATAGTTCTAGTGAGGTTCGGGGTCTGCTCGCCCTCATCACTAGCATTTCCTCTGGTTCGCACCATCTTAAATTCCAAATTCCTACACACACATATCATAGTCACACACATATCATAGTCAGGAAAACAATCATAAACCTAACAGGTGTCTAGCAATACACAAACATGTTTTCCCCCAAACTAAGTTTTAGCTAGCCAACTCCTCTGATACCATTCTGTAACATCCCACATTCTGAACCCCAAGCAAGTAACACAATCACAAAAGTAATAGGATGTCTCATATAAGATCGATCAAATGCTAGGTAAAACCGAGTTCAAGAAAAGTACGATCTGAAAATTTTCAAAACTCCAAACACATAAAATCTTCGAATCACAAATCTCATAAATCACATAAATCACATAAAGGTACCTGCCACCACGCAATACGTGCACTAGACATATGCACGTTACAGTTGTATCAAAACCGATTGCAAAAATACACATCAACTTCAATTTCAAAACAAATCCACAGAATCGATTTTATAAACTAATACCAAACACCGAAACCAGGCCGAAGCCCGCGGTGACACAAAAATCCAACTCAGTTGATTGCCACCATCTGGCAACACAAATTCACATAGTTCACATTGTTCACATCACATGGTTCACATAGTTCATATAAATCATAAGGTTTAGCCACAACCGGCATCATAAGCATAACACATTAAGCATAATTCACAGTATCCATATAATGCTAACTGCGCCCCTGCTCTACACCTGAAAATAGTGAGGGGTGAGCTACACAGCCCAGTGAGTGGATAGTCTAATTGACCATCCATAACATACTCTCAAAAACATATGCAGATTATTTTAAAAATCTTTAACAGGATATCATGTCAACACATAATAACAAATTCAATGCAAAAGTCATATAAGCAGTCAAAAATATACACACCAACATATAATAACCTCAGGTTCTAGAGTTATACTCTAAACCAACCGAACACACATATTCTAAACCAACTAAACACACCATACTTAATTAACCTAGTTGTCCAGCATATTCACAAAGTGACCAATATGGTCTAACCCGGCTTGGCCAAAGCACTGGGAGCTGCAAAATCTCGTGCAACACATAAACATGGACAGTGAATAGAATCAGGAGGTGGCCCCCGTCAGGTCACGACGTGGCACGCTGGTCTATCACGCCATAACATAAAACGAGAATGATGACATCAAGAGGTGGCCCCTGTCTGATCAGGACATGGCACTTTGCGTCATATATCATTCCCAACACATATAAGAGTAATGACATCAAGAGGTGGCCCCTGTCTGATCAAGACATGGCACTTTGCGTCTTACATTACCCCATCACATAAAAGAGTAGTGACATCAAGAGGTGGCCCCTGTCTGACCAAGACATGGCACTTTGCGTCAAAACCCGTTCTCCCAAAAGGTTCCTACTGGACAACAGACACATCTTATTTCATATTTCACAAGGGTGGACATATTTCACAAAGGTCACATAAACAGACTCCTAAGTGTCAACTAGACTCTAGGATAGTCATCACAAAAATCACATCGGGCAGGCTGAACATCAACCCCCATCACAATAATCATAATAGGCAGGCTGATCATCAACCCTCTCACATATCACAATACAGGGCTGAAATTCAGACCCTTAACATATCACATAAGGACTATCCCCTTGAGTTCATAGTTACACCTAGCCTTAGTCCTAACCATCACATGACCATCACAGATAATATTCGAACACCCCATATCAACATAATTTTCGAAATTCACATAATCACATAATATTCATATTTCACATAATCACATAATGATCAACATAAAATTCCAAAGGTCATATAAACACTTAATATTTAACAATCACATAATTACATAATATTAACAATCATATAATATGGTGTGGTCCTTAGATTTCATGCTGATTAGTTCAATCAAAACTTACTATGTTATCACCCAAATTTTCCAAACAATTTCTCAACATTGCATAAATACATAACCATATATATATCATGTATCAAGCATCCATAAAATCAACTTAAAATTTAAATCATGTGTTCTTATAATTTACTTTACAAATTACCACAATTACCACCAATTACCACATGTAAACATGTTAACTAAAATCATCAAATTTCGGTTTAAATACAATTAACAAGGTTTCGGCTACAACAATCATTGGCTTAATATTACCCAAAATTCTCTATAAAATATCTAATTAACAAGAAATTCATGCTCAAAATTCAATGATCTAAAGCTACCAAAAATCCCTATAAAAATACCTTAAATTTCATGCCACAATTTTTGGTTTTCATGAGATATACACCTTTACAAAAATTTCGGTTTTCATGAAGAACAAGAATATTTTGAATTCGGTTTCAAGGAAAATACTCTAAATTTCCAACTTAAATTAAACCTTAGTAAACAAGAATCTTATGAACAAATATTCTAAATTCGGTTTTCATACCTTAAATACACTTTGCATAATTTCGGTTTTAACATGAAAATTTTCCAAGAATTCAAGTATATTATTTAACATAAGCACAACTAAATGGATAGATCAAACAAGACATTCCACTCACCTCTTAACCGAGAACACAAGGTAAAAAAACTCCACAATAAATCGTCAAGCTTTGCAATGCTCCTAGGAAGATGCCAACAATGGAGGAGAAACACCACCACTCACTCAAAAATTTCGGCCAAGGGAAGAAGGAAGAAGAAAATCGCTTCCAAATCTCCAAGAATCGCCAAGTTCCTTCAAGCCGTCGCCCACAATTTTCCTCAAGCCAAAATCGCCAAAAACCCTTACCCTAAGCGCAAATTCCCTCTTAACAATTCGATTTTAAGTTTTTAATCCATTAACCAAATAATCCCAATAGGGTTTAACCCATTAACTAATAATTTCGAATTTTCAAACCCAATTAGCTAATCCGATTAGGACTTAATCCATTTAACTAATAATTTGAATTTTAAATCTAACATCCAATTAATTATTCACTTAAACACAAATCCAATAAGGATTTAATTAATATTCAATAAGGATTTAATTAATTAACCAATAAGGTCTAATTAATTAACTTACAATTTAAACCATAATTCCTAATTAATTTATCATGAACAACCAATAATAATTTATCATAACTCAGCCAACAATCAAATAAATAATCTCTAATTTATTTACAATAAATTAACAACCAAAATCTCTAGTTAATTAACTATACTTTATTAACCAAAAATCTCTGGTTAATTTACTATTAACAACCAATACATAGAAAATATCACAATCAATAATTTTATTTAAATCAAAATAATGCTTACCAGGACTTAAGATCCTTGGATCTTACACCGGTTTCCCTATAACTACCTCTAGGGTTTGAGAGCTAAACCATGGTGTGGTGGACCTTGGAGCCAACTTTGAAGATCAAGCTAGAGGTCGGCTAGGCTGGGTCTAGTTTTAGGGGCTTGTGTCCTAGGTTAAGAGTTGAACCCCTTTTGGCATGGGTCAGTTCAATGTTTTGAATGGGCTATGATCACATCATCCCTTTACTGCTTTCATTATCTGCTACAGTGAGGTGTTAGATTGTATCAAAGTATGTCCCTAACCATATAGAATAATAAATGACCTGTCAAGGGATCAATGCATATCCTGTCACTTGTGAGCTTAACTCATGACACCAAGTTAGAGCCTCACAGTGGGTCGGTCCAGTATATCCACCACTGATATACCCATATGCTTGCATTAGCACCCCGTGCCTAACCAGGTCATATACCAGTCTCACATGTACCAGAGCTGTCCCTTATCCACTTAGGTACTCGACTGGGGACACATCGTTTGAGCACAGATACAATCTGTCTCCAAGGACATTATTATCCATGTACATAATCATAGATGTAAACATAGCATAATAACGACAATGCCAGAATGATATATTAAACATCAAGGTCAAGTAGTACAAGATGGACCAACAACGAGTCCAAGGGCATATACACCAACATAATAGTTAGGAATGGACTTGACTAGATTTCCACATGTGCTGGGCATATAGTGGAACTCTAGAGGCATCGTTGAGAGGTTAAGGTTTCATGCCGTATCTAGCCCTCGCTGGCCATGAAATGCCTAGCTATCTCAATAAGGGGAGTTGCCAAGTGCAATCGGCCGGCGAGCCCACCTTAAGAAGCATGGGTCACTTTGTGCATCTCATCCCACCCTCGTGGGACGTGAAGCCTCATGTGGAATATGAAAGTCCCCTGACTAAGGGGGAAAAACCCTAAACTGGCGCAAACAGAAACATGGGCAGCGGATACTAGGGTATCAAAGAATCGGTGCATGAAGTATGATTAACTTTGATATAACTTGTAAATAAGAATGAATGCGATTCATACCTTGGCCATTTCTAGATGGCGCCTTGGAAGCAAAGATCAAACGAGATCTTCTCCAAATCGTCACACACAAGATGAGAATGCGCTTCTTCTTGTCGTCCCTTGTGCTAGCAAGGATCGTCCAAGTATCACAATCGTATGAAGGGAAGAGAAAAACTTGCTTAGCGATTTCCTCCTTCTTTTCGTCAAAACTCTTCTTCACGAGAGAGCAAGCCACACGAGAAGAGGCAAGAGGCGAGAGTGATGAGCGACCATAGAGCCAACGTGAGATGTGGTCACGTAAGAGACATGCTATCTAAAAATAGCAAACACGTCTCAACGTTCACAAGTCGCAAATCTCTTCTCTTATTTTGAACCACTCGCTCATCCATGAGCCGGTTCACCTTGGTCTGGTTCAAAGACCAAATAAGCCAAGCGACATGGTCTAGATCAAATTAAACCCTAAGGCTCCAGATCTAACCGTCGATCTCTTGATGCTTCTGATCTCACCGATCTAGCATCTATTCTCTCGATCGAAGCTTACCGATCTCAAGCTCTAATAAATCATACATGATCAGACTAGATCTCACTTACAATCAGAGATTAAATCCCTTTAAACTGATCTCGAACAATTCAGTCCACACGATCTGACTTAAGTAAGCCATATCATCAAATTGTGCGACCCTGAGGGTTTCCTTTAAATGTCGGTAATGATAACCCACGTTATCACGATCAGTGAGGGGTATCTAGCAACACATCACTGTCTCCCGGTATAAAGAAAAGAGTCTTCCAAGACTACACCCAAAAACAGCACAAGTGTGAATCAACTCACTAGGCATGCATATTTCCATTGCCACTGGATGTTCTTATTGGACAAGCGTGTCAAGCTTGTAACTCCAATATGACGAGCATGATTAGAACAGATGAACACTGTCACCTGGGTATGGCCATACTCTTTTCTCAATCATCTCATCCAGGGGGCCCCTTTAGAACATCACACTCCTTAAACAAGGAGACGGCAATCCTATGTCTATCACTAGTGCCCTAACATGACTCAAGCTCATTATCCAAGATAGTCTATAATCATTATTTCTCAAATGATATTGAACTACCTCAAAACAATGACAATCATCATTTAGAAAACACAAGTGATCTCAAGTCAGAGGAAATGTGCCACTTGTTGCACTCAAGGATTATTCACATTGTGACAAGCAACTGAATATCCTAGTAGGGTCTGTCCAGTACATCCAATGTACTCATGAGTCTACATCTTATTCCATGCTCGAAGCATCCTATAAGATTAGAACACATATTAGTCTCAAGCATATCAAGGCTGTCTCTAGTTCACCAAGATATCTCGACTAAGGACTTTATAGCGTGTCAGCCTAGCTGAACAGCTTTGAGACATTATTCAGTAGTACACTTATTGCAGCAGACAAGGTAACAACCTGAATAATAACCATGCCTTTATAAACACAAGAGTTTATTACATGATACTGATATAATCCCAAGGCCTCAAACATTAGCCTTAAGGGCATACCCCAACAATCTCCCACTTGCACTTAATCTAATGGTTGAGAAATCTCAAACCCATATTATTACAGTGCTTCTCATGCTTCTGCTGCGCCAGAGGCTTTGTAAGCGGGTCTGCTAGATTGTCATCTGTATGAACCTTGCAGATTTTGATCTCGCCACGATCTATGATCTCCCTGATCAAATGAAACCGTCTCTGTATGTGCTTGGACTTCTGGTGTGACCGTGGTTCCTTTGCTTGTGCGATTGCTCCAGTGTTATCACAGAAGATAACCAAAGGATCTGCACTCGAAGGAACAACACCAAGTTCTCTCACGAACTTACGAATCCACACTGCCTCCTTGGATGCTTCCGAGGCTGCAACATACTCGGCTTCTGTTGTGGAATCAGCAACAGTTGACTGTTTGAAACTCTTCCACACCACTGCTCCTCCATTCAAGCTAAAAACATAGCCTGATTGCGATCGAAAATCATCCTGGTCAGACTGGAACGAAGCGTCAGTATATCCTTCAATACTGAGTTCTTCCTGACCACCATATATCAAGAACATATCTTTGGTCCTCCGCAGATATTTTAAAATGTTCTTGACTGCAATCCAGTGTGCCTGACCTGGATTACTTTGGAACCGACTGGTCACGCTTAACCCGTAAGCGACGTCTGGGCGAGTACACAACATCGCATACATAATGGATCCAATAGCCGAAGCATAAGGCGTATTGTCCATTTCATCTTTCTCAGTCTGTGTTTGTGGACACTGACTCTTCGAAAGATTCAGACCATGTCTGACTGGAAGATATCCTCGTTTAGAATTCTCTAAATGAAATCTCTCCAGGACTTTATCAATGTAAGTACTCTGGCACAGCCCGAGAAGCCTCTTAGATCTATCCCTGTAGATCTTCACACCTAACACATAGGCTGCTTCTCCAAGATCTTTCATCTGGAAACATTTCCTTAACCATGCCTTAACTGCATGCATTTCAGGAATGTCATTTCCAATGATCAAGATGTCATCGACGTAGAGGACTAGGAATGTAATCACGCTCCCACTAAACCTCTTATATACACACGGGTCATCTTCGTTCTTGATGAAACCAAACTCAGAGATTGATTCATCAAAACGAATATTCCAGCTTCTAGATGCTTGTTTCAGTCCATAAATGGACTTCTTTAACTTGCATATCTTATGACGATCTGATGGATTAGTGAAACCTTCAGGTTGTGTCATATACACATCCTCATCCAGATTTCCATTAAGGAAAGCTGTTTTCACATCCATCTGCCAGATCTCATAATCATAATATGCAGCTATCGCGAAAAGAATCCGAATAGACTTAAACATAGCTACAGGTGAGAAAGTTTCATCATAATCTATCCCGTAGATTTGTTTGAAACCTTTCGCAACTAGCCTGCCTTTATAGGTAACCACGTTACCATCCATGTCAATCTTCTTCTTGAAGATCCATTTACAGCCTATAGGGATAACTCCCGGAGGCGGATCAACCAAATCCCAGACTTGGTTATCTGACATGGAGTCCATCTCGGCGCGCATAGCTTCAAGCCATCTCGCTGACTCCGGTCCACTGACCGCATCCGCATAAGAGAGGGGCTCATCATTATCAATGATGTAGACTCCGTCATAGCGCTCAGGCTGTCGACGGATCCTTCCCGATCTTCGCGGTTCCTGTGATATCTGAGCCTCAGGTTGATCAGAAACCCGTTCTACCGGCTCAGGCTCATCCAACTCTGCTTGCGCACTTTGTCCTTCTTCTGGATTCTCATCCAGCTTTATTTCTCTCCCACTGGCCTCTTGCAGAAGAAATTCCTTCTCAAGAAATATGGCCGTCCGAGCAACAAAAACCTTGTCCTCTTTGGGATCGTAGAAATAATAACCCTTAGTTTCCTTAGGGTAACCGACAAAGATGCATTTGTCAGATCTGCTCTCTAGTTTCCCAGAGGCGAGCTTTTTGACATAAGCCTCGCAGCCCCAGATCTTGATAAATGACAAGCTTGGCTGTTTCCCATACCATAACTCATATGGAGTCTTAGAAACGGCCTTGGATGGCACTCGGTTTAGTAGCTTTGCAGCTGTTTCCAGTGCAAACCCCCAAAAGGAATATGGAAGAGTAGCCTGACTCATCATAGAACGAACCATATCAAGTAACGTTCTATTTCTCCTTTCGGACACACCATTCCATTGCGGTGTTCCTGGCGGAGTGAGTTGTGAGATAATCCCACACTCCTTTAGATAGTCAGTAAACGCATGAATTAGGTATTCTCCACCTCGATCAGAACGAAGTGCCTTGATATTTTGGCCTAGCTGATTTTGTACTTCATTCTTGAACTCTTTGAACTTGTCAAAAGATTCACTTTTATGTCTCATTAAATAGACATACCCATACCTACTGAAATCATCAGTAAGGGTAATGAAGTACTGATAGCCACCTCTGGCATGTTTACTAAATGGCCCACACACATCACTGTGTATAAGGTCAAGTAAACCTGAAGCCCTTTGACCTTTGTTAGGAAAAGGTGACTTCGTCATTTTACCCATTAAACAAGCCTTGCATGTATCAATCTCCTCATAGGAGAATGATCCCAGCAGTCCATGATCATGCAACCGCTTAATGCGTTTCTTGTTAATATGGCCTAAACGACTATGCCATAGCAAGGTGCTGTCATCAGCATACTTGGCTTTCTTAATATCAATGTTTTGTATAGAACTTTCCATGTCCAACATGAATAACCCATTGTTAATTGAACCAGTTGCATAAACAATATTATCAAAAGATAAAACACACTTTGAAATATTGCATTCAAAGGAAAATCCCTTCCTGACAAGAGCAGGAATAGAGATAATATTTTATAGTAATACTGGGAACAAAGTAACAACTGTTTAGTTCTAATACAAGACCAGATGGTAAAGAAATGAAATAGTCTCCTACAGCAACAGCAGCAACCCGTGCCCCGTTTACAACGCGTAGGTCCACCTCATGCTGTCCCACCTGCCTTCTTCTCTTGAGTTCCTGTACATTTGAACAAATGTGTACTCCACATGCAGTGTCCAACACCCATGATATAGAAGAAGATGAAACCATGACTTCCGTCACGTAAATACCTGAGCCAGAAGCGAAGCTTCCCCTCTTATCTCCTTGGAGCGCTTTACAGTCCTTTTTCCAGTGACCCAGCTGGCCACAGTGGAAACACCTGTATTCCTTGGACCGCTTAACCTTCTGCTTCAGAACCTTGCTGTAGCTCTTGACAGGGGCCTTGCCCTTCTTCCCCTTCTTCTTGTTCCTGGAAGGAACCATTAAGACAGAGGTCGAAGGCTTACCCTTCAGAGTTTCCTCAGTAGTCAAGAGCATATTCAGCAGCTCTGCCGGAGTACAATCGATTTTGTTCATATTAAAGTTAATAATGAACGCATCGAAAGAGGGCGGGAGAGACTGCAGAATAATATCTACAGCAAGCTCCTGGTTGATGGTATGCCCCAGTTACTCTAGAGCCTCCTTGTGCCCAATCATCTTGAGCACGTGAGCTCCCACTGGGCTCCCTTCAGCCAGTTTGCTCTGAAAGAAAAGCTTTGTCAGATTATAGCGTTCTGTCCTCGCCTGTGCAGCATACAGCATCTTGAGGTTTGCTATCATGTCTATAGCAGACATATCCTCATGCTGACGCTGCAGCGGTGGCGTCATAGACGCTAGCATCAGGCAAGCGACATCAATGCTATCACTGACGTGCTTTTCATAGGCTTCCCGAACCGCCCTTGCGGCGTTCGGAGCGGGCTGAGGCGGTATCGCCGTCTCGAGGACATACAGTTTCCTCTCAGCCTTAAGAACGATCTTAAGGTGTCCAAACCAGTCAGAGAAGTTCGGCCCAGCAAACTTCTCCCTTTCCAGTAGGGATCGCACATTGAAGTTCATGGTGTTCGTTGCTGCAGGTATCTACAACAATGCAAGAACAGCAAGGTCAGTATCAATGTTAAGAATCAATCAGGACTTAAGAAAGATTCTTTTTCTCACTATTTTATCTGGCTGAAAAATCCAGCAAAACAGCCCGAAAGAGTAAACACTCTTTTAGTGAGATGGGATCCAGATTTCATACTTGGTCTCCGCGTCCCGCTCAGGCGAGATAAGGTGCACAGAGAGTACAAGCACTAATTTCTGGTAGGCAGTCCCTGCCGATCGCCAACCCGTGCGATTCCCCTTCATCTGGGCAATCCAGCAGACTATGCCAACTGAGTTGGTACAACATAGTCTCTGACCCCACAGATGGCTGCCTCCATGTGCTACCATATGCGCCACATATGTAGCCTACATGGTCAAGCTGACCCGACCTACTCCCTGGACCACCACGTGCTATGCTGAGCAACGAGAAGCGATAAATCCCTTCTCTGTAACACGCAGGTGTAATCCCGCACCGTCTGAAGATAGATGGACGTGCCCACTGAGTGGGTACAACACGGCTCCAACGATAGTCAGAACAGTGAGGTTTCGCGTCAGAAGGCTTACGAGCTTGATATTTAAGCGTTGGATTTTAACGGTCTTTTATCTTCTTGACTATCATGCAATTCCTATGGTGATAGCAGAAGATAAATTAAAACATGCTGTTTCATAACTTAAGTCTTCACTTGCTCTTGTTCATGGGGCTTTTGCTGCTCATCTGGCCCAAACCAGGGCCTAAGCGCCAGTGCAGCTCAGGTGCGCCCACCAGGGAAAATGCGCCTGGTCCCAGAGTCGAACCCTGGACCTCCCTCCTGGTCAAGCCTCTGCTGCATGCGCCTCTGCCATGTGTGCTCTGTGCTCTTGTCTAATTAAATTACAAATTTAACTATCTAGACAAGATTGACACGCAGGTCAATTACATTTTATAAATTAAAGCAATGTGATGCGCAGATCACAATAATTAATTTACAACTTTAATTTCCAGGCACGCAGGCCCCAGCACAGCAGACATTTAACATGGGCAGCCCACATAAGAATAAATAGACAAGCACATGGCATCATTCAACATGTGATCCAATCTTGAAAATTAAATATCGAAAACCCCATAGGCATCAATTTTAATTTCCTTATTTGCCCTACAACCTTACAACGGTCCATTACTAGGGATCCACTCATCCATCCTAGTCAGATCCACTGCCCTTGCATGCACCAAGTCCTAACTGACTTGAGTCGACCATAAGGTCAACCATGCATGCGCCAGGGCTGAACAACCACAATGAGGTCTGGCAAGCGGGTGTGACCCCGGGCCTAACTCATGTGCGTTCATCGGTTGTCTCAATCAGACATCGCTACACACCTGTCTGCAGCCGACCTGTAGCCACCACGTGCTTGTGCACAGGTGCTACCTGGTCAACCCATCAAGGCTGTCAGATGGTCTGATCAGACTTTTGGATCTAACCTAGGGGGTGACTTCAACCCTAATAACCCGTCTAAGGGTTTAATGCAAGGCCTTAGATCTAGTGAGGTCGCGCAAGTAATTTAGATTTTGAAAACCTAAGATGCGCCAACACATCAAACATGCGCAAAAGATAGAAACATACATAATAGATGTATTTTCGCAAGATGATAAAAACTATCATAACACTTTCGCATGTCATGTAGATCTAAGCATATGCACAAGTATGGATCAAACATGAAGACCAAGCATTAAGCAATCATAAAAACATGCGTTAACCTTTGCTCTGATACCAATTGAAAGTCCCCTGACTAAGGGGGAAAAACCCTAAACTGGCGCAAACAGAAACATGGGCAGCGGATACTAGGGTTTCAAAGAATCGGTGCATGAAGTATGATTAACTTTGATATAACTTGTAAATAAGAATGAATGCGATTCATACCATGGCCATTTCTAGATGGCGCCTTGGAAGCAAAGATCAAACGAGATCTTCTCCAAATCGTCACACACAAGATGAGAATGCGCTTCTTCTTGTCGTCCCTTGTGCTAGCAAGGATCGTCCAAGTATCACAATCGTATGAAGGGAAGAGAAAAACTTGCTTAGCGATTTCCTCCTTCTTTTCGTCAAAACTCTTCTTCACGAGAGAGCAAGCCACACGAGAAGAGGCAAGAGGCGAGAGTGATGAGCGACCATAGAGCCAACGTGAGATGTGGTCACGTAAGAGACATGCTATCTAAAAATAGCAAACACGTCTCAACGTTCACAAGTCGCAAATCTCTTCTCTTATTTTGAACCACTCGCTCATCCATGAGCCGGTTCACCTTGGTCTGGTTCAAAGACCAAATAAGCCAAGCGACATGGTCTAGATCAAATTAAACCCTAAGGCTCCAGATCTAACCGTCGATCTCTTGATTCTTCTGATCTCACCGATCTAGCATCTATTCTCTCGATCGAAGCTTACCGATCTCAAGCTCTAATCAATCATACATGATCAGACTAGATCTCACTTACAATCAGAGATTAAATCCCTTTAAACTGATCTCGAACAATTCAGTCCACACGATCTGACTTAAGTAAGCCATATCATCAAATTGTGCGACCCTGAGGGTTTCCTTTAAATGTCGGTAACGATAACCCACGTTATCACGATCAGTGAGGGGTATCTAGCAACACATCACTGTCTCCCGGTATAAAGAAAAGAGTCTTCCAAGACTACACCCAAAAACAGCACAAGTGTGAATCAACTCACTAGGCATGCATATTTCCTTTGCCACTGGATGTTCTTATTGGACAAGCGTGTCAAGCTTGTAACTCCAATATGACGAGCATGATTAGAACAGATGAACACTGTCACCTGGGTATGGCCATACTCTTTTCTCAATCATCTCATCCAGGGGGCCCCTTTAGAACATCACACTCCTTAAACAAGGAGACGGCAATCCTATGTCTATCACTAGTGCCCTAACATGACTCAAGCTCATTATCCAAGATAGTCTATAATCATTATTTCTCAAATGATATTGAACTACCTCAAAACAATGACAATCATCATTTAGAAAACACAAGTGATCTCAAGTCAGAGGAAATGTGCCACTTGTTGCACTCAAGGATTATTCACATTGTGACAAGCAACTGAATATCCTAGAAGGGTCTGTCCAGTACATCCAATGTACTCATGAGTCTACATCTTATTCCATGCTCGAAGCATCCTATAAGATTAGAACACATATTAGTCTCAAGCATATCAAGGCTGTCTCTAGTTCACCAAGATATCTCGACTAAGGACTTTATAGCGTGTCAGCCTAGCTGAACAGCTTTGAGACATTATTCAGTAGTACACTTATTGCAGCAGACAAGGTAACAACCTGAATAATAACCATGCCTTTATAAACACAAGAGTTTATTACATGATACTGATATAATCCCAAGGCCTCAAACATTAGCCTTAAGGGCATACCCCAACAGAATAAGGATCCCATCTCACTAGGAAATCTCGGATTTCCCGATTGACTTTGTGGGTTGTCAATTCTATCAAAATAGTGGGAGCCATAATCATTTAAAGCAAGTCCAGTATAAATGTTTTGAAGTAGAACTCATATGTTGTTTCTTGGTTGTTGTAGAACAATGGCTACGAACACTAGCGGATTAACACTGCGATCCCTTATTGAGAAGGACAAGTTGGTTAGAACCAACTTCATGGACTAGCATCGGAACTTGAGCATCGCCCTCAAGCTCGAGAAGAAGCTGTATGTCCTTGAGCATCCTCTTCCTGTGACTCTTGCGCCTAATGCCCGAGCGGCATAAAGGGATGCTTTTAGAAAGCATCAAGATGACTCTTTAGAAGTGGCATGTCTCATGCTTGGCACTATGGAACCTGAACTTCTGGTGCAATATGAGGAGCAGAATGCTTCTCAAATGATAATGCATCTGAAACTGATGTTCGAAGGTCAGACCAGGACAAAGTGATATCACACTGCTAAAGCAGTCTTGCGGTGCAAGTTATCTGAGGGTGCACCAGTGAGACACCATGTGCTCAAGTTGATTGGGATCGTGGATCATCTCAAAAGACTAGGACACACCATAGACAATGAGCTGGTTGTGGATCTTATTCTGCAATCCCTGCCCCCTAGCTTCAGTCTATTTATTATTAATTTCAACATGAACCGGATTGACTGCACTCAGGAGGAACTATTGAATATGCTCCAAACAGCTGAGCATGAGATGGGTAAGCCCAAACCCAATTCTATTCTTCTAGTCCCTACGGCCAAGAAGATGAAGAAAAAGGCTAAGGCACATGTCAAGGGTCCTACCAAAGCACTGAAGAAAAAGGCAAAGAAGTCAAAGGAACAGAGGTGCTTCCATTGTGGCGAGCAGGGTCACTAGAGGAGGGACTGCAAGCAACTTCAGAGTGAGGAGAAGAAAGGCTTGGCCTTAGCTTCTAGCTCAGGTATTTATGTTACTAAAGTCAACCTTTCTACTTCTATGTCATCGGTATTGGATACCACATGTGGAGCTCATATTTGTACAAATATGCAGGGGCTCAAGAAAAGTAGATCAGTGCAGCTTGAAGAGATTGATCTACGGGTTGGAAATGGAGCATAGGTTGCTGCTATTGCTGTAGGAGTTTTGACTCTCTCCCTGCCTTCTGGACTACAATTAGATCTAGATAATTGCTATTATGTACCTTCGCTTATTAAAAACATTATATCTATTCCTTGCTTGCCAAAGAAAGGATTTAGATTTGAAATAAAGGAGAACTCTTGTTCTTTTTCATTTGCAAAGGGTACATTGTGCAATGATTTATATGTCCTGGACATGAATAGCTCTATTTGTAACCTAAATAGTAAGAGGACCAAATTGAGTGGTTTAGTTGGTGCCTTCCTATGGCATTCTCAATTAGCCCATATAAACAAGAATTGCATTCAACAACTCCATGCTAATAGGTTGTTAGATTCAAGTTCCTTGGAGGAATTTGACACTTGTGAGCCTTGTTTATTATGGAAAATGACAAAGGTGCCCTACACCAAAACTGGTGAGAGGGCAAGGGGTTTATTGGATCTCATACACTGTGATGTGTGTGGCTCATTCAGTAAACAAGCCAGAGGAGGGTACAACTACTTCATCACATTTACTAATGACTTCAGTAGATATGCTTATGTCTACTTGATGAGACATAAGTCCGAATCCTTTGAGAAATTTAAGGAATTCAGACATGAAGTAGAGAACCAGCTTGGCAGGTATATCAAAACTCTTCTATCAGATTGTGGTGGAGAGTATTTGAGCGGTGAGTTATTTGACTATCTTAGGGAGTGTGGGATCCTATCTGAACTCACTCCTCCTGGAACACCTCATTGGAATGGTGTGCCTGAGAGGAGAAATCGAACTTTGTTAGACATGGTTCGATCCATGATGAGGCATGCAACTGTACCTCCCTCATTCTGCGGTCATGCACTTGAGATAGCTTTTCTTATAGTGGTGTGAGAGTTTTTCGATAGGTCCAAGAAACTCCAAGTCCTAAGTCAGATAACATACATCGATGATGGTATGTTATAGACCAGATGTGGTTTATGCCGACAGCATAACCAATTGATACCAAGTGCATGGCACTGGAAAAGGAGAAAAGAACATCCTTAGGTTTTGCAAAGAACTAGAGGAATGATTCTTGATTGGTAGATTGGAAAAGCTTGGTGTATTGGGCTACACTTGATAGTTTGTTCCAATCTGACCTTGATCGCAACATCAGCTTTGTGTCTGGTAGTGAAAGATGCTGTAAGAGGCTTTGTGATGGACTACCATCATCTCTGATTGAAGGCAGAGTATGTTGTGGCTTCTAGGAAGCTGTTTGGATATAGGAGTTCTTCATTAAACTTCAAGTAGTTGTCATGTGGTTATTGGGCTCTATTGTGAGTACATTGGAGCAATAACGCATGATCGAAAACTAAGGTTTCACCAAAAGATCCATGCACATACTCAGGCACTTCTACCTTGTCTTGGAGATAGAGGTGTTGTCGTGAGATTATAGATATATTTACACAGAGACAGTCATGATAGGCCCACTGACCGATGCTTTTGGCATGGCAAGAGCATGGCAGGTCGGACTGAGGACATGAGGTTGAGGTGACTCCCTTTCATGGTCCTAGTGCAAGTAGGAGATTGTTGGTGTATATGTCATAGGACTTATGGCTGGTCCGATATGTGTCACATTCATTTGTGATATATATCCTGGCATGGTCATTGTTATGCATTTGGTACATCTGCGTCATATGTACATTTGCATATACAATGTTCCTAGAGATAGATTTCATCTAGTCTCAAAGGATTGACCACGGTCAAGTATCATAGTAGAAAAGGGACTGCTATGATGCAGTTGAGACTGGCATATGCGCTTGTTGAGCACGGGTTACTAAAACAGGCATATGTGTATATCAAGGTAGATATACTGGATTCACCCGCCATGAGGATTTGACTTAGTGTCACAGGTCAAATCTCACAGTGACAGAGATTCACTCGTACTCGACTTAAGGGTATTAATATCTCTATATGGTAAGGGATGTACTTTGATACAACCTAATGCTCCGCCATAGCAGAGGAGTCATAATGGTTGTCATTGGGTCTATCTTGAGCCATATGAGAGATTCAATGAGCCAATAGAGGATTTGCCCCTTCCTTGCAGGGAAGCTTGATATCCATGGGCCCCTAATGCAGGATGAAATCCTAAGCCATAGATCCCTTAGGTATGGAGCTCGTGTAGAACAAATAAAACAGTGACAAGAGAGGGTAATCAAGCATTTAACCGTAAGTTTATGGGTTGGAAGGAGAACACCTGAGGGCCCCCTTAGGGAGGGGGCCGAACCCCTTCTTCCTTACTCACAATGAGCGGCAGCTGGTTTGGGCACCTGAGTGATTTATCTCTGCTTCCAAGGATTCTTCAGCTTGTACCAGATGACCACCTTGCATGATCTTCAATCAATGGCAGCAATGGAATAGTGGTGAGAGGAAGGTGGAGGGATCCAGATGGTTGGCAGTGGAATGAAACAGGAACAATAGGAGAGAAGGATGAGGATTTGATGAGAAGAGAAGAGATTAGAAGAGGAGGATAAGGAGAGCAGCAAGCTCAACTCTCGCACACAAGAAGAGCAAGCTCCATTCTTGGCATACACGGACAAAGCACGCTAATGCACAAGTTTTCAGATTCAAAGATTTTCATTCTACCGTGCAAAAGTGTACAAGTGCAAGCTTTAAACCCCTCCTCTCAACGGTAATATTTTGGATTGACCTTGGCATTCATCAGCTGAACTTTTCATAGGTTGTTGCTGCTGTTTTCTAAAGCTAGCATGATGATTTCTTGGCGCAGGTTGAAGTGATGTTTTGTAGCCGTTGGTTGAATGATTTGCTAGTGGATGAAGCTGACGTGTATTGCTGATATTGGCAGGCTATTTACACATTCATGCAAGGGCTGCTTCATAGCTTGAGGCTGATCTTGTACTATGAGCTGGATGTTGTTGAGTTTGCTCAGTCCATACCGAGATTGAACTTGACTTGGAGCTGATTTTGAATTTGATGTTGGGCTGATGTTGACTGTCTTTGACTGTTTCATTCCAAGGCCTATTATCGTTGACGAAGCTAGGTGCTTGCAAGTGCTTTACATGTGCAAGATTCCTAGGCTAAACATCCTACTACAAGAACTACAATGTAAAAAACAAAGATTTGGAAAGTAAATCCTAGGCTAGATCCCAATCATAATAATAAGTGCAGAAACTAAGATATTGTTTTGCAAATACAAATGCCGAATTGACACATGTCCAAAATATCAAAATACAACTAGTTTTCCAAAATGACGTCAAATGCAACTAAGTCCCTGAAGATGCCCTGCATCAGCCCCACATATGGATGCATGACTAAAAGTCTATGACCATACCCAGGTGACAACCTGATTTATTCATAACTATTAAATTACGTTAAATAAGTGTGACACACTTGTCCAATCAGGATATCAGCCTGGCATAAGGACTTGAGCGTATGTGTACATTGCGGCAGTTTTAGGGGATGTCGATGATGACTCCATTCCGAGGACTTGGGTAGCAGTGATGTACTACTAGGTGCCACTAATTACTTGTGATGACTTGAGGTTATCACTGTCAATGTCTGAGGAACCTATAGGGTCGCACACCTATACAGTCGAGATATCGTATTGATAGAGTTGCCTATGATCGAGTCATTTGGTTGACTGAAGCCAATTTGGGAGTCTGATGCATCTTAGATGCGTCTGATGAATTGGAGATGACATTATAGAGCGTTGTTACGTTTTAACTTCAGTTAACCCTGTTTGACCTTCAGGTGACCATGTTTGACCTCGGTGTACTAGGTCCAGTCGATGGGTCAAACGTTGGGTTTAAGCTCCGAATTTATTTGGAGGCTTTTGCGATTGATTTAAACGTAATATGAGGGGCCCGTGACTTAAGCGCTAAAATGAATATTAATATTCGGTTTAATGCACAACTTAAGTCGTAGGGGCCATCCACAACTTTAGTGAATATTTATATTTGATTTATTCGATTTATTCCTTGATTAAGTTCATAATTAAAAAAAGCCCTAGCCGAATATGCTCATCCTCTCCTCTCTAACCTAGCCACCCACCTCTCCTCCCTCTCCATGGTTCCTCCAAGACAAGAAGTTGTCGCCACTTTAAGGGATTGTTGGTATATATTGTTAGGGAATGCCGGGTGTAATTTAAAATTTTGCAGTCCCAGGACGCAGCGGAAGAAGCATTACACCCGAAACACATTCCGGTCCCAAGGATCCATGCGAGTGAGTACACACAAGGATGTGATAGAGTTATACCTCTTTCGCTTGTCTAGATGTCGAAGCCATGTTGAAGGCGCCCAAGTGTTCGCCCTCTACAAGTGTCCACGCGTCGACTCCTTGATCGTTGCTCCCTTCCACGCTTGGTGCTAGCCTCGGGAAGAGAATCAATCCTTCACTCCACTTCTATTGCGCCACCTCCAAGATGAAAACGCCAAGAAGGGATGAAGAGGAAGATGATGCCGCCAAGATGTATCCCTTTTCTCCTTGCTTGCGCCACCTTCAAGCAAGATGCGCCAATGGCTATGAGAGGAAGAGAGCTTGCGGCAATAGAAGGAGAAGCCACAAAGCCCAATCACTCTTTGCGCCAACAAGAGGAGAAGAAGAAAAGATGTTTTCGGCCACTTGGAAGAAGGGTTGCGCCAAGCCTTAGTTGTTGTCACCCTTTCCCTTTGCTCACGCCTCCTACAAGTCCTTCACACACGAATCAACCCCTGAGATGGATGACTAGAGTCCTATTAATAGAACAAGGGGCGGCTAGAGCAATGGATGGGATCATGCCAAGTGGGCGGCTAGGATAAAGGAGTCTTGAGGTAAGGAAAGTCTCCAAGACTTTACCATAAATCTCATTCAACCTTTCCTAATTTTCCCAATGGCCATATCAGCCCAAAGCATACCTTGTATGCACTAATTCCATCCAAGGAAGTAGGGCTAGGCGCAACTTCCATGAAGAATTCGGCTAGGGCGGTTTCTTGGGAGAAATTAGGGTTTGGGGTAAGGTAAGTCTCCAAGACATTACCATATTCCTCACCCTACTACCCATATGCGCCCAAGAACTTCCCATAAAAGTTCTCAAGCCATATCAGCCCCAAGACTTGCCTTAGAGGCAAGTATTCCATCCAAGGAGCAAAGGGGGAGGCGCCTAATGCTTCCTTATGAAGCAACATGCGCCCACTTCACCCCATTATGCCCTTGGCGCCAATGGGGTATAATTCTTCCCCATTATACCCTTATTTGCTTATACTTCTTCATGACAACTAATTATTGGGCCTCATTGGATAATGAGCTAGCCCAAACTTCATGGCATGGGTTGATTAAGCCATTGGATCCAATCCAATGCAACCCTAATGTGAATGTGACCAATCTGGGTCAATTTCGGGTCAACCTGCCAAAAATGAAGTTTGGCTCCAATAACTTTCTTCCAACTCATCAGGCCCATTGGCGCTGATGAAATCTTCCAAATGGATCCAAGTTATCCAATAACTTGATCCAAAGGTTTCTTGATAAAAGCAACGTCAAAAGTCTTATTGCGTGTGACCCCGTAGGATCCATATGACGATGGCAATGATGTAAACATCATAAGTAGTGAGGGGTATCTAGCAACACATCACTACTACCCATGTCATAGGACTAAAGTCATTGTGGCAACAACTCCTAACAAGCAACGAGGATTCCCATTGCATTATAGATCCCTTTGCCTGAACTGATATCCTGTCATTGGATTAGTCTCAAGTTTATTATCCAACGCACTGGTCATGACTCAACAAGTGTGGCCTACACTTTCCTGTCATGCACCAATAAGGTGGGGCGCCCCGAGGTGGATATCATGCTTCCAATATGGAAGGGGCAAATCCTACTATTAGTCATCCATGCCTCTACATGATTTATGATATACCCAATGACAGTCGTTTTGATCTCCCAATTACGGAGAGACGTAAGACTGTATTAAAGCATACCCATCATCAAATCTAGACATGAATACCTCAAGTCTAAGGATCAATGCAAAACCTCTTGCATGTGAGATTGACTTGTTGACTAGACAAATCAATCCTCACGGTGGATCACTCCAGTACATCCAATGCACCTGTATGTCTGCGTTATTGTGCCCCGCACTTAACCAGCCCATACACCAGTCTCACATGTACCAAAGCTGTCCCATATCTGCTAAGGTACCTTGACTGGGGATAGCTTGTGAGAATGGATCCAATCCAAACTCCTGGGACATTATATATGCAACTCAATACATCATCGCAGATAGAGAAGTTTGCATAATAACGACTATGCCTTTAATAATTCTATCAAAGTACTTTCAAACAATGCCTGACCATGTCCATTTATTGGTCTGCAGGGCATATACACCAACAATCTCCCACTTGCACTAAGACCAAGGGCAACTGATGTTTAATCAGTCCCAATGTCTCTAGTATGACTTATTTAGCTTCCGCTGCGCCAGAGGCTACGTCAGTGGGTTTTTCAGATTGCTTTCTATGTTTATTTTAACTAATTTGAATCATCATCTTTATTCATGATCTCCAAGATCAGATGATATTGCTGCAGTACATACTTGAGTGCTAAGTTCCTTTACACATGCTTACGGCCCCAGTAAGAACTATACTGGACCATCAAGCACTAGGGACTAAGTCAAGTTCAAATGAGTGAAGTTGATTCCTTTGCTGCCACAAGAAGCTGCAATGTACTCAACCTTAATTGTAGAATTTGCCACTATGGTTTGAATAAAGCTCTTTCAGCCTTCAACACCACATCAAGGCAAAGCCCAAATCCTGGCTGTGATCAATAGTCATTAGACTGGAACGAAATATCAGTGTACCCCTGTACACAAAATTCTTCCTGTCTATGATGGACTAGACCTTAATCCTTTATACTTCCCAAGTATAAGTAAGGATTCTTTTCACAGCCATCCAGTGTCAAACACTAGGATCTTATTGAAACTTGCTGGCCATGCTCCAAGCATTTGCCATAAATGGTCTTGTGCACAATACACAAAACATGATCTATCCTGTACCCAATGTAACAGGATTTTAGACCCATGTTATTACTCTCTAGCTATGTCAAAGGACACAACATCCTTGAGAGAGTCAGACCATATCTTCTTGGAAGGTATCATTATTTGGAATCACCCAGTATGAACCTCTCTAGAAACTTCCGGATGAACATAGATTGACTAAAGGGCAATGACTTCCTTGGATCTCCACCTACAGATCCACATGCCTAGGATATAGGCATCATTCCCTAGATCATACTTCTCAAACCTCTTCTTCAACATGTGAAGGGCTGAGATGTCATTCCATGTGAGGAGAATATCATCAATCTTTTAGAACAAGAACTATTATGGTGCTCCCACTAATCTTCTTGTAAACACAGGTTCTTTTAACATGCTTGCATAAGACCATGCATATCTTTATGGCTACTATATGAAAACACTGACTATTTCCATATGGATATCCTTACCCAGACATCCACGCCATAACAGAAAATGCAACAAGCATATACCTAATGGACTCAAACACAGCTTCTGGTGAAAAATTTCATCATTATCCACCCAGCGGATTTGCCTGAAATTTCTGTTCACTAGCTTGCCTTTCAAGGCAACACTGTTACCTTCCATGTCTATCTTCCTAGAAGATTTATTTATAGCCTGTGGGAATTACCCCTTTGGCAGCTCATCCAAGTCCCAGACTTGATCAGCAGACATGGAGTCCATCACGGTTCTCATGGCGTTTAGCCATTTCTTGGAATCTGGTTCACCGACCGCTTCCATAAGTCTTAAGTTTTATCCCAGATGATAAATTCGTCATGCCCAGCATTTTGAATCCATCCAGACTTATATGGTTCCTGCGTTACTTGAACTACAGGTTGACTTTCAACCTGTACGTGAGATTCTACTCTCCATTTGTGTCTAAATGTATTGTGGTTGATTCTGGACCTTGTCCTAATCAAATCTACTCCCACTAGCTTCTTTCAAAAGAAATATCCTTTCAAGAAAGACAGCACTATGGAGCAACAAATATTTTGTTCTCCTTGGGATAGAAACAGCACCCTTCAGTGCCCCACAAACATATGCTTTTGAGATCACTGCATATTACATTCCCGACTCTATTGAAGGAATGGGATATTTTCCAGTTTCTAACTCAGAAGCTATCTGAGACACACTTCCAATGGAGTGACAATTCATCTGTTTGCATGGCATCATAGTAGTATATTTGCATGACTATTCAAAGATGGAACCACATCCAATGTGTTCCTCTTTCTTTCTTTGAAATTCACCATACAGTGGTGTTCTAAGTAAGCTGTGAGATAACCCCACACTCCTTAGGATAGTCATCAAATTCTCCACTAATCACCTTGATCCAATCAAGGTGCTTAATAGATCCTCCAATTTGACTCAATACTTCATTTGTGAACTTCTTGGATTTCTCCAAAGTTCTTAGGTTGGATAAGGCATACCCACACCTTATGAAGCATATAACACCTCTCAGTGCTTGTTTTACATGGGTCCACATACATTGCTGTGTGATAGATCCAACAAGCCACTTACCCTTCAACCCTTTATGGTGAAGGTAGAATCTGTCACTTTGTTCCTTTGAACAAGGCTCACATTTATCATAATCCTAAAAGGATAATGATCCCAATAGTCCATGGACCTTTGGATGTGACCATTGTTCTATGGTTCAATAGACAATGCTATAAGAGAGTGTTTATTGAATCATTGGATCTAATCTTGTGTTACATATAAGACCATAAACTATTATCAACTGTATCACTTCAATAGAACATCTCAGTTATAAAGAAAAATACCATATATTATTTCAAACTGAAATCCTTTTCAAAAGGGATGATGTTCTAATACATAAGCTGATACATAATAGCAAAGTCCTATATAAAGTCTCCAAGGTAGTGAGATGATATCAATAGCAGCATCCAATGCTCCGCCTCTGACCCGAGAGTCGATCCCACCAAGCCTAGTCGTCCTACTTCTTTTGAGCTCCTGTATATGAAAAACATATGTAAGCTCACATGCGGTACCCAGTACCTATAAGAAGTAGACATAAAGACCATGGTAACACAATACCTGAAGCGGATGGATTACATCCCTTCTTCTTTGCCATGCTCTTCTTGGCCATTAATCCTCTTCGAAATACCCATGCATTCCCAGTCTTCCGAAGTATGAGCTTCGAAGATACAGAGCCATGGTTATTCTCAGATATAGGCACATACTCTGAAGATCCAACAGAACTTTCATGATCATTGTCCTTAGAGCATGGTGTGAAGAGACCTTTGAGATGTATGATAATATCATAGATCCCCATCTCATCACACTCAACCTTGACCTCTGGGGTCATGCACTCTAAGACAAGAACAGTGTACTGTTCGTTATCTTCACAGTGTTCAAGATAGACATTCCACTCCCATTCAGTGGTGAAATATACACTGGGCTGGGATGGAGGTCTTTCAAGTAGATGCACCTTATTCTCTTGTTCTAGTATCTTGGACAAAATCTTGAACCATTTTGTCCAATTTGTCCCATCCAATTTGTTTTTATAAAGTTTCATTCTTAGATCAGGAGATGCAATCTACAATAAGCAAATAAGTAAAATAAGTACAATGATAAAGCATTTAACAAGGACTTTTAATTAAATGCTATACTCCCACTATTTCCATAACAAGTTGAGAACTCTCAAACTCAACATGGAAATAAGTGACTAGGATCCTAATTTCACATAAGGTCTCCGCGACTCACGAGGGTGAGTTGAGATGCACAGAAAGTCTCATGTTTCCTTAGGTAGGCATGCAGGCCAATTGTGCCGCGCACAATTCCTCTTAGTTAAGACAGACTAGGCGCCCTGTGTCCAGCGAGGGCTGGATACAACACAGAACCCTATCCTCTCAACAGTTGCCCCTAGTTATCCATCATGTCAGTGACATATGAAAAACTAGTCAAGTCTGGTCCTAACCGTTATGCCCAGGGCCAACGAATTCCTTGCGAAGGCACGTCCAGGTTTAAACTGAACTGGGGAGTTCATTGTCACCACACACCTTCTAAAGATAAGTGGGTGTGTCCCACGAGGGTGGGAAACAGTTCACAACACCACCGATCGATAGCTTGATGAGGGCCACGCGTTAGAAGGCTATTTGACTTGATATTTCAATGAGAGTTTTGCATGTTTATTTTATTCTTTTCTAGCATGCAGTTTTCCTATGGTTATGGCAGCAAAGGAAACCCATCACAGGCATGCTATGGACAAAATAATAAACCATCACAGGCATGCTAGTTTGGTCGATATGGCCATAGCCCTTTTCATACACATAACTTGTCACGAGCCATGTGACATGTTATCGTGCATCCAAGGGTTGCGAGTCCCTAGAGCAGATCAGCCCATGCCAGAAGCCGAATGCATGTTACCTTCCTTCAGCCGCAAGCCCATCACCATGCTTCCAAAGCTGGCGCCACTTGTGACTTCGATTGAAGAAGGCTGCTTGTTGTCTTTGATGAACCTTAACCTATATTATGTAAACGATTCTATATCTATTCTAAAGAAAGATGAAAAATTTTACATCAAGAAGGGGAAGAACCACACGCAGGTGGTGGGAAGATTTTACAAGCATTCATCACAGGTGGAAACATGCTTCCACATCACAACACAGGAGGGCACTCGCTATGACCATATCAACCTAAGCAAGAGGCGCATGTTAAATTTGAAAATCCGTGAAAATCAAATTTTAGTCCCTTATGCGCCAACTCCATCCAAACACTATCTTAAACAATTTTGTGCTAAAATTTAGATCAAGTTTTAGGATGATTTCATAGACCCTATCGGCTGGCAGTTTTGTCAGATCAAGAGACCCGGCCAGTCCGAAGACACAATGCCCGTCCTACTTGACAAAACCACGTGCGCCTTTGGCCTTAAATCGACCATAAACAAGATCCAAATTTCGGCCACAAAATTTAGAAGAGAGGCTTGGATGAAAACGCTTTCTACGTGAAACGCGCATGGATAGAAGAAAAATTTTCAAAAATTTTTCATACAAGCAAACATACACCTTGTGTTTCTCGCAAGTACCTCTGATACCACTGTTAGGGAATGCCGGGTGTAATTTAAAATTTTGCAGTCCCAGGACGCAGCGGAAGAAGCATTACACCCGAAACACATTCCGGTCCCAAGGATCCATGCGAGTGAGTACACACAAGGATGTGATAGAGTTATACCTCTTTCGCTTGTCTAGATGTCGAAGCCATGTTGAAGGCGCCCAAGTGTTCGCCCTCTACAAGTGTCCACGCGTCGACTCCTTGATCGTTGCTCCCTTCCACGCTTGGTGCTAGCCTCGGGAAGAGAATCAATCCTTCACTCCACTTCTATTGCGCCACCTCCAAGATGAAAACGCCAAGAAGGGATGAAGAGGAAGATGATGCCGCCAAGATGTATCCCTTTTCTCCTTGCTTGCGCCACCTTCAAGCAAGATGCGCCAATGGCTATGAGAGGAAGAGAGCTTGCGGCAATAGAAGGAGAAGCCACAAAGCCCAATCACTCTTTGCGCCAACAAGAGGAGAAGAAGAAAAGATGTTTTCGGCCACTTGGAAGAAGGGTTGCGCCAAGCCTTAGTTGTTGTCACCCTTTCCCTTTGCTCACGCCTCCTACAAGTCCTTCACACATGAATCAACCCCTGAGATGGACGACTAGAGTCCTATTAATAGAACAAGGGGCGGCTAGAGCAATGGATGGGATCATGCCAAGTGGGCGGCTAGGATAAAGGAGTCTTGAGGTAAGGAAAGTCTCCAAGACTTTACCATAAATCTCATTCAACCTTTCCTAATTTTCCCAATGGCCATATCAGCCCAAAGCATACCTTGTATGCACTAATTCCATCCAAGGAAGTAGGGCTAGGCGCAACTTCCATGAAGAATTCGGCTAGGGCGGTTTCTTGGGAGAAATTAGGGTTTGGGGTAAGGTAAGTCTCCAAGACATTACCATATTCCTCACCCTACTACCCATATGTGCCCAAGAACTTCCCATAAAAGTTCTCAAGCCATATCAGCCCCAAGACTTGCCTTAGAGGCAAGTATTCCATCCAAGGAGCAAAGGGGGAGGCGCCTAATGCTTCCTTATGAAGCAACATGCGCCCACTTCACCCCATTATGCCCTTGGCGCCAATGGGGTATAATTCTTCCCCATTATACCCTTATTTGCTTATACTTCTTCATGACAACTAATTATTGGGCCTCATTGGATAATGAGCTAGCCCAAACTTCATGGCATGGGTTGATTAAGCCATTGGATCCAATCCAATGCAACCCTAATGTGAATGTGACCAATCTGGGTCAATTTCGGGTCAACCTGCCAAAAATGAAGTTTGGCTCCAATAACTTTCTTCCAACTCATCAGGCCCATTGGCGCTGATGAAATCTTCCAAATGGATCCAAGTTATCCAATAACTTGATCCAAAGGTTTCTTGATAAAAGCAACGTCAAAAGTCTTATTGCGTGTGACCCCGTAGGATCCATATGACGATGGCAATGATGTAAACATCATAAGTAGTGAGGGGTATCTAGCAACACATCACTACTACCCATGTCATAGGACTAAAGTCATTGTGGCAACAACTCCTAACAAGCAACGAGGATTCCCATTGCATTATAGATCCCTTTGCCTGAACTGATATCCTGTCATTGGATTAGTCTCAAGTTTATTATCCAACGCACTGGTCATGACTCAACAAGTGTGGCCTACACTTTCCTGTCATGCACCAATAAGGTGGGGCGCCCCGAGGTGGATATCATGCTTCCAATATGGAAGGGGCAAATCCTACTATTAGTCATCCATGCCTCTACATGATTTATGATATACCCAATGACAGTCGTTTTGATCTCCCAATTACGGAGAGACGTAAGACTGTATTAAAGCATACCCATCATCAAATCTAGACATGAATACCTCAAGTCTAAGGATCAATGCAAAACCTCTTGCATGTGAGATTGACTTGTTGACTAGACAAATCAATCCTCACGGTGGATCACTCCAGTACATCCAATGCACCTGTATGTCTGCGTTATTGTGCCCCGCACTTAACCAGCCCATACACCAGTCTCACATGTACCAAAGCTGTCCCATATCTGCTAAGGTACCTTGACTGGGGATAGCTTGTAAGAATGGATCCAATCCAAACTCCTGGGACATTATATATGCAACTCAATACATCATCGCAGATAGAGAAGTCTGCATAATAACGACTATGCCTTTAATAATTCTATCAAAGTACTTTCAAACAATGCCTGACCATGTCCATTTATTGGTCTGCAGGGCATATACACCAACATATATGCCCTGAGACCTAGTATTGGTCCGTCTTTGTACTACTTGTCTGTGATATTTATATATCATTCTGGCATTATCGTTATCATTGTTTGTTTACATCTGTGATTGTGTACTTACATGATAATGTCCCTGCAGACAGATTGGATCTATGCTCAAATGGTTGTCCCTAGTCAATCTACCTTAGTGGATATGGGACAGCTATGGTACGTGAGTGACTGGTATATGGGCTAGTTAGGCACGAGGTGCTAATGTAGACATATGGGTATATCAGTGATGGACATAGTGGACCGACCCGTTGTGAGGCAATGACTTGGTGACATGAGTTATCCTCACAAGTGACAGGAGATGCATTGATCCCTTGACTTGAGGTCATTGACTCTTCTATATGGTAAGGGTCAAGCTTTGATACAACCTAACACCTCGCCGTAGTTGGGAGGTAATAACGGTTGTCATTGAGTATGTCACGACCCATATGAGAAGGTCAATGGGCAGATAGAGGATTTTCCCCTACTTGAGGTAAGCTTGATATCCACAGGGCCCCCTAATGGTTCTATGACTAAAAGTGTATGGCCATACCTAGGAGAGAACCTGATTTAGTCATGATCATGTGATTGGGTGAAAACAAGTGGTGACATACTTGTCCAATCAGATATCAGTCTGGCAAAGAGACTATAATGCATCTGTTCCTAGTTGCGATGATGGGGATGTCAATGTTGATAACCATTCCGATGACTTGGGTAGCAATGATGCACTGCTAGGTGCCACTCACTGCTTGCGGTGACCATAGGTCCGCACTGCCAACGTTAGAGAAACCTATAGGGTCGTACACCTTGATACTCGAGTTCTCGTATTGATCGAGAAGCCTTACGATCGAGTTACTTGATAGCTCGGATCTATTTGGGAGATTTCATCAGTGCCAATGGGCCTGATGAAATGGAAGAAAGTTATTAGAGCCAAACTTCATTTTTGGCAGGTTGACCCAAAATTGACCATAGTTGTCACATTTGGATTAGGGTTGCATTGGATTGGATCCAATAGCTTAATCAACCCATCTAATGAAGTTTGGGCTGGCTCATTACCCAATGAAGCCCAATAACAAGTTGTTATGAAGAGATAATGGGCTAAAAGGGTATAATGGGTAGAAGTCTCCTCCCATTGGCGCCTAAGGGCATAATAGGGAGGAGTGGGCGCATGTTGCTTCCTTTGGGAGGATTTGGAGCCTTTCCATTTCATCCTTGGATGGAAACCTTGCCTGTATGGCAAGGCATGGGGCGACTAAGGCATAATGGACTTGTTTGGAAAGTCTTGGGCAATTAGAAGGTGTTTGTGGAAAGCTCTTGGAGAGTTTCCTTAACCCTAACCCTAATTGATCCCTCATTCAACCCTACCCGCATCCTTCATAATGTTTAGGCCTCCACCCCTTGTGTTGCTGCCCTCTACTTGCATCTATATATTTTGTGTACATGCAAGAGCACTCGGGACTAATCAATTGGCATGAGCAAAGCTTCAAAGGGGCGAGAGCAAGGAGAGATTGGCGCAAGTTTTTCATCAAGTGGCCACAAGTGATCTTCCCTTCTTCGTCTTGGCACAAGAAGGAATTCTCCTTGGCAGCTTCTTCATCTCCTCTTCTTCTTCATTAGCGCTTCATCCTTGGAGGTGGCTCAAGCTTTGAAGAAAGTGACCTAAGGCTTGGATCTTCTTCTCGAGGCTAGCACCGGGCATGAAAGAAGAGGGCTTGAGGCATCTGATGACACCGAAATTTATAGTAAATTTTGGGCCATTTCATATATCTTTCTGTGTCAAATTTTTGAACCTTTGCTTATTTTTATGCCTTTTTTCCCAAATACTACGGAATCTACACTCTTTTTGGTTTTTGATGATTTTCAGGTAAAAAGGCATGATTTTTAGGTGTTTTCAAACAATTCTAGATGCATGGATGAATTCCCACCAGCAAGAGGAGATTACATGTCAAATTTCATGAAGATTGGAGCTTCAGATCAAATTACGGCAGGGTCATAATCATTATTACGGTACCATATCTTCACCAACTACCATAATATTGGAGCACTGCCATAATTTGAGAATTTTTCATCCATAAAGATTTTTGGAAATTACGGCACTACCGTAAAGATTTTCACGGGCCATAGTTTGGAGCGCTTTCCGAGTAGAAATTTTGGCTGAAATTATGGCACTACCGTAACCTATTTTACGATGCCGTAATTGCCAGATAGTTTCCAGGCCATAAATCAAAGATCCGTAAGAAGCAAAAGGAGAGCTTTTCCCGAGGAGAATACACAGACACAAAAAGCCCTAATTTTCATCCACTGTTGGGAGATAAATCGAGTTTCACGCCGCCGCCTTAGGTTTCACCGTTGGGAAGCGTACAGCGCATCTCCGGTCATGAAATTTGAGGGGAAGCTTCGCTAGGAAGAGGAGACGACACCCCATAAGTTTCAGAGAGAAAGGATATCGATCGGAGGAGAAATCAACAAAGGCACGCCACTAGCACTGTTCACGCGTGGAAATTATGGCTGTAATTTCCATTACAGCCGTGTGGTTATTTGTTTTTCCCCCTTTCTTGATTTCCTACACTTTGATACAATGGATTATTGTAATGTTTCTTCCATGTTAGCTTAAACCTTTTATGGGACATGGGGGAGTAATTCTCTTTGATTTCAATGATCGGATAAATTTTCATTACTTCGTCACGTATAATTTTAGTATGATAATTCTACTTATGTGATAACTGCTCTTTAATTCTCTAGAGATTCATGTTATTAATCATGTTTTAGAGTTTTCGCAATAGGGACCGAAAGGTGACTTGCTTGAGAACTTGGAACCCTATAATTGAATGTTAGGAACTTACGGTAAGAAATTAGGTTAGTTCTTGTTTCTTCATTTTAGAAGAATAATTGCCATGATAATAATATGAATCAAGGATTGAGTTAATTTATCAAACGTGGAGATCTTGTGCTAAAGTGAGAATCAGAACATTGGAGAACCATAAGTAGAACTTGTGTTGAGACTCGGATGCACGAGAGTGATCCTTGAGATTCCACTTGAGGTAATCAACTTAGAATTCGGATGCATGAAAGTGATCCTTGAGTTCGTTGATTGATGATTTACTTATTTTCAGCTTGGGATAGATCTTGCGCGAAAGCGAAGATCGGTCCCTACATGATTGTCTGTACGAAAGTGAGATGATCCTTTTATGTAGTAAATTTAATCTTTGTCATGATAAAATTAAACTAACAAATTACTATTCATATCTAGTCATAGAAATTAATGAGGATGTAACCCTAGTCCCAATCTCTCTCTCTGATATTTTTGTTTGCTTTCATTAGTTCACTTGCATAGTTTCGATTGCCTAGATAGTAAGAACTCAATTATTCAGTACTTGACAACGAGGTCTCTGTGGTTCGATATCTTTCTTTATTACTTCGAGTATCCATGCACTTGCGGACTACAACAAGTTTTTGGCGCCGTTGCCAGGGACTTTGGTTTTGTCAATATTGAAGATATTGAAAGTATTGCTAGACTAGGTTTTATTTTCTATTTTTTTCTGTTATTTTCTTTTCTCTTGAATTCATTTGATCTGTCTACTTTGCATGTGCAGGAATCTTAGATAAGGACCTCTTGTACCTTTTGATCCTGAGATAAATAAAACTCTTAGACTGTGCAGGAAGTTGAGATTTGAAAAAAGACAACAAGAAGAGGAAGAAGTGACCATGGCAGAACAAAGATCACTTAGGGACTTTGCAGCCCCTAATCCACGAGAGATTCACTCTAGCATTGCTGGACCGGTCATAGAGGCTAATAACTTTGAAATCAAGCCTGCTTTCTGTTGGTGTATATGCCCTAGGACCTAGTTTTGGTCAACTTATGTACTACTTGACATTGATATTTATATATCATTCTAGCATTATCGTTATCATTGTTTGTCTACACCTGCGATTGTGTACTTACATGATAATGTCCCTGGAGATAGATTAGATCTGTGCTCAGAAATAATTGTCCCTAGTCGATGTACCTGAGTGGATATGGGACAGCTCTGGTACTTGTGAGACTGGTACGTGGGCTGGTTAGGCACGTGGTGCTAACGTAGACACATGGGTATATCATTGGAGGATATACTGGATAGACCCGCTATGAGGCTATGACTTAGTGTCATGAGTTATCCTCATAAGTAACAGGAGATGCATTGATCCCTTGACTCGAGGTCATTGATCATTTTATATGGTTAGGGACTTGCTTTGATACAACCTAACACCTTGCCGTAGGTGGGAGGTTATAACGTGATGGAGGGCCTAACACAGCTCCTAGAAGATCCACTAGGGCTCGGAGGAAGCCCATCAGGTATGGCTTCACTTAGAGTCCACTTTCCTTTTTAGTACTTTCCATATTTGCATTGCATGGCATGATAGGTTAGTTCCACCCAAAAGTCTACCATGTAGTTTATTTTATGAATGTTGTTGGTAGGTTGTGCATTGTAATATCATGGTAGGTTAGTGCATGTAGTTGGACACATTTAAAGATGGCTCAAGGGATACAAGCTAGCTAGCTCACTCTACTCCATGGAGCTAATTCCCATTTTGGAAGGCTCACTTCAAACTAACTCAAAGGGGACTTCCAACTCAACTCCACTTCAAAGCCCCACTCCAAGGCCCTTTCCAATTGGAGAAGATATCAACCCATGGATTCATTTGCGCCACCCTCAAGCAACAAATGGAAGCAAAAGCTCATCAAGATCCACCAATCAAGGAGGCGCTCCATCTAGATCCACCAATCAAGGAATTACACCATCTAGATCCACAATTAGGGGAAGGATTATTTCCTTCTTCTCATTGCCGCCCAAGACAACAAGGAAGGATTTCGAATTCAAATTCCCTCCTCATATGCGCCCAAATCTCCAAGGAAGATAATTAATTCGAAATTCAAAGACTCACCATTTCAAGACATCCAAAGGAAGCAACAAGATCAGCCATTTAATGACTTGCCACCATTTTCGAATTTCACCTAAGTTTGTAAGGGGCGCAAGGGGCCAATGACCACCTTGCCCTCATCCCTTAGCCACCTATAAATATGTCCCCATCGCATCATGTGCATTAAGCATTGTTGAAATAAAATTGTTGACTAGTTTCCTAGCCAAAGAAAGGTGTTTGTGTCGCCTAGGTGCTTGTGTCGCCTACTTCTTCTCCTTAGGGTGCTTGTGTCGCCCAAAGCCCCCCTCATCTTCCTCTTTCCCTCTCCAAGAGCCGAGACTCCCTTCCCCTTCTCCTCATCATCGCTCCATCCAAGTCAAGCCGAGAGCTATCAACATCAAAGCAAGAACAACAACTCAAGTGGCGCATAGAACATGGAAGCACTCCTTGATCTCTTCAAGGCGATTCTATAAGTTAAGTGTTCTAACCTCTTGTGTTCTTTCTTCATACAACTTAAGAGCATCTTACTACACTTCCCTCGCAATTGTAGGAGTTGGCGCAAGGAAAGGAGTTTGGCGCATCCCTCTTCCCTCTTCTCCCCCCTCTCTTAGTTAGTCCCATACTTGTGTTAGCAAGAGAATTTGGAGGACTAGCCTCCCTCTTGACTTTTGATTGTGTAGTCATTTAATCTGTTTTATAATTCACCCACGCCTGTGTGGGATTGTTGATTGCCCTGTGTGTAATCTACACCTTCCATCAGAGTAGGACCGGTGAAGAACGGGAAGGACGGTCCTTCTATTCTCAAGGGCCGCGCTGTAAGTCTACTTTACAATTATTGTCATTTTCTTTGAAGCAAGTAGTGTAGCTCTATCTTATTTCTTGCAAGTAGTTAATTCGGATTTCTTATTAAAAATACAAAAACACTACTTTCAAACTTCGTTAGTTTAATTTCGGTTTTCTCTACTTTATAAAAATACAAAACGCTATTTTTTCGAAAATCGTTGTTTGCATGCTTTGTGAATTACCCCTACATCATCTTGGTATCAGAGCTTAGGCTCCTAGATTAGAAATTTCAAGCCTTCAAACTTATTTTCTAACTTCTAGGCGATTTTTGGAACTAGGTTGTTTGAGACAAAGGATTTTCATAATTGGCTACTAGCTCTATTATTTTCTCTATAAAAATCCTTTTTCAAAAAAAAATCAAACATGCAGACTAGATCTAAGGCTCAAAGCTCCCAACCCATAACTTTGGAAACCTTAGCTGAAATGATTGCAGCCTTAAACCATAGGATAGACGATGTGGACACAAATCTACACCAACTCAATGATAAGGTGCAAGAGATAGAAGAGTCTAATAGAACTATATCTCATAGCCAACCCCCAAGTGAACATCACTCTAGGGAACCTGTGCAAAGGCAGCAAACCCCAAGGAACAACCCTAGGAACACTCCCCAAGGCTTTGATTGGGAAGGACTGTAACATCCCTCAGAATCACACCCCACACGCATACAAGTAAAATACGGGGTTTCAAAAATTTTTTACTCTTCCATTAAAACACAAGAAGAAAGCGGCATCGAAGGACATTACTACGGAACAGAAAACCGCACAGAACTGAATAGGATCGATTACTAGGAAATAGAAATCCGGAAATCCAGAAAAAATCCGGCAGCAAGTATTCTAAACTACTGCTGCACAGACACACATATCTTGTAACAACAACAAACGTCCACACTACACATATGTGGAATTTCAGAAATATACAGAACTGATTATTCAGATACTAAAATAAACAACACAAATTCGGTTACACATCTCAAATTGGACATTTCAAAATAAGAACCAATTCAATAAAAGAATCCAAGACTTGTATCCAATAATTTAAACGAAACAACTATAATATAATATCCTGAAAACAGGCATAAGCCCTCAGGAGATAAAACATGTCATATAGGTCATAATAAATTAGGCACGCAGGCCTGATAAATCTTTAGAAGACTATTCTTAGAAATGACATCAAACATTAGCGTCATATTAGCTGTAGCAATTACTGTCTTGATGTCTCACCTGAAAACATTTAAACAACGAAGGTGAGCTAAAAAGCTCAGTGAGTAAAAGACACTAAAAGTCATCCATAGTACACATCAAAAATATCATACTTAAGTTGAAATTCTTTTTATTTAACAGATAAGATAAATCAACTTAACATGCATGCTCATATCAGAAACAAACACAATCAAATACAGATACTTGTAACAATAGGCATCAAACAGGTAGGATATGAATATACCAACCCATACCAACTAACCACACCGCCTAATACATCTAAATACAGATCGAAATAGAACTACAGAAATCAGAACTGACAGACAGAAAATCAGAATTTTCAGAGTCCAAACGGATAGTCTACATCGGAAACAGAAAGGCCACAGAAGGCCTGAAGACCACAGAAGGTCTGACCCCACCTCTGCCGAGGATGAGACAATGCATGCATATCAGAAACAGAATGGTAGAGGAGATATCAGTGGGTGGCCCCCGTCTTGACAGGACGTGGCACTCTGGTCTCCAATACCCAGAACAGAATGGTAGAGGAGGTATCAGTGGGTGGCCCCCGTCTTGTTAGGACGTGGCACTCTGGCCTCCAAAACCCAGAACTGAATGGTAGAGGAGGTATCAGTGGGTGGCCCCCGTCTTGTTAGGACGTGGCACTCTGGCCTCCAAAACCCAGAACTGAATGGTAGAGGAGGTATCAGTGGGTGGCCCCGTCTTGTTAGGACGTGGCACTCTGGCCTCCAATACCCAGAACAGAAATAGTGTCTCAAGGGTCGTAGTAGACTATTAGCACCATTACAGCGCCACAGAAGGAGGGTAAGGACACGGAAGAGTGCTACACTAGGGCATAATTTTACAGAACAGATTATACTGAAACGGAGAAGTAGGATCAACCACTACTTAATTCTTACATTATGCCCAAAGTCTAACAAACCAGAAAATGACACACCCTAATATCCAGTCCTTAAACACAGAACAGAATTTATATGAGTGAATTCCTTACAACTAACCTTAATTCATGTCAAACCATTCTATGTTCTCACAAATGTTTTAACACATTCAAGGTTTTCAGAAACTTCACAACATATAAACAGAACAGGAAATATCCACATAACAAACAATTAAATACAGAACAGAAATTATTCATATAACAAACATTTAAACACAGAACAGAAATTATTCATGAAATAATCTCCTCAAAATTTCTAAAATCGTGAGCTATAAAATTACTGTAAGGGGCGCCACTTTCAGAACCTTAACAGAACGCACAAATTTCATGTAAATAATTTCAGTCCCCCACTACAGATAATTTTAATTACACGCTCGTGAAGAAAACTGACAAAAGCCCCAAAATTGGCTCAACTATATTTTCGAAAATTCCTAAGTTCTTAGTTAAATCCCCAATTTTGTTTTCTCTAAAATTTCTCATCAAACAAATAAATTTTAGAAGAACTACAGACCACAATTTAAGAGGTTAAACCATACAATGTAAATTTTTCTCACAAAGGAATATTCGTCTAACCAAAACATAGCAGATTTATATTGTCAGTTTACAAAATATATTTTTAGTCCAATTTCGAACCAAAGCTAGTCAATATTGTATTCAAAATGAAGCTCTCTGAATCTAGTTTCCAATAAAACTGGTTTCACAAGATTTCGAATTGTAGGCAGGAAGATATAAGGGTTCGAACATAGGAAGGTCAGAATTTCAGATTTCAAGAAAACAGATTCATATATCAGACTTGCGACATTTATTTCAGATCCAATAACTAATCGAAAATAGGCGTTATGGGAGTCAAAATAAAGCTCTTCGAGCCTACGGTCTAATAAAACTGATTTGACAAGATTTCGAGCTATACCTAGGGAGATATGATGGTTCGAACACATAAAGGTCGAAATCCAGAATTTCAGAAAACTGATTTTGTACCGCTGGATTGCAATACAGATTGAAATACGAATACCGCTCGGATATGGTCGATATCATATTCAAATTAAAGCCAAACATATCTAGTTTCATACAAAATTTATCTCGTGCGATTTGGATCTATAGGCCATGAGATATTGGGGTTATAGTACACAAAGGTCAGATTAACGAATGCAGATTTCAGCAGAACAGGATTTTAAAACCCTATAATTATTTGAATTCAACCCCATACGAATAATCATGGCAAATAACGAATTTTAATTCGGATTAGACTCCTTAGGATCGAATTACTCACCAGAAAAATCGCCCACAGAGAAAACGCCAAAACAGGGGATCAGGGGTCTCCAGAAAGTTCGTCCACCACCAGTCTGCCACCACCAGCGTCAGAAATTTTGCAGGAGCGCCAAGCACAGTGAGGGGCGACAACACAGGCGGCTAGGGCAAGAAACAAACCAAAAATCGTGAGGGAGAGGAGCTCTCACGAATTTTCCCCTTTTTTTTTTTTTTTTTTCCACCCCAAACGGATCCAAGATCCAATAACCCAATTAACTTAAGTGGAAATCGGCTTTAATGGGCTTACCTGGGCTTAACCACCATGCGCCACTCCAATAACACAGAAATATGCGCCACCATGGTGGAAGAATTCCAGGAGCAAATAGTCAAGGTTGAGGGTTCGAAGCCCCAACAAAAATAATTATTTTTGCCCTGTAGGAAAAAGTCCTACAATTAGGCAAAAATCCCAAAATTTTAATCGATAAAAATACAGAAACAGAATTTCTAACCTTAAATCGTAATTCAGAAACTCGAGGGCATTACATCCTCCCCCCCTTATAGAGCTTTAGTCCTCTAAAGCTGACCAAGCCCGTCACTGAACAGGTGAGGATGCTCCTTTCTCATATCTGCTTCAACCTCCCAAGAGGCTTCTTCAACAGACTGATTTCCCCATATGACTTTCACAAGTGGAATAACCTTATTTCTCAGCACTTTCTCTTTTCTATCTTAAATTCTGAGAGGTTTCACCACAAAAGTCATGTTCTCTTCAAGCTGAAGAGGTTCCAACTCTAGAACATGAGAAGGATCAGAACAATATTTTCTGAGTGCAGAAACATGGAACACATTATGGAGGTGTTCCAGTGATGGGGGCAGAGCAAGTCGATATGCCACAGGTCCAATCCTCTCAATGATATCAAAGGGACCAATGTACCTGGGACTCAATTTTCCTCTCTTCCCAAATCTCATCACCCCTTTCATAGGCGAGACCTTTAGGAAAACATGCTCTCCCACCAAAAACTCAAGAGGACGCCGCCTCACATCAGCATAACTCTTCTGTCTATCCTGAGCAATCTTCATCTTTTTCTGAATTTCTCTGATCTTCTCAGTGGCTTCCTAAACAGCATCAGACTTTAGCACTGTTCTGTCCCCAGTTTCCTCCCAGCATATAGGTGTTCTGCATTTCCTCCCATATAGGGCCTCATACGGAGCCATCTGTATGCTAGAGTGGAAGCTATTGTTGTAGGTGAACTCTATCAGTGATAAGTCCAGATCCCACTCAACAGACCAGTCAATCACATAAGATCTCAGAAGATCCTCAAGTGTCTGAATAGTTCTCTCTGTCTGACCATCAGATTGAGGATGATATGCAGTGCTGAAACTCAGATTAGTTCCCAAATCTTCCTGTAATTTCTTCCAAAACCTAGATTGAAATCGAGGATCACGATCAGAGACAATGTCCAAGGGAACTCCATGTAATCTGACAATCTCATCGATGTACAGTTTTGCTAACCGATCCAAACTGTAAGTCATTTTGATCGGTAAGAAGTGAGCTGACTTCGTGAGTCTGTCCACAATCACCCATACGGCATCATGATTCCTTCTGGTATTGGGCAGTCCACACACAAAGTCCATACTGATATGCTCCCACTTCCACTGAGGAATAGGGAGAGACTGCATCAAACCGCCCGGCCTCTGATGCTCAGCCTTCACGGTTTGGCAAGTCAAACATCTGGACACAAACAAATGCACATCCTTCTTCATACCGTGCCACCAGAAAGTCTTTTTCAGATCCTGATACATCTTGGTACTACCAGGATGAACGGTATACTTAGTGCAATGACTTTCCTTAAGAATTTCATTTCTCAACTCAGGGTCCTCAGGGACACAGACCCTTCCACGAAATCTGAGGAGACCATCATCCGACATACTGAAATTCTCATCCCAGTCTTGCTCAGACCTCTCTTTCCACCGTAGAATATCCTGATCTGACTGCTGCCCTGATCTCAGTCTCTGCAGTAAGTCTGACTGAACCCTGAGAGAAGCCAGAAGACCGCCTCTCTCACCCGGAGTCACACTCAGATGCATGTCACTGAACTCCTGCAATAGTCGCCACTCCTGCACTCGCAATGCAGCTATCTGAGTCACAGGATACCGACTAAGAGCATCAGCCACCACATTGGCTTTACCAGACTGATATTGGATGGTGAAGTCATAATCCTTTATCAATTCAAGCCATCGCCTCTGTCTCATATTCAGCTCTTTCTGAGTGAAGATATACTTCAAACTCTGGTGATCTGTAAACAATTCAAATGTCTGTCCAAACAGATAGTGCCTCCAGATTTTCAAGGCAAAAACTACAGCTGCCAACTCCAGATCATGAGTGGGGTAGTTTACTTCGTAATCTTTGAGTTGCCTTGAAGCATAAGCGACTACTTTTCCTTGCTGCATCAGTACAGCACCCAGACCCTTACCAGAGGCATCAGTGTAAACAATGAACTTCTCTCCATCACAGGGAATGATGAGGATAGGAGCACTGGTCAGTCTCTTTTTCAGTTCCTGAAAACTAGACTCACAATCATCAGACCACTCAAACTTCAAATTCTTTTTAGTTAACTTAGTCAGAGGACCAGCCAACTTGGAAAAACCTTCCACAAAACGGCGGTAGTATCCAGCTAAGCCCAGAAAACTTCTGACCTCAGTCGCTGTAGTTGGTCTTCCCCAGTGAAGAATGGCCTCCACCTTCACTAGATCCACAGACACACCCTGGCTAGAAATAATGTGCCCCAGAAAACCAATCTGATCTAGCCAGAACTCACATTTGCTGGCCTTAGCATATAGCCGCTTCAGCCGCAGAATCTCCAGCACCTTGCGCAAATCCTGAGAGTGGTCTTGCGCATTCTTGGAGTAGATCAGAATATCATCAATGAAGACGACCACACATTTGTCCAGGAGCTCATGAAATACCCTGTTCATCAGATCCATAAACACCGCAGGAGCATTTGTCAGTCCAAAGGGCATAACAAGAAATTCATAGTGCCCATACCTGGTCCTGAATGCAGTTTTAGGTACATCCTCCTCCCGAACACTCATCTGATAATAGCCAGACCTCAGGTCAATTTTAGAGAATACAGTAGCACCCTGCAACTGATCAAAGAGATCATCAATACGGGGTAATGGGTACTTATTCTTAACAGTCACTTGATTGAGTTGACGGTAATCGATGCACATGCGCAAAGTACCATCCTTCTTCTTCACAAATAACACCGGTGCTCCCATGGAGAAACACTGGGTCGAATATACCCCTTCTCTAATAGTTCTTCCAGTTGCTTCTTCAGCATAAGTTTCCAAGTGTAGCATAGCTACCCTTGTCCTGATATCTTTCCTCAAACCCCGCTGAAACTTCTTGGCTCTTCTTTCCTCGGTGTTGACTAAGTGAGGAGCATACCCCGACAACCGAGCGAATGTGGCTTCATACTGATCCACCGTCAGGTCGCCCTGCTCAAGACGAATAAACTCCACCTCGCGCTCCTCAGATAAGCTAGAGGGGAAAAACTTAGCATTGAACTTCATCATGAAGTACTGCCAATCAACAACTCTGGATTCAGTTGCCGCCAGTCTGACGACTCCCTTCCACCAGTCTTCGGCATCTCCACGCAACATGAAGACAGACAAACATAGCTTGTCTGCATCATCACAGCGCAAAACCTGGAAAATCTTTTCCAGTGTCAAAAGCCAATCCTTAGCAGCACTGGGCCCCGGACTACCATAAAATGCAGTCGGGTTCAGGTGCTGAAACTCTCGAACCAACCGAGCATATCGTTGATGTGCGCCATCACCTAGAGGAGAACCAGCCGGTTGTGCCTGTGACTGAGACTGTGTCTGCGACAGCCGCTGCAATAACTGTTGCTGAACCTCCATGTGCTGCGCCTGCTGCTGCTGCATCATCTGAGTTTGCTGCTGAATGAATGTGTTCTGTTGTTGCATCATAGCAGTCATAGCCTCCATGGTCTGCCTCAGATCAGGCTGTTGATCACCGTTGCTACTGCTAGCTCTTGGTCGCACCATTATGTTTACCTGCATCACATAACACAGTAGAATAACAACCAATATTCAATAACAAATCAGATCCTAACTTGGTTTCTAGCAATACACAAACAGAGTTTTCCTTCCCCGGAGTTTCTAATTGCTAGTAAAAATGCTCTGATACCATCTGTAACATCCCTCAGAATCACACCCCACACGCATACAAGTAAAATACGGGGTTTCAAAAATTTTTTACTCTTCCATTAAAACACAAGAAGAAAGCGGCATCGAAGGACATTACTACGGAACAGAAAACACAGAACTGAATAGGATCGATTACTAGGAAATAGAAATCCGGAAATCCAGAAAAAATCCGGCAGCAAGTATTCTAAACTACTGCTGCACAGACACACATATCTTGTAACAACAACAAACGTCCACACTACACATATGTGGAATTTCAGAAATATACAGAACTGATTATTCAGATACTAAAATAAACAACACAAATTCGGTTACACATCTCAAATCGGACATTTCAAAATAAGAACCAATTCAATAAAAGAATCCAAGACTTGTATCCAATAATTTAAACGAAACAACTATAATATAATATCCTGAAAACAGGCATAAGCCCTCAGGAGATAAAACATGTCATATAGGTCATAATAAATTAGGCACGCAGGCCTGATAAATCTTTAGAAGACTATTCTTAGAAATGACATCAAACATTAGCGTCATATTAGCTGTAGCAATTACTGTCTTGATGTCTCACCTGAAAACATTTAAACAACGGAGGTGAGCTAAAAAGCTCAGTGAGTAAAAGACACTAAAAGTCATCCATAGTACACATCAAAAATATCATACTTAAGTTGAAATTCTTTTTATTTAACAGATAAGATAAATCAACTTAACATGCATGCTCATATCAGAAACAAACACAATCAAATACAGATACTTGTAACAATAGGCATCAAACAGGTAGGATATGAATATACCAACCCATACCAACTAACCACACCGCCTAATACATCTAAATATAGATCGAAATAGAACTACAGAAATCAGAACTGACAGACAGAAAATCAGAATTTTCAGAGTCCAAACGGATAGTCTACATCGGAAACAGAAAGGCCACAGAAGGCCTGAAGACCACAGAAGGTCTGACCCCACCTCTGCCGAGGATGAGACAATGCATGCATATCAGAAACAGAATGGTAGAGGAGATATCAGTGGGTGGCCCCCGTCTTGACAGGACGTGGCACTCTGGTCTCCAATACCCAGAACAGAATGGTAGAGGAGGTATCAGTGGGTGGCCCCCGTCTTGTTAGGACGTGGCACTCTGGCCTCCAAAACCCAGAACTGAATGGTAGAGGAGGTATCAGTGGGTGGCCCCCGTCTTGTTAGGACGTGGCACTCTGGCCTCCAAAACCCAGAACTGAATGGTAGAGGAGGTATCAGTGGGTGGCCCCGTCTTGTTAGGACGTGGCACTCTGGCCTCCAATACCCAGAACAGAAATAGTGTCTCAAGGGTCGTAGTAGACTATTAGCACCATTACAGCGCCACAGAAGGAGGGTAAGGACACGGAAGAGTGCTACACTAGGGCATAATTTTACAGAACAGATTATACTGAAACGGAGAAGTAGGATCAACCACTACTTAATTCTTACATTATGCCCAAAGTCTAACAAACCAGAAAATGACACACCCTAATATCCAGTCCTTAAACACAGAACAGAATTTATATGAGTGAATTCCTTACAACTAACCTTAATTCATGTCAAACCATTCTATGTTCTCACAAATGTTTTAACACATTCAAGGTTTTCAGAAACTTCACAACATATAAACAGAACAGGAAATATCCACATAACAAACAATTAAATACAGAACAGAAATTATTCATATAACAAACATTTAAACACAGAACAGAAATTATTCATGAAATAATCTCCTCAAAATTTCTAAAATCGTGAGCTATAAAATTACTGTAAGGGGCGCCACTTTCAGAACCTTAACAGAATGCACAAATTTCATGTAAATAATTTCAGTCCCCCACTACAGATAATTTTAATTACACGCTCGTGAAGAAAACTGACAAAAGCCCCAAAATTGGCTCAACTATATTTTCGAAAATTCCTAAGTTCTTAGTTAAATCCCCAATTTTGTTTTCTCTAAAATTTCTCATCAAACAAATAAATTTTAGAAGAACTACAGACCACAATTTAAGAGGTTAAACCATACAATGTAAATTTTTCTCACAAAGGAATATTCGTCTAACCAAAACATAGCAGATTTATATTGTCAGTTTACAAAATATATTTTTAGTCCAATTTCGAACCAAAGCTAGTCAATATTGTATTCAAAATGAAGCTCTCTGAATCTAGTTTCCAATAAAACTGGTTTCACAAGATTTCGAATTGTAGGCAGGAAGATATAATGGTTCGAACATAGGAAGGTCAGAATTTCAGATTTCAAGAAAACAGATTCATATATCAGACTTGCGACATTTATTTCAGATCCAATAACTAATCGAAAATAGGCGTTATGGGAGTCAAAATAAAGCTCTTCGAGCCTACGGTCTAATAAAACTGATTTGACAAGATTTCGAGCTATACCTAGGGAGATATGATGGTTCGAACACATAAAGGTCGAAATCCAGAATTTCAGAAAACTGATTTTGTACCGCTGGATTGCAATACAGATTGAAATACGAATACCGCTCGGATATGGTCGATATCATATTCAAATTAAAGCCAAACATATCTAGTTTCATAAAAAATTTATCTCGTGCGATTTGGATCTATAGGCCATGAGATATTGGGGTTATAGTACACAAAGGTCAGATTAACGAATGCAGATTTCAGCAGAACAGGATTTTAAAACCCTATAATTATTTGAATTCAACCCCATACGAATAATCATGGCAAATAACGAATTTTAATTCGGATTAGACTCCTTAGGATCGAATTACTCACCAGAAAAATCGCCCACAGAGAAAACGCCAAAACAGGGGATCAGGGGTCTCCAGAAAGTTCGTCCACCACCAGTCTGCCACCACCAGCGTCAGAAATTTTGCAGGAGCGCCAAGCACAGTGAGGGGCGACAACACAGGCGGCTAGGGCAAGAAACAAACCAAAAATCGTGAGGGAGAGGAGCTCTCACGAATTTTCCCCTTTTTTTTTTTTTTTTTCCACCCCAAACGGATCCAAGATCCAATAACCCAATTAACTTAAGTGGAAATCGGCTTTAATGGGCTTACCTGGGCTTAACCACCATGCGCCACTCCAATAACACAGAAATATGCGCCACCATGGTGGAAGAATTCCAGGAGCAAATAGTCAAGGTTGAGGGTTCGAAGCCCCAACAAAAATAATTATTTTTGCCCTGTAGGAAAAAGTCCTACAATTAGGCAAAAATCCCAAAATTTTAATCGATAAAAATACAGAAACAGAATTTCTAACCTTAAATCGTAATTCAGAAACTCGAGGGCATTACAAGGACACCCTGTCCAAAATCATCACAACCCTCGACCTAGGGATGACTATGCCCATGTTGTGAAGCTTAACCCGCCCACTTTTAATGGATCCCTTGATCCTAGAGTTTACCTAGACTGGGCAACCAAACTCGAGCAATACTTCGAATGGAGTATGATGCCCGAGCACTCTAAGGTTAGGTTCACCAAATGCCTGCTTGAAGGTTCTGCTAGACTCTATTGGAGTAATGTAGAAAGAAGCCTACAAAGGTCTAGACAACCCCCCAATACAAGATGGGAAGAGATGAACACTAGACTGAGAGAAAAGTATGTTCCCCTGAACTTTCATAGTAAGCTTCTTGACCAAACAAGTGGCCTTACCCAAGGAAACTCAACCGTAGAAGAATATATGGTAGCGTTTGATGAACTGTTATTGAGGAGTGAAATGGATGAAACCCCGATGTTTACCCTGAGTAGGTTCAAGAATGGTCTCAAACCAGAAATTAAGAGAGGACTTGCCTTTTACCAAATAGATACCATAGAGGAAGCTTACCAAAGAGCCCTTGAAGTTCAACAGCAACTTAAGATTAGAAAGGAAGCTCTGACCTCTAAACCAACCTATAGGCCCTCTCCTAGTAGTTCACACCCTAACTCCTCAACCCCTAAACCCAAGCCAAACCAAACCACAGTTGTCTGCCATAACTGTAAACAACCAGGTCACCTCATAAGGGACTGTCCTAAAAAGATAATGGTTATGACTGAGGAACATGTAGAACCAGAAGTAGAAACTGAGGAAAACTTAGATCAAGACCCTAACTGCTGTAATGTTGAAATTAATGACTGTGGTAGTGAAGAGGATTTTTTCCTCAACACTCTGGGAGTAGTCAGGTGCACCCTGATCAACCCCACCCCTACTGAAGACTGGCGAAGAACCAGCATCTTCCACACTTACTCAAAATTCCATGGTCACATGTGCAAAGTAGTAATTGATGGAGGGAGCAGTTTGAATGCCGTCTCTCAAGTAGCAGTCACTAAACTCAACCTTAAGGCAGAACCTCACCCTAAGCCTTATAGTATTTCCTGGGTCAACCAGACTAGCGTTCCTGTCTCTCATAGGTGCCTTGTCCCACTCACTTTTGGTGCCTACCAAGGATCAATATGGTGTGACGTCATCACAATGGATGTCGCCCAAATTCTCCTAGGCCGTCCTTGGATTTTTGACATGGATGTTGTCCACTACGGTAGGACAAACACTTATGTCTTCAATCACAATGGACAGAAAATTAGGCTTAAGCCATCCTTACCTAAGGAACTTAGAGCCTCCACTAGCAAAGGTAAGATAGAAGAACCCAAACAACCAAAGCCAACCATCCAACTTATCCAACCCCAAACCTTTGCTAAGGAATACATAGAAGACCAACCTCTCTATACCCTTATCATTAAGGAAACCACACCTGAAACTGAAACCAAAACCCCTCCTGAGGTAGAAAGCATCCTAGAAGACTATAATGAACTTATCCCAGAAGACTTACCCAATGGTCTACCTCCACTTAGGGATATCCAGCATGTTATAGATCTTGTCCCTGGATCCACTTTACCCAACCTTCCCCATTATAGGATGAACCCTACTGAGCACACTGAACTTAAGAGACAAGTAGATGATCTCTTAGCCAAGGGTTATATTAGGGAAAGTCTTAGTCCATGTGCTGTTCCAGCCCTCTTGACCCCTAAGAAGGATGGCAGCTGGCGCATGTGCATAGACTGCCGTGCCATCAATAAGATAACTGTAAAGTACAGATTCCCTATTCCTAGGCTGGATGATACGTTAGACATGCTAGTTGGGTCTAGATGGTTCACCAAACTTGATCTTAGGAGTGGATACCACCAAGTTAGAGTTAGAGAAGGGGATGAATGGAAAACCGCTTTCAAAACGAAAGATGGTTTATATGAGTGGTTAGTGATGCCCTTTGGCTTAACTAACGCCCCTTCTACTTTTATGAGGCTTATGACACAGGTCCTGAAACCTTACATAGGTAGATTCCTAGTTGTTTATTTCGATGATATATTAATCTTTAGCAAAACTAAGGAAGCTCACCTAGATCATCTCAGGAGAACCCTTGAACTACTTAGGAAAGAGAAGCTTTATGTTAACCTAAAGAAATGTTCTTTCCTCTCTAGCAGTGTTGTCTTTCTAGGGTTCATAGTGTCTGAGCAGGGCCTTCAAGCTGACCCCTCTAAGGTCCAAGCTATTCTAGACTGGCCTGAACCCAAAACTTTAACTGAAGTTAGGAGCTTCCATGGCTTAGCTACCTTCTACCGAAGGTTTATTAGAAAATTAAGTACTATTGTTGCCCCTATCACTAGTTGTTTGAAACTAGGCGATTTTGCTTGGACTAAACCTGCTAGCCGAGCCTTTAGTGAACTTAAAGTAAGGATGACCACAGCCCCAGTCCTCAGACTCCCTGACTTCAGCAAAGTCTTCGAGGTTGACTGTGATGCCTCTGGGATTGGCATAGGAGGGACCCTCAGTCAAGAAGGTCACCCTGTTGCCTTTTTCAGTGAAAAACTCAATGAGGCAAAACAGAAATATTCAACTTATGACAAGGAATTTTATGCTGTAGTTCAATCTCTTAGATATTGGAGGCACTACTTGATTCATAATGAGTTTATCCTTAATAGTGACCACCAGGCTTTGTCATACCTTAGTGCTCAAAAGAAGTTGAATTTTAGGCATGCCAAATGGGTAGAGTATATCCAGCAGTACACCTTTGTCCTAAAACACAAATCAGGAAAGGAAAACAAAGTAGCTGATGCTTTAAGTAGGGTTACTTTACTTATGCAAACTTTACATGTTCAAGTTACTGGCTTTGAAAATATGAAAACTGCATATCTTGATTGTCCTGATTTTGCTTCTATACATGCTGAACTTAGTGTTGACCCCCTAAGTCATCCTTTGTACACCCTTAGGGATGGGTTCTTATTTCTTGGACCTATACTTTGTGTCCCTAAGACCTCAATTCGAGAATTCCTTATTTGGGAATTACACGGAGGAGGGTCTGCAGGTCACCATGGTCGGGATAAAACCCAAACCTTGGTTGAGGAGAGGTTTTATTGGCTGAACCTCAACAGGGATGTTGCTAAGGTGGTTAGCCACTGTAGGACATGCCAGGTAACTAAGACCCATAAGCATAGCGCTGGGCTCTACACCCCGCTACCCAAGAATTTAAAACCTTCCTTATCAGCTCGTGATTATGCTTTCAATATTTCGCAATTACACCATGAGATTCTTAGCAAGATTCTAGACTCTACTGTTTCATATTGCGAAGCTGCTAACAAGAAACGCCGAGAAAGGTTATTCAATGTAGGCGATCAGGTGATTTTGCGAGTCCGCGAGGAGCGTATCCAAGGACACGGACGCAAGCTGGATGCAAAGGGATTGGGACCCTTCACCATCGTGGGCAAGATCAACAACAACGCATACGTGCTTGATCTGCCTCCAGATTTGGGGATCCCCACCACTGTTAACGTGGAGGATCTCACGGCATACAAGGAGCCTCTCTCACTCAAAGAACCAGAGGCCCCCTTCAATCCAGAGATAGTGGATATCCTTGAGGACCAGACCCGACTCACCCCTAACGAGGTACAACTGTTTTACCGCGTTAAGTTTTCTAATGGTGAGGAGGCATGGCTCCCCGAGGCAGAGCTAGCCCTAGCTGCTCCAGATTTGCTCCAAGGATTCAAGGATAATTCTCCTGAGGAGAATTTTTCCAACCCGGGGAGAATTGATGGAGGGCCTAACACAACTCCTAGAAGATCCACTAGGGCTCGGAGGAAGCCCATCAGGTATGGCTTCACTTAGAGTCCACTTTCCTTTTTAGTACTTTCCATATTTGCATTGCATGGCATGATAGGTTAGTTCCACCCAAAAGTCTACCATGTAGTTTATTTTATGAATGTTGTTGGTAGGTTGTGCATTGTAATATCATGGTAGGTTAGTGCATGTAGTTGGACACATTTAAAGATGGCTCAAGGGATACAAGCTAGCTAGCTCACTCTACTCCATGGAGCTAATTCCCATTTTGGAAGGCTCACTTCAAACTAACTCAAAGGGGACTTCCAACTCAACTCCACTTCAAAGCCCCACTCCAAGGCCCTTTCCAATTGGAGAAGATATCAACCCATGGATTCATTTGCGCCACCCTCAAGCAACAAATGGAAGCAAAAGCTCATCAAGATCCACCAATCAAGGAGGCGCTCCATCTAGATCCACCAATCAAGGAATTACACCATCTAGATCCACAATTAGGGGAAGGATTATTTCCTTCTTCTCATTGCCGCCCAAGACAACAAGGAAGGATTTCGAATTCAAATTCCCTCCTCATATGCGCCCACATCTCCAAGGAAGATAATCAATTCGAAATTCAAAGACTCACCATTTCAAGACATCCAAAGGAAGCAACAAGATCAGCCATTTAATGACTTGCCACCATTTTCGAATTTCACCTAAGTTTGTAAGGGGCGCAAGGGGCCAATGACCACCTTGCCCTCATCCCTTAGCCACCTATAAATATGTCCCCATCGCATCATGTGCATTAAGCATTGTTGAAATAAAATTGTTGACTAGTTTCCTAGCCAAAGAAAGGTGCTTGTGTCGCCTAGGTGCTTGTGTCGCCTACTTCTTCTCCTTAGGGTGCTTGTGTCGCCCAAAGCCCCCCTCATCTTCCTCTTTCCCTCTCCAAGAGCCGAGACTCCCTTCCCCTTCTCCTCATCATCGCTCCATCCAAGTCAAGCCGAGAGCTATCAACATCAAAGCAAGAACAACAACTCAAGTGGCGCATAGAACATGGAAGCACTCCTTGATCTCTTCAAGGCGATTCTATAAGTTAAGTGTTCTAATCTCTTGTGTTCTTTCTTCATACAACTTAAGAGCATCTTACTACACTTCCCTCGCAATTGTAGGAGTTGGCGCAAGGAAAGGAGTTTGGCGCATCCCTCTTCCCTCTTCTCCCCCCTCTCTTAGTTAGTCCCATACTTGTGTTAGCAAGAGAATTTGGAGGACTAGCCTCCCTCTTGACTTTTGATTGTGTAGTCATTTAATCTGTTTTATAATTCACCCACGCCTGTGTGGGATTGTTGATTGCCCTGTGTGTAATCTACACCTTCCATCAGAGTAGGACCGGTGAAGAACGGGAAGGACGGTCCTTCTATTCTCAAGGGCCGCGCTGTAAGTCTACTTTACAATTATTGTCATTTTCTTTGAAGCAAGTAGTGTAGCTCTATCTTATTTCTTGCAAGTAGTTAATTCGGATTTCTTATTAAAAATACAAAAACACTACTTTCAAACTTCGTTAGTTTAATTTCGGTTTTCTCTACTTTATAAAAATACAAAACGCTATTTTTTCGAAAATCGTTGTTTGCATGCTTTGTGAATTACCCCTACATCATAACGGTTGTCATTGAGCATGTCACGACCCATATGAGAAGATCAATGGACAGACATAGGATTTGCCCCTTCCTTAGGGAAGCATGATATCCATGGAGCTCCTCTATGGTTCTATGACTGAGAGTGTATGGCCATACCCAGGTGAGAACCTGTTTTAGTCATAGCCATGTGATTGGATGAAAACAAGTGGTGACACACTTGTCCAATCGGATATCAGTTCGGCAAAGAGACTGTAATGCATCTATACCTAGTTGCGATGATGGGGATGTCGATGTCGATATCCATTCCAATGACCTGGGTAGCAGCGATGCACTGCTAGGTGCCACTCACTGCTTGTGATGACCTTTGGTCAGCACTGCCAGCGTCAGAGGAACCTACAGGGTCGCACACCTTGATACTTGAGTTCTCGTATTGATCGGGAAGCCTTATGATCGAGTTATTAGATAAATCGGATCTAATTGGGAGATTTCATCAGCGCCAATGGGCCTGATGAGATGGAAGAATATTATTGGAGCCAAACTTCATTTTTGGCAGGTTGACCCGTATTTGACCATGGTTGGTCACATTTGAATTAGGGTTGCATTGGATTGGATCCAAGTGCTTAATCAACCCATGTAATGAAGTTTGGGCTAGCTCATTATCCAATGAGGCCCAATAATAAGTTGTCATGAAGAGAAGAAAGGCTAAAAGGGTATAATGGGGACAAATCTTCTCCCCTAGGCGCCTATGGGCATAATGTGGAAAAGTGGCGCAATTTGCTTCATAAGGAAGCAATTGGCGCCTCCCCTTAATCCCTTATGGTATGAATGCCAATATGGCATTACTTGGGGCGCAAGGCAAGGCCTTGGCGCACAAAGAAAGACATGGGCTCTAAAAGGAATGGTTGAATGAGAATTATGGAAATGTCTTGGAGACTTTCCTTATCTCAAACCTTCTCATCCTAGCCGCCCACTTGTCTTAATCCTAGCCTTTCATAAATCGCCTCTTGCCCTATAAAAGAGCACCTAGCCGAGCCCTCTTGTGAGTGATCAATCCTTGAAGGCGTGAACACAAGAAGAGGGGCGAGTGCTAGGAGCAAGGGCGCATCTTCCTTCTTCCATAACCGCAAGCCTCTTCCTCCTTTCCTCTTGGCGCAAGGAACTTTAGTGCTTGGCGGTTTGGGTAGTCTTCTTCTCTTGGCGCATCATCTCTCTTGGTGGCGCAAGTGAAGTAGAACATCTCCCTAAGGCTTGGATCTTCTTCCCGAGGCTAGCACCGGGCGTGGAAGAAGAGAACTCAAGAGATCCGTGTGTGTGAGACTACAGAGGGCGCACACTTGGGCGCCTACATCGGCATCAATCCAAATTGCTCTTAAGGTATTTCCTAACTCATCGTGTCGATTCCCTTGCTTGCGATCTTCACTGGGTTTTTGGGACCGGCCTGTTTCGGGGACATTCTTCCGCTACGTAAAATGTATGTCCATGACTCTGAAAATTGTAAAATGTCCCCAGGGTTTCCCAACAGTGGTATCAGAGCGACCTGCAAGACTCGAACGATGTTTTATGCTTTTCTTTCATGCTCACATGCCATATCTCTATTTTCGTAAATAGCATGATGCATGGCAAACGATTATTCTAAGTAGGAAAAATTGAGGTTTCTTGTTTCTATCATCCTCTCAATCTCTTTTGGAATTTTTGGATTATTTTTCTTGTTTGATTTAAAGATCAAAGGCGCACGTAATTTTGTCAAGTAGGACGGGCATTGTGTCTTCGGACTGGCCAAGTCTCTTGATCTGACAAAATTGCCAGCCAAAAGGATCTCTGAAAAATAAATCGCAATAAACCAAAAGATTTGTGAGAAGAAGATGAGAAAAAGAGACTAATTTTATGAAAAAGTAAAATTTCAGATTTTATGTTTTTCATGAGCATATAGAATTGCATGAGTAAATACCTTGATTGTGCATGATGTTGTGATCATTAGTCAAGCCCCCCTTTGCATGCCTGCGATGTATCCTCGTGAGGCCTACGTGCCGCTTTGCTTTTTGCTTTTGACTAAGAAGAAGATTAGGGTGGCGCATGTACTTGGAGCTTAGCGCATGCATACCTTGGATGGTGGTGCAACAAGCAAGAGGCGCAAGCCTGCTTAGTGGCGCAAGACCATGGCATTGGCCGAACCTATGGGGAACTTTGAAAGTATTCCTCTACGGTTTGAGAGCTAAGCCATGAGAGAAGGACCTTGGAGCCAACCTTGAAGTTCAAGCTAGAGGTCAGCTAGGCTAGGTCTAGTTTTTGGGGCTTGAGTTCTAGGACAAGAGTTGAACCTATTTCAGGGCATGGATTGGTTCAATGTCTTGAATAGGATATGATCACATCATTCTGTACTGCTTTTGTTATTATCTGCAGAAGCATGCCTGAAATGTTTTACCGTTATGTTATCTGTTGGGGTATGCCCTTAAGGCTAATGTTTGAGGCCTTGGGATTGTATAAGTATCATGTAATAAACTCTTATGTTTATAAAGGCATGGTTATTATTCAGGTTGTTACCTTGTCTGCTGTAATAAGTATACTTCTGAATAATGTCTCAAAGCTGTTCAGCTAGGCTGACAGGCTATATGTCCTTAGTCGAGATATCTTGGTGAACATGAGACAGCCTTGATATGATTGAGACTAATATGTGTGCTAATCTTATAGGATGCTTCGAGCATGGAATAAGATGTAGACTCATGGGTACATTGGATGTACTGGACAGACCCTTCTAGGATATTCAATTGTTTGTCACAATGTGAATAATCCTTGATAGCAGCAAGTGGCACATTTTCCTTTGACTTGAGATCACTTGTGTTTCTAAATGATGATTGTCATTGTTTTGAGGTAGTTCAATATCATTTGAAACATAATGATTATAGACTATCTTGGATGATGAGCTTGAGTCAGGTTAGGGCACTAGTGATAGATAAAGGATTGCCGTCTCCTTGTTCAAGGAGTGTGATGTTCTAAAGGGCCCCCCTGTATGAGATGATTGAGATAGTGTATGGCCATACCCAGATGACTATGTTCATCTGAGCTAATCATGCTCATAGTATTGGAGTTACAGGCTTGACATGCTTGTCCAATAAGAACATCCAGTGGCAAAGGAAACATGCATGCCTCGTGAGTTTGATTCACACTTGTGCCATGTTTTGGGTGAAGTCTTGGAAGACTATTTCCTTTATATCGGGAGACAGTGATGTGTTGCTAGATACCCCTCACTGATCGTGATAACGTAAGTTATCGTTACCGACATTTAAAGGAAACCCTCAGGGTCGCACAATTTGTTGATATGGCTTTCTTGAGTCAGATCGTGTGGACTGAATTGTTTTGATTCAGTTGAAAGGGATTTAAACTCTGATTGTAAGTGAGATCTGGTCTGATCATGTTTGATTGATTAGGGCTTGAGATCGGTAAGCTTCGATCGAGAGAGGAGATGCTAGATCGGTGAGATCAAGAGCATCAGGAGATGAACGGTTAGATCTTGAGCCATTAGGTTCATAGAAGGTCTAGACCATGTATTGGCTTGGCTTGGTTTTGAAGGGACCCCTTTCGAGAGGGGGGCGAAACCCAGCATGGCGCATATAAGGGAATATAGCAGCGGAAGGGGGGTTTCAAGAGTCGCAAAGCATGTATAAGATGATCAACTTTGAAAGCTTAAATAAATAAGATGTGATTCATACCATGGCCATCGATTGGATGGCGCCTTGGAAGCAAAGACCAAAGAAGATCTTCTCCAAATCGTCACACACAAGATGAAGATGCGCTTCTTCTTGTCGTCCCTTGTGCTAGCAAGGATCGTCCAAGTATCCTTGATCGAATGGAAAGGGAAGGAGAGATGATTACTTGGCGATGCTTTTCTCCTCTTCTCGTCAAGCCCCTGTCCTCACGAGAGTGCAAGCCTCGAATGCTTGAGCGGCGACAAAAGCGTGAGGAAGAGAAAAACAAGAGGCGTGGTCACGTAAGTGATCATGCTTTCTAAAAATAGAAAGTCACACTTCCACTTGCGATCATGGGTTTACCCCAATCGCAAACTTCTCTTAAATTGAACCATGCGCTCACCTTAACGAGCTAGTTCAATTCGGTTTGGTCCAAGACCAATTAACCCAAGCATTATGGTCTAGATCTCAAATAAACCCTAAGGCTCCAGATCTAACCGTTCATCTCCTGATGCTCCTGATCTCACCGATCGAGCATCCATTCTCTCGATCGAAGCTTACCGATCTCAAGCCCTAATCAATCAAACATGATCAGACCAGATCTCACTTACAATCAGAGATTAAATCCCTTTAAACTGAACCCAAACAATTCAGTCCACACGATCTGACTTAAGTAAGCCATATCATCAAATTGTGTGACCCTGAGGGTTTCCTCTAAATGTCGGTAACGATAATTCTCATTATCACGATCAGTGAGGGGTATCTAGCAACACATCACTGTCTCCCGATATAAAGGAAAGAGTCTACCAAGACTACACCCAAAATACAGCACAAGTGTGAATCCAATTCACAAGGCATGCAAATTTCCTTTGCCACTGGATGTTCTTATTGGACAAGCCTGTCAAGCTTGTAACTCCAATATGATGAGCATGATTAGATCAGATGAACACAGTCATCTGGGTATGGCCATACACTCTCTCAATCATCTCATCCAGGGGGCCCCTTTAGAACATCACACTCCTTAAACGAGGAGACGGCAATCCTATGTCTATCACTAGTGCCCTAACCTGATTCAAGCTCACCATCCAAGATAGTCTATAATCATTATGTTTCAAATGATATTGAACTATCTCAAAACAATGACAATCATCATTTAGAAAACACAAGTGATCTCAAGTCAGAGGAAATGTGCCACTTGTCACATTCAAGGAATATTCACATTGTGACAAACAATTGAGCATCCTTGTAGGGTCTGTCCAGTACATCCAATGTACCTATGAGTCTACATCTTATTCCATGCTCGAAGCATCCTATAAGATCAGAACACATATTAGTCTCAAACATATCAAGGCTGTCTCATGTTCACCAAGATATCTCGACTAAGGACTTATAGCATGTCAGCCTAGCTGAACAGCTTTGAGACATTATTCAGAAGAACATATATTGCAGCAGACAATGTAGCTAACTGAATAACAACCATGCCTTTATAAACATAACAGTTTATTACATGATACAGATACATTCCCATAGGCTTCAAACATTAGCCTTAAGGGCATACCCCAACAATCTCCCACTTGCACTTAATCTAATGGTTGAGAAATCTCAAACCCATATTATTACAGTGTTTCTCATGCTTCTGCTGCGCCAGAGGCTTGGTAAGCGGGTCTGCCAGATTGTCATCTGTATGTACCTTGCAGATTTTGATCTCGCCACGATCTATGATCTCCCTGATCAAATGAAACCGTCTCTGTATGTGCTTGGACTTCTGGTGCGACCGTGGTTCCTTTGCTTGTGCGATTGCTCCAGTGTTATCACAGAAGATAACCAAAGGATCTGCACTCGAAGGAACGACACCAAGTTCTCTCACGAACTTACGAATCCACACTGCCTCCTTGGATGCTTCCGAGGCTGCAACATACTCGGCTTCTGTTGTGGAATCAGCAACAGTTGACTGTTTGAAACTCTTCCACACCACTGCACCTCCATTCAAGCTAAAAACATAGCCTGATTGCGATCGGAAATCATCCTGGTCCGACTGGAACGAAGCGTCAGTATATCCTTCAATACTGAGTTCTTCCTGACCACCATATATCAAGAACATATCTTTGGTCCTCCGCAGATATTTTAAGATGTTCTTGACTGCAATCCAGTGCGCCACACCTGGATTACTTTGGAAACGACTGGTCACGCTTAACCCGTAAGCAACGTCTGGGCGAGTACACAACATCGCATACATAATGGATCCAATAGCCGAAGCATAAGGCGTATTGTCCATTTCATCTTTCTCAGTCTGTGTTTGTGGACACTGACTCTTCGAAAGATTCAGACCATGTCTGACTGAAAGATATCCTCGTTTAGAATTCTCTAAATGAAATCTCTCCAGGACTTTATCGATGTAAGTACTCTGGCACAGCTCGAGAAGCCTCTTAGATCTATCCCTGTAGATCTTCACACCTAACACATAGGCTGCTTCTCCTAAATCTTTCATCTGGAAACATTTCCTCAGCCATGCTTTCACAGCATGCATTTCAGGAATGTCATTTCCAATGATCAAGATGTCATCGACGTAGAGGACTAAGAAAGTAATCACGCTCCCACTAAACCTCTTATATACACACGGGTCATCCTCGTTCTTGATGAAACCAAATTCACTGATTGATTCATCAAAACGAATATTCCAGCTTCTAGATGCTTGCTTAAGTCCATAAATGGACTTCTTTAACTTGCATATCTTATGACGATCTGATGGATTGGTGAAACCTTCTGGTTGTGTCATGTACACATCCTCATCCAGATTTCCATTAAGGAAAGCTGTTTTCACATCCATCTGCCAGATCTCATAATCATAGTATGCAGCTATCGCGAAAAGAATCCGAATAGACTTAAACATGGCTACAGGTGAGAAAGTTTCATCATAATCTATCCCGTAGATTTGTTTGAAACCTTTCGCAACTAGCCTGCCTTTATAGGTAACCACGTTACCATCCATGTCAATCTTCTTCTTGAAGATCCATTTACAGCCTATAGGGATTACTCCCGGAGGCGGATCAACCAAATCCCAAACTTGGTTATCTGACATGGAGTCCATCTCGGCGCGCATAGCTTCAAGCCATCTCGCTGACTCCGGTCCACTGACCACATCCGCATAAGTAAGGGGTTCATCATTATCAATGATGTAGACTCCGTCATAGCGCTCAGGCTGTCGACGAATCCTTCCCGATCTTCGCGGTTCCCGTGATATTTGAGCCTCAGGTTGTTCAATAACCTGATCTACCGGCTCAGGCTCATCCAACTGTGCTTGACTACTTTGTCCTTCCTCTGGATTCTCATCCAGCATTATTTCTCTCCCACTGGCCTCTTGCAGAAGAAACTCCTTCTCAAGAAATATGGCCGTCCGAGCAACAAAAACCTTGTTCTCCTTGGGATCGAAGAAATAATAACCCTTAGTTTCCTTAGGGTAACCGACAAAGATACATTTGTCAGATCTGCTCTCTAGTTTCCCAGAGGCGAGCTTTTTAACATAAGCCTCGCAGCCCCAGATCCTGATAAATGTCAAGCTCGGCTGTTTCCCATACCATAACTCATATGGAGTCTTAGAAACTGCCTTGGATGGCACTCGGTTTAGTACCTTTGCAGCTGTTTCCAGTGCAAAACCCCAAAAGGAGTAAGGTAGATTAGCCTGACTCATCATAGAACGAACCATATCAAGTAACGTTCTATTTCTCCTTTCGGACACACCATTCCATTGCGGTGTTCCTGGCGGAGTGAGCTGTGAGATAATCCCACACTCCTTCAGATAGTCAGTAAACGTATGACTTAGGTATTCTCCACCTCGATCTGAGCGAAGTGCCTTGATATTTCGGCCTAGCTGATTTTGTACTTCATTTTTGAACTCTTTGAACTTGTCAAAAGATTCACTCTTATGTCTCATCAGATAGACATAGCCATACCTACTGAAATCATCAGTAAAGGTAATGAAGTACTGATAGCCACCTCTGGCATGTTTACTAAATGGCCCACACACATCACTGTGTATAAGGTCAAGTAAACCTGAAGCCCTTTGACCTTTATGAGGAAAAGGTGACTTCGTCATTTTACCCATCAAACAAGCTTTGCATGTATCAATCTCCTTATAGGAGAATGATCCCAGCAGTCCATGATCATGCAACCGCTTAATGCGTTTCTCGTTAATATGGCCTAAACGACTATGCCATAGCAAGGTGCTGTCATCAGCATACTTGGCTTTCTTAATATCAATTTGCTGTATTGAACATTCCATGTCCAACATGAATAATCCATTGTTAATTGAACCAGTTGCATAAACAATATTATCTAAAGACAAAATACACTTTGAAATATTGCATTCAAAGGAAAATCCCTTCCTGACAAGAGCAGGAATGGAGATAATATTTTTAGTAATACTGGGAACAAAGTAACAATTGTCTAGTTCCAATACAATGCCAGATGGTAAAGAAATGAAGTAGTCTCCTACAGCAACAGCAGCAACCCGTGCTCCGTTTCCAACGCGTAGGTCCACCTCATGCTGTCCCACCTGCCTTCTTCTCTTGAGTTCCTGTACATTTGAACAAATGTGAACTCCACATGCAGTGTCCAACACCCATGATATAGAAGAAGAAAACATGACCTCAGTCACGAATATACCTGAGCCAGAAGCGAAGCTTCCCCTCTTATCTCCTTGGAGCGCTTTACAGTCCTTCTTCCAGTGACCCAGCTGGCCACAGTGGAAACACCTGTATTCCTTGGACCGCTTGACCTTTTGTTTCAGAGCTTTGCTGTAGCTTTTGACCGGGGCCTTGCCCTTCTTCCCCTTCTTCTTGTTCCTCGAAGGAACCATTAAGACAGAGGTCGAAGGCTTACCCTTCAGAGTCTCCTCAGTGGTCAAGAGCATATTCAGCAGCTCTGCCGGAGTACAATCGATTTTGTTCATATTAAAATTAATAATGAACGCGTCGAATGAAGGCGGGAGAGACTGCAGAATAATGTCCACAGCAAGCTCCTGGTTGATGGTGTGCCCCAGTTTCTCCAGAGCCTCCTTGTGCCCAATCATCTTGAGCACGTGAGCTCCCACTGGGCTCCCTTCAGCCAGTTTGCTCTGAAAGAAGAGCTTCGTCAAATTGTAGCGCTCTGTCCTCGCCTGTGCAGCATACAGCATCTTGAGGTTCGCTATAATCTCTATAGCCGACATATCCTCATGCTGACGCTGCAGCGGTGGCGTCATAGACGCTAGCATCAGGCAAGCGACATCAATGCTATCATTGACGTGCTTTTCGTAGGCTTCCCGAACCGCCCTTGCGGCGTTCGGAGCGGGCTGCGGCGGTATCGCCGTCTCGAGGACATACAGTTTCCTCTCTGCCTTAAGAACGATCTTAAGGTGTCCAAACCAGTCAGAGAAGTTCGGCCCAGCAAACTTCTCCCTTTCCAGTAGGGATCGCACATTGAAGTTCATGGTGTTCATTGCTGTAGGTATCTACAACAATGCAAGAACAGCAAGGTCAGTATCAATGTATAAGAATCAATCAGGACTTAAGAAAGATTCTTTTTCTCACTATTTTATCAGGCTTGAAAAATCCAACAAAACAGCCCGAAAGAGTAGAACTCTTTAAGTGAGATGGGATCCAGATTTCATACTTGGTCTCCGCGTCCCGCTCAGGCGAGATAAGATGCACAGAGAGTACAAGCACTAATCTCTGGTAGGCTGTCCCAGCCGATCGCCAACCCGTGCGATTCCCCTTCATCTGGGCAATCCAGCAGACTGTGCCAACTGAGTTGGTACAACACAGTCTCTGACCCCACAGATGGCTGCCTCGATGTGCTACCATATGCGCCACATATGTAGCCTACACGGTCAAGCTGACCCGACCTACTCCCTGGACCACCATGTGTTATGCTGAGCAACGAGAAGGGATAAATCCCTACTCTGTAACACACAGGTGTAATCCCGCACCGTCTGAAGATAGATGGACGTGCCCACTGAGTGGGTACAACACGGCTCCAACGATAATCAGAACAGTGAGGTTTCGCGTCAGAAGGCTTACGAGCTTGATATTTAATCGTTGGATTTTAACGGTCTTTTATCTTCTTCACTATCATGCAATTCCTATGGTGATAGCAGAAGATAAACTTAATCATGCAATTCTAATATTTAAACAATAAATAAAAGAAAGCATGAATCTTATGTTGTAAAAGCCCATAGCCCTAGTGAGACCTTAACCTAACTTAAGTCTTCACTTGCTCTTCATGGGTCTTTTGCTGCTCATCTGGCCCAAACCAGGGCCCAAGCGCCAATTGCAGCTCAGGTGCGCCTACCAGGGAAAATGCGCCTGGTCCCAGAGTCGAACCCTGGACCTCCCACCTGGTCAAGCCTCTGCTGCAAGCGCCTCTGCCAAGTGTGCTCTGTGCTCTTGTCTAATTAAATTACAAATTTAACTATCTAGACAAAATTGACACGCAGGTCAATTACATTTTATAAATTAAAGCAATGTGATACGCAGATCACAATAATTAATTTACAATTTTAAATCCCAGGCACGTAGGCCCCAGCACAGCACACAATTAATATGAGCAGCCCACATAAGACTAAATAGACAAACATATGCATCCAATCAGCAATCATGTGATCCATCATAAAAAATTAAAATTTTCGAAAACCCCATGGGATCAATTTTAATTTTTCCTTATTTGCCCTACAACCTTACAACGGTCCATTACTAGGGATCCACTCATCCAACCTAGTCAGATCCACTGCCCTTGCATGCACCAAGTCCTAACTGACTTGAGTTGACCATAAGGTCAACCATGCATGCGACAGGGCTGAACAACCACAATGAGGTCTGGCAAGCGGGTGTGACCCCGGGCCTAACTCATGTGTGTTCATAGGTTGTCTCAATCAGACATCGCTACACACCTGTCTGCAGTCGACCTATAGCCACCATGGGCTTGCGCCAAGGTGCTATCTGGTCGACCCATTCAGGCTGTCAGATGGTCTGATCAGACTGTTTGGATCTAACCTAGGGGTTGACTTCAACCCTAATAACCCGTCTAAGGGTTTATGGCAGGGCCTTAGATCTAGTGTTAATCGCGCAAGTATTCAAGTTTTGTAAAAACCAACTAAGATGCGCCAACATACAATATACATGCGCCAATGAAACAAAAACAAGTTTCGGCATGATATAATTTCACATGTGAATTTACGCATGTAATAGATCTAAGTATATATCGGCATTCATGGATCACAACACCAAAGCAATCATATAAACATGCGTTCAACCAGACCTCTGATACCAATTGAAGGGACCCCTTTCGAGAGGGGGGCGAAACCCAGCATGGCGCATATAAGGGAATATAGCAGCGGAAGGGGGGTTTCAAGAGTCGCAAAGCATGTATAAGATGATCAACTTTGAAAGCTTAAATAAATAAGATGTGATTCATACCATGGCCATCGATTGGATGGCGCCTTGGAAGCAAAGACCAAAGAAGATCTTCTCCAAATCGTCACACACAAGATGAAGATGCGCTTCTTCTTGTCGTCCCTTGTGCTAGCAAGGATCGTCCAAGTATCCTTGATCGAATGGAAAGGGAAGGAGAGATGATTACTTGGCGATGCTTTTCTCCTCTTCTCGTCAAGCCCCTGTCCTCACGAGAGTGCAAGCTTCGAATGCTTGAGCGGCGACAAAAGCGTGAGGAAGAGAAAAACAAGAGGCGTGGTCACGTAAGTGATCATGCTTTCTAAAAATAGAAAGTCACACTTCCACTTGCGATCATGGGTTTACCCCAATCGCAAACTTCTCTTAAATTGAACCATGCGCTCACCTTAACGAGCTAGTTCAATTCGGTTTGGTCCAAGACCAATTAACCCAAGCATTATGGTCTAGATCTCAAATAAACCCTAAGGCTCCAGATCTAACCGTTCATCTCCTGATGCTCCTGATCTCACCGATCGAGCATCCATTCTCTCGATCGAAGCTTACCGATCTCAAGCCCTAATCAATCAAACATGATCAGACCAGATCTCACTTACAATCAGAGATTAAATCCCTTTAAACTGAACCCAAACAATTCAGTCCACACGATCTGACTTAAGTAAGCCATATCATCAAATTGTGTGACCCTGAGGGTTTCCTCTAAATGTCGGTAACGATAATTCTCATTATCACGATCAGTGAGGGGTATCTAGCAACACATCACTGTCTCCCGATATAAAGGAAAGAGTCTTCCAAGACTACACCCAAAATACAGCACAAGTGTGAATCCAATTCACAAGGCATGCAAATTTCCTTTGCCACTGGATGTTCTTATTGGACAAGCCTGTCAAGCTTGTAACTCCAATATGATGAGCATGATTAGATCAGATGAACACAGTCATCTGGGTATGGCCATACACTCTCTCAATCATCTCATCCAGGGGGCCCCTTTAGAACATCACACTCCTTAAACGAGGAGACGGCAATCCTATGTCTATCACTAGTGCCCTAACCTGATTCAAGCTCACCATCCAAGATAGTCTATAATCATTATGTTTCAAATGATATTGAACTATCTCAAAACAATGACAATCATCATTTAGAAAACACAAGTGATCTCAAGTCAGAGGAAATGTGCCACTTGTCACATTCAAGGAATATTCACATTGTGACAAACAATTGAACATCCTTGTAGGGTCTGTCCAGTACATCCAATGTACCTATGAGTCTACATCTTATTCCATGCTCGAAGCATCCTATAAGATCAGAACACATATTAGTCTCAAACATATCAAGGCTGTCTCATGTTCACCAAGATATCTCGACTAAGGACTTATAGCATGTCAGCCTAGCTGAACAGCTTTGAGACATTATTCAGAAGAACATATATTGTAGCAGACAATGTAGCTAACTGAATAACAACCATGCCTTTATAAACATAACAGTTTATTACATGATACAGATACATTCCCATAGGCTTCAAACATTAGCCTTAAGGGCATACCCCAACAGGTTTGATTTTGGTCTTTGAGCCAAATCGAATTGAACCATAGATTGAACCGGTTCACTATGTGAACGCATGGTTCATGAAGGGAGGCGTTTTGGCATTGAAGCATGGCTTCATGACTTTCCATTTTGGGAAGTCATGTAACGCCATTTTCATAATATCGCCAAAACGCATTTGCGTCTTGGTCTTGAATCTTGCTTGCTTGCCATCTCGTGTGGAAGGAAGTGAACGACAAGGAAGAGCGCTCGGCCAAGGAAGCATCTCATCATCCTACCATTCGATCAAGGACATCTTGTAGATCCTTGCTAGCACAAGGAGATCCAAGGAGAAGCCATCTTCACCTTGTGTGCGATTATCTTTGGATTGTAGATCCTTACCGTTATGTTATCACCATAGGATTGTATGCCTGTAATGATAGACATAAGATAAAACTGAGATGATGAGACCATAAACAAAAATCCTCAATTAAAATATCAAGTCTGGTAGCCTTCTAACACATAGCCCTCACTAAGCTATCGATCAGTGGAGTTGTGAATTGTTTCCCACCCTCGTGGGACACACCTACTTATCTTTAGAAAGTGCGTGGTGGCAATGGTTTCCCCAGTCCAGTTTTAACCAGGGCGTGCCTTCGCAAGGAAACTCGTTGGCCCTGGGCATAACGGTTAGGAATGGACTTGACTAGAAGTTCACATGTGCTGGGCACATGGTGAAAGTCTAGAGGCATCATTGAGAGGTAAAGGTTTCATGTTGTATCAAGCCCTCGCTGGACATGAAATGCTCAGACTGTCTCGACAAGGGGAGTTGCTTAGAGCAACCGGCCGGCGAGCCCACCTTAGGAAACATGGGTTACTTTGTGCATCTCATCCCACCCTCGTGGGACGCGAAGCCTTATGTGAAATAAGGATCCCATCTCACTAGGAAGTCTTAAACTTCCCGATTGACTTTGTGGATTGTCAATTCGAATTCGAAATAGTGGGAGCAGTAATCATTTAAAACAAGTCCAGTTTAAATGATTAGGAGTAGTACTAATCTGCTGTTTCTTGGTTGTTGTAGAACAATGGCTGTGAACAATGGCAGATGGTCACTGCGATCTACCCTGGAAAGGGATAAGTTGGTTGGATCCAACTTAAAGGATTGGTATATGAACTTGAGAATTGTGCTCAAGCTCGAGAGGAAGCTATATATCCTTGAGAAGCCGATTCCTGAGCCACTTCCATGCTTTGCCTCAGTGGCTGAGAAGGATGCTTATGATAAGCATCAAGCTGATACTTTGGAGATTGCACAATTGATGCTAACCAACATGTCGCCCGAGCTTAGAGGGCAATATGAATCTAAGAGTGCCTCTGAAATTATTTCTAATCTAAGGCAGCTCTATGATGCATTGGTTGAGCTCAACCCTCCTAAAGTAGACATTCAGTATGTTGAGCCCAAAGGCTTAACTAATACATTGAAAACAAAGATGGAAAGAGTCAGGAATAATAAGTGCTACTCATGTGGAGGACCACCTCACATGATAAAGGACATAGTACGACTTCAGAATGAGAAGAAGAGAGGCAAGGCTTCGTCTTCATGCTCAGGTATCTATGTTACAGAAGTCAATCTTTCTACTTCTATGTCATGGGTATTGGATACCGCATGTGGAGCTCATATTTGTACAAATATGCAGGGGCTCAAGAAAAGTAGATCGGTGCGGCTTGGAGAGATTGACCTACGCGTTGGAAACGGGGCACAGGTTGCTGCTGTTGCTGTAGGTGTTTTGACTCTCTCCTTGCTTTCTGGACTTCAATTAGAACTAGATAATTGCTTTTGTGTACCTTCACTTACAAAGAACATTGTATCCATTCCTTGCTTAGCAAGGAAAGGATTTAAATTTGAAATAAATAAGAACTCCTGTTCTTTTTCATTTGCAAATATGTTCTATGGGAAGGGTACTTTGTGCAATGGTTTGTATATCTTGGATATGGAAAGTTCTATTTGTAACATAAGCAATAAAAGGACCAAACTGAGTGGTTCAGTTGGTGCTTTCCTATGGCACTGTCGATTAGCCCATATAAACAATAATCGCATCCAACAACTCCATGCAAATGGATTGTTAGATTCAAGTTCCTTGGAGGAATTTGATACTTGTGAACCTTGTTTATTAGGGAAAATGACAAAGGCGCCCTTCACCAAGACATAAATCTGAATCCTTTGAGAAATTCAAGGAGTTCAAGAATGAAGTAGAGAACCAGCTTGGAAGATCCATTAAAGCTCTTCGATCAGATCAAGGTGGAGAATACGTGAGCGGTGAGTTATTCGACTATCTGAGAGAGTGTGGGATCATATCCCAACTCACTCCTCCTGGAACACCTCAATGGAATGGTGTGTCTAAAAGGAGAAATCAAACTTTATTGGATATGGTTCGATCCATGATGAGTCATGCAACTCTACCTTCATCATTCTGGGGACATGCACTAGAAACAGCTTCTCTGATACTGAATAATGTTCCATCTAAGAGTGTCTCCAAAATACCATACGAGATGTGGAGTGGGAGACGCCCTAATCTCACGTTTATCAAGATCTGGGGATATGAGGCTTATGTCAAACGTCAGGATTCTAGCAAGCTAGAACCTAGATCTGATAAGTGTGTGTTTGTGGGGTATCCTAAGGAAACTAAAGGATACTACTTCTATGTCCCAACCGAGAACAAAGTTTTTGTTGCTCAGGGTGCTATCTTTGTAGAGAAAGAATTTATTATGAAAGAAGTTAGTGGGAGGAAGTTTGACTTGGATGAGGTCCAAGTGCAAACACAAGACAAGGAGATGGAATCTGAGCCACCTGCACCGGTTGCTAGGCAACCTGAGGCTCAGACACAGGTCCCGCGTAGGTCTGGGAGAATTCGTCGTGCACCTGAAAGGTATGGGTTGCTACCGACCCAACACGATGGGATCTTCATCATTGAGGATGAACCCAGAACCTATGATGAGGCGGTCAGTGGACCGGACTCCGAGAAATGGCTTGACGCCATGCGATCCGAGATGGATTCCATGTCGGCTAACTAAGTCTGGGATTTCGTTGAGCTGCCTGATGGGGTAAAACCCATAGGATGTAAATGGGTCTTCAAGAGGAAGACAGACATGGATGGCAAAATAGTTACCTATAAGGGTAGACTAGTGGCTAAAGGATTTAAACAAGTCCACGGGGTGGACTATGATGAAACCTTTTCGCCAGTTGCCATGATAAATTCCATTCGGATTCTGCTTGCTATAGCTGCATATCATGACTATGAGATATGGCAGATGGATGTGAAGACAGCATTCCTTAACGGGAAGCTGACTGAGGAGGTCTATATGTCACAACCTGATGGCTTCATCCATCCTGCAGAGGCTAATAAGGTCTGCAGGCTAAAGAGGTACATTTATGGATTAAAGCAAGCATCTCGAAGTTGGAATATTCGATTTGATGAAGCCGTGAGAGATTATGGCTTTATCAAAAGCGAAGATGACTCCTGTGTATACAGAAAATTCAGTGGGAGCATGGTGTTTTTTCTGGTCTTGTATGTTGATGACATACTGCTCATCGGAAACGACATCCCTAGTCTTCAAGCTGTGAAGACATGGTTGGGGAAGTGTTTCGAGATGAAAGACTTAGGGGAGGCCGCCTATATTCTAGGCGTAAGGATCTACCGGGATAGATCCAAGAGGCTTCTAGCCCTTAGTCAGAGTACCTACATTGATAAGGTACTGGAGAGGTTCTACATGGAGCAATCCAAGAAAGGATACCTTCCAGTGAGACATGGCCTTACTCTCTCAAAGAGCCAGTGTCCTACAACACAGGCTGAGAGGGATGATATGAGTCAAATTCCTTATGCTTCGGTAGTAGGATCGATCATGTATGCAATGTTGTGTACTAGACCAGATGTGGCATATGCTGTGAGCATAACCAGCCGATACCAATCCAATCTAGGTCTGCAGCACTGGGTGGCTGTAAAGAACATCCTGAAGTATCTGAGAAGAACTAAGGATCTGTTCTTGGTCTATGGGGGACAGGAAGAGCTCAGTATTGAAGTCCCCAAAGGGGGCGAAACCCTAATCACATGCACTTCTAAAATCAAGCATGGGCGGAAATAAGGATTTCAAGTGATCGCATAAGGCATGATCTTATGATTAACTTATTAACTTGCAAAGATCATGTTAAGATCTTACCATTGCCATTGTATGGATGGCGACTTGGAAGGGAAAGAGGCAAGCGCTTCTTCTCCAAAGTGTGCGCACACAAGATGTTGAAGGCTACTCCTTGTCGATCTTTGTGCTAGCAAAGTTCTCCAAGTGATCCTTTTGTGTGGAGGAGAAGAGATGAAGTTCCTTGGCTAACCGAATCTCCTCCTTGGCATGAAGATCACCAAAGGCGAAAGCAAGAAGATGCAAGTCGGCGTGTGAGAGAGGAGTGAGTTTTCCACGTTCGAAGACGTTGAGGAATCAACAAGGAAAAACGGCTTTCCAAAAATAGAAAGCACTAACTCCTCCTTCAATGCCCACGTTACCACCATCGAACTTCTCTCAAATGAACCATACGTTCACATAAGTGAACCGGTTCATTTATTTGGTTCAATTGCATTTGGTTCAAAGACCAAATCAAACCAAGACCAAACCAAGACATGGTCTAGATCACCTATGAACCAGATGGCTCAAGATCTAACCATTCATCTCTCAATGCTCTTGATCTTATCGATATAGCATCAGTTCTCTCGATCGAAGCTTACCGATCTCAAGCCCTAATCAATCAAACATGATCAGACCAGATCTCACTAACAATCAGAGTTTACATTCCTTTAAACTGAACCAAAACAATTCAGTCCACACGATCTGACTTAAGTAAGCCATATCATCAAATTGTGCGACCCTATGGGTTTCCTTTAAATGTCGATAACGATAACTTACGTTATCACGAACAGTGAGGGGTATCTAGCAACACATCACTGTCTCCCGATATAAAGGAAAGAGTCTTCCAAGACTACACCCAAACCATAGCACAAGTGTGAATTCAACTCACTAGGCATACATGTTTCCTTTGCCACTGGATGTTCTTATTGGACAAGCGTGTCAAGCCTGTAACTCCAATATGATGAGAATGATTAGATCAGATGAACATAGTCATCTAGGTATGGCCATACACTTTCTCAATCATCTCATATAAGGGGGCCCCTTTAGAACATCACACTCCAATCAAGGAGAAGGCAATCCTATATCTATCACTAGCGCCCTAACACGACTCATGTTCATTATCCAAGATAGTCTATAACCATTATGTTTCAAATGATATTGAACTACCTCAAGACAATGCCAATCATCATTTAGAAACACAAGTGATCTCAAGTCAGAGGAAATATGCCACTTGTTTGTACATAAGGATTATTCACATTGTGACAAGCAATTGAATATCCTAAGTAGGGTTTGTCCAGTACATCCAATGTACCCATGAGTCTACATCTTATTCCATGCTCGAAGCATCCTATAAGATTAGAACACATATTAGTCTCAATCATATCAAGGCTGTCTCATGTTCACCAAGATATCTCGACTAAGGACAATACTGTATGTCAGCCAAGCTGAACAGTATTGAGACATTATTCAGAAGTATACATATGGCAGCAGATAATGCAACAACCTGAATAACAACCATTGCCTTTATAAACATTGAGTTTATACATGATACTGATATAATCCCAAGGCCTCAAACATTAGCCTTAAGGGCATACCCCAACAATCTCCCACTTGCACTTAATCTAATGGTTGAGTAATCTCAAACCCATATTATTACAGTGCTTCTCATGCTTCTGCTGCGCCAGAGACTTTGTAAGCGGGTCAGCCAGATTGTCATCTGTATGAACCTTACAGATCTTGATCTCTCCTCGATCAATGATCTCCCGGATCAAGTGAAACCTTCTCTGTATGTGCTTGGACTTCTGGTGCGACCGTGGTTCCTTTGCTTGTGCTATGGCTCCAGTGTTATCACAGAAGATAACCAATGGATCTGCACTCGAAGGAACAACACCAAGTTTCTGAATGAACTTACGAATCCACACTGCCTCCTTGGATGCTTCTGAGGCTGCAACATACTCGGCTTCCGTTGTGGAATCAGCAACAATTGATTGTTTGAAACTTTTCCACACCACTGCTCCTCCATTCAAGCTAAAAACATAGCCTGACTGCGATCAAAAATCATCCTGGTCAGATTGGAATGAAGCGTCAGTATATCCTTCAATACTGAGTTCTTCCTGACCTCCATAAATCAAGAACATATCTTTGGTCCTCCGAAGATATTTCAAAATGTTCTTGACCGCAATCCAGTGTGCCTTTCCTGGATTACTTTGGAATCGACTGGTCACGCTTAACCCGTAAGCGACGTCTGGGCGAGTACACAACATCGCATACATAATGGACCCAATAGCCGAAGCATAAGGCGTATTGTCCATTTCATCTTTCTCAGTCTGTGTTTGTGGACACTGACTCTTTGAAAGATTCAGACCATGTCTGACTGGAAGATATCCTCTTTTAGAATTTTCTAAATGGAATATCTCCAGGACTTTATCGATGTAAGTACTCTGGCACAGCCCGAGAAGCCTCTTAGATCTATCTCTGTAGATCTTCACACCTAATACATAGGCTGCTTCTCCTAAATCTTTCATCTGGAAACATTTTCTTAACCATGCCTTGACGGCATGCAGTTCAGGTATATCGTTTCCAATGATCAAGATATCATCGACGTAGAGGACTAGGAAAGTAATCACGCTCCCACTAAACCTCTTATATACACACGGGTCATCTTCATTCTTGATGAAACCAAATTCACAAATTGATTCATCAAAACGAATATTCCAGCTTCTCGATGCTTGTTTAAGTCCATAAATGGACTTCTTTAATTTGCATATTTTATGACGATCTGATGGATTGACGAAACCTTCAGGTTGTGTCATATACACATCCTCTTCTAGTTTTCCATTTAGGAAAGCGGTTTTCACATCCATTTGCCAGATCTCATAATCATAATATGCCGCTATCGCGAGAATAATCCGAATAGACTTGAACATAGCTACAGGAGAAAAAGTTTCATCATAATCTATCCCGTAGATTTGTTTGAAACCTTTTGCAACTAGCCTGCCTTTATAGGTAACCACGTTACCATCCATGTCAATCTTCTTCTTGAAGATCCACTTACAGCCTATAGGGATTACTCCCGGAGGCGGATCAACCAAATCCCAGACTTGGTTATCTGACATGGAGTCCATCTCGGCTCGCATAGCTTCAAGCCATCTCGCTGATTCCGGTCCACTGACCGCATCCGCATAAGTGAGGGGTTCATCATCAATGATGTAGACTCCGTCATAGCGCTCAGGCTGTCGACGGATCTGTTGGGGTATGCCCTTAAGGCTAATGTTTGAGGCCTTGGGATTGTAACAGTATCATGTATAAACTCTTATGTTTATAAAGGCAATAGTTGTTATTCAGTTTGTTACATTGTCTGCTGCAATACATGTGCTTCTGAATAATGTCTCAAAGCTGTTCAGCTTGGCTGACATGCTATGTGTCCTTAGTCGAGATATCTTGGTGAACATGAGACAGCCCTGATATGATTGAGACTAATATGTATTCTAATCTTATAGGATGCTTCGAGCATGGAATAAGATGTAGACTCATGGGTACATTGGATGTACTGGACAGACCCTACTAGGATATTCAATTGCTTGTCACAATGTGAATAATCCTTGATTGCAACAAGTGGCACATGTCCTCTGACTTGAGATCACTTGTGTTTCTAAATGATGATTGTCATTGTTTTGAGGTAGTTCAATATCATTTGAAACATAATGATTATAGACTATCTTGGATGATGATCATGAGTCATGTTAGGGCACTAGTGATAGATACAGGATTGCCATCTCCTTGTTTAAGGAGTGTGATGTTCTAAAGGGGCCCCCCTGGATGAGATGATTGAGAAAGTGTATGGCCATACCCAGGTGACTATGTTCATCTGATCTAATCATGCTCATCATATTGGAGCTACAGGCTTGACACGCTTGTCCAATAAGAACATCCAGTGGCAAAGGAATCATGTATGCCTGGTGAAGTGGATTCACACTTGTGCTGTGGTTTGGGTGTAGTCTTGGAAGACTCTTTCTTTTATATCGGGAGACAGTGATGTGTTGCTAGATACCCCTCACTGATCGTGATGACGTAAGTTATCGTTACCAACATTTAAAGGAAACCCTTAGGGTCGCACAATTTGATGATATGGCTTACTTAAGTCAGATCGTGTGGACTGAATTGTTTAGGTTCAGTTTAAAGGGATTTAATCTCTGATTGTGAGTGAGATCTGGTCTGATCATGTTTGATTGATTAGGGCTTGAGATCGGTAAGCTTCGATTGAGAGAATGAATGCTAGATCGGTGAGATCAGGAGCATCAAGAGATCAACGGTCAGATCAAGAACCTTAGGGTTTAATGTGATCTGGACTAATGGCTTGGGTTAATTGGTCTTTGAACCAAACCAAAATTGAACCAGCTCATCATGTGAGCGCACGGTTCAAGTTAAGAGAAATATGCGATTGGGAAAAACCCTTGATCGCATGTTGAGGAGTGGCTTTCTATTTTTAGAAAGCATGATCACATACGTGACCACGCCTCACCTCTTCACGCCTATTGTTGTCGCCCCTCTCTTCTCGTGTGTGTTCTTGGGGGCATTCTCGTGGAAGAGTTTTGACGACAAGGAAGAATCGCCAAGCAGTGGATCTCATCTTCTTCATCCCTTCTCACACGACAAGGTCACTTGGAGAACCTTGCTAGCACAAGGAGCGTCCAAGGAGCAAGCCATCGATCATCTTGTGTGTGGCGCTTTGGAGGAGAACCCCATCGTTCTCTCTTCTTCCTAGACACCATCTAAGCGATGGCCATGGTATGAGTCGCTACCATTCTATTTCGGTTGATTTTAAAGTTGATCTATATCATGCATTCGATCCCTAGAAACCCCTTCCGCTGCATGTAAACCTCCATATGCGCCGATTAGGGTTTCGCTCCCCCCTTGTTAGGGGACTTTCAATTGGTATCAGAGCAAAGTTTATATGCATGTTTGTATGATTGCTTAACTTTAGTGATCCATGTTTGCGCAACACCTTAGATCTAAACTACATGCGAAAGTTATTCATGCGAAAACTACATGATGTATGATTTTTATCATTAGCGCATGTATCTAGTTGGCGCATCCATTTAGTTTTTCTCAAAAACTTCTTTACTTGCGCGACTCACCTTAGATCTAAGTGGCGCCTGCTATAAGTCCTTAGACGGGTTAGTAGGGTTGAAGTCATCTCTAGTTAAGATCCAACTAGTCTGATCAGACCATCTGACAGCCTAGATGGGTCGACCAGATGGCACCTATGCGCAAGCATATGGTGGCTATAGGTCGACTGCATCAAGGGCGTGTAGCGAGGTCTGGTTGAGACAACCAGTGAACACGCATGAGTTAGGCCCGGGGTCACACCCGCTTGCCAAAACTCATGTAGGTTGTTCAGCCCTAGCGCATGCATAGTTGATCACTGGGTCGACTCAAGTCAGTTAGGACTTGGTGCATGCAAGGGCAGTGGATCTGACTAGGTCTGATGAGTGGATCCCTATTAATGGACCGTTGTAAGGTAGTAGGGCACATAAGGAAAATAAAATTGAAGCCAATGGGTTTTTCGAAAATTTTATTTTCATGAATGGATCACATGTTGATTGTAAGCATATGCTTGTTTATTTAATCTTATGTGGGACGCCTAATTAATGTGTGCTGTGCTGGGGCCTGCGAGCCTGGTTAAAATTTGTAAATTAATTTTTATTGTGATCTGCGCATCACATTTTATTTAATTTATAAAGTGTAATTGACCTGCGAGTCAATCTTGTCTAGATAGATTAATTTGTAATTTAATCAGACAAGAGCACAGAGCACACTTGGCAGAGGCGCATGCAGCAGTGGCCTGACTAGGTGGGAGGTCCAGGGTTCGACTCTGGGACAGGCGCATTTTCCCTGGTGGGCGCACCTGAGCTGCAATTGGCGCTTGGGCCCTAGGTTGGGCCAGATAAGAAGCAAAAGCCCCATGAAGAAAAGCAAGTGAAGACTTAAGTTAGGTTAAGGTCTTACTTAGGCTTAATGGGCTTTTACCACATAAGATCAGCATGCTTTCTATTTATTGTTTATATAATTAGAATTGCATGAGTTATTTATCTTCTGCTATAGCCATAGGTTTTGCCTGATAGTAAGAAGATAAAAGACCGTTAAAATCCAACGCTATAATATCAAGCACGTAAGCCTTCTGACGCGAAACCTCACTGTTCTGACTATCGTTGGAGCCGTGTTGTACCCACTCAGTGGGCACGTCCATCTATCTTCAGACGGTGCGGGATTACACCTGCGTGTTACAGAGAAGGGATTTATCGCTTCTCGTTGCTCAGCATAGCACGTGGTGGTCCAGGGAGTAGGTCAGGTCAGCTTGACCATGTAGGCTACATATGTGGCGCATATGGTAGCACATGGAGGCAGCCATCTATGGGATCAGAGATTGTGTTGTACCAACTCAGTTGGCACAGTCTGCTGGATTGCCCAGATGAAGGGGAATCACACGGGTTGGCGATTGGCTGGGACAGCCTACCAGAAATTAGTGCTTGTACTCTCTGTGCATCTTATCTCGCCTGAGCGGGACGCGGAGACCAAGTGTGAAATCTGGATCCCATCTCACTAAAAGAGTTCTACTCTTTCGGGCTGTTTTGCTGGATTTTTCAGTCAGATAAAATAGTGAGAAAAAGAATCATTCTTAAGTCCTGATTGATTCTTAACATTGATACTGACCTTGCTGTTCTTGCATTGTTGTAGATTCCTGCAGCAACGAACACCAAGAACTTCAATGTGCGATCCCTACTGGAAAGGGAGAAGTTTGCTGGGCCAAACTTCTCAGACTGGTACGGACACCTTAAGATTGTTCTTAAGGCAGAGAGGAAACTGTATGTCCTCGAGACGGCGATACCGCCTCAACCCGCTCCGAACGCCGCAAGGGCGGTTCGGGAAGCCTATGAAAAGCATGTCAATGATAGCATTGATGTTGCTTGCCTGATGCTAGCGTCTATGACGCCACCGCTGTAGCGTCAGCATGAGGATATGTCGGCTATAGAAATTATAGCAAACCTCAAGATGCTGTATGCTGCACAGGCGAGGACTGAGCGCTACAATTTGACTAAGCTATTCTTTCAGAGCAAACTGGCTGAAGGGAGTCCAGTGGGAGCTCACGTGCTCAAGATGATTGGGCACAAGGAGGCTCTAGAGAAACTGGGACACACCATCAATCAGGAGCTTGCTGTAGACATTATTCTGCAGTCTCTCCCACCCTCTTTCGATCCGTTCATTATTAACTTTAATATGAACAAGATCGACTGTACTCCGGCAGAGTTGCTGAATATGCTCTTGACAACAGAGGAGACTCTAAAGGGAAAGCCTTCAACCTCTGTCTTAATGGTTCCTTCTAGGAACAAGAAGAAGGGCAAGAAGGGCAAAGCCCCAGTCAAGAACTACAACAAGGCTCTGAAACAGAAGGTTAAGCGGTCGAAGGAATACAGATGTTTCCACTGTGGCTAGCTGGGTCACTGGAAAAAGGACTGTAAAGCGCTCCAAGGAGACAAGAAGGGAAGCATCGCTTCTGGCTCAGGTATTTATGTGACTGAGGTCATGTTTTCTTCTTCTATATCATGGGTGTTGGACACTGCATGTGGAGTTCACATTTGTTCAAATGTACAGGAACTCAAGAGAAGAAGACAGGTGGGGCAGCATGAGGTGGACCTACGAGTTGGAAACGGAGCACGGGTTGCTGCTGTTGCTGTAGGGGAATATTACATCTCATTACCATCAGGACTTGTATTGGAACTAGACAATTGTTATTTTGTTCCGAGTATAACTAAGAATATTATCTCTATTCCTGCTCTTGTCAGGAAAGGGTTTTCCTTTGAATGCAATATTTCAAAGTGTGTTTTATCTTTAGATAATATTGTTTATGCTACTGGGTCAATTAACAATGGGTTATTCATGTTGGACATGGAATGTTCTATACAAAACATTGATGATAAGAAAGCCAAGTATGCTGATGACAGCACCTTGCTATGGCATAGTCGTTTAGGCCATATTAACAAGAAACGCATTAAGCGGTTGCATGATCATGGACTGCTGGGATCATTCTCCTATGAGGAGATTGATACATGCAAAGCTTGTTTAATAGGTAAAATGACGAAGTCTCCTTTTCCTAATAAAGGTCAAAGGGCTTCAGGTTTACTTGACCTTATACACAGTGATGTGTGTGGGCCATTTAGTAAACATGCCAGGGGTGGCTATCAATACTTCATTACCTTTACTGATGATTTCAGTAGATATGGGTATGTCTATTTAATGAGACATAAAAGTGAATCTTTTAACAAGTTCAAAGAGTTCAAGAATGAAGTACAGAATCAGCTAGGCCGAAATATCAAGGCACTTCATTCTGATCGAGGTGGAGAATACCTAAGTCATGAGTTTACTGATTATCTAAAGGAGTGTGGGATTATCTCACAGCTCACTCCGCCAGGAACACCGCAATGGAATGGTGTGTCCGAAAGGAGGAACAGAACCTTACTGGATATGGTTCGTTCTATGATGAGTCAGGCTACTCTACCTTACTCCTTTTGGGGATTTGCACTGGAAACAGCTGCAAAGGTACTAAACCGAGTGCCATCCAAGGCAGTTTCTAAGACTCCATATGAGCTATGGTATGGGAAACAGCCGAGCTTGACATTTATTAAGATCTGGGGCTGCGAGGCTTATGTCAAAAAGCTCGCCTCTGGGAAACTAGAGAGCAGATCTGACAAATGCATCTTTGTCGGTTACCCTAAGGAAACTAAGGGTTATTATTTCTACTATCCCAAAGAGAACAAGGTATTTGTTGCTCGGACGGCCATTTTTCTTGAGAAGGAGTTTCTTCTGCAAGAAGCCAGTGGGAGAGAAATAAAACTAGATGAGAATCCAGAGGAAGGACAAAGTAGTCAAGCACAGTTGGATGAGCCTGAGCAGGTAGAACAGGTTATTGAACAACCTGAGGCTCAGATATCACGGGAACCGCGAAGATCGGAAAGGATTTGTCGACAGCCTGAGCGCTATGACGGAGTCTACATCATTGATAATGATGAACCCCTCACTTATGCGGATGCGGTCAGTGGACCGGACTCAGCTAGATGGCTTGAAGCTATGCGAGCCGAGATGGACTCCATGTCAGATAACCAAGTTTGGGATTTGGTTGATCCGCCTCCGGGAGTTATCCCTATAGGCTGTAAATGGATCTTCAAGAAGAAGATTGACATGGATGGTAACGTGGTTACCTATAAAGGCAGGCTAGTTGCGAAAGGTTTCAAACAAATCTACGGGATAGATTATGATGAAACTTTCTCACCTGTAGCTATGTTTAAGTCTATTCGGATTCTTTTCGCGATAGCAGCATATTACGATTATGAGATCTGGCAGATGGATGTGAAGACTGCTTTCCTTAATGGAAATTTGCAGGAGGATGTGTATATGACACAACCTGAAGGTTTCACAAATCCATCAGATCGTCATAAAATATGCAAGTTAAAGAAGTCCATTTATGGACTTAAATAAGCATCAAGAAGCTCGAATATTCGTTTTGATGAATCAATCAGTGAATTTGGTTTCATCAAGAATGAAGATGACCCGTGTGTATATAAGAGGTTTAGTGGGAGCGTAATTACTTTCCGAGTCCTCTACGTCGATGATATCTTAATCATTGGAAACGATATTCCTGAACTGCATGCTGTCAAAGCATGGTTAAGAAAATGTTTCCAGATGAAAGATTTAGGAGAAGCAGCCTATGTATTAGGTGTGAAGATCTACAGGGATAGATCTAAGAGGCTTCTCGGGCTGTGCCAGAGTACTTACATCGATAAAGTCCTGGAGAGATTTCATTTAGAGAATTCTAAAAGAGGATATCTTCCAGTCAGACATGGTCTGAATCTTTCAAAGAGTCAGTGTCCTCAAACACAGACTGAGAAAGATGAAATGGACAATACGCCTTATGCTTCGGCTATTGGATCCATTATGTATGCGATGTTGTGTACTCGCCCAGACGTCGCTTACGGGTTAAGCGTGACCAGTCGATTCCAAAGTAATCCAGGTCAGGCGCACTGGATTGCAGTCAAGAACATCTTGAAATATCTGCGGAGGACCAAAGATATGTTCTTGATATATGGTGGTCAGGAAGAACTCAGTATTGAAGGATATACTGACGCTTCGTTCCAATCTGACCAGGATGATTTCCGATCGCAATCAGGCTATGTTTTTAGCTTGAATGGAGGAGCAGTGGTGTGGAAAAGTTTCAAACAGTCTATCGTTGCTGATTCCACAACAGAAGCCGAGTATGTTGCAGCCTCAGAAGCATCTAAGGAGGCAGTATGGATTCGTAAGTTCGTTCAGGAACTTGGTGTTGTTCCTTCGAGTGCAGATCCTTTGGTTATCTTCTGTGATAACACTAGAGCAATTGCACAAGCAAAGGAACCACGGTCGCACCAGAAGTCCAAGCACATACAGAGACGGTTTCACTTGATCCGGGAGATCATTGATCGTGGCGAGATCAAAGTTTGCAAGGTTCATACAGATGACAATCTGGCTGACCCGCTTACAAAGCCTCTGGCGCAGCAGAAGCATGAGAAGCACTGTAATAATATGGGTTTGAGATTTCTCAACCATTAGATTAAGTGCAAGTGGGAGATTGTTGGGGTATGCCCTTAAGGCTAATGTTTGAGGCCTTGGGATTGTAACAGTATCATGTATAAACTCTTATGTTTATAAAGGCAATAGTTGTTATTCAGTTTGTTACATTGTCTGCTGCAATACATGTGCTTCTGAATAATGTCTCAAAGCTGTTCAGCTTGGCTGACATGCTATGTGTCCTTAGTCGAGATATCTTGGTGAACATGAGACAGCCCTGATATGATTGAGACTAATATGTATTCTAATCTTATAGGATGCTTCGAGCATGGAATAAGATGTAGACTCATGGGTACATTGGATGTACTGGACAGACCCTACTAGGATATTCAATTGCTTGTCACAATGTGAATAATCCTTGATTGCAACAAGTGGCACATGTCCTCTGACTTGAGATCACTTGTGTTTCTAAATGATGATTGTCATTGTTTTGAGGTAGTTCAATATCATTTGAAACATAATGATTATAGACTATCTTGGATGATGATCATGAGTCATGTTAGGGCACTAGTGATAGATACAGGATTGCCGTCTCCTTGTTTAAGGAGTGTGATGTTCTAAAGGGGCCCCCCTGGATGAGATGATTGAGAAAGTGTATGGCCATACCCAGGTGACTATGTTCATCTGATCTAATCATGCTCATCATATTGGAGCTACAGGCTTGACACACTTGTCCAATAAGAACATCCAGTGGCAAAGGAATCATGTATGCCTGGTGAAGTGGATTCACACTTGTGCTGTGGTTTGGGTGTAGTCTTGGAAGACTCTTTCTTTTATATCGGGAGACAGTGATGTGTTGCTAGATACCCCTCACTGATCGTGATGACGTAAGTTATCATTACCGACATTTAAAGGAAACCCTTAGGGTTGCACAATTTGATGATATGGCTTACTTAAGTCAGATCGTGTGGACTGAATTGTTTAGGTTCAGTTTAAAGGGATTTAATCTCTGATTGTGAGTGAGATCTGGTCTGATCATGTTTGATTGATTAGGGCTTGAGATCGGTAAGCTTCGATTGAGAGAATGAATGCTAGATCGGTGAGATCAGGAGCATCAAGAGATCAACGGTCAGATCAAGAACCTTAGGGTTTAATGTGATCTGGACTAATGGCTTGGGTTAATTGGTCTTTGAACCAAACCAAAATTGAACCAGCTCATCATGTGAGCGCACGGTTCAAGTTAAGAGAAATATGCGATTGGGAAAAACCCTTGATCGCATGTTGAGGAGTGGCTTTCTATTTTTAGAAAGCATGATCACATACGTGACCACGCCTCACCTCTTCACGCCTATTGTTGTCGCCCCTCTCTTCTCGTGTGTGTTCTTGGGGGCATTCTCGTGGAAGAGTTTTGACGACAAGGAAGAATCGCCAAGCAGTGGATCTCATCTTCTTCATCCCTTCTCACACGACAAGGTCACTTGGAGAACCTTGCTAGCACAAGGAGCGTCCAAGGAGCAAGCCATCGATCATCTTGTGTGTGGCGCTTTGGAGGAGAACCCCATCGTTCTCTCTTCTTCCTAGACACCATCTAAGCGATGGCCATGGTATGAGTCGCTACCATTCTATTTCGGTTGATTTTAAAGTTGATCTATATCATGCATTCGATCCCTAGAAACCCCTTCCGCTGCATGTAAACCTCCATATGCACCGATTAGGGTTTCGCTCCCCCCTTGTTAGGGGACTTTCAGGATCCTTCCCGATCTTCGCGGTTCCCGTGATATCTGAGCCTCAGGTTGTGCAGTAACCTGTTCTATTGGCTCAGGCTCATCCAACTGTGCTTGACTACTTTGTCCTTCCTCTGGATTCTCATCCAGCTTTATTTCTCTCCCACTGGCCTCTTGCAGAAGAAATTCCTTCTCAAGAAAAATAGCCGTTCGAGCAACAAATACTTTGTTCTCTTTAGGATCGTAGAAATAATAACCCTTTGTTTCCTTAGGGTAACCGACAAAGATACATTTATCAGATCTGCTCTCCAGTTTCCCAGAGGCGAGCTTTTTGACATAAGCCTCGCAGCCCCAGATTTTAATAAATGTCAAGCTCGGCTGTTTCCCATACCATAACTCATATGGAGTCTTTGAAACGGCCTTGGATGGCACTCGGTTTAGTACCTTTGCAGCTGTTTCCAGTGCAAATCCCCAAAAGGAGTAAGGTAGAGTATCCTGACTCATCATAGAACGAACCATATCCAGTAAGGTTCTATTTCTCCTCTCGGACACACCATTCCATTGCGGTGTTCCTGGCGGAGTGAGCTGTGAGATTATCCCACACTCCTTCAGATAGTCAGTAAACTCTCGACTCAAGTATTCTCCACCTCGATCTGAACGAAGTGCCTTGATATTTCGGCCTAGCTGATTTTGTACTTCATTTTTGAACTCTTTGAACTTGTCAAAAGATTCTCTTTTATGTCTCATCAGATAGACATAACCATACCTACTGAAATCATCAGTAAAGGTAATGAAGTATGAATAGCCACCTCTGGCCTGTTTACTAAATGGCCCACACACATCACTATGAATGAGGTCAAGTAAACCTGAAGCCCTTTGACCTTTATTGGAAAAAGGAGACTTCGTCATTTTACCCATTAAACAAGCTTTGCATGTATCAAGCTCCTCATAGGAGAATGATCCCAGCAGTCCATGGTCATGCAACCGCTTAATGCGCTTCTTGTTAATATGGCCTAAACGACTATGCCATAACAAGGTGCTGTGATCAGCATACTTGGCTTTCTTATTATCAATTTGTTGTACAGAACATTCCATGTCCAACATGAATAACCCATTGTTAATCGACCCAGTAGCATAAACAATATTATCAAAGGAAATATAGCACTTTGAAATTTTGCATTCAAAGGAAAACCCTTTCCTGACAAGAGCAGGAATAGAGATAATATTCTTAGTTATGCTCGGTACAAAATAACAATTGTCCAGTTCTAATACAAGACCAGATGGTAATGAGATGTGATATTCTCCTACAGCAACAGCAGCAACCCGTGCCCCGTTTCCTACTCGTAGGTCCACCTCATGCTGTCCCACCTGTCTTCTTCTCTTGAGTTCCTGCACATTTGAATAAATGTGAACTCCACATGCAGTGTCCAACACCCATGAAATAGAAGAAGAAGATACCATGACTTCAGTCACGTAAATACCTGAGCTAGAAGCGAAAGGCTTGCTTCCCTTCTTATCTCCTTGGAGCGCTTTACAGTCCTTCTTCTAGTGACCCAGCTGGCCACAATGGAAGCATATGTATTCCTTTGACCGCTTTATCTTTTGTTTCAGAGCCTTGTTGTAGCTCTTGATAGGGGCTTTGCCCTTCTTCCCCTTCTTCTTGTTCCTAGAAGGAACCATTAGGACAGAGGTTGAAGGCTTTCCCTTCTCACGAGACTGAGTCTGCTCTGTAGTCAAGAGCATGTTCAGTAACTCTGCCGGCATACAGTCGATCTTGTTCATATTAAAATTAATGATGAACGGATCGAAAGAGGCCGGGAGAGACTGCAGGATGATGTCTACAACAAGCTCCTGATTGATGGTGTGTCCCAGTTTCTCTAGAGCCTCCTTGTACCCAATCATCTTGAGTACGTGAGCTCCCACTGGACTCCCTTCAGTCAGTTTGCTCTGAAAGAAAAGTTTAGTCAAATTATAGCGTTCAGTCCTTGCCTATGCAGCATACAGCAACTTAAGATTTGCTATTATTTCAATAGCAGATAGATCTTCGTGCTGACGCTGCAGCTCAGGCGTCATAGACGCAAGCATCAGGCAAGCGACATCAATGCTATCATTGACATGCTTTTCATAAGCTTCCCGAACCGCCCTTGCGGCGTTCGGAGCGGGTTGAGGCGGTATTGCCGTCTCGAGGACATACAGCTTCCTCTCAGCCTTAAGAACAATCTTAAGGTGTCCGTACCAGTCTGAGAAGTTTGGCCCAGCAAACTTCTCCCTTTCCAGTAGGGATCGCACATTGAACGCTGTGGTGTTCGTTGCTGCAGTGATCTACAACATTGCAAGAACAGCAAGGTCAGTATCAATGTTAGAATCAATCCAGGACTTAAGAATGATTCTTTTCTCACTATTTTATCTGACTGAAAAATCCAGTAAAACAGTCCGAAAGAGTAGAACTCTTTTAGTGAGATGGGATCCAGATTTCATACTTGGTCTCCGCGTCCCGCTTAGGCGAGATAAGATGCACAGAGAGTACAAGCACTAATCTCTGGTAGGCAATCCCTGCCAATCGCCAACCCGTGCGATTCCCCTTCATCTGGGCAATCGAGCAGACTGTGCCAACTGAGTTGGTACAACACAGTCTCTGATCCCACAGATGGCTGCCTCCATATGGCTACCATATGCTCAATATGTAGCCTACATGGTCAAGCTGACCTGACCTACTCCCTGGACCACCATGTGCTATGCTGAGCAACGAGAAGCGATAAATCCCTTCCCTGTAACACGCAGGTGTAATCACACACCGTCTGAAGATAGATGGGCGTGCCCACTGAGTGGGTACAACACGGCCCCAACGATAGTCAGAACAGTGAGGTTTCGCGTCAGAAGGCTTACGTGCTTGATATTCATCGTTGGATTTTAACGGTCCTTTTATCTTCTTAACTATCATGCAACTCCTATGGTGATAGCAGAAGAATAAATCATGCAGTTACTAAATTACATAAATAGTAAATTAAAAGCATGATGATCTTATGTGGTAAAAGCCCATTAAGCCTAAGTAAGACCTTAGTTTGACCTAAGCCTTCACTTGAGCTCTTCATGGGTTCATCTGGCCCAACCTGGGCCCCAAGCGCCCTGTGCAGCTGAGATGCGCCCACCAGGTAAGATGCACCTGTCCTAGAGTCGAACCCTAGACCTCCCACTGGTGAAGCCACTTGCTGCATGCGCCTCTGCCATGTGTCCTCTGAGCTCATGTCTGATTAAATTACATTTTAATCTATCTAGACATGATTTGACTCGTAGGTCAATTATACATTAACATAAATTAAAATGTGATTCGCAGATCACAAAAATAATTTATAATTAATTAATCCAGGCACGCAGGCCCCAGCATAGCACACATTAAATTGGGCAACCCACATAAGATGAAATAAACACCCAACATGGTTAGACAAGCAACATGTGATCCAAACAGGAAAATAAAATTTTGAAAAACCCATTGGCATCAATTTTATTTCCTTATGTGCCCTACTACCTTACAACGGTCCATTAATAGGGATCCACTCATCAGACCTAGTCAGACCCACTGCCCTTGCATGCACCAAGTCATAACCGACTTGAGTCGACCGTAGGGTCAACAATGCATGCCTTAAGGGCTGAACGTCCCTCATGATATCTGGCAAGCGGGTGTGACCCCGGGCCTTAATCATGAGCGTTCATTTGTCGCCTCAATCAGACATCGCTACACGCCCTATGCAGTCGACCTATAGCCACCTAATGCTTGCGCATAGGTGCTATCTGGTCGACCCATCTAGGCTGTCAGATGGTCTGATCAGACTGCTAGGGTCTAGACAGGACGATGACTTCAACCCTAATAACCCGTCTAAGTTTTTAAAGCAGGCGCTTATAGATCTAAGTGAGGGGCGCGCAAGATTATATGTTTTGACAAAAACATCCTATAATATGCGCCAACAAACATCATGCGCCAATATAAGTAAAAACATACATCTAAAAATCAGCATGTATATTTCGCATGATGATAGAGTTTAGATCTATTAATTAACGCAAACAAGGATCACAAAAGAAGCAATCATATAGATCAAGCCAAACCATACGCTCTGATACCAATTGAAGTCCCCAAAGGGGGCGAAACCCTAATCACATGCACTTCTAAAATCAAGCATGGGCGGAAATAAGGATTTCAAGTGATTGCATAAGGCATGATCTTATGATTAACTTATTAACTTGCAAAGATCATGTTAAGATCTTACCATTGCCATTGTATGGATGGCAACTTGGAAGGGAAAGAGGCAAGCGGTCTTCTCCAAAGTGTGCGCACACAAGATGTTGAAGGCTACTCCTTGTCGATCTTTGTGCTAGCAAAGTTCTCCAAGTGATCCTTTTGTGTGGAGGAGAAGAGATGAAGTTCCTTGGCTAACCGAATCTCCTCCTTGGCGTGAAGATCACCCAAGGCGAAAGCAAGAAGATGCAAGTCGGCGTGTGAGAGAGGAGTGAGTTTTCCACGTTCGAAGACGTTGAGGAATCAACAAGGAAAACGGCTTTCCAAAAATAGAAAGCACTAACTCCTCCTTCAATGCCCACGTTACCACCATCGAACTTCTCTCAAATGAACCATACGTTCACATAAGTGAACCGGTTCATTTATTCGGTTCAATTGCATTTGGTTCAAAGACCAAATCAAACCAAGACCAAACCAAGACATGGTCTAGATCACCTATGAACCAGATGGCTCAAGATCTAACCATTCATCTCTCAATGCTCTTGATCTTATCGATATAGCATCAGTTCTCTCGATCGAAGCTTACCGATCTCAAGCCCTAATCAATCAAACATGATTAGACCAGATCTCACTAACAATCAGAGTTTACATTACTTTAAACTGAACCAAAACAATTCAGTCCACACGATCTGACTTAAGTAAGCCATATCATCAAATTGTGCGACCCTATGGGTTTCCTTTAAATGTCGGTAATGATAACTTACGTTATCACGAACAGTGAGGGGTATCTAGCAACACATCACTGTCTCCCGATATAAAGGAAAGTGTCTTCCAAGACTACACCCAAACCATAGCACAAGTGTGAATTCAACTCACTAGGCATACATGTTTCCTTTGCCACTGGATGTTCTTATTGGACAAGCCTGTCAAGCCTGTAACTCCAATATGATGAGAATGATTAGATCAGATGAACATAGTCATCTGGGTATGGCCATACACTTTCTCAATCATCTCATATAAGGGGGCCCCTTTAGAACATCACACTCCAATCAAGGAGAAGGCAATCCTATATCTATCACTAGCGCCCTAACATGACTCATGTTCATTATCCAAGATAGTCTATAACCATTATGTTTCAAATGATATTGAACTACCTCAAGACAATGCCAATCATCATTTAGAAACACAAGTGATCTCAAGTCAGAGGAAATATGCCACTTGTTTGTACATAAGGATTATTCACATTGTGACAAGCAATTGAATATCCTAAGTAGGGTCTGTCCAGTACATCCAATGTACCCATGAGTCTACATCTTATTCCATGCTCGAAGCATCCTATAAGATTAGAACACATATTAGTCTCAATCATATCAAGGCTGTCTAATGTTCACCAAGATATCTCGACTAAGGACAATACTGCATGTCAGCCAAGCTGAACAGTATTGAGACATTATTCAGAAGTATACATATGGCAGCAGATAATGCAACAACCTGAATAACAACCATTGCCTTTATAAACATTGAGTTTATACATGATACTGATATAATCCCAAGGCCTCAAACATTAGCCTTAAGGGCATACCCCAACAAGTATGCAGGGCTATACTGACGCATCATTCCAGTCTAACCCTGACGACTTTAGATCGCAGGCCGGCTATGTGTTCAAGATAAATGGAGGCGCTGTATGTTGGAAGAGCTTCAAGCAATCCACCATAGCAGATTCTACAACCGAAGCTGAGTATGTGGCTGCTTCTGAGGCAGCCAAGGAAGCTGTTTGGATAAGGAAGTTCTTATGTGATCTTCAGGTGGTACCTAGTGCAATGGATCCCATTGAACTCTACTGTGACAACAATGGAGCAATTGCACAAGCCAAGGAACCACGGTCTCATCAAAGATCCAAACACATACTCAGAAGATTTCACCTTATCAGAGAGATCATTGACAGAGGTGATGTCAAGATTAGCAAAGTAGACACAGAGAACAATCTGGCAGATCCATTGACCAAGGCTTTGGCGCAGCAGAAGCATGATGGTCACGCTAGAGATATGGGGTTGAGATTCCTCAACTTCTAGGTCTTAGTGCAAGTGGGAGATTGTTGGTGTATATGCCCTAGGAGCTAGTTTTGGTTAACTTATGTACTACTTGACATTGATATTTATATATCATTCTGGCATTGTCGTTATCATTGTTTGTCTACACCTGCGATTGTGTACTTACATGATAATGTCCCTGGAGACAGATTAGATCTGTGCTCAGAAATAATTGTCCCCAGTCGATGTACCTGAGTGGATATGGGACAGCTCTGGTACTTGTGAGACTGGTACGTGGGCTGGTTAGGCACGTGGTGCTAACGCAGACACATGGGTATATCATTGGAGGATATACTGGATAGACCCGCTATGAGGCTATGACTTGGTGTCATGAGTTATCCTCATAAGTAACAGGAGATGCATTGATCCCTTGACTTGAGGTCATTGATCATTTTATATGGTTAGGGACTTGCTTTGATACAACCTAACACCTTGCCGTAGTTGGGAGGTTATAACGGTTGTCATTGAGCATGTCACGACCCATATGAGAAGATCAATGGACAGACATAGGATTTGCCCCTTCCATAGGGAAGCATGATATCCATGGAGCTCCTCTATGGTTCTATGACTGAGAGTGTATGACCATACCCAGGTGAGAACCTGTTTTAGTCATAGCCATGTGATTGGATGAAAACAAGTGGGACACAACTGTCCAATCGGATATCAGTTCGGCAAAGAGACTATAATGCATCTATACCTAGTTGCGATGATGGGGATGTCGATGTCGATATCCATTCCAATGACCTGGGTAGCAGCGATGCACTGCTAGGTGCCACTCACTGCTTGTGATGACCTTTGGTCAGCACTGCCAGCGTCAGAGGAATCTACAGGGTCGCACACCTTGATACTTGAGTTCTCGTATTGATCGGGAAGCCTTATGATCAAGTTATTGGATAACTCGGATCTAATTGGGAGATTTCATCAGCGCCAATGGGCCTGATGAGATGGAAGAATATTATTGGAGCCAAACTTCATTTTTGGCAGGTTGACCCGTATTTGACCATGGTTGGTCACATTTGAATTAGGGTTGCATTGGATTGGATCCAAGTGCTTAATCAACCCATGTAATGAAGTTTCGGGTAGCTCATTATCCAATGAGGCCCAATAATAAGTTGTCATGAAGAGAAGAAAGGCTAAAAGGGTATAATGGGGACAAATCTTCTCCCCTAGGCGCCTATGGGCATAATGGGGAAAAGTGGCGTAATTTGCTTCATAAGGAAGCAATTGGCGCCTCCCCCTTAATCCCTTATGGTACGAATGCCAATATGGCATTACTTGGGGTGCAAGGCAAGGCCTTGGCGCACAAAGAAAGACATGGGCTCTAAAAGGAATGGTTGAATGAGAATTATGGAAATGTCTTGGAGACTTTCCTTATCTCAAACCTTCTCATCCTAGCCGCCCACTTGTCTTAATCCTAGCCTTTCATAAATCGCCTCTTGCCCTATAAAAGAGCACCTAGCCGAGCCCTCTTGTGAGTGATCAATCCTTGAAGGTGTGAACACGAGAAGAGGGGCGAGTGCTAGGAGCAAGGGCGCATCTTCCTTCTTCCATAACCGCAAGCCTCTTCCTCCTTTCCTCTTGGCGCAAGGAACTTTAGTGCTTGGCGGTTTGGGTAGTCTTCATTCTTCTCTTGGCGCATCATCTCTCTTGGTGGCACAAGTGAAGTAGAACATCTCCCTAAGGCTTGGATCTTCTTCCCGAGGCTAGCACCGGGCGTGGAAGAAGAGAACTCAAGAGATCCGTGTGTGTGAGACTGCAGAGGGCGCACACTTGGGCGCCTACATCGGCATCAATCCAAATTGCTCTTAAGGTATTTCCTAACTCATCGTGTCGACTCCTTTGCTTGCGATCTTCACTGGGTTTTTGGGACCGGCCTGTTTCGGGGACATTCTTCCGCTGCGTAAAATGTATGTCCATGACTCTGAAAATTGTAAAATGTCCCCGGGGTTTCCCAACACTTTCTAATCTATGATTCAACATAACAAGTTTGGAGGATCTCCCCTTGAAGATCCTAACCAACACCTTTCTTTGTTTCTTGAACTTTGTGATACAATTAAAATAAATGGTGTTTCTAATGATGCATTAAAACTATGATTGTTTCCTTTTTCTCTTAGGGACCGAACACGATCTTGGCTTCAAGCACAACCTACCGGTACCTTTACCACATGGGAACAATTATCCAATGCCTTATTGATGAAATATTTTCCACCAAGCAAGACCATCCAAATGAGAAACCAGATTTCAAGCTTTGCACAGAGGGATAGTGAATCTTTTAGTGATGCATGGGAGCGATTCAATGATTTACAACGGAGTGTCCTCACCATGGCATTGAAAATTGGGTTTTAATTCAAACTTTTTACAATTGTTTGCTTTGTAATACCAGACTAACTATTGATGCTGCTGCACGAGGAGCTCCGATGAGCAAAACCATTGATGATGCTTTCAAGTTGCTGGGAAAAATGGCTTTAAATCATAACCAGTGGACTTCAGAGAGAGGAGTGCTTTATAAACCTTCCCAAGGTAAGAATGAAAGTGATGGTTGGCGCACCTTGGCAGAGAAGGTAGACTCTTTATGCAACAAATTTGATTCCTTTAAAATGCAAACTGTTGTTGTTTTTTCATCTCTTGTTTGTGATATATGTGGTAACAATGGTCATATCTCTGAAGATTGTAAGGTCATTGCTAGTCAGGATAGTGAACATGTTAATGCATTAGGGAATTATAATCAAGGTAGAAACAATGATCCCTATGCTAGTACCTACAACCCTGGATGGAAGAATTACCCCAACTTATCTTGGAAAAACAACAACAATATAGGGGGACAAACTGAAAATAGAGGGTTCCAACAAAAACCAAATCTAAGTCAAAACTCAAATCAGAATGCAAACATTGAGTCCATGCTAGAAAAGATTATGACTAATCAAAATTAGTTCATGCAAAATCAAAACAAAGAAATTGAAGATCTTAAGGGAATGGTTAGTCAATTAGCTTCTCAAGTAGCATCATTAGCAGCCCACAACAAAATCTTAGAAAATCAAATAGCACAACAAGCTAGTAGTTCTTACAAACCCCCTAGAAAATTACCTGCTAAACCTGAGTTGAACCCTAGGGAGCACTGTAATGCTATCATTACTAGAAGTGGGAGACAATTAGAAGAACCCAAAGGGAAAGTAGTGATCAATGAAAAAGAGCCTAATGATGATCATGATGATGAATTAGAGTTAGAAAAATCTTCTCCACATGAGCAAACCCAAGCAAGTTTGCCACCTCACAAGGGTGATGAACCAAAAAGTGATGAGCCATGTCAGAGTGATGATTCTAAACCTAATTTACCTCCACCTTATAGACCACATATACCCTTTCCCCAAAGGTTAGTGCAAGCAAAACTTGATAAACAATTTGGCAAATTTCTTGAAGTGTTGAAAAAGCTTTACATTAATAATCCTTTTACTGAATCTATATTTCAAATGCCATCACATGCAAAATTCTTGAAAGAGATATTGTCTAACAAAAGAAAATTAGAGGACTATGGTGCTGTGGCTTTAACTGAGGATTGTAGTGCTATTTTTCAGAATAAATTGCCACCAAAATTGAAGGATCCAGGTAGTTTCTCTATACCTTGTTCTATTGGAAGCATGTCTCTTAACTGAGCCTTATGTGATTTAGGTGCCAGTGTAAGCCTAATGCCTTTATCTATTTGCAGGAAATTGGACATTGGAGAGCTTAAACCAATATCCATATCTTTACAGCTCGCTGATTGCTTGGTAAAGTATCCTATATGTATTGTAGAGAATGTTCCAATCAAGGTAGGTGAATTTTTCATACCTGCAGATTTTGTAGTACTTGACATGGAAGAAAATCATAAAAATCCCATAATTCTTGGTAGACCCTTTTTGGCCACTACTGGAGCACATATAGATGTTAACAAAGGAAAAATAACTTTTGATATTTGTGAAAAAGTAATTGAATTTGTACTTGCTGATTCTATGAACAAACTTTCATATTCTGGATCATGTTGTAGTATCGATATAGTTGATGATGTTGTTTATGATGTTCATAATTTATTTGATGAATCCTCTAATTTTGAAACTAACAATTTTTTTGAGGATATTGATAAAGGATTACAGGAGAAAGGACATCAAATTTCTGAGAAGAAGAAGAAAAAGAGAAGAAGAAAAAGAGGCTCTAAGTTGATTGACAAAGGAAAGAAAATATTGAGTAAATTTGGACACCGTTTCAAGACTGAGCCTTATGTGATTCATAGTGATGCTCAAATCAAAGAAAAATCAGAGTGGAAATTGAAGAATTCAAGATCGAGTCGAAGTGTAGAAGGGTCAAGCTAAAGACCTTTAAATTAGTGCTTCTTGAGAGGCAAACGAAGCATTATAACTTTAGGTTTTTCACTTTATTTTTACTTTGTTTTTAGAACTAATTTTTCTTTTATTTTTGTAGGTAAAACGAGTTTTGGCACAAATTAAGGTACTACCGTAATGTATATTACAGTACCATAATTCCAGTCTGCTTCCGACTAGAAGGTTGTGTCGAGATTACGGCATTGTCGTAAGCATTTTCACGGTACCGTATTTTGTGTCCAAAATCGATCCGAGAGTGTTTTTGCTTTTACGACATTGCCATAATGATTATTACGGGCCGTATTTTTTAGCTGATTTTTTTAAATTTCTGTGATTATTTTTACGGCACCACCGTAACCATTTTTGTGGTACCGTAATTTTCATCTATTTTCAACCCGAAAGTTTTCACGTTTTTATGGTACTACCGTAATCGTTTTCACGGTACCGTAATTATGGGCGTTTTTCGACCCGAGAGTTTGAGACATATTGCGGTACTGCCGTTTTGCAATTACGGCCCGTGTTTTTCAATTTTGCCAGATTACGGCACTGCCATAATGATTATTACGGCCGTAACTCTGTTTTTAGACGCGATTCCTGTGCCATTTTTTAGGGTTTTCTAGGTCGTGTTTTAGGTCTTCTCACTCGTTCTCGCACCGACCTTCGTCTCCACACCTTCTCCGACCGTCAGAGCTCACCGGCGATCCTTCCTTTCTGGTTTTCACTGCCGATCTGGTACTCGCTTCACCGATTTCTCTATTTTGGTGAGTTTTCACACAAGTTTCACCCCTTTGTTCGTTTCTCTTCGATACTTGGTCGTTTTTAGAGATTCTTGCTTCTATTTACTTCTTAGATGATAGGCGACTAGTTCTAGTTCGTTTCCAAACGTTCTTGACTAGTTTTTATGAGAGATTTAAGCTTAAACGAGTTGGATTTGCTGAGATTCACTGTTCACTATTTGCCCCTTTCATCTTTCACTGAATCTTTAGGTTCAATCATGCATATTAGTTGATCTTTGCTTCTATAATGCTTCACGAGTATTGTTGTTCATAATTGGAAGTATTATATGAGTTCAAACTTGCTATACTTTGCTATATTGCATTGTCAATTTCAAGTTGCAGCTATAAGTTCACTCATGGCACCCAAGGTTAAGCAAGTAGTTTCAAAGAAAAGAGGAAAAGGACCAGCTACATCCTCTTCACCACCAAATCCCTATGGCATTGTGTTTAGAGATGAAATTCAAGAGTCAAGGTACAATCAATTGGTGGAAAGAAGAGTTGTCAATACAAAATATGCTGATAGAAGGACTTTAGAGGCACTTGAGCTCTACGAGGATGTATCTTGGATGTTTGAGCAGATCAGAGCTAGAAGATTTTTTGAGATGACACCATATACTTATTTGCCACTAGCTTTGGAATTTTTGAGTAGCTTGAATGTCGATCTAAGAGAGTTTTCCAATTGACCTACTGAAGGAGAAATCACATTCAGGCTAGCTAATTTGGAGAGGAAGTTAAATTTGAGAGAAGTCAGATCTATCTTTCACTTTTTTTGGAGGGTATACCCAAATACCAATTGGGTTTATAGAGAATGTGTTTTGGAACCAAATTCCCCATGAGACTCATTTTTCTGCTGTTTCTGCTAGAGCTTCAAGGATAACGAATCCTTGTATAAAGTATGTTTATAGAGTTCTTGCTCACACATTTTTTGGCAGAGGAGACAGTGATGGAATGGTGTGACAAACTGAGCTTTACTTTCTTTGGGAGATGCTTACTGGAGTAGTAGTGGATGTTGCCTTCTTTCTAATGAGGCACATGGATAAAGTGGCTAGGGCAAAGAAGGGCGCCATTGTAATAGCAGGCCTGATTACCCCTATAGCCCTACATCTGAATGTTGAACCATATGGGATAGAAGTGGCAAGGGGGAATGCAAGGCTTGATCTTGAATCTTGCATGGCAATGAAAATGATAGTTAGAGAGGGGGATGTCTTTTGTTTAGTTCTTGGACCAAATGCCCCTACTCTACCATTACCCCATGTAGAGAAGAACACTGTGAAAGAAAGAGCAAATTGTAAGCTTTCACCGAGCACCGCTAAGGCAGCCTTTACACCACCGTTGAGTGCAGTTCCACCACCACCCACTTGGGGTGGAAGAGATTATCCTTATGGTATGGGGTCACCATCTCACCGTCCTGCTGATCCTACACACCCGACTGCTGATTCTTCTCACAGACCTACTGGAAGATGGTCTAGTGCCTTCGACCCAGGATTCTAGGCACTCTTCGCTAATATATATCGTCAGGGACATCGTATGGAGAGGATGATGGACACCATAGGGCAGATGAAGGACTCGATGCATTACCTTCATTATGATGTGGAACATCTCAGCAACTATATGGAAGAGATGGGGAATTTCTTATATGATCATTTTGGATTCCAGGACTCGAGGAGAGGTGGAGACCATAGTGGGCACCAGAGAGAGCAGCCCTTTGATCCTATAGATGCAGCAGAGGAGGACACTGAGGAGATTGGATCAAATGATGAGCAGAGTTTTGTGAGTATCTTTTTCCCTTTAAACTTTTGCATTTCATTTTCCTTATCTTATTGATGTTTCATGTTTTATTGTGAAGGATGATTCCTCCATACTTATTGTGTCTGCCATTGCTACTCTGCTTTACATGCTTATATTCCTATTCGATATGGTTGGATGATGATGATATTGATTACTATTCATTTGATCGGGTTGTATTATGATATTTTTGATACTTTGAGCACCTTGTGGTGGTGCATAATTGAATGCTTGATGCTTCATGATATAACATTGTGTTACCTTCATAATTGATGAGTATATACCATTTTTGTGATATGTTGATTTGTGGCCAAGTCTATATTTTTGAAGAATTTATTGTTGATGCCTTGTATGATTCTATTGATGGTGAATGAACTCATGCTTGTGATTAGGACTAGATCTATCATGTCGAATTTATTTTTCTAATATATATCTACTTTTGAAATTTTTCATTGGTTGATGAGTGAGATTTTAGGGAGATAGGTTATTTGAAGAATTTAATTTAAAAGTGAAGCTACTTTTTGAATAAAATCAGCATATGAGTATAATTTTTGAATTGATGTCAATTGATTAATCTAATTGATGTTTAGTCTATTTGCTATTTATTGGGAAGAAAGAATCCAAGATCCAAAAATAGTGAGTGACTCCCCTACTTGGCACTGTGCAAAATTGATAGTGGTACCGAAGATATGGGTTGAAGTCTAAAAAGAAAAAAAAAAGAGAAAGAAAAAGAAAATGACTCCTCTACTTGGCACTGTGTAAAATTGACAGTGGTACCGAAGATAAGATTTGAAGTCCAAATAAAAAGTGTGTATCTATGTGGGTACATGCCATCCAAAAAGAAAAAGAAAAAAAAAAGAGAATATGGAAAAGAAAAGAAATATTTGAGTGGAAAAAGATTTTGGATATCCTATTCCTGTAAACAAAAGTATGATATATTTGAACTGAAAATTGGATGAATTCATGACATTGAAATTCGACTTTTTATACGAGTTGCGAAGTCATATTCGATTAAGTTGTGGATCTTGAGAATTGAATTCAAAGGATGATATGTCTATTTAAAATTTTGTGAATCAATTGGTGGGATTTTTCATTAGTGATTGTATTTTAAAAATTTATTGTTCATGAGAAAATCTATGCCTATGATCAATTTTTTAATTTTTGCTTGAGGACAAGCAAAGTTTGAGCCTTATGTGTTTGATGACACCGAAATTTATTGTAAATTTTGTACCTTTTGAAATATCTTTTTGTGTCAAATTCATGAACCTTTGCTTATTTTTATGCCTTCTTTACTAAATACTACGGAATCTATACTCTTTTTGGTTTTTGATGATTTTCAGGTAAAAAGGCATGATTTTTAGGTATGTTGAAGCAATTCCAGATGCATGGATGAATTCCCACCATCAAGAGGAGATTACATGTCAAATTTCATGAAGATTGGAGCTTCAGACCAAATTACGGTAGAGCCGTAATCTATATTATGGTACCGTATTTCCACCGGCTACCGTAGTATCAGAGCTTTGCTGTAATTTGAGAATTTTTCATCCAAAAAGATTTTTGGAAATTACGGCACTACCATAAAGATTTTCACGGGCCGTAATTTGGAGCGCTTTTCGACCATCAATTTTGGCTGAAATTATGGCACTACTGTAACCTATTTTACGGTGCCGTAATTGCCAAATAGTTTTGATCAGAGAACTCGACTGAAGTTATAGCAGTGCCGTAACCATTTTCACGGCCGTAATTCTATTCCTGGCACGCGATTGTTCCAAACGTTTTGGAGCCCGATTTTTTCGCGATCGATTGCGGACGATCCAGGCCATAAATCAAAGATCCGTAAGAAGCAAAAGGAGAGCTTTTCGCGAGGAGAATACACAAACACAAAAAGCCCTAATTTTCATCCACTATTGGGAGAGAAATCAAGTTTCACGCTGCACCTTAGGTTTCACCACCGGGAAGCGTACAACGCATCTCTGGCCGTGAAATTTGAGGGGAAGCTTCGCTTGGAAGAATAGACGATACCCTAGAAGTTTCAGAGAGAAAGGATCTCGATCGGAGGAGAAATCATCAAAGCACGCCGCCAGCACTGTTCACGCGCGTGGTAATTTGTTTTTCGCCCATTTCTTGATTTCCTACACTTTGATACTATGGATTGTTGTAATCTTTCATCCATGCTAGCTTAAACTTTTTATGGGACATGGGGGAGTAATTCCCTTTGATTTCAATGACTAGATAAATTTTCATTACTTCGTCATGTATAATTTTAGCATGATAATTCTACTTATGTGATAAGTGCTCTTTAATTCTCCATAGATTCATGTTATTAATCATGTTTTAGAATTTTCGCAATAAGGACCGAAAGGTGACTTGCTTGAGAACTTGGAACCCTAGAATTGAATGTTAGGAACTTACTATAAGAAATTAGGTTAGTTCTTCTTTCTTGATTTTAGAAGAATAATTGCCATGATAATAATATGAATCTATGATTGAGTTAATTTATCAAACGTGGAGATCTTGTGCAAAAGTGAGGATCGGAACGTTGGAGAACCATAAGTAGAACTTGCGTTGAGACTCGGATGCACGAAAGTGATCCTTGAGATTCCACTTGAGATAATCAACTTAGAATTCGGAAGCATGAAAGTGATTTTTAAGTTGTTTGATCGATGATTTACTTATTTTCAGCTTGGGATAGATCTTGCGCAAAAGCGAATATCGGTCCCTGCATGATTGCCTATACGAAAGTGAAATGATCCTTTTATGTAGTAAATTAAATCTTTATCATGATAAAATTAAACTGACAAATTACTATTCATATCAAGTCATATAAATTAAATAGGATGAAACCCTAGTCCCAATCTCTCTCTTTGATATTTTCGTTAGCTTTCATTAGTTCACTTGTGTAGTTTCGATTGCCTGGATTGAATGAACTCAATTATTCAGTACTTGACAACGAGGCCTCTGTGGTTCAATATCTTTCTTTATTACTTCGAGTATTCGTGCAGCATCCGTGTGTGTGAGACTACAGAGGGCGCACGCTTGGGCTCCTACCTCAACATCAATCTGCATGCTTGATCTAGGTACTTACTATCTCATCATGTCGACCCCTTCGTAAGACGATCTTCATTGGGTTTTTGGGACCGGCCTGTTTCGGGGATATTATTCCGCTGTGCAATTGTAATTTCTGATGAAAAATTTATAAAATATCCCCGGGGTTTCCCAACAGGGACAACATGATTCTTCTCTCCTTGGCACGCATGAAGGTGAGTGATCCTCTTCCTTTCTTCTTGGTGCATCACTTAGAGGGATTGATGCTTGTGGAAATCTATTGTCACCATGGGTGCAACTTCCATGAAGTTGGCGCCACACATGAAGAAGATAGGGTATGAGGTTTTTCTATCTAGAGATGGATTTGTAGATTGATCTTGGCACAACTAAAAGTGCTGCCCACTCCTTGCGGTCAAGCCTTGATCTTATTCTCCCTGGTGCAATCTTCATAAGATTGGCGCAAGTTGAGAAGAAGAAGACTCCCCCTCTTGGTGCATCATATGGATGGCGCAAGCAAGAGGATCCTCCCTTAGGCGCATCTTGGAGATGGCACAATAAGTGACGACAGCAATATAGTGATGCAGCTACGATAGGAGGGTTGGTCATTAGTTCCGTACTCTACGGTGTTCACAAAATGCGCGAGAAATGTGAGAGGGTCTGGAGATGAGGTAAGTAAAAGTGCTCGGAAAGTATAGCGAGAAACATGAAGAAATCAGTAGCGACTTCATTTCGAGGCAACACTAAGAGAAAACCACGACACCCAAATCTATGAAATTCACTCACTAACCTCTTAGCAATTTAAGCATAGCATATTCCTTTGGGGGGAATAGCAAATGGACGGGGCTCAGCTCGCGCGCCAATGAACCTAAAAGCACACCAAAAAATAGGGAATTCGCCCCATGCCTCCGACGTATGGACGCTCCGTGGGAGATGGGTAAGGGAAGAAGATGAGAACACAACAGAAGTAGCACAAGTAATTTATGAAAACATGCGAACATGACCCACCGAAGGCGGTGGGATTTACTTCTTATAATGGTGTAAAAACACACTTCCGAGTCAAGGCACCAACTAAGACTCTTACAAGCTTCGGAATCGAGGCACCAACCACGATTTCCCAAGCTGGAGTGCTCTGCTCACTAAGAGAACTCTACCACTACGAGAGAACTAAAGAAGACACTAGCCCAGCCCCCTCTTTTATAGAACAAGAGGAGGGGTGATGCATTGCATTTACATAATATTTTTGCCTACATTTTATATGATATTTTGGGCTTATTTTATGATTTTACACTGATTTTTAGTGTTTTTACTTCACTTGGTATGGAATCTTAACTTTTCTTAATTTTTATGAAAATACAGGTAATATCGCATACAAATAATGGATTTTATGAGTTTTCAAGCCATAGCATGATTCCCGAGGAAATTATGAGGTCGCACATCAAATTTGTGGTGAAAACGGTGTCAGACGCAACATTCACGACCTTGGTCGTGAGTTTTTCAGCCGGCCATGAGTTTTGCATCCAAGGGGTGAAATCGCGCCTACGTAAAAAAGTTCATAGAAACTTTCACGGGTGAGGCCGTGAATCCTTCATGGGCCGTGAATATTTCTGTACACAAAAGACTTTACTCATAGAAACTTTCACGGCCGCAACCGTGAACAGTTTACGAGCTGTGAATATTTTCGCCCCTTCACATATTTCACTCGATTTGACCCCGAATTGAGTCAGATTTGAACCAAACTCTCTAGAATTCTTCCTTGAAGGATTTCAAACCTATTAAACTATAAAAGGATGAATTTTTGGGGGGCAAAGGAGACTTTTTTCAGGCAAACACAATCAGAGGCGGCGCCTAGAGCAAAACATAGTTCCAGAGCAAAATTTCGGCGAGAATTCACGCAAAGGGGAGAATTAAACACTTCATCTAATCTCCATATCGAGGGAAAGCATTTCTAATTACTTTGTTAGTGATTTCTTGCATTTTTGATAGAATTCAATGCAAGTTTCATCTATATTCATGCCGTACACGATGAATATGAGTGAGTAAACTAGATTTCGGGATTTGGGATGTTGCCCACAGACGTTTATGGATAAAAACTTGTATATTTATTTTTTTTCATGATTATTATAGCATTGGTTTGATCAGAATTGAGTTTATTCCGTAATTTACTCTTGCCAACTATATTTGTGATTTAGACATTGCGAGAAGAACCAGGAGGTGAATCGCAACAACAAAACTATTCTTTTCAAACCTACGAATCCGATCACGAGAGCAGTTCAGATTCATGTAAAGGATTTCATGATTTTTCATAGAACTTAATGGGCTTAGTTGTGTTAATTGTCACGAGAGTAGGGAGTTAGCATAGCTAAGTCCCTGATTACACTTCGGGAGGTGGTAATCTGTACCTTTGGAGAAATCCCTTTCTTTACTATAATATTCTGTTCAAAGATTGATTTTTATCAAATTCATAATTGTCAGTGTGGTGAAACCCCAAGTCCCGATCTTATAAAAATTGATTTTTGTCCTTGACATTACCTCTACTACTTTTCATACTTAGAAGTTCACAAAAAAAATCACAATTTGAATCGCTTAGATATAAACGAGACGTGTAATCAGTACATTACTACTAGATCCTCGTTGGAAATGATAATATTTTTATTACTTCTATAAATCCGTGTACTTGTGGATGCATCAAGTTTTTGGCACCGTTGCCGAGGATCATGCCAACCAATATCAATTTGATCAATAAGTTTATAGATTAGGCATTTTTGTTTTGATTTTAGCATTTACTTAGTTTTCCTTCTATTGCTATTTTCTATTATTTCAGTTTTGTTTTTATTGATTAATACGTTGTATGCCTAGAGCCTTAAAGACAGGCACTCTATTTCCTAAAGATCCAGAGATTGAATACACCTTCTGCCTTCGAAGAAAACTACAGTTTCAGACTAAGAAAGTTGCAGAAAAAGGCATGATGGCGTACAATCAGTCAATAAGGGATTTTGTAGTACCTAATATATATGGTTTTAATTCTAGTATTTGACCTAATGTGGAAGCGAACAACTTCGAGCTTAAACCAACACTGATGACCATGGTTCAGCAGAACTAGGTTGGGGGTTCCCCAACACAAGATCCTAAACTTCATCTTGTTGTCTTTTTAGAATATTATGACACCGTTAAGGTAAACGGTGTATCTTCTGTTGCAATAAGACTAAGACTGTTTCCATTTTCTCTTAGGGATCACGCACGGGCTTGGTTATATTCTCTTCCCGCTGGATCGATTACTATATGGGACAAGCTTTCACGTGCTTTTCTGACCAAATACTTTCCGCCAAGCAAGACAGTGCAGTTGAGGAATATGATAACTTGCTTTGGACAAAAAGAAGGAGAATCACTCTATGATGCTTGGGATCATTTCAAGGAGCTTCAACGCATGTGTCCTCATCATGGGCTTGAGAATTGGGTCATAATCCATATCTTCTACAATAGATTGGACTACAGCACAAAGCTCATGGTGGATGTTGCTACTGGAGGAGCTATCATGAGCAAAAATGTTGAAGATGCAATAACCTTACCTGAGGACATGGCAATAAATCATAATCATTGGTCCAATGAGCGGGGTATTACATCGACAGAAATTAGTAAGTATAGTAGTGATTCCTTGACATCTTTAGCTGCAAAGGTTGATTCTTTAGCTCAAAAATTGGATTCTTTTACTTTTCTTTTAGTTGCAGTTAATTCTATTTCTTATGTTGTATGTGGTGTTTCAGGTCATATTTCTATTGATTGTCAGCTTTTAGCCTCACCACAGGATGACACTTGTTAGGAGCATGTCAATGCTTTAGGCAATTACAACCAAAGGCAGGTGAATGACCCTTATTTAGCTACATATAATCCAGGCTGGAGGAACCACCCTAATTTGTCATACAAGAATAATCAATGGCAAGTTCCTCAGCAGTTTAATCAGCAAAATAACAGGCCGCCACCAGGTTTTTAGTCCAGGCAGCTCAGAAGTCCAACTTGGAGTCCCTTTTGAAAGGTTTTGTTGTTGCTCAAAAAAGCACAACGAAGATATCTCTAATGCTATTAAGCATCTAACATCTTGTGTGGATGCCTTGGCAACCCACAACAAAATGTTAGAGAATCAAATAGCTCAGCAAGCAAGTACCTCCAATAGGCCTACAGGTAAGCTTACAGGCCAACCAGAGATGAACCCTAGGGAGCATTGTAATGTCGTCACCATTGTAATGGTGAATATATTGACGAACCTGGGATGCCAACTAAAGAACTTACACCTAAAGTTTGGGAAAATAACCCTGAAGAGACCTTGCCTGAAAAAGAGATGTCAATGGAGAAGGAGAGGGAGGAAGTCTATGTAGGTCTGCCTGCATATGTTCCACCCATTCCTTACCCTTAGAGGCTCGTAAAAGCAGAATTGGAGAAGCATGACATTGCAACTTTTGAGGTAAGAAGCAATGAGGTAAATCAACCCAAAGTGATCAAGAAGGTAAAAGATCCTAGAAGTTTTTCAATTCCCTATCGGATTAGTAAGATGTCAATTGAACATGCTTCATGTGATTTGGGGGCAAGTGTAAGTTTGATGCTCTTATCTATTTCCAAGAAGATTGACAGTGGATACATGAAACCAATAAAACTTTTACTTCAATTTGCTAATGGTTCTGTTCAACAATCTGTTGGAATCTTAGAAGATGTTTCTATTAGAATTGGTGACTTCTCTATTTTAACTGATTTTATAATTGTCAATATGGAAGAAGACACTAAGTTACCAATTATCTTAGGTAGACCATTTTTGGCTAGCACAAGTGCTATCATAGATATGATGGATGAGAAGCAAACTTTGAATTTTGGAAAGAATAAATTAATGTTTGATTTTTCTCTGAAGTCTAAAACATTTTCTTTTGTAGAATCTCACCAGCACATTGAATATGAGGAAAACAAAACTGATGGTAGTAATACCGTAGATGTTGACAAGAATCCCTTAGAGGAATATTTGAAGCATGAAAAAGACAAAGGGAAAAGAGGTGAAATATGGGCACAATTACAGATGACCAATTTAAGCCCACAAATTGATTTAAGAAGACATGAAGATGAAAAGTTTCATATTATTCACTATGCCTCGGATCCACCAGAACATTCATAAACCATGTTATGGTCGAGCTAATGACTTTAAATAAGCACTTTTTGGGAGGCAACCCAAAATTTTTGAGTTTTATTAATTTTAGTATTTTTCAGTTTTAGTTTTTAATTTTCTTAGAATTTTTGGAGAATTTAAACAACATGATTTGATGAACTTTTATGCATGAAAAATCTTCTAGATATGTTGTTTTACGTGTAGGAAAGTTTTGGAAATTTTATGGAAATTTTTCATGAAGAATAGAGCTTTCAGCAAGATTTTCACAGTCGCGGCTGTGAGTCACTCATGGGCCATGAGTTTCATTTGTAAAGGGATAAGTCACAGAGATATTCATGGCTGAAGCCGTGAACGATTCACGGACCATGAGTTCTTACGCTTTAAACTTAATGGGGGAAACTAGGGTTTACGCCCACATTCATTGAACGCCGATTTTCGACGATTCCTTCCACCATTGGCGACAAATCTTCTCTTCCAACCTTCCTCCACTTCCGGTGAGAATTTTTCGATGATCTTTCATTGGATTCTGATCGGATTTCGTGAAGAAGCAGCGGACGTTCTCTAGAACACTCGTTTCACCACCAATATTCGATTTCAGCCGGATTTCTTCCAGATTTATGAGCAGATCTTTCTCAGGTGATATATTTGGATTCTATACTTGATTTGCATACTTCTAGCATCGATTTAGAGATAGGATTTTTGGAGAGATTTTTGCAATCTTTGGACGGGTGAGTTTACAGTTACTGTAGCTTGCATATTTTTTCACGGATTTTGCATAGAATTGGTATATTTGCGATTATACTGTGATATCATGGCACCGAGGAGATCAGTGAGGACTAGACCCTATGGGGCCGTAATGAAGAGTAGATACATCGGTCTAGCCCCACAGTTTATGTATAGGATTGTATATGAAGTGTTACCATATACTTTTGAGTGTATGGTAATTTAGTGATTTTCACTCAGAGGCTTCGCCTGGAAGAGAGGAGGATATCCCAGAAGTTTCAAATCGAAAGGAGATCGATCGAAGAGAAATCGACGAAATCGGTGGTGACAGCACTGTTCATCGAGTTCTGCTACAATTACGGTGCTGTAATTTCGATTACAGCACCGTGTTCTGTAACTTCTTCCCTTCTTCTTTGATTTCTAACTTTTGAAACTATGATTTATTGTAATCTTTTCTCCATGAAAGCTTAATCTTTTTATGGGACATGGGTTGTTGTCCCCTTGGTTTGTTAATGACTAGAAAACATTAATTTTTGTCATGATAATTTTATTATGATAATTTTTCTTTTGTGATTGATTGTTCTTTAATTCTCTTTAGGTTTATAAATATCAGCATGTTTTAGAGTTTTGCGAAATAGACCGATGAGGTTGATCGTTTGAAATTCGGAACCCTAGGAATTGTTGAGTTTGGAACTATCGTGAGAGATTAGGTAGTTCTTCAAATTCTGATTTTTAGTGATTTTATTGCCATGTTGATTTTATAATTCTTTGGATTGAGTTAATATGTAGACTTGATTTGATCTTACACGAGAGTGAGGATCGAGTCGTCGGAAAACCATAAGTAAAACCGTGTTGAGTTTCAGGATGCACGAGAGTGATCCTTGAGATTCCACTTGAGATGATTGACTTAGAATTCGGAGGCACGAGAGTGATCCTTGAGTTCTTTGTTCAATGATTCACTTATCTTTAGCACTGAGAATAGATCTTGCACGAGAGTGAGGATCGGTTATCTGCATGATTGTCTGCACGAGAGTGAGACAATACCTTTATGAAGTGAATTAGGTCTTTATCATAATAGAATTAAACGGACAACCTTTATTTCCTTCTAGTCATTAGAATTAAGGTGGATGAAACCCTAGTCCCAGTTTCTCTCTGATTGTCTTTTTCGTGTGTTCTCCATCATTGCTTTTCATCATATTCGGTTTGCTTAGCTAGTGAGAATACAACTATTTGGTACTTAACAATAAGGTCTCTGTGGTTTGATATTTTTATTACTTCGAAGTATCCATGCACTTGCGAACACAATAAGTTTTTGGTGCCGTTGCCAGGGACCTTAGTTTTGTTAATATCAAAATAGTTGTTAGTATTGCTAGACTAAGTTTTATTTATTTTAGATTTAACTTTATTTTTTTTATTTTTGCAGGTTTTAGATTTTCACAATTGTGACAGAACTGTGAATACTTAAATTTGTGAATTCTTAAATTTGTGAATTGCTTGTATTTTATTCTTTTTAATTTTTTTAAATATTCTGAAAAAAAAATAATAATTCATTTTGATTGATTGGGTTGGATTATCTTTCTGTTCTTGATAGATTTGATAAATATGTCTTTTCATTACAATTCTAGGACATCTTATTCTTCGGTTAGATGTGATATTTGTGGATATTTTGATCATTGTTCCTCTGATTGCCCCTTTTTAAATCCCAATTTATCATGGAAAGAATCTTATCAATTGTATTCTACATTGAAAAATCAAACTTCTTTTTATGATGATTACTCAAATCATGTCTCTAAACCATACTTTGAGAAAACTGAAAAATCTAACCTAGAATCTATGTTTGCTCAGTTTATGGAAGCCCAGATGAAACAAAATAAAGATATGAATGAGACACTAAGGCGAATAAATTCTAGGCTAAATGACACATGTGCTCGTAATGAAATCTTAGAAACCGAGTTAGCACAACAAGATTGTTTATTTGAGTTGGAAACTAAGGAATTGATTTAGAAAATTCCCCCTCTGATTATGATTGTTTTGAGATTGAGCCTTATGTTAACATTCATGAATCTCACTCTGATTTTGATGATTGTAAAATTGATTCCTATGATAGTTTAGTTGAGGAAAAGTTTGAAGAAATTGAAATTGAAAAACCTTCTTTTGATGATAATTCTGATTTTGATGTAAATTTATATATGGTTAAATCTGATGAGCATGATGAAGGTTCAAAAATTATAGACATTAATGAACCCCACAATGATTTTGGTGATATTTTTGAAATCAATGATAAATCTCTTGTGGTAAACCCTAATTCTATTAATTCTTTTTCATATGATTCTGATTTTGACTCTTCTGATGTTGAATTATTTGTGGGGAAGCATGAAGAAATTGATTGTGAAGAGTCTCATCTTGATTCTGATAATGATTTTGATATTGATAAACTGTTTGATTGCGAGCATGAGGAACCTGAAGATGATTTGAATGTTGCAAAAATTGATGTATCTCACCATGTTGATGCTTTGCCCATATCTATTGCTCAATCTTTTGATTTAATCAAAAATTTGTGCTTTATTGAGGAATCTAATGAAAGACATAACTATTATTATGATGATCCAATGCTTGAATATTTTGATAAAAGTCCTATTGTGATTGAAAAGATAAAGTTGAAGAAAGGACTGATGATTTTACTCTCTGATAAATTTAGGAAGATCAATGAATATCCTTCATGTGAAGATTTTCATTATGATTTCTGCATATTTAAGAAAGCCACTTTAATTGTGATTTATATGCAATTCTGGATTTGTGGATTTGTGGCTAAGCTTTATGGACAAAGAAAATGCAGAAAATTGTTTGCAATCTATTTTGGTACTGATTCACCTGCTTCACCATGATATTGATTTTTGGTCAAGCTAATGACTTAAAATTAGCGCTTCTTGGGAGGCAACCCAAGTACTCTATCTTAGCATAGTTTCTTTTATCCTAGTTTTCTTTAGAATTAATTTTTCTGTTATTTTTGAAAAAAAAAAACTTGCTTTCTTCTCTCTACAGTTTGCTTATTGAGTAGGTGTTTTCTAGCTGCGATTTTAAGAAACTGGGTTGAGAAAATTTTAGATCTTTGGCACAGCATTGAACTACTTATCGTTTTCTATCATCTGGATATTTTTTCTGAATTTTATAGTCCATAGATCATACTAAAACACCTAGCAACTTTTCGATTATTATTAATTTCTACAGCAGTTTTTCTAACTAATCTGATTAGCACTTTTGCAGCTAGTTTTTATGTTGCTTAAATAACTTGAAACCCGGATTTTTCACTGGGAATTTGAAGTTCGTGTGTCATTCTATCTTGTGGATAAATTATTTTCACGAAAATATTTTCTGATCATTCTAGGACACATAGCAACTTTTTGAATTTTATTAACTTTTGTGCAGTTTGTGCAGTTTTTTTTCTGAGTAGCTTTCTTTCTGCAGAACCACCTAAATTTCTGATAGATTTTGATCCTTTGATTTTCACACGTCTAAAAAGAATATCTCTTATTCTATTACGTGGTTCTGTCCATTTTCTACTTGGATCATTAAATCTTATTTTTGGGTAGAGCTACTTTTCATAAAATTCAAAAACTGCACTGTTTGCTTGCAACTTGTTATTGCTTCTTTTGCCTCCAGATTCAGAAATCTTCAAGGGAAACTGTCTTCCACCTCTTGCGGAGCATCACCAGCAGCTTCATGCTTCTTCTACTACCTCTATTTCTATTGATTTGAATTATTTATGCAGTAGACTCTTCATTAGTGACTGATTTTTTTTTTATCTATACAGTGCTATCTCTCGCACCACCGGCCGACGATCTCACCTACAGGACTGTATTCTCTAGCAGGCCACTAGAGATTACTCACATTACTGTCGGCACCACCATCATCATTGCTAGCAGCTTTTCAGCTAGCCTCTGTTCCACCTCTACTCGATTCTTTCTACCGGCATCCTCTTTTAGACCATCGATGATATATTTGATTCTTCTTTTAGAAAATTATTTTTATCATTATTATTTTTAGAGACTATTTTTAGACTGAGCCTTATGTACCTTAAATTTTGTAGGTAAAATTTTCAAAAGGCACATCTTTGGACCTTACAACATTTGCCCTGACACTAATTTTGATTTGAGCCTTATGTATTTTTGGTCAGAGATTGCTATATAGTTTTGTTAGTATCTTTTGCACTCTCTTGTATTCATGATTATTTCATATGGTTGCATCTCTGATTGTATCACTCACTGAGATTTCTATTCAATGTGGTCTCTTGAATCTATCGTTTTACCCTCTTGACCATGATTTTTTGAGTTTGATGCTTCACACCTTTTGCATTGATTTTGACATATTTTGAGGTTTAAAAATTTTTATGACTTGAATCCATGAGATAAGAGATGTGTAGATTAAACATTGATTATGAAAGTTCATGCTAATGCCTGTAAATGAAGATAGACCTATTTGTTGGGGTATGCCCTTAAGGCTAATGTTTGAGGCCTTGGGATTGTAAAAGTATCATGTAATAAACTCTTATGTTTATAAAAGGCATGGTTATTATTCAGGTTGTTACCTTGTCTGCTGTAATAAGTGTACTTCTGAATAATGTCTCAAAGCTGTTCAGCTAGGCTGACATGCTATATGTCCTTAGTCGAGATATCTTGGTGAACCTGAGACAGCCTTGATATGATTGAGACTAATATGTGTGCTGATCTTATAGGATGCTTCGAGCATAGAATAAGATGTAGACTCATGGGTACATTGGATGTACTGGACAGACCCTACTAGGATATTCAATTGCTTGTCACAATGTGAATATTCCTTGATTGCAACAAGTGGCACATGTCCTCTGACTTGAGATCACTTGTGTTTCTAAATGATGACTGTCATTGTTTTGAGGTAGTTCAATATCATTTGAAAGATAATGATCATAGACTATCTTGGATAATGATCATGAGTCAGGTTAGGACACTAGTGATAGACATAGGATTGTCGTCTCCTTGTTTAAGGAGTGTGGTGTTCTAAAGGGCCCCCTTATGAGATGATTGAGATAGTGTATGGCCATACCCAGATGACTATGTGCATCTGATCTAATCATGCTCAACATATTGGAATTACAGGCTTGGCACGCTTGTCCAATAAGAACATCCAGTGGCAAAGGACACATGTATGCCTCGTGAGTTTGATTCACACTTGTGCTATGGTTTGGGAGAAGTCTTGGAAGACTCTTTCCTTTATATCGGGAGACAGTGATGTGTTGCTAGATACCCCTCACTGGTCGTGATAACGTAAGTTATCGTTACCGACATTTAAAGGAAACCCTCAGGGTCGCACAATTTGATGATATGGCTTACTTGAGTCAGATCGTATGGACTGGATTCTTTGAGTTCAGATTAAAGGGGATTTAATCTCTGATTGTAAGTGAGATCTGGTCTGATCATGTTTGATTGATTAGGGCTTGAGATCGGTAAGCTTCGATCGAGAGAAATGATGCTAGATCGGGGAGATCAGGGGCATCAGGAGATGAGTGGTTAGATCGTGAGCCTTTGGGTTCAATTTGGTCTAGACCAAGTGGCTTGAGCTATTTCGGTTTGGTTTGATGAACCAAATTCGATTGGACGATTTGGCTTGAACCGGTTCACAAATGTGAACGCTTGGTTCAATGCCAATAGGCGTTTTTGGTTTGTCTTGAGCGCATGGCTTGATTGTCTTCCATTTATGGAAAGTCATCAAAGCCGGTTTTGCTAAAACGCCAAAACGCTTAAGCGTTGGTCTCTTGACGACAACGCCTTGATCCTTTTCGTTTGGTGGTTGACGAAAGAGGAAGACAAGGAAAAGGAGCTCTCGGCCATAGGGATTCATCTAATCACCCCCTTTCCATTCGACAAGATAGCTTGGGTGCCTTGCTAGCACAAGGGACGTCAAGGAAGTGAGCATCTTCATCTTGTGTGTGGACTTGTGGAGGAGACCTAACTTGTTCTCTTCTTCCAAGCCGAATTCCAAGCCTATGGCGTTGGTATGAATCTCCCCTTGTTCTTATCAATCTATGATAGTTGAACATATGGCATGCAAAAGATCTTGAAACCCTTGCTTCCGCTTGCATAAATTTCATTTGCGCCATGATTAGGGTTTTTGCCCCCCTCTCGAAAGGGGTTCCAACAATTGGTATCAGAGGCGTCTATGCATGCTATTATGTTTGCTGATGTGATCCATGTTTACATTTATGCTTAGATCTATGGTTGGTTACATGCGCAAGCTCATGAAAAATTTATGATGCGAAAACTTCATGCATGATGTTTGTTGTTCTAAGCCGCATGTATAGGTGCTTGTTGTTTGTTGTTGTCAAAGTTGCGCTCCCCCTTGAAGGGGACTCTACAAGTGTTGTTGTTGGCGCATGTTTGATTGGCGCTTCTTACATGTTGTTTTTGACAAAACAAAACATCTTGCGCGCCCATGAATTAGATCTAAGTTGCACCTATTGTAAACCCTTAGACGGGTTGATGGGGTTGAAAGCATCCTCTATGTTAGATCAAACTAGTCTGATCAGACCATCTGACAGCCTAGATGGATCGACCAGATGGCACCTGTGCGCAAGCACGAGGTGGCTATAGGTCGATTGCATCACAGGCGTGTAGCGAGGTCTGGTTGAGACAACCAGTGAACACACATGAGTTAGGCCCGGGGTCACACCCGTTTGCCAGAACTCATGTTGGTGGTTCAGCCCTTGGCGCATGCATGGTTGACCATCAGGTCAACGCGAGTCAGTTAGGACTTGGTGCATGCAAGGGCAAGGATCTAACTAGACTTGATGAGTGGATCCCCATCAATGGACCGTTGTAAGGTTATAGGGCTCATAAGGAAATTAAAATTGATGCCATGGGGTTTTTCAAAAAATTTTAATTTCATGAATGGATCACATGTTGATTGATGCCTATGCTTGTTTATTTAATCTTATGTGGGTTGCCCTATTGTGTGCTGTGCTGGGGCCTGCGTGCCTGGATTTAAAATTGTAAATTAATTTGTGATCTGCGAATCACATTGTACTTAATTTATAATATGTAATTGACCTGCGAGTCAATCTTGTCTAGATAGATCAAATTGTATTTGATTAGACAGGAGCACAAAGGCACACATCCCAAGGGGCATTCAGCTGGTGGCGCACCTGAGGTGCTCTAGGAGCTAGAGCCCTGGGTTGGACCAGATGAGATGCAAAAGGCGCTCAAGGGAAGACTTAAGTAAAATTAAGGTCTTACTTAGGGTTCATGGGCATTTACCACATAAGATCAACATGCTTTCTATTTATTGCTTTTATAATTAGAAATGCATGTGTTTATCTTCTGCTATCACCATAGGACTTGCATGATAGTCAAGAAGATAAAAAGACCGTTAAAATCCAACGCTAATATATCAAGCTCGTAAGCCTTCAGACGCGAAACCTCACCGTTCTGACTATCGTTGGAGCCGTGTTGTACCCACTCAGTGGGCACGTCCATCTATCTTCAGACGGTGCGGGATTACACCTGCGTGTTACAGAGTAGGGATTTATCCCTTCTCGTTGCTCAGCATAGCACGTGGTGGTCCAGGGAGTAGGTCGGGTCAGCTTGACCATGTAGGCTACATATGTGGCGCATATGGTAGCACATGGAGGCAGCCATCTGTGGGATCAGAGACTGTGTTGTACCAACTCAGTTGGCACAGTCTGCTGGATTGCCCAGATGAAGGGGAATCGCACGGGCTGGCGATTGGCAGGGACTGCCTACCAGAAATTAGTGCTTGTCCTCTCTGTGCATCTTATCTCGCCTGAGCGGGACGCGGAGACCAAGTATGAAATCTGGATCCCATCTCACTAAAAGAGTTTTACTCTTTCGGACTGTTTTACTGGATTTTTCAGTCAGATAAAATAGTGAGAAAAGAATCTTTCTTAAGTCCTGGATTGATTCTGAACATTGATACTGACCTTGCTGTTCTTGCATTGTTGTAGATTCCTGCAGCAACGAACACCATGAGCTTCAATGTGCGATCCCTACTGGAAAGGGAGAAGTTTGCTGGGCCGAACTTCTCTGACTGGTTCGGACACCTTAAGATCGTTCTTAAGGCAGAGAGGAAACTGTATGTCCTCGAGACGGCGATACCGCCGCAGCCCGCTTCGAACGCCGCAAGGGCGGTTCGGGATGCCTATGAAAAGCACGTCAATGATAGCATTGATGTCGCTTGCCTGATGCTAGCGTCTATGACGCCACCGCTGCAGCGTCAGCATGAGGATATGTCGGCTATAGAGATTATAGCGAACCTCAAGATGCTGTATGCTGCACAGGCGAGGACAGAACGCTATAATCTGACGAAGCTCTTCTTTCAGAGCAAACTGGCTGAGGGGAGCCCAGTGGGAGCTCACGTGCTCAAGATGATTGGGCACAAGGAGGCTCTGGAGAAACTGGGGCATACCATCAACCAGGAGCTTGCTGTAGATATTATTCTGCAGTCTCTCCCGCCTTCTTTCGATGCGTTCATCATTAACTTTAATATGAACAAAATCGATTGTACTCCGGCAGAGCTGCTGAATATGCTCTTGACTACTGAGGAGACTCTGAAGGGAAAGCCTTCGACCTCTGTCTTGATGGTTCCTTCAAGGAACAAGAAGAAGGGGAAGAAGGGCAAGGCCCCTGTCAAGAACTACAGCAAGGCTCTGAAACAGAAGGTGAAGCGGTCGAAGGACAACAGGTGTTTCCACTGTGGCCAGCTGGGTCACTGGAAAAAGGACTGTAAAGCGCTCCAAGGAGATAAGAGGGGAAGCATCGCTTCTGGCTCAGGTATATATGTGACTGAGGTCATGTTATCTTCTTCTATATCATGGGTGTTGGACACTGCATGTGGAGTTCACATTTGTTCAAATGTACAGGAACTCAAGAGAAGAAGGCAGGTGGGACAGCATGAGGTAGACCTACGCGTTGGAAACGGGGCACGGGTTGCTGCTTTTGCTGTAGGAGACTATTTCATTTCTTTACCATCTGGCATTGTATTAGAATTAAACAATTGTTATTTTGTACCCAGTATTACCAAGAATATTATCTCCATTCCTGCTCTTGTCAGGAAGGGATTTTCCTTTGAATGCAAAATTTCAAAGTGTGTTTTATCTCATGATAATATTGTGTATGCCACTGGTTCAATTAACAAATGGGTTATTCATGTTGGACATGGAATATTCGATACAAAATATTGATAATAAGAAAGCCAAGTATGCTGATGACAGCACCTTGCTATGGCATAGTCGTTTAGGCCATATAAACGAGAAGCGCATTAAGCGGTTGCATGAACATGGACTGCTGGGATCATTCTCCTATGAGGAGATTGATACATGCAAAGCTTGTTTAATGGGTAAAATGACGAAGTCACCTTTTTTTCAAAAGGGTCAAAGGACTTCAGGTTTACTTGACCTTATACACAGTGATGTGTGTGGGCCTTTCAGTAAACATGCCAGAGGTGGCTATCAGTACTTCATTACCTTTACTGATGATTTCAGTAGGTATGGGTATGTCTATCTGATGAGACATAAAAGTGAATCTTTTGACAAGTTCAAAGAGTTCAAAAATGAAGTACAAAATCAGTTAGGCCGTAATATCAAGGCACTTCGTTCTGATCGAGGTGGTGAATACCTGAGTCATGCATTTACTAACTATCTAAAGGAGTGTGGGATTGTCTCACAGCTCACTCCGCCAGGAACACCGCAATGGAATGGTGTGTCCGAAAGGAGAAATAGAACGTTACTTGATATGGTTCGTTCTATGATGAGTCAGGCTACTCTTCCATACTCCTTTTGGGGTTTTGCACTGGAAACAGCTGCAAAGGTACTAAACCGAGTGCCATCCAAGGCAGTTTCAAAGACGCCATATGAGTTATGGTATGGGAAACAGCCTAGCTTGACATTTATCAGGATCTGGGGTTCCGAGGCTTATGTCAAAAAGCTCGCCTCTGGGAAACTGGAGAGCAGATCTGAGAAATGTATCTTTGTTGGTTACCCTAAGGAAACTAGGGGTTATTATTTCTTCGATCCCAAAGAGAACAAGGTTTTTGTTGCTCGGACGGCTATATTTCTTGAGAGGGAATTTCTTCTGCAAGAGGCCAGTGGGAGAGAAATAAAGCTGGATGAGAATCCAGAGGAAGGACAAAGTAGTCAAGCACAGTTGGATGAGCCTGAGCCAGTTGAACAGGTTATTGAACAACCTGAGGCTCAGATAACACGGGAACCGCGAAGATCGGGAAGGATCCGTCGTCAGCCTGAGCGCTATGACGGAGTCTACATCATTGATAATGATGAACCCCTCACTTATGCGGATGCGGTCAGTGGACCGGAGTCAGCTAGATGGCTTGAAGCTATGCGAGCCGAAATGGACTCCATGTCAGATAACCAAGTCTGGGATTTGGTTGATCCGCCTCCGGGAGTAATCCCTATAGGCTGTAAATGGATCTTCAAGAAGAAGATTGACATGGATGGTAACGTGGTTACCTATAAAGGCAGGCTAGTTGCGAAAGGTTTCAAACAAATCTACGGGATAGATTATGATGAAACTTTCTCACCTGTAGCCATGTTTAAGTCTATTCGGATTCTTTTCGCGATAGCAGCATATTACGATTATGAGATCTGGCAGATGGATGTGAAAACAGCTTTCCTTAATGGAAATCTGGATGAGGATGTGTATATGACACAACCTGAGGGTTTCACTAATCCATCAGATCGTCATAAAATATGCAAGTTAAAGAAGTCCATTTATGGACTGAAACAAGCATCTAGAAGCTGGAACATTCGTTTTGATGAATCAATCTCTGAGTTTGGTTTCATCAAGAACGATGATGACCCGTGTGTTTATAAGAGGTTTAGTGGGAGCGTAATTACATTCCTAATCCTCTACGTCGATGATATCTTAATCATTGGAAATGATATTCCTGAACTGCATGCTGTTAAAGCATGGTTAGGAAAATGTTTCCAGATGAAAGATCTCAGAGAAGCAGCCTATGTATTAGGTGTCAAGATCTACCGAGATAGATCTAAGAGGCTTCTCGGGCTGTGCCAGAGTACTTACATCGATAAGGTCCTGGATAGATTCCATTTAGAGAATTCTAAACGTGGATATCTTCCAGTCAGACATGGTCTGAATCTTTCAAAGAGTCAGTGTCCACAAACACAGACTGAAAAAGATGAAATGGACAATACGCCTTATGCTTCGGCTATTGGGTCCATTATGTATGCGATGTTGTGTACTCGCCCAGACGTCGCTTACGGGTTAAGCGTGACCAGTCGATTCCAAAGTAATCCAGGTTTGGCGCACTGGATTGCAGTCAAGAACATTTTAAAATATCTGCGGAGGACCAAAGATATGTTCTTGATATATGGTGGTCAGGAAGAACTCAGTATAGAGGGATATACTGACGCTTCATTCCAGTCGGACCAGGATGATTTCCGATCGCAATCAGGCTATGTTTTCAGCTTGAATGGTGGAGCAGTGGTGTGGAAGAGCTTCAAACAGTCAACTGTTGCTGATTCCACAACAGAAGCCGAGTATGTTGCAGCCTCGGAAGCATCCAAGGAGGCAGTGTGGATTCGTAAGTTCGTGAGAGAACTTGGTGTCGTTCCTTCGAGTGCTGATCCTTTGGTTATCTTCTGTGATAACACTGGAGCCATCGCACAAGCAAAGGAACCACGGTCGCACCAGAAGTCCAAGCACATACAGAGACGGTTTCACTTGATCCGGGAGATCATTGATCGAGGCGAGATCAAAATCTGCAAGGTTCATACAGATGACAATCTGGCAGACCCGCTTACCAAGCCTCTGGCGCAGCAGAAGCATGAGAAGCACTGTAATAATATGGGTTTGAGATTTCTCAACCATTAGATTAAGTGCAAGTGGGAGATTGTTGGGGTATGCCCTTAAGGCTAATGTTTGAGGCCTTGGGATTGTAAAAGTATCATGTAATAAACTCTTATGTTTATAAAAGGCATGGTTATTATTCAGGTTGTTACCTTGTCTGCTGTAATAAGTGTACTTCTGAATAATGTCTCAAAGCTGTTCAGCTAGGCTGACATGCTATATGTCCTTAGTCGAGATATCTTGGTGAACCTGAGACAGCCTTGATATGATTGAGACTAATATGTGTGCTGATCTTATAGGATGCTTCGAGCATGGAATAAGATGTAGACTCATGGGTACATTGGATGTACTGGACAGACCCTACTAGGATATTCAATTGCTTGTCACAATGTGAATATTCCTTGATTGCAACAAGTGGCACATGTCCTCTGACTTGAGATCACTTGTGTTTCTAAATGATGACTGTCATTGTTTTGAGGTAGTTCAATATCATTTGAAAGATAATGATCATAGACTATCTTGGATAATGATCATGAGTCAGGTTAGGACACTAGTGATAGACATAGGATTGTCGTCTCCTTGTTTAAGGAGTGTGGTGTTCTAAAGGGCCCCCTTATGAGATGATTGAGATAGTGTATGGCCATACCCAGATGACTATGTGCATCTGATCTAATCATGCTCAACATATTGGAATTACAGGCTTGGCACGCTTGTCCAATAAGAACATCCAGTGGCAAAGGACACATGTATGCCTCGTGAGTTTGATTCACACTTGTGCTATGGTTTGGGAGAAGTCTTGGAAGACTCTTTCCTTTATATCGGGAGACAGTGATGTGTTGCTAGATACCCCTCACTGGTCGTGATAACGTAAGTTATCGTTACCGACATTTAAAGGAAACCCTCAGGGTCGCACAATTTGATGATATGGCTTACTTGAGTCAGATCGTATGGACTGGATTCTTTGAGTTCAGATTAAAGGGGATTTAATCTCTGATTGTAAGTGAGAGCTGGTCTGATCATGTTTGATTGATTAGGGCTTGAGATCGGTAAGCTTCGATCGAGAGAAATGATGCTAGATCGGGGAGATCAGGGGCATCAGGAGATGAGTGGTTAGATCGTGAGCCTTTGGGTTCAATTTGGTCTAGACCAAGTGGCTTGAGCTATTTCGGTTTGGTTTGATGAACCAAATTCGATTGGACGATTTGGCTTGAACCGGTTCACAAATGTGAACGCTTGGTTCAATGCCAATAGGCGTTTTTGGTTTGTCTTGAGCGCATGGCTTGATTGTCTTCCATTTATGGAAAGTCATCAAAGCCGGTTTTGCTAAAACGCCAAAACGCTTAAGCGTTGGTCTCTTGACGACAACGCCTTGATCCTTTTCGTTTGGTGGTTGACGAAAGAGGAAGACTAGGAAAAGGAGCTCTCGGCCATAGGGATTCATCTAATCACCCCCTTTCCATTCGACAAGATAGCTTGGGTGCCTTGCTAGCACAAGGGACGTCAAGGAAGTGAGCATCTTCATCTTGTGTGTGGACTTGTGGAGGAGACCTAACTTGTTCTCTTCTTCCAAGCCGAATTCCAAGCCTATGGCGTTGGTATGAATCTCCCCTTGTTCTTATCAATCTATGATAGTTGAACATATGGCATGCAAAAGATCTTGAAACCCTTGCTTCCGCTTGCATAAATTTCATTTGCGCCATGATTAGGGTTTTTGCCCCCCTCTCGAAAGGGGTTCCAACACTATTATGTTGAATTTATTTCTTCAATATATATCTACTTGTTGAAATTATTCATTGATTAATGCATATGTTTTGGGTAGGTATGTTGTTTGATGAATGCAATCTAAGACTGAAGCATCTTTCTTGAATAAAATAAGCATATGAGTGTAATTTTTGAATTAATGTCTATTGATTAACCTAGTTGATGTTTGATTTATCTTACTATTTGTTGGGAAGAGGGAATCCAGGATCCACAAAAATAGTGAGAGACTCCCCTACTTGGCACTGTGTAAAATTGACAGTGGTACCTAAGACATGGGTTGAAGTCTATAAAAAAAAGAGAGAGAGAAAAAAAAAGGAAAAGACTCCTCCACTTGGTACTGTGTAAAATTGACAGTGGTACCGAAGATAAGAGTTGAAGTCTAAAATAAAAAGTGTATATCTATGTGGGTACATACTTTTTATTCAAAAATAATTAAAAAAAAGAGAGAGATTTTGTGTGAAAAAAGATCTTGGAGACTTTATTCCTGTAAACAAAGGTATGATATATTTAAACTAAAACAAGGGTGATGTCATGAGATTGAGATTCTATTTATTATACAAGTTGTGAAATTTTATTTGATCAAAGCTATGAATCTTGAAGATTAAATTCATTTGATGATGTATTTATCTAAAATTTTGTGCAAAAAGTTGACGGAATATTTCATGAGTGATTATATTTTAGAAATATATTTTTCATAAAAGAGCATTTTTTTCCATACTTAGCATCGTTCTTTATTTTATTTGCTTGAGGACAAGCAAAGTTTGAGCCTTATGTGTTTGATGACACCAAAATTCATAGTATATTTTGTGTCATATCATGTGTCTTTTTGTGTCATAATTATGCTATTTTGCTTGTTTTTAAGCCTTAATTGTCAAATATTGCAGAATCTACACCACTTCTTGTTTTTTATCATTTTCAGGTTAAAAGTGCCATATTTTGATGGATTTTGGAAAAATTGAGCACACCAATGGATTCCAGACGACGAAACGAAGCTACCCCTCAAATTTCAAGTCAAAAGGAGCCAAATTGCAAAAATACGGCACTACGTATTTTTGAGTCAAACTCTCACGGTACCATATTTCGCAGGGGATGTTTCAGGTGAAATACGGCATTGCCGTATGAAATCGCATGGCACCATATTTTGTGACAAAGCTGAACAGAAAGTTTTAGAAAGAATACGACACTGCCGTATATTTGAGAGAAATTGTCACGGTACCGTATTTGCTACCCGGAACTTACAGAAGGAAAATACGACACTGCCGTAATCAGAATACGGTACCGTATTTTTAACCAGATTCATGACTTTTTTGGGCTGATTCTTGCGCGGGCCATAACTTTTGAGATCCGAAAGAAGTGGCGAACTCGTCTTTAAGAGGCCAAGACGCACGAAGTGGAAGAGAGAACTTTTACCCCGTATTGAGAGAGAAATTGACAGAACGACGGTTAGGGTTTGTCCTCATGCCGAGAGGCGTAGAGGACATCTCAGGCCGTGATTTTCACTCAGAAGCTTCACCTGGAAGAGAGGAGGATATCCCAGAAGTTTCAGATCGAAAGGAGATCGATCGGAAGAGAAATCACCGAAATCGATGGTGACAACACTGTTCATCGAGTTATGCTACAATTACGGTGCTGTAATTTCGATTACAGCACCGTGTTCTGTAACTTCTTCCCTTCTTCTTTGATTTCTAACTCTTGAAACTATGATTTATTGTAATATTTTCTCCATGCAAGCTTAATCTTTTTATGGGACATGGGTTGTAGTCCCCTTGGTTTGTTAATGACTAGAAAACATTAATTTTTGTCATGATAATTTTATTATGATAATTTTACTTTTGTGATTGATTGTTCTTTAATTCTCTTTAGGTTTATAAATATCAGCATGTTTTAGAGTTTTGCGAAATAGACCGAGAGATTGATCGTTTGAAATTCAGAACCCTAGGAATCGTTGAGTTTGGAACTATCGTGAGAGATTAGGTAGTTCTTTGAATTCTGATTTTTAGTGATTTTATTGCCATATTGATTTTATAATTCTTTGGATTGAGTTAATGTGTAGACTTGATTTGATCTTGCACGAGAGTGAGGATCGAGTCGTCGGAAAACCATAAGTAAAACCGTGTTGAATTTCAGTATGCACGAGAGTGATCCTTGAGATTCCACTTGAGATGATTGACTTAGAATTCGGATGCACGAGAGTGATCCTTGAGTTCTTTGTTCAATGATTCACTTATCTTTAGCATTGAGAATAGATCTTGCACGAGAGTAAGGATCGGTTATCTGCATGATTGTCTGAACGAGAGTGAGACAATACCTTTATGAAGTGAATTAGGTCTTTATCATAATAGAATTAAACTGACAACCTTTATTTCTTTCTAGTCATTAGAATTAAGGTGGATGAAACCCTAGTCCCAGTTTCTCTTTGATTGTCTTTTTAGTGTGTTCTCCATCATTGCTTTTCATCATATTCGGTTTACTTAGCTAGTGAGAATACAACTATTTGGTACTTAACAATAAGGTCTCTGTGGTTCGATATTTTTATTACTTCGAAGTATCCGTGCACTTGCGGACACAACAAGCATGCTGACGACCAGCAAACCACTTCTTCTCCTATGGATGTGGAGAAGGCTACCGCATCTCACCCTCCTTCCGACTTACTAGAGTCTACTTCTTGAAAGCGAACCTAGGTCACAAGCATTATTCAGAAAAACAAAACTTGTTGCAGCGGAAATTCTAGGATCGCATGACATGAGCACATGATCAACCTTGTGTAACTTGTATAGAGCAAGTTAGAGTATTACCATTGCCATGATGTAAGAGGCGGCTTGGAAGATGTAAGGGGCGAGCGCCTCTTCTCCAAAGAAGTCACACACAAGATGAGAAAGACTTTCTTCCTTTGTGTTCCTTGTGCTAGCAAAGACACCAAGGAGTCCTGATCGTTTCTTCAAAGGATAATGTGCGCCCTTAGCTGGTTGAATTTCTCTTCCTTGCGTGAAGATGGTTCACACACGAGAACGAAGAGAGGAGAAAGGCGAGAGCAAGAAGCGAAAACCGTGGGGTGCGCACAAAGGGAAAAATTCGGCCACCACATATGGTAAGAACCGAAAGTGTAACTCCCTCCATAACTCCCTTTAAGCGATCACTAACTCCTCTTAAATTGAACCATGCGTTCACAAGTGAACCAGTTCAATCTTAATTTGGTTTAAGTACCAAATTAAACCAGCCCTGGTTATAATCTTCTTTGAACCAAATGGCTCAAGATCTAACCACACATCACACTGAACCCCTGATCTTTACGATCAAGCTTCAATCCTCCGATCAAAGCTTACCGATCACATGTCCCAATCAATCAAACATGATTAGACTAGATCTCACTTTTAATCAGAGCTTAAATTCCTTTAAAATGAACTAGAATAATTCCAGTCCACACGATCTGACATAAGTAAGCCATATCATCAAATTGTGCGACCCTAAGGGTTTCCTTCAATGTCGGTAACGATAACTTATGTTATCACGACCAGAGAGGGGTATCTAGCAACACATCACTGTCTCCCGATATGAAGGAAAAAGTCTTCGAAGACTACTCCCAAACCATAGCACAAGTGTGAATCTAATTCACTTGGCATACATGTTTCCCTTTGCCACTGGATGTTCTCGTTGGACAAGCGTGTCAAGCCTGTGATTCCAACATGATGAAAATGGTTAGGTCAGACGAACATAGTCGTCTGGGTATGGCCATACACATTCTCAACCATTTCATCCAGGGGACCCCATTAGAACATCACACCCCAACTAGGAGAGGCAATCCTTTATCTATCATAAGTACCCTAACATGACTCATGCCCACTATCCAAGATAATCCTTAACCATTATATTTCAAATGATATTGAACTATCTCAAGATAATGCCAATCATCACTTAGAAACACAAGTGATCTCAAGTCAGAGGGAATATGCCACTTGCTTGCATACAAGAATTATTCATATTGTGACAAACAATTGAATATCCTAAGTAGGGTCAGTCCAGTACATCCAATGCACCTATGTGTGTAAATCTTATTCCATGCTCAAAGTATCCTATAAGATTAGAACACATATTAGTCTCAATCATACCAAGGCTGTCTCATGTTCACCGAGATATCTCGACTAAGGACAATACTGAATGTCAGCTAAGCTGACCATCATTGAGACATTACTCAGAAGTATACATACAACAGCAGATAATATAACAATCTGAATAACAACAATTGCCTTTATATTGTTTATACATGATACTGAAAATAACCCAAAGCCTCAAACATTGGCGTTAAGGGCATACCCTAACAATCTCCCACTTGCACTTAATCTAATGGTTGAGGTATCTCAAACTGTAAGATCCAAGGATCTTAAGTCCTGGTAAGCATTATTTTGATTTAGTCTAAAATTATTGACTGTGATATTTTTATGTATTGGTTGTTAATAGTTATTTAATTAGAGATTATTTGTTTGATTATTGGCTGTTAATTTATGATAAATTATTATTAGTTGTTCATGATAAATTAATTAGGATTTATGGGTTGTAAGTTGTTAGTTAATTAATTAGACCTTATTGGATATTAATTAAATCCTTATTGGATTTGCGCTTAAGTGAATTAATTAATTGGATGTTAATTTAAATTCATATTGGATTTTCACTTAAACCATGGGTTATTGGGTTATTGGATATTAGATTTAAAATTCGAAATTATTAGTTAAATGGGTTAAACCCTTTTGGAATTAATTGGTTAATGGGTTTAAAATTTAAAAACCCAAAGTTTAAGTAGTAATTTCGGCTAGGGTAGAGGTTTTGGCGATTTTTGGCTTGAAGAAAAACCTTGGGCGACGGCTAGGAGGAAGAAGGCGATTTTGGTGTTATTGAAGAGTTCTTGAAGCGATTTTGGCGATTTCTCCATCTCTTCCCCTTTGGCGAATTCTCCTTGGTGTTTGGTGGCGATTCTTGGTAGAACTTCAAGCCTTAGACGAATTGTTTTTGGAGAATTTTCACCTTGTGTTCTCGGTTAGGCGGTGAGTGGGGTGTTTAATCGATTTCTATCTATTTGTTTGTGTTAATTGATGTGTTAGATGATATATTTGCTTGTTGGAAATCTTACCATGCTAAAACCGAAATTCAAGACTTTACCATGATGAAAACCGAATTTTGTAAAGTTGATTATATCATGAAAACCGAATTTTGTAAAGTTGATTATATCATGAAAACCGAATTTTTCAAAGGTGATTATATGATGATTATTTACCAAAAATTTGTATGAAATTTAAGGTATTTTTGTAGGAATTTTGGTAGCATTAAATCATTGAATTTTGAGTATGAAATTCTTGTTAATTATAGTTAAACCGAAATCAATTTTGGTAACATTAAATCAATGATTTTTGTAGCATGTATGAAAACCGAAACCTTGTTAATTGTAGTTAAACCGAAATCTTGATAATATGTATGGAAGCCGAATTTGATGTTTTTAGTTAACATATATGTGGTAGTTGTTTGAGAAATTGTTTGAGAAATTGTTTGAAAATTTTAAGTTGATTTTATAGTATATGGTTATATACTTAGGACTATGTTGAGAAATTGTTTGAGAAATTTGAGTGATAACATAGCAAGTTTTGACTGAACTAATTAGCATGAAATCTAAGGACTACACTATTTGAATATGAAATATTATGTGATATGTTATGAGATTTTTGGAATAATATGTGTTATGTGATAGGTGATGTGAATTTGGAATAATATGTGTTATGTAACGGGTTATGTGAATTTGGAATATTATGTGGTTATGTGACTTATGAAAATTATGTGGTTATGTGAATTCGGATATTATGTGCTATGTGATGGTTAGGACTAAGGCTAAGTGTAACTGTGTACTCAAAGGGGATAGTCCGTATGTAATATGTTAAGGGTTTGAATTTCAGCCCTGTATTTGATATGTGAGGGGGTTGATGTTCAGCCTGCCTATTATGATTATTGTGATGGGGGTTGATGTTCAGCCTGCCCGATATGATTTTTTTTGTGATGACTATCCTAGAGTCTAGTTGACACTTAGGAGTCCACCTTTGTGAAATATGAAATAAGATATGTCTGTTGTCCAGTAGGAACCTTTTGGGAGAACGGGTTTTGACGCAAAGTGCCATGTCTTGGTCGGACAGGGGCCACCTCTTGATGTCATTACTCTTTTATGTTATGGGGTGATATAAGACACAAAGTGCCATGTCTTGATCAGACAGGGGCCACCTCTTGATGTCATCACTCTCATTTTGTGATATGGGGTGTCGTAGAGCAAAGTGCCACGTCATGACCTGGCGGGGGCCACCTCTTGAATCTACACACAATCCATCGATGTGTTATGGGGTGATAGAGCAAAGTGCCACGTCGTGACCTGGCGGGGGCCACCTCTTGATTCTACTCACTATCCATGTTTATGTGTTGCACGAGATTTTGCAGCTCCCAGTGCTTTGGCCAAGCCGGGTTAGACCATATTGGTCACTACTGATTATGCTGGACAACTAGGTTAATTAAGTATGGTGTGGTTAATTGGTTTAGAATATATGTGTTTAATTGGTTTAGAGTAAAACTCTAGAACTCGAGTTTGTTATATGCTAGTGTGTACATCTGACTGTCTATATGACTTCTGTTTCTTTATTTTGTTATATGTTCACATAATGTTCCTGTTAAAGATTTTTAAAATAATCTGCCTATATTTTTGAATGTATGTTCTGGATGGTCGATTTAGACTATCCACTCACTAGGCTGTGTAGCTCACCCCTCATTATTTTCAGGCATAGAGCAGGGGCGAATTTCTTGAGTGCATTGGCGTGGATAATTATGCTATTTGCTGTTTTAAGAACTTTTGTGCTTAATTCTTGGGGGCCGGTTGTGGCCTTAACATGAATTATATGAACTATGTGAACCATGTGAATTATGTGAATTGTGTTGCCGGCTATGGCAGTCTTATGAGTTTGATTTTTGTGTCACCGCGGGCTTCAGCCTGGTTTCGGTGTTTGGTATGAGTTTATAAAATCGACTTTGTGGCTTTGCTTTGAATTTTCGAATCGAATTGTATTTATGCCATCGGATTTGATATAACTGTTGCCTTGCATATGTCTAGTGCAAGGATTGCGTGGTGGCAGGTACCCTTATGTGATTTATGAGATTTGTGTTTTGTGGATATTTATGTATGGGTTTGTGGAAATTTCAGATCGTGTTTTTCTTGAACTCGGTTTTACCTAGCATATGAATCGATCTTATATGAAACATCCTGTATCATTTGTGAATTGTGCCATTTGTTTGGGGTTAAGATAACGGGATGTTACAGAATGGTATCAGAGGCAGTTGGCTAGCTAAAACTTAGTTTGGGGGAAAACATGTTTGTGTATTGCTAGACACCTGTTAGGTTTATGATTGTTTTCCTGACTATGATGTGTGTGTGTAGGCATTTAAGATGGTGCGAACCAGAGGAAATGCTAGTGATGAAGGCGAGCAGACCCCGAATCTCACGAGAACTATTGAGGCTCTGACTGGCATGGTACAGCAACAAGGTGCCATGATAGAGAGGCAAGCTCAGATGCTGCAGCAGCAACAGACTCAGCATCAAGAGGCGCAACAGCAGCTCTTGCAGCAGCTGACTCAAGAGAGACCCCAGACTACTACTCGGGCAGTGGGGGATGACTCTCAAGAGGGCGCTCACAGGCGCTATGCTTCACTTGTGAGTGAATTCCAGAAACTGGGTCCTAGCTCATTTTATGGAGGCTCAGAATCCAGTACTGCCGAGAACTGGCAGTTGTGCTTGGAAAAGATTTTCCAAGTTATGCGTTGCTCGGACGAAGACAAGTTATGTCTGACCACCTATATGATGCGTGCTGACGCAGATGAGTGGTGGAAGGGCGTGGTGAGACTTGCCGAAGAAAGACATGAGACTGTAGATTGGCCTTACTTCTTGTCTCGATTTAACGAGAAGTACTTCCCAGATAGTTTGGTGGAGGACCGAGAAGTGGCGTTTATTCACCTGGAGCAGGGTGATATGACTGTGGACCAGTATGAATTACAGTTCACGAAATTGGGAAAGTATGCTCCTCACCTGATAAACACTAAAAAGAGGAGAGCTACCAAGTTTCTCAGAGGTCTTAGATGGGACATTAGAGAGCAGGTTGGTGCTCAGCATTTGGAGACCTATGTTGAGACTGTTGGGCGAGCACGCACCATTGAGAGATACATAGCTGAGAGGAGTTCTCATGTTGCTGTGGCAGTGGTTCCTGCAGCTGAGGCGGCGGTTCCTCAGTATGGCAGTGGCGGCAAGGGTAAGAAGTACCCTAAACATAAGGACTACAAAAAGAGTAGGTATAAGCCTTACTCCTACAAGGCACCGCAGCAGTCCAGGGATGCACCGCAGCAGTTCAGGGATGCCAGGGATGTAAGAAACGGTATCACTTGTAGTTATTGTGGGCTCAAGGGACATCTAGTGAAAGACTGTCATAAGAAGAATGGCGTGTGCTTCAGGTGTAAGAAACCAGGGCACATGGTCAGAGACTGCAAAGAGCCTGAGATACAGCCTAGAGGCGCAGATAAGCCTACAGTCCAGACACGAGTTTATGCTGTGGCTGAGAAGGATACACGAGCTTCCCGATCCGTTGTGGAAGGTACTTTATTTGTATTTGATCAGTTAGCTCGCATTCTATTTGATCCTGGTGCAAATCTGTCTTTTGTATCTGTTAGATTTGCTGCATGTTTACCTGTTGTACCTAAGATGCTAGATTATGTTGTGTCTGTCAGTACTCCCTTAGGAAAGTCATTATCTACAGACACTGTGTGTGCTGACTGTGTGGTACATGTAGAGGGTTATGAGTTTCTAGTGGATCTAATCCTCTTAGACATGCAAGACTATGATGTCATCCTAGGTATGGATTGGTTGTCTTCCCATCATGCCTCTGTGGATTGCTTTGAGAAAGTAATCACTTTAAATCTGCTAGATGGGAATCGGCTTTTTGTGAGAGGTCTAGTGTCAGACCAAGGACCGCATGTGATATCTTTCCTGCAGGCCAGGAAATTACTGGCTAGTGGATGCAAGGGTTATCTTGCGCATGTTAAGGTGCAGGATGATTCTACTTCTGATTTGACTCAGATGGCGGTGGTGAAAGAATTTCCTGATGTGTTCTCTGAAGAATTTTCAGGCTTGCCACCAATTAGAGAAGTGGAGTTTGGCATTGAGTTGGCGCCAGGTACGGCACCTATCTCCAGAGCTCCTTATCGCATGGCTACCTCAGAGTTGGCCGAGCTTAAGAAACAACTGGAGGAACTGCTAGAGAAAGGGTATATCCGGCCTAGTGCTTCTCCCTGGGGAGCGCCAGTGCTATTTGTGAAGAAGAAAGATGGAACCCTGAGGATGTGTATAGACTACAGGCAATTGAACCAAGTGACTATCAAGAATAAGTATCCTCTTCCCAGAATTGATGATCTATTTGATCAATTATAGGGAGCTACAGTGTTCTCTAAGATTGATCTGAGATCAGGGTATTATCAGCTTAGGGTCAAGGATGAGGATATATTTAAGACTGCTTTCAGGATCAGGTATGGGCATTTTGAATTTTTAGTTATGCCTTTTGGACTGACGAATGCACCTGCTGTCTTCATGGATTTGATGAACAGGTATTCCATGAATTGCTTGACTCTTGTGTGGTAGTCTTTATAGACGATATTTTGGTATACTCACGGACTACTTCAGATCATGTCAGTGACTTGCGCAGAGTGCTGGAGGTTCTGAGGAAGAACCGGTTATATGCCAAGGCTAGTAAGTGTGAGTTCTGGCTAGAGAAAATTAGTTTCTTGGGACATGTGATTTCTGGTCAGGGGGTGTCTGTAGATCCAGTTAAAGTGCAAGCCATCCTGGATTGGGGAAGACCGACTAGTGCTACTGAGATCAGGAGTTTTCTGGGTTTGGCAGGTTACTACCGGCGATTTGTTGAGGGATTCTCCAAGCTGGCGGGTCCTTTAACTAAATTAACCAGAAAGGAGGCTAAGTTTATTTGGGATGACAAGTGTGAAGAAAGCTTTCAAGAGCTGAAGAGAAGGTTGACTAGTACACCAATCCTCATTATTCCTAGTGATGGGGAAAGGTTTACTATTTATACGGATGCTTCAGGCAAAGGGTTGGGTTGTGTCTTGATGCAGAAGGGTTCTGTAGTAGCCTATGCTTCGAGACAACTGAAGGAGTATGAATTGAACTACCCTACTCATGACTTAGAGTTGGCGGCCGTAGTGTTTGCTTTGAAGATATGGCGTCACTATTTGCTGGGTCAGGAGTTTGATCTGTTCACTGATCACCAGAGTCTCAAGTATATCTTCACTCAGAAGGAGTTGAACATGAGACAGAGAAGATGGATGGAGTTGATCAAAGATTATGACTTCTCTATTCAGTATCAGGCTGGAAAGGCCAATGTAGTGGCGGATGCGCTGAGCAGACATCCAGTTACTTCAGTAGCTGCTTTACGAGTCAGTGAGTGGCGGTTACTGCAGGAGTTCAGAGATCTCAGGATCAGTGTTTCTCCTAAAGTTCAGACTGGTTACGTGGCTTTTCTCAGAGTACAGTCTGCTTTGTTGCAGAAGATCAGAGATTAGCAGTCTGTGGATCCGAGATTAGGTCAGATCAGGGATAGTCTGGTTGATGGCGCAGTTCAGGATTTTAGCCTGTCTGATGATGGTATTCTTCGGTTTCGTGGAAGGGTATGTGTCCCTGAGGAACCGAGCTTGAGGAAAGAAATATTGGAGGACAGCCATAACTCCAAATATTCTCTACATCCTGGCGTGACTAAGATGTATCAAGACCTCAAGAAAAGTTTTTGGTGGCCGGGTATGAAGAAAGAAGTATCTGATTTTGTCTCTAGGTGTTTAACCTGTCAGACTGTAAAGGCTGAACACCAGAAGCCTGGTGGTTTGTTGCAGCCCCTTCCTATTCCTGAGTGGAAGTGGGAATGCATCAGTATGGATTTTGTATGTGGTTTGCCCAGAACCAGATTGGGTCATGATGCTATTTGGGTGATTGTTGATAGACTCACTAAATCAGCCCATTTTCTCCCGATTAAGATGACTTATTCGTTAGAGAGGCTGGCTAGATTATACATTGATGAGATAGTCAGACTGCATGGAGTTCCTGTTGATATTGTGTCTGATAGGGACTCTCGATTTTTGTCCAGATTTTGGAAGAGTTTACAAGAGGGTTTGGGTACTAAGTTGAGCTTTAGTACAGCATACCATCCTCAGTCTGATGGCCAGACGGAGCGTACTATCCAGACTCTAGAAGATCTGTTGAGAGCCTATGTGGTAGATTGGAGTTCTGAGTGGAACCGGGATCTATCTTTGATAGAGTTTACTTATAATAATAGCTTCCACTCCAGTATTCAGATGGCTCCTTATGAGGCTTTGTATGGGAGAAGGTGTAGGACTCCCTTGTGTTGGGAGGAAACTGGTGACAGAATGATTTTGAGATCTGATGCAGTACAGGAGACTACTGATAAGGTCAGAGAGATCCGGGATAAACTGAAAATTGCTCGGGACAGACAGAAGAGTTATGCTGATGACCGTCGTCGTTCCTTGGAGTTTATGGTAGGGGATCATGTGTTCTTGAAGGTGTCACCTACTAAGGGTGTAATGAGGTTTGGCAAAAAGGGCAAGTTGAGCCCTAGGTTTGTAGGCCCTTTTGACATTATTGAGAGAATTGGTCCAGTGGCTTACCGGTTAGCTTTACCTCCTGCTATGGATCATGTGCATAATGTATTCCATGTCTCTGCATTGAGGAAATATCATCCTGATCCATCTCATGTGTTGGAGTTAGAACCTCTTCAGATTCAGAGTGACTTGACATTTGAGGAAAGACCTCTTCGGATTGTGGATAGAAAGGATAAAGTTTTGAGGAACAAGACTATACCTTTGGTAAAGGTTATCTGGGGAAATCAGTCAGTTGAGGAGGCGACATGGGAGACTGAAGCTGATATGAGGAAATTTTATGCTTACCTCTTTGAAGATATGGATGCTGAGCTTTAGAGGACTAAAGCTTTATAAGGAGGGAGGGATGTAAGATCCAAGGATCTTAAGTCCTGGTAAGCATTATTTTGATTTAGTCTAAAATTATTGATTGTGATATTTTTATGTATTGGTTGTTAATAGTTATTTAATTAGAGATTATTTGTTTGATTATTGGCTGTTAATTTATGATAAATTATTATTAGTTGTTCATGATAAATTAATTAGGATTTATGGGTTGTAAGTTGTTAGTTAATTAATTAGACCTTATTGGATATTAATTAAATCCTTATTGGATTTGCGCTTAAGTGAATTAATTAATTGGATGTTAATTTAAATTCATATTGGATTTTCACTTAAACCATGGGTTATTGGGTTATTGGATATTAGATTTAAAATTCGAAATTATTAGTTAAATGGGTTAAACCCTTTTGGAATTAATTGGTTAATGGGTTTAAAATTTAAAAACCCAAAGTTTAAGTAGTAATTTGGGCTAGGGTAGAGGTTTTGGCGATTTTTGGCTTGAAGAAAAACCTTGGGCGACGGCTAGGAGGAAGAAGGCAATTTTGGTGTTATTGAAGAGTTCTTGAAGCGATTTTGGCGATTTCTCCATCTCTTCCCCTTTGGCGAATTCTCCTTGGTGTTTGGTGGCGATTCTTGGTAGAACTTCAAGCCTTAGACGAATTGTTTTTGGAGAATTTTCACCTTGTGTTCTCGGTTAAGAGGTGAGTGGGGTGTTTAATCGATTTCTATCTATTTGTTTGTGTTAATTGATGTGCTAGATGATATATTTGCTTGTTGGAAATCTTACCATGCTAAAACCGAAATTCAAGACTTTACCATGATGAAAACCGAATTTTGTAAAGTTGATTATATCATGAAAACCGAATTTTGTAAAGTTGATTATATCATGAAAACCGAATTTTTCAAAGGTGATTATATGATGATTATTTAACCGAAAATTTGTATGAAATTTAAGGTATTTTTGTAGGAATTTTGGTAGCATTAAATCATTGAATTTTGAGTATGAAATTCTTGTTAATTATAGTTAAACCGAAATCAATTTTGGTAACATTAAATCAATGATTTTTGTAGCATGTATGAAAACCGAAACCTTGTTAATTGTAGTTAAACCGAAATCTTGATAATATGTATGGAAGCCGAATTTGATGTTTTTAGTTAACATATATGTGGTAGTTGTTTGAGAAATTGTTTGAGAAATTGTTTGAAAAATTTGAGTGATAACATAGCAAGTTTTGACTGAACTAATTAGCATGAAATCTAAGGACTACACTATTTGAATATGAAATATTATGTGATATGTTATGAGATTTTTGGAATAATATGTGTTATGTGATAGGTGATGTGAATTTGGAATAATATGTGTTATGTAACGGGTTATGTGAATTTGGAATATTATGTGGTTATGTGACTTATGAAAATTATGTGGTTATGTGAATTCGGATATTATGTGCTATGTGATGGTTAGGACTAAGGCTAAGTGTAACTGTGTACTCAAAGGGGATAGTCCGTATGTAATATGTTAAGGGTTTGAATTTCAGCCCTGTATTTGATATGTGAGGGGGTTGATGTTCAGCCTGCCTATTATGATTATTGTGATGGGGGTTGATGTTCAACCTGCCCGATATGATTTTTTTTGTGATGACTATCCTAGAGTCTAGTTGACACTTAGGAGTCCACCTTTGTGAAATATGAAATAAGATATGTCTGTTGTCCAGTAGGAACCTTTTGGGAGAACGGGTTTTGACGCAAAGTGCCTTGTCTTGGTCGGACAGGGGCCACCTCTTGATGTCATTACTCTTTTATGTTATGGGGTGATATAAGACGCAAAGTGCCATGTCTTGATCAGACAGGGGCCACCTCTTGATGTCATCACTCTCATTTTGTGATATGGGGTGTCGTAGAGCAAAGTGCCACGTCATGACCTGGCGGGGGCCACCTCTTGAATCTACACACAATCCATCGATGTGTTATGGGGTGATAGAGCAAAGTGCCACGTCGTGACCTAGCGGGGGCCACCTCTTGATTCTACTCACTATCCATGTTTATGTGTTGCACGAGATTTTGCAGCTCCCAGTGCTTTGGCCAAGCCGGGTTAGACCATATTGGTCACTACTGATTATGCTGGACAACTAGGTTAATTAAGTATGGTGTGGTTAATTGGTTTAGAATATATGTGTTTAATTGGTTTAGAGTAAAACTCTAGAACCCGAGTTTGTTATATGCTAGTGTGTACATCTGACTGTCTATATGACTTCTGTTTCTTTATTTTGTTATATGTTGACATAATGTTCCTGTTAAAGATTTTTAAAATAATCTGCCTATATTTTTGAATGTATGTTCTGGATGGTCGATTTAGACTATCCACTCACTGGGCTGTGTAGCTCACCCCTCATTATTTTCAGGCATAGAGCAGGGGCGCATTTCTTGAGTGCATTGGCGTGGATAATTATGCTATTTGCTGTTTTAAGAACTTTTGTGCTTAATTCTTGGGGGCCGGTTGTGGCCTTAACATGAATTATATGAACTATGTGAACCATGTGAATTATGTGAATTGTGTTGCCGGCTATGGCAGTCTTATGAGTTTGATTTTTGTGTCACCGCGGGCTTCAGCCTGGTTTCGGTGTTTGGTATGAGTTTATAAAATCGACTTTGTGGCTTTGCTTTGAATTTTCGAATCGAATTGTATTTATGCCATCGGATTTGATATAACTGTTGCCTTGCATATGTCTAGTGCAAGGATTGCGTGGTGGCAGGTACCCTTATGTGATTTATGAGATTTGTGTTTTGTGGATATTTATGTATGGGTTTGTGGAAATTTCAGATCGTGTTTTTCTTGAACTCGGTTTTACCTAGCATATGAATCGATCTTATATGAAACATCCTGTATCATTTGTGAATTGTGCCATTTGTTTGGGGTTAAGATAACGGGATGTTACACAAACCCATATTGTTACAGTGCTTCTCATGCTTCTGCTACGCTAGAGGCTTTGTAAGAGGGTCAGCTAGATTGTCATCTGTATGAATCTTGCAGATCTTGATATCTCCTCGATCAATGATTTCACGGATCAAGTGAAACCTTCTTTGTATGTGCTTGGACTTCTGGTGTGACCGTGGTTCCTTCGCTTGTGCAATCGCTCCAGTGTTGTCACAGAAGACAACCAATGGATCTGCACTCGAAGGAACAACACCAAGTTCCTGAATGAACTTACGAATCCATACTGCCTCCTTTGATGCTTCTGAGGCTGCAACATACTCTGCTTCTGTTGTGGAATCAGCAACAATTGATTGTTTGAAACTCTTCCACACCATTGCTCCTCCATTCAAGCTAAAGACATAGCCTGATTGCGATCGGAAATCGTCTTGGTCAGATTGGAACAAAGCATCAGTATATCCTTCAATACTGAGTTCTCCCTGACCTCCATAAATCAAGAACATATCTTTGGTTCTCCGAAGATATTTTAAAATGTTCTTGACTGCAATCCAGTGTGCCTTCCCTGGATTACCTTGGAACCGACTGGTTACGCTTCACCCGTAAGCGACGTCTAGGCGAGTACACAACATCGCATACATGATGGACCCAATAGCCGAAGCATAAGGCGTATTGTCCATCTCATCTTTCTCAGACTGTGTTTGAGGACACTGGCCTTTTGAAAGATTCAGACCGTGTCTGACTGGAAGATATCCTCTTTTAGAATTTTCTAAATGGAATCTCTCCAGGACCTTATCGATGTAAGTACTCTGGCACAGCCTGAGAAGCCTATTAGATCTATCTCTAAAGATCTTCATACCTAGTATATAGGTCGCTTCTTCTAAATCTTTCATCTGGAAACATTTTCTTAACCATGCTTTGACTGCATGCAGTTCAGGAATATCGTTTCCAATGATTAAAATATCATCGACGTAGAGGACTAGGAAAGTAATCACGCTCCCACTAAACCTTTTATATACACACGGGTCATCTTCATTTTTGATGAAACCAAATTCAGAAACTGATTCATCAAAACGAATATTCCAGCTTCGCGATGCTTGTTTTAGTCCATAAATGGACTTCTTTAATTTGCATATTTTATGACGTTTTGACGGATTAATGAAACCTTCAGGTTGTGTCATGTACACATCCTCTTCTAATTTTCCGTTAAGGAAAGCGGTTTTCACATCCATTTGCCAGATCTCATAATCATAATATGCTGCTATCGCGAGAATAATTCGAATGGACTTGAACATGGCTACAGGAGAGAAAGTTTCATAATCTATCCCGTAGATTTGTTTGAAACCTTTCGCAACTAGCCTGCCCTTATAGGTAAGCATGTTACCATCCATGTCTGTGTTCTTTTTGAAGATCCACTTACAGCCTATAGGGATTACTCCCGGAGGTGGATCAACCAAATCCCAGACTTGGTTATCTGACATGGAGTCCATCTCGGCTCGCATAGCTTCAAGCCATCTTGCTGACTCCGGTCCACTGACCGCATCCGCATAAGTGAGGGGTTCATCATTAATGATGTAGACTCCATCATAGAGCTCAGGCTGACGACGAATCCTTCCCGATCTACGCGGTTCCCGTGATGTCTGAGCCTCAGGTTGAACATTAACCTGATCTATTGGCTCAGGCTCATCCAACTGTGCTTGATTACTTTGTCCCTCTTCTGGAATTTCATCCAGCTTTATTTCTCTCCCACTGGCCTCTTGCAGAAGAAACTCCTTCTCAAGAAAAATAGCTGTTCGAGCAACAAATACTTTATTCTCCTTGGGATTGTAGAAATAATAACCCTTAGTTTCTTTAGGGTATCCGACAAATATGCATTTATCAGATCTGCTTTCCAGTTTCCCAGAGGCGAGCTTTTTGACATAAGCCTCGCAACCCCAGATCCTGATAAATGTCAAGCTCGGCTGTTTCCCATACCATAACTCATATGGCGTCTTTGAAACGGCCTTGGATGGCACTCGGTTTAGCACCTTTGCAGCTGTTTCCAGTGCAAATCCCCAAAAGGAGTAAGGTAGAGTAGCTTGACTCATCATAGACCGAACCATATCCAATAAGGTTCGATTCCTCCTCTCGGACACACCATTCCATTGCGGTGTCCCCGGCGGAGTGAGCTGTGAGATGATCCCACACTCCTTCAGATAGTCATTAAACTCATGACTCAAGTATTCTCCACCTCGATCTAATCGAAGTGCCTTGATATTTCGGCCTAACTGATTCTGTACTTCATTTTTTAATTCTTTGAACTTGTCAAAAGATTCACTCTTATGTCTCATTAAGTAGACATATCCATACCTACTGAAATCATCAGTAAATGTAATGAAGTATGAATAGCCACCTCTAGCATGTTTACTAAATGGCCCACACACATCACTGTGAATAAGGTCAAGTAAACCTGAAGCTCTTTCACCTTTATTAGTAAAAGGAGTCTTCGTCATCTTACCCATTAAACAAGCTTTGCATGTATCAAGCTCCTCATAGGAGAATGATCCCAGCAGTCCATAGTCATGCAACTGCTTAATGCGCTTCTTGTTAATATGGCCTAGACGACTATGCCATAACAAGGTGCTATCATCAGCATGCTTGGCTTTCTTATTATCAATTTGATGTACAGAACATTCCATGTCCAACATGTATAACCCATTGTTAATCGATCTAGTTGCATAAATAATACCATCAAATGAAATACAGCACTGTGAAGTTTTGCATTCAAATGAAAAACCTTTCCTGACAAGAGCAGGAATAGAGATAATATTCTTTGTTATGCTTGGTACAAAGTAACAATTGTCAAGTTCTAATACAAGTCCAGATGGTAAAGAGATGTGATATTCTCCTACAGCAACAGTAGCAACTCGTGCCCCGTTTCCACCTCGTAGGTCCACCTCATGCTGTCCCACCTGTCTTCTTCTCTTGAGTTCCTGCACATTTGAACAAATGTGAACTCCACATGCAGTGTCCAACACCCATGAAATAGAAGAAGCAACCATGACTTCAGTCACGAAAATACCTGAGCCAGAAGTGGAAGGCTTGCTTCCCTTCTTCTCTCCTTGGAGCGCTCTACAGTCCTTCTTCCAGTGACCCAGTTGGCCACAATGGAAACATCTATTGTCCTTTGATCGCTTTATCTTTTGTTTCAAAGCCTTGTTGTAGCTCTTGATAGGGGCTTTGCCCTTCTTCCCCTTCTTCTTATTCCTTGAAGGAACCATCAAGACAGAGGATGAAGGCTTTCCCTTCTCAAGAGTCTGCTCTGTTGTGCAGAGCGTATTCAGTAATTCTGCCGGAGTACAGTCGATTTTGTTCATATTAAAATTAATTATGAACGCATCGAAAGAAGCCGGAAGAGACTTCAAGATAATGTCTACAACAAGTTCTTGATTGATGGTATGACCTAGTTTCTCTAGAGCTTCTTTGTACCCAATCATCTTGAGTACGTGAGCTCCCACTGGACTTCCTTCAGTCAGTTTGCTATGAAAGAAAAGTTTCGTCAAGTTATAGCGTTCTGTCCTTGCCTGTGCAGCATACAGCATTTTCAGATTTGCTATAATATCAATAGCAGACAAATCCTCATGCTGACGCTGTAGCTCGGGCGTCATTGACGCAAGCATAAGGCAAGCGACATCAGTACTATCACTGACGTGCTTCTCATAAGCATCTCGAACCGCCCTTGCGGCGTTCGCAGTGGGTTGAGCCGGCATTGCCGACTCAAGGACGTACAGCTTCCTCTCAGCTTTGAGGACAATCTTCAGCTGTCTGTACCAGTCTGAGAAGTTTGGCCCAGCAAACTTCTCCTTTTCCAATATGGATCGCAAGTTGAGCCCCGTGGTGTTCGTTGCTGCAGGAATCTACAACATAGCAAGAACAACAAGGTCAATATCCATGTTAGAATCATTCCAGGACTTAAGAGTGATTCTCTTCTCACTATTTTATCTGACTGAAAATCCAATAAAACAGCCCGAAAGAGTCAAACTCTTTTAGTGAGATGGGATCCAGATTTCATACTTGATCTCCACGTCCCGCTCAGGCGAGATAAGATGCACAGAGAGTTCAAGCACTAATCACTGGTAGGCAATCCATGCCAATCGCCAACCCGTGCGATTCCCCTTCATCTAGGCAATCCAGAAGACTGTGCCAACTGAGTTGGTACAACACAGTTTCTGATTCCTCAGATGGCTGCCTCCAAATAGCTATCATGTGCTCAACTTGTAGCCTATATGGTCAAGCTGACCTGACCTACTTCCTGGACCACCACGTGCTATGCTGAGCAACGAGAAGCGATAAATCCCTTCTCTGTAGCATGTTGGTGTAATCGCGCACCGTCTGAAGATAGCTGGGCGTGCCCACTGAGTGGGTACAACACGGCCCCAACGATAGTCAGAACAGTGAGGTTTCGCGTCAGAAGGCAATCCTTAGCTTGATATTTACGTTGGATTTTAACGGTCTTTTTATCTTCTTACTATCATGCAAATTCTATAGTGATAGCTGAAGAATAAAACATACATGTGCTAATATTACTTAAAACAGTAAATAGAAAGCACCATTATCTTATGTGGTAAACGCCCATAAAATTTAAGTAAAACCCTAGTTTAACTAAAGTCTTTACTTGAGCTCTTTATGGGACTCTTGTACCTCATCCGGCCCAGCCTGGGCCAAAACGCCATCTGCAGCCCTAACGCGCCCACCAGATAGAATGCGCCCTGTTCTAGAGTCGAACTCTAGACCTCCCACCTAGTGACGCCAATAGCTGCAAACGCTTCTGCCATTTGTGCTGTGTGCTCATGTCTGATCAAATTACATTTTAAAAACTATCTAGACATGGTTTGACACGCAGGTCAATTATACATTTTAATAATTTCAAATGTGACTCGCAGATCACATCAAATATATTAATTTCCAGGCACGCAGGCCCCAGCACAGCATACAAAATAGGGCAGCCCACATAAGATTAAATAAACACTCAATGTACACAATGCAACATGTTAAACATGTACAACATGTGATCCAATCAGAAATAAAATTTTCGAAAAAAAACCCATGGCATCAATTTTATTTCCTTATGTGCCCTACTACCTTACAATGGTCCATTGACAGATATCCACTCGTCAGACCAAGTCAGACCCACTGCCCTTGCATGCACCCAGTCATAATCGACTTGCGTTGACCCAATGGTCGACTATGCATGCCTTAAGGGCTGAACGTCCCACATGATTTCCGGCAAGCGGGTGTGACCCCGGGCCATAATCATGATCGTTCACTAGGCGCCTCAAACAGACATCGCTACACGCCCTTCTGCAGTCGGCTTATAGCCACCTGTACAGCTTGCGCACAGGTGCTATCCAGCCGCCCATCCAGGCTGTCAGATAGTCTGATTAGGCTGTTGGGTCCATTCTTGATTAACGACTTCAGAACTGTTAACCCGTCTAAGTGTTCGAAGTAGGCGCACAGATAGATCTAGTGAAGTCGTGCATGAAGATAATTTAGTTTGAAAAACAACTATGATACATGCGCAAACTATGTATGTAATGATTCATCTAACATCATATGCGCAAGCTATGTATGTAAACTTTGCATCATGTAGTCGCATGTGAACAGAAACAAGATCTACCCAATAACTTAAACATGGATCACAAGAAGGCAACCTTATGCATCAAGTTATAAAAACCTAGCGCTCTGATACCACTGAAAGCGAACCTAGGTCACAAGCATTATTCAGAAAAACAAAACTTGTTGCAGCGGAAATTCTAGGATCGCATGACATGAGCACATGATCAACCTTGTGTAACTTGTATAGAGCAAGTTAGAGTATTACCATTGCCATGATGTAAGAGGCGGCTTGGAAGATGTAAGGGGCGAGCGCCTCTTCTCCAAAGAAGTCACACACAAGATGAGAAAGACTTTCTTCCTATGTGTTCCTTGTGCTAGCAAAGACACCAAGGAGTCTTGATCGTTTCTTCAAAGGATGATGTGCGCCCTTAGCTGGTTGAATTTCTCTTCCTTGCGTGAAGATGGTTCACACACGAGAACGAAGAGAGGAGAAAGGCGAGAGCAAGAAGCGAAAACCGTGGGGTGCGCACAAAGGGAAAAATTCGGCCACCACATATGGTAAGAACCGAAAGTGTAACTCCCTCCATAACTCCCTTTAAGCGATCACTAACTCCTCTTAAATTGAACCATGCGTTCACAAGTGAACCGGTTCAATCTTAATTTGGTTTAAGCACCAAATTAAACCAGCCCTGGTTATAATCTTCTTTGAACCAAATGGCTCAAGATCTAACCACACATCACACTGAACCCCTGATCTTTACGATCAAGCTTCAATCCTCCGATCAAAGCTTACCGATCACATGTCCCAATCAATCAAACATGATTAGACTAGATCTCACTTTTAATCAGAGCTTAAATTCCTTTAAAATTAACTAGAATAATTCCAGTCCACACGATCTGACATAAGTAAGCCATATCATCAAATTGTGCGACCCTAAGGGTTTCCTTCAATGTCGGTAACGATAACTTACGTTATCACGACCAGAGAGGGGTATCTAGCAACACATCACTGTCTCCCGATATGAAGGAAAAAGTCTTCCAAGACTACTCCCAAACCATAGCACAAGTGTGAATCTAATTCACTTGGCATACATGTTTCCCTTTGCCACTGGATGTTCTCGTTGGACAAGCGTGTCAAGCCTGTGATTCCAACATGATGAAAATGGTTAGGTCAGACGAACATAGTCGTCTGGGTATGGCCATACACATTCTCAACCATTTCATCCAGGGGACCCCATTAGAACATCACACCCCAACTAGGAGAGGCAATCCTTTATCTATCACAAGTACCCTAACATGACTCATGCCCACTATCCAAGATAATCCTTAACCATTATATTTCAAATGATATTGAACTATCTCAAGATAATGCCAATCATCACTTAGAAACACAAGTGATCTCAAGTCAGAGGGAATATGCCACTTGCTTGCATACAAGGATTATTCATATTGTGACAAACAATTGAATATCCTAAGTAGGGTCAGTCCAGTACATCCAATGCACCTATGTTTCTAAATCTTATTCCATGCTCGAAGCATCCTATAAGATTATAACACATATTAGTCTCAATCATACCAAGGCTGTCTCATGTTCACCGAGATATCTCGACTAAGGACAATACTGAATGTCAGCTAAGCTGACCATCATTGAGACATTACTCAGAAGTATACGTACAACAGCAGATAATGTAACAATCTGAATAACAATAATTGCCTTTATATTGTTTATACATGATACTGAAAATAACCCAAAGCCTCAAACATTGGCGTTAAGGGCATACCCTAACACTTCTAACACAAACCTGGAGTCCATGGAGGTTGAGGACGCTATAACTGATTCAGCCCAGACTCCAAAGATCCCCTCTCCGTCTTCAGCCAAGGGTAACTTAGCAGTCCCTGAGGATACTACACCAGAGCCACCTAACGATGTAGAGGGATCACTAGAGATTTTCACTAATTTACCAGAGATATCTGTGGATATTCCAAATCTGCCATCATCGCCATTAGCTGCACCAGAGCCATCTGAGGCTCTAGAGGCAGCACCTCCAGCACCTGAGGTGCCTGCCCTAGCTTTAGTATCACCAGCTACATCACCGGAGTCGTCTCCTCTAATACTAGAGCCTATTATTGTTGAGAGGAGATGAGCATGATCTACACCTCCTGTCCTAGTTCCCTATCCATGATAGATCAGATATAGGAGTAGGGATCATGAGAGGAGGTATAGAGCTATGTCAACTCGAGGGGTCCTTAGCACCCGATAGTGGGATGAACAGACTCTCCCGACCTTAGGATTGTTCAATGACATTCAGTGGATGTTCTCGAACATAGGGTGGTAGGACTTCTATCAGTAGAGGCATCCCACATATGTACAACTTACCCTGGAGTTTTTTAGTTCTATCTAGATTACACTGCATAATTACGTTGATAGAGACCCAGGGCGTATAGCTTTCCAATTGGGGAACCGGGATCATGTTCTTACTTTGGACCAGATAGGACATATTTTTGGGTAACCTGTGGACGGTACTCGACATTGCTCCCATGAGTACACCGATTGGACTTTCTGGGAGCAGATATCTGGATAGATTGGATTTGATCCAAGCACCTCCAGAGCCACTCATCTATCTATCCCAGCACTCCGATATACACATCGGGTCCTCGTGCATACCATTTTTGGGCGAGTAGAGAGCGATCGGATGGTTAGAGCTTCAGAGCTATTCTTTCTGTGGACCATGCTGACTGGATTCCGTGCCAGCACCCCGTTCTACATTGTGAAACAGATTCATAATGTGGCTAGGCGCAGGGGAGTTCTTGTGATGGGTGGTCTGATTACCACCATTGCTCTTGCCCTTAGTATCGACCCTTCGGGGTTAAATGAGGCTAAGGGCAACCCGAGATTGGATATGGATGCCTGCATAGCTATTAAGATGATCACGAGGATTGGGAGCTCGTATCATCTTATGTTCAGGCATACAGATATTACCATGAGGCTACCGAACATGAACCGTACTACGGTTCGTGTCCAGTAGCACTAGATCATGGATCCCACACGAGGTGGGGGAGGTCCAAGAAAGGCAGCCTGACCTACATCGTCACCGCCAAGGATTTCTGAGCCTATTCATCTAGCTGAGCCATCCGCCATTGTTGGACCATCTTCATTAGTCGATCCATCCGCATCAACTCCATCAGACCCTTCCTTGTAGCAGATCCGAGCTGAGCAACGGAGGATGCGCGACGACATATCGTGCTTGGAGTAGGGACAAACAAGGACACTCGAGTCTCTGCACGCAATAGAGGTGCTTTGGCGGCGACGCCCCCCTGGATCATTGACATAGCCTATTGGAGATGATGACGAGAAGGAGGACTCTAATGACAAGGAGACAGATTGATGAGCTTTGTGAGTATCTCTGCTATTCTATTTGTTTTTATGCTTAGGTTTTTATTGTTCATTATTCTCTAGAGATATCTTATATGCATTCTTCCTCTTGAGCAGGGTTTGATAGAGTTGGTGCTGATGCAGCGCACACACTATTCTTTTATGTTTTATTTGTGTGTGTGCATTGTATTATGATATCCTGTGATGTATTTCTAGATTCATACATGATATTCAATACTTGAGTTGGCTTTGTATATATACATAATGGTATTAGAACTTTCTGTACGGTACATGATTAGATTGCGATGGTATTGTATTTGATTGATGCTTACTTTGTATCTGTGATGGGCTGTGATGATTTGTTATGCTCTGATGATAGTTTTAATTGATTTTTAGTTAATTTTGGTATTGGATTTGATATTGAAATGAATAGTGCTTGTGCAAAGGTAAATGTGATGGTATTTGATCTTTGAAACTTGTTTACCTTGTAAAATGTGAATATCTATGATGTAATATAGTTTATGGATTTTTCTGAGTCATGTTTATCTGTTTTGATATAATTGCATAGGGTTTCGCTCATATTTTAAGGGGAATTCTTGCAAAATTTTTCCATAAATCTATCAAAACTTGATTTAATATTCATGTTTATGCAACAATTTAAGTTTAGGGTGTTCCCATGTATTTTGCTTCTGTTCAAGTTTTATAGGTATGTAGTCTAAATGTTTATCATTATTAAGGATAATCAAATTTGTTTTATCTTTAATTCTGAACTTGGAAAACTTTTTGAGTATTTGATTTGATGACTTAGGGAATTTCTGAAATTTCATGTAGACTTAAATTGTTGAGTAAATTCCTGGTATTGATAAAATACATATATGAATTGTTATATGTTAATGCGACACATACATAGTATTTTTAAATTTGAAGTTTAATTTATCTATCTTTGTTTGATGGAAAATTTTTATGAATAGGAAATTGGTGATATTTCTTTAAATTGAGATTTGCTCCAACTCCTCTAGTTGATTAATCTAAGGTCATGACTTATATTGTACCATGAGTGGTATACTTTAAGTCTGTTGCGATCAAATAATAGAGGGAAATCTTAAAAATAAATATTTATCCCTCTTGTAGAAAGATTGATAACGATTTAAATATCATGCCACTGGCCGGCTTTCTCCATGATTTGATTAAAAAAGAGAGAGAGAGAAAGCTGTAGGTTAAGTGGACAACTCTGCTGACCTTATGATTGAAACTATGAGTTAAATTATATTGCTTTGCGGTATACTTTAAACAATGTTATAATGCTAATAGGAAAGGGCATATAACCATTTAAAGACCAAATTGCTCAACAAAAATCTCTTATATTTAACATCACCGAGATTCTTGAAATAAATTTTTGTCTATGGAGTAATGTGGATTTATTAAGTTGAGAGTATTTGAAACTTAGTGCATGAAGAATGAATGTTATGACACGAACTGTGAATTTTATCTTTCTTGAATTGTAAACTCTTGAGAATTTATCTCTATTATGATTTTTTTTTGCAATTACTTGAGTTCTGAAAGATCAACTACTTGAATTGTGGACTAGGGTTGTTATTAAGGAGAGAACAAATAAGATAGTTCCTTATCTTTACATTCTCTATATATATCATAATATTGCTTGAGGACAAACAAAGCATTAAGTCTAGGGTATTTTGATGCGTTGCTTTTATATCTTATTTTTGCCTGCATTTTATATGATATTTTGGGCTTATTTTAAGATTTTATACTGATTTTTAGTGTTTTTACTTCACTTGGTATGGAATCTTCACTTTTTTTGATTTTTATGAAAATACAAATAATATGGCATAAAAATGATGGATTTGTGAGTTTTGAAGCCATATCATGGTTCCCAAGGAAATTACGAGGTCGCACGTGAAATTTGGGGTGAAAACGGTGTCAAACGTGACATTCACGACCTTGGCCGTGAGTTTTTCGGCCGGCTGTGAGTTTCGCGTCGAAGGGGTGAAATCGCGGCTAAGTAAAAAAGTGCACGGAAACTTTCACGGGTGAGGCCGTGAATCCTTCACGGGCCATGAATATTTCTGTGCACAAAAGACTTTACTCACAGAAACTTTCATAGCCACAGCCATGAATAGTTTACGGGTCATGAATATTTCTGCCCTTTCGCATATTTCATTCGATTCGACCTTGAATCGAGTCAGATTTGAACCAAACTCTCAATAATTCTTCCTTGAAAGGTTTAACCGATTAAACTATAAGAGGAGGAATTTTTTGAGGGCAAAGGAGACTTTTTTCAGGCGAACACAATTAGAGGCGGCGGGTAGGGTGAAACACCATTCCAGAGCAAAATTTTAGCAAGAATTCACACAAAGGGAGAATTGAACACTTCATCTTCGTTTCCAGATCAAGGGGAAGCATTTCTAATTACTTTCTTAGTGATTTCTTATACTTTTGATAGAATTCAATGCAAGTTTCATCTATATTCATGCTATACACAATGAAATGAATATGAGTGAGTAAACTAGATTTCGGGATTTGGGATGTGGCCTATTGACATTTATGGATTAAAACTTGTATTTTTATTGTTTGTCGTGATTATTATAACATTGATTTGATCAGAATTGAGTTTATTCTATAATTTACTCTTGCCAAGTATATTTGCATTTTAGACATTGCAAGAAGGACTGGGAGGTGAATTGCAACATCAGAACTATTCTTTTCAAACCTACGAATCCGATCACGAGAGTAGTTCGAATTCGTTTGAAGGATTTCATGGTTTTTCATATAACTTAATGGGCTTAGTTGCGTTAATTGTCATGAGAGTAGGGAGTTAGCGTAGCTAAGTACCGTATTACGCTTTGGGAGGAGGTAATCTGTACCTTAGGACAAATCCCTTTCAATACTATAATATTCTGTTCAAAGATTGATTTTTATCAGATTCATAATTATCAGTGTGGTGAAACCCTGAGTTCTGACCTTCTAAATATTGATTTTTGTCCTTGACGTTACCTCTACTACTTTTCATACTTAGAAGTTCACAAAAAAATCATAATTTGAATTGCTTAGATATAAACGAGTCGTGTAATCGGTACTTGACCGCCAGATCCTCGTTGGGAACGATAATCTTTTTATTACTTCGATAAATCCATGCACTTGCGGACGCATCAAGGGGAAGGAAGACAATAGGGGCAACATCTTTGTCTACCTACTCTAACCATCAAAAAGCATTCAAGCTGCTACATAAGACAAAAGAGAATAAAAATCCTAACAACTACCAACTATATTGAAGCTTCTGCACATGTCCTTGATTCTTTGCCTGCGTACGAGTTTCGTGGGGGCTAGACAAACTTAGAGCACGCCTCGACAAAGCCATACAATTTGGAGATGGTGGGCTGATTCATCACAGTGGAGGCTTGCTCTTGGGCCGTGTTGTTCAGGTGGTTGTGGTACCCGTCTTGTGCCGGATCTTCAGTGGGTCGAATGGTGAGGCCTATAGGCTGAAGGACCTTGATATGGGCTGAAAGTGGGCTGATTACTCCCATATAGTGGTCCAGGGGTCAATTTGAGCATTGGGACCACCGAAGTATTACTTTGTTGGGCTCCTTCGGGACGTCATGTGATGGGGAAATGTAGTATGGAGGGCGATGTACGTCGAAATGGGGTCTCTGGGGAAATTCTATGTCTTCAGGAGCGTTCATGGCTTGGCCGTGATGGTGTTCACCATCGTGATCTGTTGCCTCAGAGGTCACCGCGACATTCATGTTCACGCCCGTACTTTGGTTCACATCTGGGATCCACGATTTTTTGATTTTCCACCTAGGTGTACACGGCCTGGTTGTGATGGTGTTCACAGCCGTGACCGCGTTCGCATATGAAATCACTGGTTTTTTCGTTTGTCGCCGAGGTGATCATGGCCTACTCGTAATCATGTTCATGCTCGTGCATCCGTCCGCCGAAGTTTGCCGAGATGATCATAGCTTGACCCTCCTGGCCGTGTGATGCAGGAGCATACAACATGAAAGAAGGGGAAAATCTAGCCCCGATGGTGCCCCAAAAATTTTCCACAGAGAGTTCCTCGGGGTATCTGATGTTGACCCGAAGAAAGTCACGTAGAATTGCCCCGACGAACCCATATTGATGTTGCACGTTCGATTCTTATCGTTCACACGATCCAACTCTGTTGCATCGCATATTTCCGCATTGGTTTCACGTTTTCAACATCCTGCACTTAGTCATTTTCAGCCTTGATTGTGCATGGTGACCACAAGGTTGCAACTCATGTCGTCCCAGTTTCCCGAAACTATCCCGGACACCCAAGAGTCGGTCCAACCCTCGGAAAGGACTAGTACCGCTTTAGATCCTGTCGCAACGCTTAATGCGCGAGTGGACACACTGACTACGCAGCTAGCTGTGTACAAGCAGTCCATGGATGCCGCCGTGCAGTGAATCGAGCTGTCATCATAGACCCGGTTGTTGGGAAACCCCGGGGACATTTTACAATTTTTCAGAGCCATGGATACATTTTACGCAGCGGAAGAATGTCCCCGAAACAGGCTAGTCCCAAAAACCCAGTGAAGATCTCTTGCGAGGGGGTCGACACGATGTGATAGTAAGTACCTTTAAGCAATTAGAAGCCGATGTCGATGAAGGCGCCCAAGTGTTCGCCCTCTGCAGTCTCGCACACACGGATTCCTCAAGTTTTCTTCTTCCTCGCCCGGTGCTAGCCTCGGGAAGAAGATCCATGCCTTAGGAGAGTCCTCCAAGCAACTTGCGCCACCACCAAGATGTGATGCGCCAAGGAGATGGAAGGAGAAGAGAACGCCGCAAGCCTTCTTGTTCCTTTGCGCCAAAGAAAGGAAGAGGAGAAGCATGCTTGCGCCCTTGATGGAAGAAGAAGAGCTCTAAGCTCTCCAAGCCGTCGCTCTCTAGTGCTTCACGCGTCCAAGGAATTAGCATCATGAAGAGAGGGGGCGGCAAGGGCTTATTTATAGGAGCAAGAGGCGGTTAGGGGAGAATGGCAAGTGTTGACAATTAGGGCATGATTCTAGGAGATTATCCAATCAAATATATTGATTAAATCTCCACTCCCATATGCGCCTAAGACTTGCCAAAGCAAGCATCAGCCATATGCGCCCATATCATGCCATATGAGGCATTAATCCCATCCATGCGCCTAGACCTAGTCAAGGCAACATGATGGATTGCCTAATGTGGCTTGGGCGCAAGTCCTAATCCAATTAGGACTCTAATTATGTTAATAACAATTGTCAAACACAATCCAATCAATTATCTTGTGTGATTTAATCAAATCCAATTTGATTTAATCACCTAGGAGATACCAAATAAGGCATAGGTGCAAATTCTAGTCCAACTAGAATCCCATATGCGCCTATCCTATTAATTCATCCCCATTATACCCTTCAAGCCTCTTAGCCCTTCAATACAACTTATTAGCAAGCCCAACTAAGCAATGGGCCAAGCCCAAAGTCCATTATGCATGTTAACCAAGCTATTGGATCCAATCCAATTTAACCCATGGTTAAATGAGGCTAACCATGGTTAATTTGATCGATATGCCAAAAACGGAAGTTGGCCCCAATAAGTTTCTTCCATCTCATCAGGCCCATTGGCGCTGATGAAATCTCCCAAATAGATCCGAGTTATCCAATAACTCGATCTAAAGGCTACCCGATCAATATGAAAACTCGAGTATCAAGGTGTGCGACCCTGTAGGTTCCTCTAACGCTGGCAGTGCTGACCAAAGGTCATCATAAGCAGTGAGTGGCACCTAGCACTGCATCGCTGCTACCCAGGTTATTGGAATGGATATCGACATCGACATCCCCATCATCGCAACTAGGTACAGATGCATTACAGTCTCTTTGCCGTACTGATATCCGATTGGACAAGTGTGTCACCACTTGTTTTCATCCAATCACATGGCTATGACTAAAATAGGTTCTCACCTGGGTATGGCCATACACTCTCAGTCATAGAACCATAAGGGAGCTCCATGGATATCATACTTCCCTAAGGAAGGGGCAAATCCTATGTCTGTCCATTGACCTTCTCATATGGATCGTGACATGCTCAATGACAACTGTTATGACCTCCCAACTACGGCAAGGTGTTAGGTTGCATCAAAGCAAGTCCCTAACCATATAGAATGGTCAATGACCTCAAGTCAAGGGATCAATGCATCTCCTGTCACTTGTGAGGATAACTCATGACACCAAGTCATAGCCTCATAGCGGGTCTATCCAGTATATCCTCCAATGATACACCCATGTGTCTGCGTTAGCACCACGTGCCTAACCAGCCCACATACCAGTCTCTCAAGTACCAGAGTTGTCCCATATCCACTCAGGTACATCGACTGGGGACTATAGTTCGAGCACAGATCCAATCTGTCTCCAGGGACATTATCATGTAAGTACACAATCGCAGGTGTAGACAAACAATGATAACGACAATGCCAGAAAGATATATATTAATATCAGAGTCAAGTAGTACAAAGATGGACCAAAACTAGGTCCTAGGGCATATACACCAACACCGGTTCCAGCAGCTCATGGCTGGTTTTCAAGGCCTTACTGATGCCATTAATGCCTTGGGGCAACTACGCCCTAACTTGAGTCAACCCCCTCAGTCCACTCGAACTGCCCCAACTAGGGAGTTGCCACCCGTAGTCGTGCTCGTTCGGCGCCAGCCCATTTTGGATGACCCTGGCCACCATGGGACGTACATGGCTCATGGAGGCCCAGGTTATGAGGATGAGCCTTTTGACGAAGATGATGTGTGGGCCGCACAAAGGCCTGCAACCCAACCCTAATTTGATCGACAGCGAACCAACATCGACATCCATCGCTTTATTCGTGAGACACCCCAACACTTTGAGGGTGGTCATGACCCCACTAAGTTCTTGGATTGGGTCGCATCGGTAGACACCTACTTTGACTTGGCTAGCACCCCTCAGTACATGTGAGTTCGAATCATCCACACCTTGTTAGATGGTCCTGCGCGCCTACATTGGCAAAATGTGGAGCGCCAAAATGAGCAGAATGCTCTCCCACCCATCACTCGATGGGACAAGATAAAGTATCGTCTTCACGAGCGATACGTCCCAGCCACCTATGCGTAGCGTCTCCTTGACCAATATAGCAACCTTCACCAAGGTTCTGGTACTGTTGCGGAGTACCGCTTGACTTTTGACACGTTGCAACTCCGTTGCAACTTGCAAGAGGATCCTGAATTGGTTTTGTCCAAGTTCAAGAACGGGCTCCGTTCGAATATCCGACGGACCTTACCTGCGTATGGGTCCGAATCATTAGACGAAACCTATCATCGCGCATTAGACATTGAGCAGGACCTTCGCATAGTGACCCGTTGCAACGAGTTCGCCCCTCCGCGGCATCCGCACCACGGCGAACCACCGCATGTTCCCCATCGGGTCGAGTGCTCTGAGCCACGTTCGGACCTGCGTCCCACACATAGACCTTAGGGGTCCCCTCGGTGCCCAGCCCAGGTGGTTGCGCCTTCTCGTCCCACTTGGGAGGAGAAGGGCAAGGCCCCTGCCGTTGGGCCGGCCGAGCGTGTCCATTGCTACAATTGTTTGCAGCCAGGCCACTATTCTAGGGACTGCCCAACGAAGTCCACCTGATGTAGGGGTAGATCACAAGCATGCAAACAACGAGTTTCAAAAATATTTTTGGTATTATCATAAACTAGAGAAAACTGATTTAACTAACGAAGTTGGAAAATAATGTTTTTGTATTTTTAAATAGGAAAACCGAATATTAACTACTTGCAAGAAAGAAATGACAATAACTTAAAGAAGACTCACCTTGCGGTCCTTGAGAATAGAAGGACCGGCCTTCCCGTTCTTAACCGGTCCTACTCTGATGGAAGGTGCAGGTTACACACAGGGCATTCAGCAACCCCACACAGGCGTGGGTGAGTTATAAAGCAAATTAAAACTCAACAATGCTTAAAGTCAAGAGGGAGGCTAATCCTCCAAGTTCTCTTGCTAACAAAGTAAAGGACTATCTAAGAAGGGAAGAATAGGAGGGTGGAATGCACCAAGCTTCCTTGCGCCAATTCCTACAAAGGCCCAAAGATGTGTAGTAAGATGCTCTTAGAACTTAATAGAAGAAAACACAAGAAGAAAGAATACTCATCTTGTAGAATCGCCTTGAAGAGATCCAAGAGGGGTATCCTAATCCTTGCGCCATCTTGAGTTTGTGATCTTGTCTTGATGGAACTAGCCTCGGCCTTGATTGATGAAGGAAGGGCGAAGAGGTGAAGAGGAGATGCTCGGCTCTTAAGAGAAGAGAAGAGGGAAGAGGAGGTGTGGGCGACACAAGCACCCTAGGCGACACAAGCACCCATAGTTTGGCTAGGAAACTATTCAACAATATTATTCAACAATGCCATGCGCATAATGCAATGGGGATACATTTATAGGCAGCTTAGAGATGAGGATAAGATGAGGGCAAGGTGGTCATTGGCCCCTTGCGCCCCTTACATAATTGGAGAAAATTCGAAATGGAGACAAGGCATTAAGTGGGCTGATCTTGTTGCCTTCTTTGGATGGCTGAAATGGTAAGTCTTGAATTCGAAATGGCTGGCTTCCTTGGAGGTGTTGGCGCATATGAGGGAGAATTTGAATTTTGAAAACCTTCCTTGTTGTCTTGGGCGGCAATGAGAAGAAGGAAAGAAGTCTTCCCCTAATTGTGGATCTTGATGGCGCAACTCCTTGATTTGTGGATCTAGATGGGCTCCTCCTTGAATTGTGGATCTAGATGAGCCTTGCTTGAATTGTTGTTGTAGATGGCGAAAATAATTCCATGGGCTGGCCTCTCTTCAATTAGAAGGGAATAATTGAAGTGGAGCTTGATGTTGAGTTGAGTTAGAAGTCTCCCTTTGAACTACTTTGAAGTGAACCTTCCAAAATGGGAGCTAGCTTCTTGGAGTGTGTTGAGCTAGCTGATTTGTATCCCTTGAGCTGAATATTAATGTATCCAAACTACATGCACTAACCTACCATGACATTACAATGCACAACCTACCAACAACATTCATAAAAGTAAACTACATGATAGACTTTGGGGTGGAACTAACCTATCATGCCATGCAATGCAAATAAGGAAAGTACTGAAAAGGAAAGTGGACTCTAAGTGAAGCCATACCTGATGGGCTTCCTCTGAGCCCTAGTGGATCTTGTAAGAGCTGTGTTAGGCCCTCCATCACCACCACCGTGGACAAGACTCGTGTAGCCACTATTACCCGCGAGCGCGAGGAGCGTGATGTAGAGGCTGAGTGTTACACGAGTGGAGAGGAGTCGGGTCATCCCACACTTGCGGTTGTGAGATGCACCCTTGTCCAAACCCCGCCCTCCAAGGTCTGGAGGCGCACGAGCATCTTCACAACTTACATTAAGTGCAACGGGCACTCATGTAAGATTGCCATCGATGGGGGTAGTAGTTTGAACGTGGTCTCCCGGACCGCGATCACTCGCTTCGGCCTTCCCTTAGAGCCCCACCCCAAGCCCTACTCGATCGCGTGGGTTGACGCATTGAACCTCCCGGTTACCCATCGTTGCCAAGTTCCCATCGCATTCGGGGACTATCGTGAGAAGGTGTGGTGTGATGTGGCAGCGATGGATGTTGCCCACCTATGTGTTTCATTATGGCTCTATGATCGCGATGTGGTTCATTATGGCCGGTCGAACACCTATCTGTTTGATCACGGTGACCAGAAGATCCGTTTAATCCTAGCTCCACCCAAGGAACTGCGTCCGTCCACCTCCAAAGGTGTAGTTGTCTCTCCTACGGCTACTTCGCCGGCACCCGCCCTCGTGTCCCTTATGCGCACCTCGGCACTTATGCACGAGGCCACAGAATCTAAGGTTGTTTATGCCTTGATGTTGCGCGAGGCCCCGGAGTCCACTCCCGCAGTAGATAGGACACCACCCCCAGAAGTCTCAACCATTTTAACTGAGTTTGCTAACATTAGTCCGGAGGACTTGCCCCTTGGTCTCCCTCCAGCTAGGGAGATTCAGCACGCCATTGATCTTATCTCAGGAGCTCCCCTCCCAAATCTGCCCCATCATCGTTTGAACCCAACTGAACATGCTGAACTACAGCATCAAGTGGATGACCTCCTCAGTAAGGGGTACATCCGTGAGAGCCTAAGTCCATGCGCAGTCCCTACATTGCTCACACCCAAGAAGGACGGGTCGTGGCGGATGTGCATCGACAGTCGCGCCATCAACCGGATCACCATCAAGTATAGGTTCCCTATACCTCGACTTGATGATATGTTAGACTTAGTTTCTGGGGCATCTTGGTTCTCTAAGCTAGACCTTCACAGCGGATATCACCAAGTCCACATCTGCGAAGGTGATGAGTGGAAAACTGCATTTAAGACCAAGGACGGTCTTTTATGAATGGCTTGTCATGCCATTCGGGTTGTCCAATGCCCCGTCCACTTTTATGCGGCTCATGAGCCAAGTTCTCAAGCCTTACATGGGCAAATTCCTGGTCGTCTATTTTGATGACATCTTGATTTTCAACTGGACCCCCGAAGAACACCTGGAGCATCTTCGATCCACGTTCGACCTCCTACGCAAGGAGCACCACTTCCTTAATACAAAGAAGTGCTCCTTCATGACCAACCGCATCCACTACCTATGCTACATTGTGTCCGACGAGGGTCTTTCTGTTGACCCAGTCTTTCTGTTGACCCGGCCAAAGTCGAAGCCATTCGGCATTGGCCCGAACGCCGTACCGTGTCCGAGGTCCGCAGCTTTTTGGGCCTCTCGGGCTTTTATCGCCGCTTCATTCGCGGGTTCAGCACACTTGCGACCCCGCTGACCCAACAGCTATCTAAGGATGACTTCGAGTGGACTACGACCACTGAACACGCCATTGAGTCCCTTAAGGATCCCATCACCACTGCCCCTGTCCTATGCCTCCCTGACTTCTCCAAAGTCTTTGAGGTCGCGTGTGATGCCTCCGGTACTGGTATCGGGGGTTGCCTTAGTCAAGAAGGTCACCCGGTCGCCTTCTTCAGTGAGAAACTAAATGCGGTCCGTCAGCGTTATTCCATGTACGACAAGGAATTTTATGCCATTGTCCAGTCGCTTCATCAGTGGAGGCACTATCTCCTCCACCGTGAGTTCGTCCTCTATAGCGACCACCAGGCCTTGTCACTCCTTAGTGCCCAAAAGAAATTGAGCGCCCGCCATGCGAAATGGGTTGAGTACTTCCAACAGTACTCATTTGTGATTAATCACAAGGCAGGGCAAGAAAACGTGCTAGCGGATGCCTTGAGTCGTGTCTGCACCCTCCTCTGCGTGATGCGAACACACATTAACACCTTCGACCATGTTAAGGAGGAGTACGGCACTTGTCCTGATTTCAGCACCGTGTATGCCGCCTTGACCATGTCTGCTGTTCCAGAGTCTCCCTACCAGCTCTGCGAGGGCTATCTCTTCTTGGGGAATCGCCTGTGCATTCCCCGCATTTCGCTTCCAGATCATCTATTGCTCGAGCTGCACGCGGGTGGCATTGCTGGCCACCATGGCCAGGACAAAACCCTTGACATGGCAGAGGAGCGCTTTTTCTGGCCCTCCCTTCGTAAGGATATGGAGTGCATTGCGCGCCACTGTGGCACCTGCCAACTGGCCAAGCCACGTCCCCCGAACACTGGTCACTACACACTATTACCTGTCGCTGACAGCCCTTGGCAACACCTCAGTAGGGATTTTGTCTTAGGGTTGCCCCGCACCGCGTCCCGATTCGATTCCATCTACGTGGTCGTAGATCAGTTTTTGAAGATGGCCCACTTCATACCCTACTAGCGAACCGCTGATGCGACCCATGTCGCGCACCTGTTCTTTCGGGAAATTGTCCGTCTCCATGGTCTCCCCCGTACCATTGTGTTCGACCGTGACACTCGCTTCGTGAGCCATTTCTGGCGCTCACTATGGGCTCTCATGAGCACCACGCTGAAGTTTTCCACCGCCTACCATCCCTAAACTGATGGGCAAACTAAGGTTGTTAATCGTAATTTGGGCAATTTGCTCTAGTGCCTTATAGGCGAGCATCCGAGGTCTTGGGATTCCATTCTCCCCATGGCGGAATTCGCGTACAATAGCGCCGCTAATAGGTCTACGGGTCTTAGTCTCTTCCAGATTGTTACGGGCCGTCAACCCCGCAAACCCATTGACCTACATGACCTACCAATGGAGTCCCATCTATCTGAACATGCATATTCCTTTGCCCAGCATATTGCTAGCTTGCATGATGAAGTTCGGCATCGTATCTTTTTGGGCAACACTTATAATGCGATGAAGGCCAACGAGCACCATAGGCCACATCATTTCTCTGTCGGTGAGTTGGTGAGGGTGCGCATCCACCCTGAGAGTGTGTCAAACAGGGCTCATTTTAAGCTCCAGCCACGTTACATGGGGCCCTATGCGGTGGTGCGGCAGATCAGCTCCAACGCCTATGTGCTGGACATACCCGCACACATGGGAATCCACCCCGTTTTCAACGTGGCGGATCTACTTCCATTCTACGGTCCTTTGGAGGAGCCATCGGACCCCGATGAACCTCAACCCCCAAGTTCTCTAGAGGAGAACTCCTTAGAGCACGCAGCGGAAGCTGATGCAGGAGTATAAAACATGAATGAAGGGGAAAATCTAGCCCCGATGGTGCCCCAAAACTTTTCCACATAAAGTTCCTCGGGGTACCCAGTGACGGAAGCCACATCCCGTGATTCCTATGGGCAACTATCCAATCCGTGGACAGCTTCACATGCACAAGTCAGATTTCCCACAGAAAGTTCCTCAGGGCACCCAGCGACAAAGACCTCGCCCCGAGAATCCTGCAGACAACTTCCCGAAGATTCACATGCACAAGTCGGGTTTCCTACAGGAAGTTCCTCGAGACACCCAGCGACGATGACCTCGCCCCGAGAGTCCTGCAGACAACTACAAGAGGATTCACACGCACAAGTCAGGTTTTCCACAGAATGTTCCTCGGGGTACCCAGCGACAAAAACCTCGCCCCATGGAACCTGCAACCAACTATATGAAAAAAGTCCCACAGAATTTCCCCAATGACCCCATTTTGACGTCCACAACCCTCTGTACCATGTCGAATCACCCATGGAGGACCCGAAGGAGCCCAATAAGATGGAGATTCAGCGATCCCAATGCACTTCTCACCCACCGGACCGCTTCATGGGTATTATCAGCCCGATCTCCATCCACACCGAAGTGACCTGGCCCAAGGACGCTACAAGCCAACCCCCGAAGAGCCCAAGTCCAGATGGGCCTCACAACCACATCAGCAACAAGGCCCAAGAGAAGGCCGGGATGATCGTTACACAGCCCAGTACTTTGAAATTCTACTACTTTGTCGCGTTATGCTCCGTGTGTGTTTGATCGCCTAACCGCCTTTGTACGAAGACCAGAGGACCATGCGACCAGCTTCAAGAATATTAGGTAGAAGTTTGTTTCTCTTTTGTCTTGTAGCTACAGCTTGACTACTTTATGGGCTGCAAGAGTAGTTAGTTGTTAAAGTAGCTTGTCTTTTTCTACTTTGTCTTACATTATGTAGTTGAGTGCCGTTGTGTTCTTTTCGCATTTGTGTTGCCTCGATCGAACTCGACGCTAATTTCCTCGTGTTTCATCGTGTTTCCCTGCATTTCCGAAGCACTTTTCACTTCCCTCGTCTAAAGACCCTCTCCCGTTTTCGCGTGCATTGTGTAATCCCTTAGAGTACGGCTTTAAGGACCCTCCCACCTACGGTAGCTACATCACCGTGTGGGTACGCACACCCGTGCTTGTGTTCGCCGAGATTTGCCATGGCGTTCATGGCTCAGCCGTGCATTGGCACACGACCCAGCGATGCATTGGCGCATGGCTATGATCAGCCGTTCTGGAGTTTCACACCCATGACTGGCTTCGAGGATGTCCACGACGTTGAAGACGAGATTGATCCCCATGCTCTTGGGCAAGTCAAGGACATAGGAGTTAGAGCCAATCCGTCGCATCACCGCATAGGGCCCCATGAAATGTGGCTGAAGCTTAAAATGTGCCTGGTTGGTGACACGCTCAGGGTGGAGGCGCACTCTAATTAGCTCACCTACAGAAAAGTGATGTGGCCTGCGGTGCTCATTGGCCCTCACTGCATTGCGAGTGTTGCCCAAAAAGATACGATGCCGAACTTCCTCATGCAAGCAAGCTACATGGTAGGCAAAAGAGTACGCATGCTCGAAGAGGTGGGACTCCATAGGAAGGTCATGCAAGTCAATAGGTTTATGTGGTTCCCAAGACAACTTGGAAGGGGCTATGACCCGTAGACCCATTAGTTGCGCTATTGTACGTGAATTCTGTTGGGGTATGCCCTTAAGGCTAATGTTTGAGGCCTTGGGATTTTTTCAGTATCATGTATAAACTTTTATGTTTATAAAGGCAATGGTTGTTATTCAGTTTGTTACATTGTCTGCTGCAATAAGTGTGCTTCTGAATAATGTCTCAATGCTGTTCAGCTTGGCTGACATGCAGTCATGTCCTTAGTCGAGATATCTTGGTGAACATGAGACAGCCTTGATATGATTGAGACTAATATGTATTCTAATCTTATAGGATGCTTTGAGCATGGAATAAGATGTAGACTCATGGGTACATTGGATGTACTGGACAGACCCTACTAGGATATTCAATTGCTTGTCACAATGTGAATAATCCTTGTTTGCAACAAGTGGCACATGTCCTCTGACTTGAGATCACTTGTGTTTCTAAATGATGATTGTCATTGTTTTGAGGTAGTTCAATATCATTTGAAACATAATGGTTATAGACTATCTTGGATAATGATCATGAGTCAGGTTAGGACACTAGTGATAGATATAGGATTGCCGTCTCCTTGATTGGAGTGTGATGTTCTAAAGGGGCCCCCCTGAATGAGATGATTGAGAAAGTGTATGGCCATACCCAGGTGACTATGTTCATCTGATCTAATCATGCTCATCATATTGGAGCTACAGGCTTGACACGCTTGTCCAATAAGAACATCCAGTGGCAAAGGAAACATGTATGCCTCGTGAAGTGGATTCACACTTGTGCTGTGGTTTGGGTGTAGTCTTGGAAGACTCTTTCCTTTATATCGGGAGACAGTGATGTGTTGCTAGATACCCCTCACTGATCATGATATCGTAAGTTATCGTTACCGACATTTAAAGGAAACCCTTAGGGTCGCACAATTTGATGATATGGCTTACTTAAGTCAGATCGTGTGGACTGAATTGTTTTGGTTCAGTTTAAAAGAGTTTAAACTCTGATTGTAAGTGAGATCTGGTCTGATCATGTTTGATTGATTAGGGCTTGAGATCGGTAAGCTTCGATCGAGAGTATTGATGCTAGATAGGTGAGATCAAGAGCATCAAGAGATGAACAGTTAGATCTTGAACCATTTGGTTCAGAGAGATCTAGACTATGGCTTGGGCTGATTTGGTTTGGTCTTTGAACCAAATGCATTGGACCGAATTGGCTTGAACCGGTTCACACATGGTGAACGCTTGGTTCAATGCTTGTAGGCGTTTTGGTCGGTTTGTGGGCGCATGGCTTCATGTCTTCTATTTTTGGAATGTCATAACTTGCCACTTCCCTCAACGCCTAAACGTTTTCAACGCTCGCCTCTTCTCTTCTCGAGGTTCCTCTTTCGGTGTGGAGAGACTTGACAAAAAGATAAGAAAGTTGATCCTCGCCAAGATCCATCTCTCATCTTCTTCACACGACAAGGAAATTTGGAGATCCTTGCTAGCACAAGGAACGACCAAGGAAGTAGCCATCTCTCCTCTTGTGTGCGATTCCCTTTGGAGAAGAAGCATTTGACTCTTTGCTTCCAAGGCTCCATCCAAGTGATGGCTACGGTATGATCCTTTCGATCTTTGCAATCTTTTAGCAAGTTGATCATATGTTCATTCAAATGATCCTATGGAAACCTTAGCTTCCGCTATGAAATTCTTGATGTGCGCCACTTTAGGGTTTCGCTCCCCCTTGAAGGGGACCTTTCAATTGGTATCAGAGCATGGTTGTTATGAATGATTCATATGATTGCTTCATGTCTTTGTGATCCATGTTTGTGTAGATCTAAATTACATGCGATATTACATGATAGATCATCATGCGAAACTACATGCTAGTATGTTTATTATTGGCGCATGTATGATGTATATTTTTTGGTTTGCGCATGTTTGTTGAATGTTGGCGCTTGAATGTAGTTTTGATCAAAACTTATCATATCTTGCGCGCATCCTGATAGATCTAAGGTGCGCCTACTATAAGTCCTTAGACGGGTTAGTAGGGTTGAAATCATCATCTAGTTAAGATCCAACCAGTCTGATCAGACGATCTGACAGCCTAGATGGGTCGACCAGATGGCACCTGTGCGCAAGCACGAGGTGGCTATAGGTCGACTGCAGACAGGCGTGTAGCGATGTCTGGTTGAGACAACCAGTGAACACACATGAGTTAGGCCCGGGGTCACACCCGCTTGCCAGAACTCATGAGGGTTGTTCAGCCCATTGCATGCATGGTTGACCATTGGGTCGACTCAAGTCAGTTAGGACTTGGTGCATGCAAGGGCAGTGGATCTGACTAGGTCTGATGAGTGGATCCCTATTAATGGACCGTTGTAAGGTAGTAGGGCACATAAGAAAAATAAAATTGATGCCAAGGGGTTTTCAAAATTTTATTTTATTATTGGATCACATGATGAATGAATACCATGATGTATGTCTATTTCATCTTATGTGGGTTGCTCTTTTAATGTGTGCTGTGCTGGGGCCTGCGTGCCTGGATTAAAACAAAAATGTAAATTATTATATTTGTGATCTACGCATCACATTTTAATTAATTTATTGTGTAATTGACCTGCGTGTCAATCTTGTCTAGATAGATTAAATTGTACTTTTAATCAGACAAGAGCACAGAGCACACTTGGCAGAGGCTTGACCAGGTGGGAGGTCTAGGGTTCGACCCTATGACAGGCGCATCTACCTGGTGGGCGCACCTGAGCTGCAGAGGGCGCTTGGGCTCTGGTCTGGGCCAGATGAGATGCAAATAACTCATGAAAAGCTCAAGTGAAGACTTAAGTTATCTTAAGGTCTTACCTAGGCTTGATGGGCGTTTACCACATAAGATCATCATGCTTTCTTTTATTGTTTAAATAGTTAGAATTGCATGATTTATTTATCTTCTGCTATCACCATAGGGTTTGCATGATAGTTAAGAAGATAAAAGGACCGTTAAAATCCAACGCTAAATATCAAGCACGTAAGCCTTCTGACGCGAATCCTCACTGTTCTGACTATCGTTGGGGCCGTGTTGTACCCACTCAGTGGGCACGCCCATCTATCTTCAGACGGTGTGTGATTACACCTGCGTGTTACAGAGAAGGGATTTATCGCTTCTCGTTGCTCAGCATAGCACGTGGTGGTCCAGGGAGTAGGTCAGGTCAGCTTGACCATGTAGGCTACATATGGGGCATATGTTAGCTATATGGAGGCAGCCATCTGTGGGATCAGAGACTGTGTTGTACCAACTCAGTTGGCACAGTCTGCTGGATTGCCCAGATGAAGGGGAATCGCACGGGTTGGCGATTGGCAGGGACTGCCTACCAGAAATTAGTGCTTGTACTCTCTGTGCATCTTATCTCGCCTGAGCGGAACGCGGAGACCAAGTATGAAATCTGGATCCCATCTCACTAAAAGAGTCTTACTCTTTCGGACTGTTTTTAATGGATTTTTCAGTCAGATAAAATAGTGAGAAAAGAATCTTTCTTAAGTCCTGGATTGATTCTAAACATTGATACTGACCTTGCTGTTCTTGCATTGTTGTAGATTCCTGCAGCAACGAACACCATGAGCTTCAATGTGCGATCCCTACTGGAAAGGGAGAAGTTTGCTGGGCCAAACTTCTCAGACTAGTACGGACACCTTAAGATTGTTCTTAAGGCCGAGAGGAAACTGTATGTCCTCGAGACGGCTATACCGCCTCAACCCGCTGCGAACGCCGCAAGGGCGGTTCGCGATGCCTATGAAAAGCATGTCAATGATAGCATTGATGTTGCTTGCCTGATGCTAGCGTCTATGACGCCACAGCTGCAGCGTCAGCATGAGGATATGTCTGCTATAGAAATTATAGCAAACCTCAAGATGCTATATGCTGCACAGGCGAGGACTGAGCGCTATAATTTGACTAAGCTTTTCTTTCAGAGCAAACTGACTGAAGGGAGTCCAGTGGGAGCTCACGTGCTCAAGATGATTGGGCACAAAGAGGCTCTAGAGAAACTGGGGCATACCATCAATCAGGAGCTTGCTGTAGACATTATTCTGCAGTCTCTCCCGGCCTCTTTCGATCCGTTCATTATTAATTTTAATATGAACAAGATCGACTGTACTCCGGCAGAGTTGCTGAATATGCTCTTGACTACAGAGGAGACTCTAAAGGGAAAGCCTTCAACCTCTGTCTTGATGTTTCCTTCCAGGAACAAGAAGAAGGGGAAGAAGGGCAAAGCCCCTGTCAAGAGTTACAACAAGGCTCTGAAACAAAAGGTTAAGCGGTCGAAGGAATACAGATGTTTCCATTGTGGCCAGCTGGGTCACTGGAAAAAGGACTGTAAAGCGCTCCAAGGAGACAATAAGGGAAGCATCGCTTCTGGCTCAGGTATTTTTGTGACTGAGGTCATGTTTTCTTCTTCTATTTCATGGGTGTTGGACACTGCATGTGGAGTTCACATTTGTTCAAATGTACAGGAACTCAAGAGAAGAAGACAGGTGGGACAGCATGAGGTGGACCTATGAGTTGGAAACGGGGCACGGGTTGCTGCTGTTGTTGTAGGAGTTTATTACATCTCATTACCATCTGGACTTGTATTGGAACTAGACAATTGTTACTTTGTACCAAGCATTACGAAAAATATTATCTCTATTCCTGCTCTTGTCAGGAAAGGATTTTCCTTTGAGTGCAATATTTCAAAGTGTGTTATTTCTTATGATAATATTGTTTATGCTACTGGATCAATTAACAATGGGTTATTCATGTTGGACATGGAATGTTCTATACAAAATATTGATAATAAGAAAGCCAAGTATGCTGATAACAGCACCTTGTTATGGCATAGTCGTTTAGGCCATATTAACAAGAAACGCATTAAGCGGTTGCATGATCATGGACTGCTGGGATCATTCTCCTATGAGGAGATTGATACATGCAAAGCTTGTTTATTGGGCAAAATGACGAAGTCTCCTTTTCCTCACAAAGGTCAAAGGGCTTCAGGTTTACTTGACCTCATACACAGTGATGTATGTGGGCCATTTAGTAAACATGCCAGAGGTGGCTATTCGTACTTCATTACCTTTACTGATGATTTCAGTAGGTATGGATATGTCTATCTAATGAGACATAAAAGTGAATCTTTTGACAAGTTCAAGGAGTTCAAAAATGAAGTGCAAAATCAGCTAGGCCGAAATATCAAGGCACTTCGCTCAGATCGAGGTGGAGAATACCTAAGTCGAGAGTTTACTGATTATCTAAAGGAGTGTGGGATCATCTCACAGCTCACTCCGCTAGGAACACCGCAATGGAATGGTGTATCCGAGAGGAGAAATAGAACCTTATTGGATATGGTTCGTTCAATGATGAGTCAGGCTACTCTACCTTACTCCTTTTGGGGATTTGCACTGGAAACAGCTGCAAAGGTACTGAACCGAGTGCCATCCAAGGCAGTTTCAAAGACTCCATATGAGTTATGGTATGGGAAACAGCCGAGCTTGACATTTATTAAGATCTGGGGTTGCGAGGCTTATGTCAAAAAGCTCGCCTCTGGGAAACTAGAGAGCAGATCTGAGAAATGCATCTTTGTCGGTTACCCTAAGGAAACTAAGGGTTATTATTTCTACGATCCCAAAGTGTCACATCCCGTTATCTTAACCCCAAACAAGCAACACAATTCACATAGAAACAGGATGTTATCACACAGGATCGATGCACATGCTAAGTAAAACCAAGTCCAGGAAATCCGATCTGAAAATTTCGAAAATCCATATATACAAATCTCCACAAAAACACAATTTCATAAAGGTACCTGCCACCACGCAATACTTGCACTAGACATATGCAAGTCACATTTATATCAAATCCGATCGCAAAAGTATAAATCGACTCGAACTTAGAAACAAAACCACAATGTCGATTCTATAAATTCATTCAATGATACCACACCGAAACCAGGCCAAAGCCCGCGGTGACACAAAAATCAGAATATCAAACTGCCATAACCGGCAACACAAGTTCACATAGTTTGGCCACAACTGGCAACACAAGTTCATATAATTCGGCCACAACCGGCCCCAGTAATTAAGCACAAAAGTCTTATTCATTCAACTGGCATATCATGATATTCATATAAAATGCTAACTAGAAATGCGCCCCTGCTCTACACCTGAAAATAATGAGGGGTGAGCTACACAGCCCAGTGAGTGGATAGTCTCAAACGACCATCCATAACATACACTCAAAAATACATGCAGATTATTTTAAAAACATTTAACAGAATATCATGTCAACATTTGACAAACTTAAAGAACAGAATTCATATAAAACAGTCAGATGTACACTGCTAAAACATCACATAATTATCACTACAGAGTAACCAAGGTTCTAGAGTTATACTCTAAACCAACTAAACACACCAACCACTTAATCAACCTAGTTGTCCAGCATATTCAGTAGTGACCATGATGGTCTAACCCGGCTTTGGCCTAAGCACTGGGAGAAGCCTGCAAATCACATGCAACATATAGATGGACGGTGTGTAGATTCAAGAGGTGGCCCCCGCCAGGTCACGACGTGGCACTTTGCTCTACGATCACCCCATAAGACGAAAATCTAAGCGTCTAAGAGTGATGACATCAAGAGGTGGCCCCTGTCCGACCAAGACATGGCACTTTGCGTCTTATATCACTCGTTCTCCCAAAGGGTTCCTACTGGACAACAATAGACACATCTTATATTTTATTTCACAACGGTGGACTCCTAAGTGTCAACTAGACTCTAGGATAGTCATCACAATAATCACAACAGGCAGGCTGAACAACAACCCCCTCTTTTATCACAATAATCACATCAGGCAGGCTGAACAACAACCCCCTCACATATCACAATACAGGGCTGAAATTCAAACCCTTAACATATCACATATAGACTATCCCCTTGAGTACACAGTTACACTTAGCATTAGTCCTAACCATTCCATGACCACAACACATAATATTCATAATTCACATAACCACATAATATTAAAAAAAATCACATAATCACATAATAAAAATCACATAATCACATGGTAGTGTAGTCCTTAGATTTCATGCTGATTAGTTCAGTCTAACCTTGCTATGTTATCACCCAAATTTCTCAAATAAGATATATGACCATAAAATTATTAACACTACTAGCAATTATCAGGGCATTCAAAAATTTAACATAGGATTAAAATACAACATATATATATATAGCCCACGGTTCCACAATGACCAACATACTAACTACTTAAATTTAAACCCTAATTAACCATTTAAGAATACATTATCATAGGACTAAAATACAACACATATAGCCCACGGTTTCTAGCATAATATCTACTTCAAATATTAACCTTAGTTAACAAGATTTTCATGCTACCAAAAATCAATGATTTAATGTTACCAAAATTCCCTATAAAATACCTAGTTAACAAGAATTTCATACTCAAAAATCAATGATTTAATGCTACCAAAATTCCCTATAAAAACCTTAAATTTCATGCTACAAGTTTCGGTTTTCATGAGATATATTCACCTTTGCAAAATTCGGTTTTCAACATGGTATATTCACCTTTGCAAAATTCGGTTTTCAACATGGTAAGGTTTTCAAACAATTACATGTCAAACAATTACATGTCAAACAATTACATGTATTATCTAACACAACCAAATAGATAGAATCGAATAGACACTCCACTCACCTTGAACCGTGAACAACAAGATGAAAAAAACTCCACAACAATTCGTCTAAGGCTTTGAAATGATCCTAGGAAGACGCCAACAATGGAAGAGAAACGCCACCACTCACTCAAGAACGCCGGCCAAGGAAAAAGGAAGAAGAAAATCGTCCAAGCCTTCAAGAATCGCCAACTTCTTCAAGCCGTCGCCCAAGGTTTCTTCCAAGCCAAAAAAAATGCCAACTTCTTTACCCTAGTCGCTAAACCCACTTAAAATTTCGGTTTTGTTTAATTCAAATAGGGTTTAACCCATTTAACTAATAAATTCGAATTTTAAACCCAATTAGTGCAAACCCAATAACCCATTAATTTAACCATTAACTAACAATTTAACCATTCACTTAAACGAAAATCCAATAAGGATTTAATTAGCCTCCAATAAGGTCTATTTAATTAATTACAAATTAACAATCAATAAATTCTAATTAATTAATTACAAATTAACAATCAACAAACTCAAATCAATTAATTACAAATTAACAATCAATAAGCTAGTTAATTAATACTGCTTAACGTAATATTCATAGTCAATGGTTTTATTTAAATCAAAATAATACTTACCAGGACTTAAGATCCTTGGATCTTACACAAAGAGAACAAGGTATTTGTTGCTCGGACGGCCATTTTTCTTGAGAAGGAATTTCTTCTGCAAGAGGCCAGTGGGAGAGAAATAAAGCTGGATGAGAATCCAGAAGAAGGACAAAGTAGTCAAGCACAGTTGGATGAGCCTGAGCCAGTAGAACAGGTTATTGAACAACCTGAGGCTCAGATATCACGGGAACCGCGTAGATCGGGAAGGATCCGTCGACAGCCTGAGCGCTATGACGGAGTCTACATCATTGATCATGATGAACCCCTCACTTATGCGGATGCGGTCAGTGGACCGGAATCAGTGAGATGGCTTGAAGCTATGCGAGCCGAGATGGACTCCATGTCAGATAACCAAGTCTGGGATTTGGTTGATCCGCCTCCGGGAGTAATCCCTATAGGCTGTAAATGGATCTTCAAGAAGAAGATTGACATGGATGGTAACGTGGTTACCTATAAAGGCAGGCTAGTTGCGAAAGGTTTCAAACAAATCTACGGGATAGATTATGATGAAACTTTCTCTCCTGTAGTCATGTTCAAGTCTATTCGGATCATTCTCGCAATAGCAGCATATTACGATTATGAGATCTGGCAAATGGATGTGAAAACCGCTTTCCTTAATGGAAATCTGGATCAGGATGTGTATATGACACAACCTGAAGGTTTCACTAATCCATCAAATCGTCATAAAATATGCAAGTTAAAGAAGTCCATTTATGGACTTAAGCAAGCATCAAGAAGCTGGAATATTCGTTTTGATGAATTAATCTGTGAATTTGGTTTCATCAAGAATGAAGACGACCCGTGTGTATATAAGAGGTTTAGTGGGAGCGTGATTACTTTCCTAGTCCTCTACGTCGATGATATCTTAATCATTGGAAACGATATTCCTGAACTACATGCGGTTAAGGCATAGTTAAGAAAATGTTTCCAGATGAAAGATCTAGGAGAAGCAGCCTATGTATTAGGTGTGAAGATCTACAGAGATAGATCTAAGAGGCTTCTCGGGCTGTGCCAGAGTACTTACATCGATAAAGTCCTGGAGAGATTTCATTTAGAGAATTCTAAAAGAGGATATCTTCCAGTCAGACATGGTCTGAATCTTTCAAAGAGTCAGTGTCCACAAACACAGACTGAGAAAGATGAAATGGACAATACGCCTTATGCTTCGGCTATTGGGTCCATTATGTATGCGATGTTATGTACTCGCCCAGACGTCGCTTACGGGTTAAGCGTGACCAGTCGATTCCATAGTAATCCAGGTCAGGCGCACTGGATTGCGGTCAAGAACATTTTGAAATATCTTCGGAGGACCAAAGATATGTTCTTGATATATGGAGGTCAGGAAGAACTCAGTATTGAAGGATATACTGACGCTTCGTTCCAATCTGACCAGGATGATTTCCGATCGCAATCAGGCTATGTTTTTAGCTTGAATGGAGGTGCAGTGGTGTGGAAAAGTTTCAAACAATCTATTGTTGCTGATTCCACAACAGAAGCCGAGTATGTTGTAGCCTCGGAAGCATCCAAGGAGGCAGTGTGGATTCGTAAGTTCATTCAGGAACTTGGTGTTGTTCCTTCGAGTGCAGATCCTTTGGTTATCTTCTGTGATAACACTGGAGCAATCGCACAAGCAAAGGAACCACGGTCGCACCAGAAGTCCAAGCACATACAGAGACGGTTTCACTTGATCCGGGAGATCATTGATCGTGGTGAGATCAAAATCTGCAAGGTTCATACAGATGACAATCTGGCTGACCCGCTTACTGAAAGGTCCCCACAAGGGGGGCGAAACCCCTAAGTATGGCGCATATTAAAATTTTAAGCAGCGGAAGAGGGTTTCTTGAGATCGGTTTCATGAGATATGATCAACCATAATAACCCGATTGCAAATAGAGAAGGGTTCATACCGTAGCCATTTCAAGATGGCGCCTTGGAAGAAAAAGTTGCAAGCGCCTCTTCTCCAAAGTCTCGCACACAAGATGAACAATGTGCTTCTTCCTTGGTGCTCCTTGTGCTAGCAAGGTTCCAAGGTTGTCTTGCCGAATGGAAAGGAAAAGATGAGATGATGTTCTCTTGGCCGAAACCTCCTCAACCTTCAAGGCGTCGCCACACACGGAAGTCGAGAGGAATGAGAGCGAGAGGCGAGAATAGAGAGCACTCTATTCGAACGTGAGTGACTCCAATTGGAGATCATGGTTATTAAAAATAGCAACCACTCACCGCTCCAACGTTCACGCCAAGTGAACATGTCGCCACACCTTGAACCATGCGCTCATTTCATGAGCCGGTTCAATTTGGTTTGGTTTAAAACCAATCAAGCCAAGTAATCAAGTCCAGATCTCAAATAAACCCTAAGGCTCCAGATCTGACCGTTCATCTCTTGATGCTCTTGATCTCACTGATCTAGCATCTATTCTCTCGATCGAAGCTTACCGATCTCAAGCCCTAATCAATCAAACATGATCAGACTAGATCTCACTTACAATCAGAGACTAAATCCCTTTAAACTGAACCTAAACAATTCAGTCCACACGATCTGACTTAAGTAAGCCATATCATCAAATTGTGCGACCCTGAGGGTTTCCTTTAAATGTCGGTAACGATAACTCACGTTATCACGATCAGTGAGGGGTATCTAGCAACACATCACTGTCTCCCGATATAAAAGAAATGAGTCTTCCAAGACTACACCCAAAAACAGCACAAGTGTGAATCAACTTCACTAGGCATGCATACTTCCTTTGCCACTGGATGTTCTTATTGGACAAGCGTGTCAAGCTTGTAGCTCCAATATGATGAGCATGATTAGATCAGATGAACACTGTCATCTGGGTATGGCCATACACTTTCTCAATCATCTCATCCAGGGGGCCCCTTTAGAACATCACACTCCTTAAACAAGGAGACGGCAATCCTATGTCTATCACTAGTGCCCTAACCTGACTCAAGCTCATTATCCAAGATAGTCTATAATCATTATGTTTCAAATGATATTGAACTACCTCAAAACAATGACAATCATCATTTAGAAAACACAAGTGATCTCAAGTCAGAGGAAATGTGCCACTTGTCATATACAAGGATTATCCACATTGTGACAAACAATTGAATATCCTAGTAGGGTCTGTCCAGCACATCCAATGTACCCATGAGTCTACATCTTATTCCATGCTCGAAGCATCCTATAAGACTAGAACACATATTAGTCTTAACCATATCAAGGCTGTCTCATGTTCACCAAGATACATCGACTAAGGACTTAACTGCATGTCAGCCCAGCTGAACAGCTTTGAGACATTATTCATAAGAACATATATTACAGCAGACAATGTAGCTAACTGAATAATAACCATGCCTTTATAAACATAAACGTTTATTACATGATACTGTTACAATCCCAAGGCCTCAAACATTAGGCTTAAGGGCATACCCCAACAATCTCCCACTTGCACTTAATCTAATGGTTGAGAAATCTCAAACCCATATTATTACAGTGCTTCTCATGCTTCTGCTGCGCCAGAGGCTTGGTAAGCGGGTCTGCCAGATTGTCATCTGTATGAACCTTGCAGACTTTGATCTCGCCACGATCTATGATCTCCCTAATCAAATGAAACCGTCTCTGTATGTGCTTGGACTTCTGGTGCGACCGTGGTTCCTTTGCTTGTGCGATTGCTCCAGTGTTATCACAGAAGATAACCAAAGGATCTGCACTCGAAGGAACAACACCAAGTTCTCTTACGAACTTACGAATCCACACTGCCTCCTTGGATGCTTCCGAGGCTGCAACATACTCGGCTTCTGTTGTGGAATCAGCAACAGTTGACTGTTTGAAACTCTTCCACACCACTGCTCCTCCATTCAAGCTAAAAACATAGCCTGATTGCGATCGGAAATCATCCTGGTCAGACTGGAATGAAGCGTCAGTATATCCTTCAATACTGAGTTCTTCCTGACCACCATAGATCAAGAACATATCTTTGGTCCTCCGCAGATATTTTAAGATGTTCTTGACTGCAATCCAGTGTGCCTGACCTGGATTACTTTGGAAACGACTGGTCACGCTTAACCCGTAAGCGACGTCTGGGCGAGTACACAACATCGCATACATAATGGATCCAATAGCCGAAGCATAAGGCGTATTGTCCATTTCATCTTTCTCAGTCTGTGTTTGTGGACACTGACTCTTCGAAAGACTCAGACCATGTCTGACTGGAAGATATCCTCGTTTAGAATTCTCTAAATGAAATCTCTCCAGGACTTTTTCGATGTAAGTACTCTGGCACAACCCGAGAAGCCTCTTAGATCTATCCCTGTAGATCTTCACACCTAATACATAGGCTGCTTCTCCTAGATCTTTCATCTGGAAACATTTCTTTAACCATGCTTTAATAGCATGCATTTCAGGAATGTCATTTCCAATGATCAAGATGTCATCGACATAGAGGACTAGGAAAGTAATTACGCTCCCACTAAACCTCTTATACACACACGGGTCATCCTTGTTGGGGTATGCCCTTAAGGCTAATGTTTGAGGCCTTTGGGATTGTATAAGTATCATGTAATAAACTCTTGTGTTTATAAAAGGCATGGTTGTTATTCAGTTTGTTACCTTGTCTGCTGTAATAAGTGTACTTCTGAATAATGTCTCAAAGCTGTTCAGCTAGGCTGACAGTCAATATGTCCTTAGTCAAGATATCTTGGTGAACTTGAGACAGCCTTGATATGGTTAAGACTAATATGTGTTCTAATCTTATAGGATGCTTCGAGCATGGAATAAGATGTAGACTCATGGGTACATTGGATGTACTGGACAGACCCTACTAGGATATTCAATTGCTTGTCACAATGTGAATGATCCTTGTAAGCAGCAAGTGGCACATGTCCTCTGACTTGAGATCACTTGTGTTTCTAAATGATGATTGTCATTGTCTTGAGGTAGTTCAATATCATTTGAAACATAATGATTATAGACTATCTTGGATGGTGAGCTTGAATCAGGTTAGGGCACTAGTGATAGACAAAGGATTGCCGTCTCCTTGTTTAAGGAGTGTGATGTTCTAAAGGGCCCCCCTATATGAGATGATTGAGAAAGTGTATGGCCATACCCAGATGACTATGTTCATCTGATCTAATCATGCTCATCATATTGGAGTTACAAGCTTGACATGCTTGTCCAATAAGAACATCCAGTGGCAAAGGAAACATGTATGCCTTGTGAAGTGGGTTCACACTTGTGCTTTGGTTTGGGTGAAGTCTTGGAAGACTCTTTCCTTTAAATCGGGAGACAGTGATGTGTTGCTAGATACCCCTCACTGATCGTGATAACGAAAGTTATCGTTACCGACATATAAAGGAAACCCTCAGGGTCGCACAATATGGTGATATGGCTTACTTAAGTCAGATCGTGTGGACTGAATTATTTGGGTTCAGTTTAAAGGGCTTTAGTCTCTGATTGTAAGTGAGATCTGGACTGATCATGTTTGATTGATTAGGGCTTGAGATCGGTAAGCTTCGATCGAGAGATTGGATGCTGGATCGTGAGATCTAGAGCATCAGAAGATGAACGGTTAGATCATGAGCCATTTGGTTCATAGAAGGTCTAGATCGTAGCTTGGCTTGATTTGATTTGGTGATTGAACAAAATTCGATTGAACCAAATCAAAGAACCGGTTCAACACTTGGTTCAAAGAGGAGATTCGATGGTTCACTTGGTGTGAACGCATGAGGCTTTGAATACTTACCTTTTTGGGAAATCGGTTTCAAAGATTGAATGCATGTAACGCCTCCACATTAGTGTGGAAGGTTACACACTCACCTCTAGCGAAACTCTCTTTGGTGTCGTGGTGAATTGACGACAAGGTGAAGAGAAGAAAACTCTCTCGCCAAGCAAGAAGTTCTTCCCCTTTTCTCATATGGCAAAGACCCTTGAAGAAGCTTGCTAGCACAAGGTTCACAAGGGGTAAGCAACATCACTTTGTGTGCGTCGCTTGTGGAGAAGATCTCATTTGGTCTTTTGCTTCCAAACCGACATCCACTCTAATGGCATTGGTATGACACCTTGTGATCTCTTTTTCGTTCACATAAGTTAATCATATGACTACATGCGATCTTGATGATGAATCCCCTAAAAACATCTACATGCGCCCCCACCCCCTTATTTAGGGCTTCATCTTGTTTCCGCTCCCCCTTGAAGGGGACTTTGAAATTGCGCTCCCCCTTGAAGGGGACTTTCAAATGGTATCAGAGCAGGATTCATGTAGTATCATATGATTGCTTGCGCATATTGTGATCCTTGTTTGTGTTTGATAAATAGATCTAGTAGGAAGCACTTGCGCATCTACATGTTAAGTAGTGATGAAAATACATGATGTAATTTTTGTACTCCTTTGCGCATGTGTGAAGTATGGTGGCGCATGTTGGTAGTTGTTGTATTTCTTAACAAACTTTATCACTTGCGCGCCTCACTAGATCTAAGTGGCGCCTACTATAAACCCTTAGATGGGTTGATGGGGTTGATGTCACCTCTATGTTAGATCCAAAGTCTGATCAGACCATCTGACAGCCTAGATGGGTTGACCAGATAGCACCTGTGCGCAAGCACAAGGTGGCTATAGGTTGACTGCATCAAAGGCGTGTAGCGAGGTCTGGTTGAGACAACCAATGAACACTCCTGAGTTAAGCCCGGGGTCACACCCGCTTGCCAAAACTCTTGAAGGTGGTTCAGCCCTTGGCGCATGCATGGTTGACCATTAGGTCAACTCGAGTCAGTTAGGACTCGGTGCATGCAAGGGCAAAGGATCTGACTAGATGGATGAGTGGATCCCTATCAATGGACCATTGTAAGGTTGTAGGGCACATAAGAAAATTAAAAATGGATGCCAATGGGGTTTTCAAAATTCTTATTTTCTTTTAATTGGATCACATGTTGAATGATGCATATGTTTGTTTATTTAGTCTTATGTGGGCTGCCCATGTTAATTGTGTGCTGTGCTGGGGCCTGCGTGCCTGGTTACACCTGTAAATTAATTTTATTGTGATCAGTGAATCACATTTTTAGTTAATTTATTGTATAATAGACCTGTGAGTCTAACTTGTCTAGATAGATCAAATGTATTTGATTAGACAAGAGCAAAGGCACACATCCCAGAGGGGCATTCAGCTGGTGGCGCATCTGAGGTGCTCTTGGCGCTAGGGCCCTGGGTTGGACCAGATGAGATGCAAAAGAGCTCAAGTGAAGACTTAAGTAAAATTAAGGTCTTACTAGGGTTCATGGGCTTTTACCACATAAGATGCATGCTTTCTTTTATTGCTTATATAAGTAGAACAGCATGATTTATTTATCTTCTGCTATCACCATAGGAATTGCATGATAGTGAAGAAGATAAAAGACCGTTAAAATCCAACGCTAACATATCAAGCTCGAAAGCCTTCTGACGCGAAACCTCACCGTTCTGACTATCGTTGGAGCCGTGTTGTACCCACTCAGTGGGCACGTCCATCTATCTTCAGACGGTGCTGGATTTCACCTGCGTGTTACAGAGTAGGGATTTATCCCTTCTCGTTGCTCAGCATAGCACGTGGTGGTCCAGGGAGTAAGTCGGGTTAGCTTGACCATGTAGGCTACATATGTGGCGCATATGGTAGCACATGGAGGCAGCCATCTGTGGGATCAGAGACTGTGTTGTACCAACTCAGTTGGCACAGTCTGCTGGATTGCCCAGATGAAGGGGAATCGCACGGGTTGGCGATTGGCTGGGACAGCCTACCAGAAATTAGTGCTTGTCCTCTCTGTGCATCTTATCTCGCCTGAGCGGGACGCGGAGACCAAGTATGAAATCTGGATCCCATCTCACTAAAAGAGTGTTACTCTTTCGGACTGTTTACTGGATTTTTCAGTCAGACAAAATAGTGAGAAAAGAATCTTTCTTAAGTCCTGGATTGATTCTAAACATTGATACTGACCTTGCTGTACTTGCATTGTTGTAGATTCCTGCAGCAACGAACACCATGAGCTTCAATGTGCGATCCCTACTGGAAAGGGAGAAGTTTGCTGGGCCGAACTTCTCTGACTGGTTCGGACACCTTAAGATCTGTTGGGGTATGCCCTTAAGGCTAATGTTTGAGGCCTGTGGGAATGTAACAAGTATCATGTAATAAACTATTATGTTTATAAAGGCATGGTTGTTATTCAGTTAGTTACATTGTCTGCTGCAATATATGTTCTTCTGAATAATGTCTCAAAGCTGTTCAGCTGGGCTGACATGCTGTTATGTCCTTAGTCGATGTATCTTGGTGAACATGAGACAGCCTTGATATGGTTAAGACTAATATGTGTTCTGATCTTATAGGATGCTTCGAGCATGGAATAAGATGTAGACTCATGGGTACATGGGATGTACTGGACAGACCCTACTAGGATGTTCAGTTGTTTGTCACAACGTGAATATTCCTTGTATAAGACAAGTGGCACATTTCCTCTGACTTGAGATCACTTGTGTTTTCTAAATGATGATTGTCATTATTTTGAGTTAGTTCAATATCATTTGAAACATAATGATTATAGACTATCTTGGATGGTGAGCTTGAGTCAGGTTAGGGCACTAGTGATAGACATAGGATTGCCGTCTCCTTGTTTAAGGAGTGTGATGTTCTAAAGGGGCCCCCTGGATGAGATGATTGAGAGAGTGTATGGCCATACCCAGGTGACAGTGTTCATCTGATCTAATCATGCTCATCATATTGGAGTTACAAGTTTGACAGACTTGTCCAATAAGAACATCCAGTGGCAAAGGAAATATGTATGCTTTGTGAAATGATTCACACTTGTACTATGGTTTGGGTGTAGTCTTGGAAGACTCTTTCCTTTATATCGGGAGACAGTGATGTGTTGCTAGATACCCCTCACTGATCGTGATAATGTGAATTATCGTTACCGACATTTAAAGGAAACCCTTAGGGTCGCACAATTTGATGATATGGCTTACTTAAGTCAGATCGTGTGGACTGAATTGTTTGGGTTCAGTTTTAAGGGATTTAATCTCTGATTGTAAGTGAGATCTGGTCTGATCATGTTTGATTGATTAGGGCTTGAGATCGGTAAGCTTCGATTGAGAGAATGGATGCCAGATCGGTCAGATCAGGGGCATTAAAGAGATCGACGGTTAGATCTAAAGCCTTAGGGTTTATTTGATCTAGGCCTTGTCGCTTGGCTTGGTTGGTTCTTAAACCGAACCAATTGAACCAGCTCACTAAAAGAGCGCTTGGTTCATAGGGAGAGGAGTGGGCGACGAGTTCACATAGCGTGAACGTTGGGATGAGGAGAGGTTACTATTTTTAGTAACCATGATCTCCATGTCGAGTGGGCGCTCATCCGAAATAGAGTATTCTCTATTTTCGCCAATTCACTTATTCCTCTCGCAAGTTTTCCTCTCGACTTGGTGTGCGGCGACGCTTGAAGGTTGAGGAGGATTCGGCCAAGGAGAAAGACATCTCTTTTCCCTTCACTCGACAAGGACCTCTTGGAACCTTGCTAGCACAAGGAGCACCAAGAGAGATAGCAACATCATCTTGTGTGTGACGACAAGGAGAAGATCTACTTTGATCTTTGCTTCCAAGGAAACATCTTTCCATGGCGATGGTATGAATGTTTTCTTATTGTTATCAAGTTGATCTTTTGCATGCGTATCGATCTTATAACCCTAATTCCGCAAGAGAATAATTTTATGCGCCATATGCTCTAAGGGTTATGCTCCCCCATGAAGGGGACCCCCCTTATTTAAGGGGTTCTTTCAACTGGTATCAGAGCAGGTTGAATGCATGTTATCTTGATTGCTTGATGATTTGCGTGATCCATATATGCGAATGTATGCTTAGATCTTCAACATGCGAAAGTTACATGATGAAAATCTTGTCTATATGTTTATCTTGCGCATGTTAGTTGGCGCTTCTAAGTTGTAGTTTTCTTTTCAAAACTTATACACTTGCGCGACTAATGCTAGATCTAAAGACCTTACTGTAAACCCTTAGACGGGTTACTGGGGTTGATGTCACCCCCTAGGTTAGATCCAATCATGTCTGATCAGATCATCTGACAGCCTGAAAGGGTCGACCAGATAGCACCTTGGCGCAAGCCTATGGTGGCTATAGGTCGACTGCAGACAGGTGTGTAGCGATGTCTGATTGAGACGATTAATGAACGCACCTGAGTTAGGCCCGGGGTCACTCCCGTTTGCCAGACCTCAGTGTGGTCGTTCAGCCCTAGCGCATGCATAGTTGACCTTTTGGTCGACTCGAGTCAGTTAGGACTTGGTGCATGCAAGGGCAGTGGATCTGACTAGGTTGGATGAGTGGATCCCTAGTAATGGACCGTTGTAAGGTTGTAGGGCAAATAAGGAAAAATTAAAATTGATCCCATGGGGTTTTCGAAAATTTTAATTTTTATCATGGATCACATGTTTGCTGATTTGATACATATGTTTGTCTATTTAGTCATATGTGGGCTGCCCATATTAATTGTGTGCTGTGCTGGGGCCTGCGTGCCTGTATTAAAATTGTAAATTAATTATTGTGATCTGCGAATCACTGGGTTTTAATTTATAAATGTAAGTGACCTGCGTGTCACTCTTGTCTAGATAGTTAAATTTGTAATTTAATTAGACAAGAGCACTGAGCACACTTGGCACAGGCGCATGCAGCAATGGCTGGACCAGGTGGGAGGTCTAGGGTTCGACCCTAGGACCTGGCGCATTTCCTGGTAGGCGCACCAGAGCTGCAGATGGCGCTTGGGTCCAGGTTTGGGCCAAATGAGCAGCAAAAGACCCATGAAAAGCAAGTGCAGTCTTAAGTTAGGTTAAGGTCTCACTAGGGCTATGGGCTTTTACCACATATGACACATGCTTTCTTTTATTGCATAAATATTAGAAATGCATGATAGATTTATCTTTTGCTATCACCATAGGGATTGAATGATAGTAATAAAGATAAAAGACCGTTAAAATCCAACGCTAAAATATCAAGCTCGTAAGCCTTCTGACGCGAAACCTCACTGTTCTGATTATCGTTGGAGCCGTGTTGTACCCACTCAGTGGGCACGTCCATCTATCTTCAGACGGTGCGGGATTACACCTGTGTGTTACAGAGCAGGGATTTATCCCTTCTCGTTGCTCAGCATTGTTGGAGTATGCCCTTAAGGCTAATGTTTGAGGCCTTTGGGATTGTAATAGTATCATGTAATAAACTCTTATGTTTATAAAAGGCATGGTTATTATTCAGCTTGTTACCTTGTCTGCTGTAATAAGTGTACTTCTGAATAATGTCTCAAAGCTGTTCAGCTAGGCTGACAGGAAATATGTCCTTAGTCGAGATATCTTGGTGAACATGAGACAGCCTTGATATGATAGAGACTAATATGAGTGCTAATCTTATAGGATGCTTCGAGCATGGAATAAGATGTAGACTCATGGGTACATTGGATGTACTGGACAGACCCTACTGGGATATTCCATTGCTTGTCACAATGTGAATGATCCTTGTAAGCAACAAGTGGCACATGTCCTCTGACTTGAGATCACTTGTGTTTCTAAATGATGATTGTCATTGTCTTGAGGTAGTTCAATATCATTTGAAACATAATGATTATAGACTATCTTGGATGGTGAACTTGAGTCAGGTTAGGGCACTTGTGATAGACATAGGATTGCCGTCTCCTTGTTTAAGGAGTGTGATGTTCTAAGGGCCCCCCCACTATATGAGATGATTGAGGAAGTGTATGGCCATACCCAGATGACTATGTTCATCTGATCTAATCATGCTCATCGTATTGGAGTTACAAGCTTGACATGCTTGTCCAATAAGAACATCCAGTGGCAAAGGACACATGTATGCCTTGTGATTTGATTCACACTTATGCTTTGGTTTGGGAGTAGTCTTGGAAGACTCTTTCCTTTATATCGGGAGACAGTGATGTGTTGCTAGATACCCCTCACTGATCGTGATAACGTAAGTTATCGTTACCGACATTTAGAGGAAACCCTCAGGGTCGCACAATTTGATGATATGGCTTACTTGAGTCAGATCGAATGGACTGGATTCTTTGAGTTCAGATTAAAGGGATTTTATCTCTGATTGTAAGTGAGATCTGGTCTGATCATGTTTGATTGATTAAGGCTTGAGATCGGTAAGCTTCGATCAAGAGAGATGATGCTAGATCGGAAAGATCAGGGGCATCAGGTGATGAATGGTTAGATCATGAGCCTTGGGGTTCAATATGGTCTAGACCACATGGCTTGAGCCATTTCGGTTTGGTTCATGAACCAAAGTTGAATCGAACGGTTTAGCTTGAACCGGTTCACAATTGTGAACGCATGGTTCAATGCTCAAATGCGTTTGGGTTATGGCTTGAGCGCATGCTTTGATGAGCTTCCATTTATGGAAAGTCATCAAAGGGGGCCGGTTTCACTTAACGCCTAAAACGCTTATGCGTTGGAACTCTTCTCATCAACGCCTTGGACATTGGTTGAGGTGTGGTTGACGACGAGAAGGAGAGCTTGGGCAAAGAGGAACTCTCGGCAACAAGGAAGTTCATCATCCCTTCCATTCGACAAGTGAAGATTCCTTGAGTGACTTGCTAGCACAAGCGACCCCAAGGAGTGAGCCAACTTCATCTTGTGTGTGGCACACTTTGGAGGAGACCTATCTTGATCTCTTCTTCCAAGCCGAGATCCAAGTCCATGGCATTGGTATGATTTCTAGTTTCAAGTTGATCATATTGTTTCATATCCGATCTTGACTAGAAGCCCTCTTTCCGCTATGCATGATAGACGAGCATGCTTAGGGTTTCTTCCCCCTTAGTTAGGGGTTCCTTCAATTGGTATCAAAGCTAGGCTCATGATATGATCGATATGAGTGCTTTAAGTATTGGTGATCCATACATGATGTTGCGCTTACTTTTTCCTTGAGGCATGCTTTGTTTTCATGATGTTGCGCTTGTATCATATTTTCATGATGTTGCGCTTATATGTTCATGATGTTGCGCTTGTATCATATTTTCATGATGTTGCGCTTATATGTTCATGATGTTGCGCTTGTATCATATGTTCATGATGTTGCGCTTGTATCATATGTTCATGAAGTATGCGCTCCCCCTTGAAGGGGACCTCCTAAAGTATGCGCTCCCCCTTGAAGGGGACCCCCTTAGATCTAAGGGTTATCAAGCATGTTGTTTGTTTGTAACATTGCGCATGTTATAAAAGTTTTCTAAAACTTACCTCTTGCGCGCTTCATTAGATCTAAGGTGCCACTACATTAAACCCTTAGATGGGTTGATGAGGTTGAAGTCACCACTAGGTTGGATCCAAGTCTGATCAGACCATCTGACAGCTCAGATGGATTGACCCAATAGCACCTATGCGCAAGCACAAGGTGGCTATAGGTTGACTGCATCTAGGGCGTGTAGCGAGGTCTGGTTGAGACAACTACTGAACACACTTGAGTTAGGCCCGGGGTCACACCCGCTTGCCAAAACTCATGGGGTGGTTCAGCCCTTGGGGCATGCATGGTTGACCATTAGGTCAACTCGGGTCAGTTAGGACTCGGTGCATGCAAGGGCAAAGGATCTAGCTAGATGGATGAGTGGATCCCCATCAATGGACCATTGTAAGGTTGTAGGGCTCATAAGGAAATTAAATTGATGCCATGGGTTTTTCCAAAATTTAATTTCTTGAATGGATCACATGTTGATTGAATCATATGCTTGTTTATTTAGTCTTATGTGGGTTGCCCTATTGTGTGCTGTGCTGGGGCCTGCGAGCCTGGATAAGTTGTAAATTAATTTGTGATCTGCGAATCACATTGTACTTAATTTATAATATGTAGTTGACCTGCGAGTCAACCTTGTCTAGATAGATCAAATGTACTTTGATTAGACAAGTGCACACATCCAAGAGGGGCATTCATCTGGTGGTGCACCTGAGGTGCTCTTGGCGCTAGGGCACTGGGTTGGACCAGATGAGATGCAAGGAGCTCAAGTGAAGACTTAAGTAAATTAAGGTCTTACTAGGGTTCATGGGCTTTTACCACATAAGATCATGCTTTCTTCTTATTGCTTATAATTAGAATTGCATGTTTAAGTTTATCTTCTGCTATCACCATAGGACTTGTATGATAGTTAAGAAGATAAAAGACCGATAAAATCCAACGCTAACATATCAAGCTCGTAAGCCTTCTGACGCGAAACCTCACCTTTCTGATTATCGTTGGAGCCGTGTTGAACCCACTCAGTGGGCACGTCCACCTATCTTCAGACGGTGCTGGATTTCACCTGCGTGTTACAGAGTTGGGATTTATCCCCTCTCGTTGCTCAGCATAGCACGTGGTGGTCCAGGGAGTAGGTCAGGTCAGCTTGACCATGTTGGCTACATATGTGGCGCATATGGTAGCACATGGAGGCAGCCATCTCTGGGATCAGAGACTGTGTTGTACCAACTCAGTTGGCACAGTCTGCTGGATTGCCAAGATGAAGGGGAATCGCACGGGTTGGCGATTGGCTGGGACAGCCTACCAGAAATTAGTGCTTGTTATCTCTGTGCATCTTATCTCGCCTGAGCGGGACGCGGAGACCAAGTATGAAATCTGGATCCCATCTCACTAAAAGAGTATTACTCTTTCGGACTGTTTACTGGATTTTTCAGTCAGACAAAATAGTGAGAAAAGAATCTTTCTTAAGTCCTGGATTGATTCTAAACATTGATACTGACCTTGCTGTTCTTGCTTGTTGTAGATTCCTGCAGCAACGAACACCATGAGCTTCAATGTGCGATCCCTACTGGAAAGGGAGAAGTTTGCTGGGCCGAACTTCTCTGACTGGTTCGGACACCTTAAGATTGTTCTTAAGGCAGAGAGGAAACTGTATGTCCTCGAGACGGCGATACCGCCGCAGCCCGCTCCGAACGCCGCAAGGGCGGTTCGGGAAGCCTACGAAAAGCACGTCAATGATAGCATTGATGTCGCTTGCCTGATGCTAGCGTCTATGACGCCACCGCTGCAGCGTCAGCATGAGGATATGTCAGCTATAGAGATTATAGCAAACCTCAAAATGCTGTATGCTGCACAGGCGAGGACTGAGCGCTATAATCTGACGAAGCTCTTCTTTCAGAGCAAACTGGCTGAGGGGAGCCCAGTGGGAGCTCACGTGCTCAAGATGATTGGGCACAAGGAGGCTCTAGATAAACTGGGGCATACCATCAACCAGGAGCTTGCTGTAGACATAATTCTACAGTCTCTTCCGCCTTCTTTCGATGCGTTCATCATTAACTATAATATGAACAAAATCGATTGTACGCCGGCAGAGCTGTTGAATATGCTCTTGACAACTGAGGAAACTCTGAAGGGTAAGCCTTCAACCTCTGTCTTAATGGTTCCTTCTAGGAACAAGAAGAAGGGGAAGAAGGGCAAGGCCCCTGTCAAGAACTACAGTAAGGCCCTGAAACAGAAGGTTAAGCGGTCGAAGGATAACAGGTGTTTCCACTGTGGCCAGCTGGGTCACTGGAAAAAGGACTGTAAAGCGCTCCAAGGAGATAAGAGGGGAAGCATTGCTTCTGGCTCAGGTATATATGTGACGGAAGTCATGGTTTCATCTTCTTCTATATCATGGGTGTTGGACACTGCATGTGGAGTTCACATTTGTTCAAATGTGCAGGAACTCAAGAGAAGAAGGCAGGTGGGACAGCATGAGGTAGACCTACGAGTTGGAAACGGGGCACGGGTTGCTGCTGTTGCTGTAGGAGACTATTTCATTACTTTACCATCTGGCATTGTATTAGAATTAAACAATTGTTACTTTGTACCCAGTATTACCAAGAATATTATCTCTATTCCTGCTCTTGTCAGGAAAGGATTTGCCTTTGAATGCAAGATTTCAAAGTGTGTTTTGACTTATGATAATATTGTGTATGCGACTGGTTCAATTAACAATGGGTTATACATGTTGGACATGGAAAATTCTATACAAAACATTGATAATAAGAAAGCCAAGTATGCTGATGACAGCACCTTGTTATGGCATAGTCGTTTAGGCCATATAAACGAGAAGCGCATTAAGCGGTTGCATAATCATGGACTGCTGGGATCTTTCTCCTATGAGGAGATTGATACATGCAAAGCTTGTTTGATGGGTAAAATGACGAAGTCACCTTTTCCTCACAAAGGTCAAAGGGCTTCAGGTTTACTGGACCTTATACACAGTGATGTGTGTGGGCCATTTAGTAAACAAGCCAGAGGTGGCTATCAGTACTTCATTACCTTTACTGATGATTTCAGTAGGTATGGGTATGTCTATTTAATGAGACATAAAAATGAATCTTTTGACAAGTTCAAAGAGTTCAAAAATGAAGTACAAAATCAGTTAGGCCGAAATATCAAGGCACTTCGTTCTGATCGAGGTGGTGAATACCTGAGTCATGCGTTTACTGACTATCTGAAAGAGTGTGGGATTATCTCACAGCTCACTCCGCCAGGAACACCGCAGTGGAATGGTGTGTCCGAGAGGAGAAATAGAACGTTACTTGATATGGTTCGTTCTATGATGAGTCAGGCTACTCTTCCATACTCCTTTTGGGGTTTTGCACTGGAAACAGCTGCAAAGGTACTAAACCGAGTGCCATCCAAGGCAGTTTCAAAGACGCCATATGAGTTATGGTATGGGAAACAGCCTAGCTTGACATTTATCAAGATCTGGGGTTGCGAGGCTTATGTCAAAAAGCTCGCCTCTGGGAAACTAGAGAGCAGATCTGACAAATGCATCTTTGTCGGTTACCCTAAGGAAACTAAGGGTTATTATTTCTTCGATCCCAAGGAGAACAAGGTTTTTGTTGCTCGGACGGCCATATTTCTTGAGAAGGAATTTCTTCTGCAAGAGGCCAGTGGGAGAGAAATAAAGCTGGATGAGAATCCAGAGGAAGGACAAAGTAGTCAAGCACAGTTGGATGAGCCTGAGCCAGTAGATCAGGTTATTGAACAACCTGAGGCTCAGGTATCACGGGAACCGCGAAGATCGGGTAGGATCCGTCGACAGCCTGAGCGCTATGACGGAGTCTACATCATTGATAATGATGAACCCCTAACTTATGCGGATGCGGTCAATGGACCGGAGTCAGCTAGATGGCTTGAAGCTATGCGAGCCGAGATGGACTCCATGTCAGATAACCATGTCTGGGATTTGGTTGATCCGCCTCCGGGAGTAATCCCTATAGGCTGTAAATGGATCTTCAAGAAGAAGATTGACATGGATGGTAACGTGGTTACCTATAAAGGCAGGCTAGTTGCGAAAGGTTTCAAACAAATCTACGGGTTAGATTATGATGAAACTTTCTCACCAGTAGCCATGTTTAAGTCTATTCGGATTCTTTTCGCGATAGCTGCATATTACGATTATGAGATCTGGCAGATGGATGTGAAGACAGCTTTCCTCAATGGAAATCTGGATGAGGATGTGTATATGACACAACCGGAAGGTTTCACTAGTCCATCAGATCGTCATAAAATATGCAAGTTAAAGAAGTCCATTTATGGACTGAAACAAGCATCAAGAAGCTGGAACATTCGTTTTGATGAATCAATCTCTGAGTTTGGTTTCATCAAGAACGAAGATGACCCGTGTGTATATAAGAGGTTTAGTGGGAGCGTGATTACATTCCTAATCCTCTACGTCGATGATATCTTGATCATTGGAAACGATATTCCTGAACTGCATGCTGTTAAGGCATGGTTAGGAAAATGTTTTCAGATGAAAGATCTAGGAGAAGCAGCCTATGTATTAGGTGTGAAGATCTACAGGGATAGATCTAAGAGGCTTCTCGGGCTGTGCCAGAGTACCTACATCGATAAGGTCCTGGAGAGATTCCATTTAGAGAATTCTAAACGTGGATATCTTCCAGTCAGACATGGTCTGAATCTTTCGAAGAGTCAGTGTCCACAAACACAGACTGAGAAAGATGAAATGGACAATACGCCTTATGCTTCGGCTATTGGGTCCATAATGTATGCGATGTTGTGTACTCGCCCAGACGTCGCTTACGGGTTAAGCGTGACCAGTCGATTCCAAAGTAATCCAGGTTTGGCGCACTGGATTGCGGTCAAGAACATTTTAAAATATCTGCGGAGGACCAAAGATATGTTCTTGATATATGGTGGTCAGGAAGAACTCAGTATAGAGGGATATACTGACGCTTCGTTCCAGTCAGACCAGGATGATTTCCGATCGCAATCAGGCTATGTTTTTAGCTTGAATGGTGGAGCAGTGGTGTGGAAAAGCTTCAAACAGTCTACTGTTGCTGATTCCACAACAGAAGCCGAGTATGTTGCAGCCTCGGAAGCATCCAAGGAGGCAGTGTGGATTCGTAAGTTCGTGAGAGAACTTGGTGTCGTTCCTTCGAGTGCAGATCCTTTGGTTATCTTCTGTGATAACACTGGAGCTATAGCACAAGCAAAGGAACCGCGGTCACACCAGAAGTCCAAGCACATACAAAGACGTTTTCACTTGATCCGGGAGATCATTGATCGTGGCGAGATCAAGATTTGCAAGGTTCATACAGATGACAATCTGGCAGACCCGCTTACCAAGCCTCTGGCGCAGCAGAAGCATGAGAAGCACTGTAATAATATGGGTTTGAGATTTCTCAACCATTAGATTAAGTGCAAGTGGGAGATTGTTGGAGTATGCCCTTAAGGCTAATGTTTGAGGCCTTTGGGATTGTAATAGTATCATGTAATAAACTCTTATGTTTATAAAAGGCATGGTTATTATTCAGCTTGTTACCTTGTCTGCTGTAATAAGTGTACTTCTGAATAATGTCTCAAAGCTGTTCAGCTAGGCTGACAGGAAATATGTCCTTAGTCGAGATATCTTGGTGAACATGAGACAGCCTTGATATGATAGAGACTAATATGAGTGCTAATCTTATAGGATGCTTCGAGCATGGAATAAGATGTAGACTCATGGGTACATTGGATGTACTGGACAGACCCTACTGGGATATTCCATTGCTTGTCACAATGTGAATGATCCTTGTAAGCAACAAGTGGCACATGTCCTCTGACTTGAGATCACTTGTGTTTCTAAATGATGATTGTCATTGTCTTGAGGTAGTTCAATATCATTTGAAACATAATGATTATAGACTATCTTGGATGGTGAACTTGAGTCAGGTTAGGGCACTTGTGATAGACATAGGATTGCCGTCTCCTTGTTTAAGGAGTGTGATGTTCTAAGGGCCCCCCCACTATATGAGATGATTGAGGAAGTGTATGGCCATACCCAGATGACTATGTTCATCTGATCTAATCATGCTCATCGTATTGGAGTTACAAGCTTGACATGCTTGTCCAATAAGAACATCCAGTGGCAAAGGACACATGTATGCCTTGTGATTTGATTCACACTTATGCTTTGGTTTGGGAGTAGTCTTGGAAGACTCTTTCCTTTATATCGGGAGACAGTGATGTGTTGCTAGATACCCCTCACTGATCGTGATAACGTAAGTTATCGTTACCGACATTTAGAGGAAACCCTCAGGGTCGCACAATTTGATGATATGGCTTACTTGAGTCAGATCGAATGGACTGGATTCTTTGAGTTCAGATTAAAGGGATTTTATCTCTGATTGTAAGTGAGATCTGGTCTGATCATGTTTGATTGATTAAGGCTTGAGATCGGTAAGCTTCGATCAAGAGAGATGATGCTAGATCGGAAAGATCAGGGGCATCAGGTGATGAATGGTTAGATCATGAGCCTTGGGGTTCAATATGGTCTAGACCACATGGCTTGAGCCATTTCGGTTTGGTTCATGAACCAAAGTTGAATCGAACGGTTTAGCTTGAACCGGTTCACAATTGTGAACGCATGGTTCAATGCTCAAATGCGTTTGGGTTATGGCTTGAGCGCATGCTTTGATGAGCTTCCATTTATGGAAAGTCATCAAAGGGGGCCGGTTTCACTTAACGCCTAAAACGCTTATGCGTTGGAACTCTTCTCATCAACGCCTTGGACATTGGTTGAGGTGTGGTTGACGACGAGAAGGAGAGCTTGGGCAAAGAGGAACTCTCGGCAACAAGGAAGTTCATCATCCCTTCCATTCGACAAGTGAAGATTCCTTGAGTGACTTGCTAGCACAAGCGACCCCAAGGAGTGAGCCAACTTCATCTTGTGTGTGGCACACTTTGGAGGAGACCTATCTTGATCTCTTCTTCCAAGCCGAGATCCAAGTCCATGGCATTGGTATGATTTCTAGTTTCAAGTTGATCATATTGTTTCATATCCGATCTTGACTAGAAGCCCTCTTTCCGCTATGCATGATAGACGAGCATGCTTAGGGTTTCTTCCCCCTTAGTTAGGGGTTCCTTCAAGCATAGCACATGGTGGTCCAGGGAGTAGGTCGGGTCAGCTTGACCGTGTAGTCTACATATGTGGCGCATATGGTAGCACATGGAGGCAGCCGTCTGTTGGGGTCAGAGATTGTGTTGTACCAACTCAGTTGGCACAGTCTGCTGGACTGCCCAGATGAAGGGGAATCGCACGGGTTGGCGATCGGCAGGGACTGCCTACCAGAAACTAGTGCTTGTACTCTCTGTGCATCTTATCTCGCCTGAGCGGGACGCGGAGACCAAGTATGAAATCTGGATCCCATCTCACTAAAAGAGTTCTACTCTTTCGGGCTGTTTTGCTGGATTTTTCACGCCTGATAAAATAGTGAGAAAAAGAATCTTTCTTAAGTCCTGATTGATTCTTATACATTGATACTGACCTTGCTGTTCTTGCATTGTTGTAGATACCTGCAGCAACGAACACCATGAACTTCAATGTGCGATCCCTACTGGAAAGGGAGAAGTTTGCTGGGCCGAACTTCTCTGACTGGTTTGGACACCTTAAGATCGTTCTTAAGGCAGAGAGGAAACTGTATGTCCTCGAGACGGCGATTCCGCCGCAGCCCGCTCCGAACGCCGCAAGGGCGGTTCGGGAAGCCTATGAAAAGCACGTCAATGATAGCATTGATGTCGCTTGCCTGATGCTAGCGTCTATGACGCCACCGCTGCAGCGTCAGCATGAGGATATGTCTGCTATAGACATGATAGCGAACCTCAAGATGCTGTATGCTGCACAGGCGAGGACTGAGCGCTATAATTTGACAAAGCTCTTCTTTCAGAGCAAACTGGCTGAAGGGAGCCCAGTGGGAGCTCACGTGCTCAAGATGATTGGGCACAAGGAGGCTCTAGAGAAACTGGGGCATACCATCAACCAGGAGCTTGCTGTGGACATTATTCTGCAGTCTCTCCCGCCTTCATTCGACGCGTTCATTATTAATTTTAATATGAACAAAATCGATTGTACTCCGGCAGAGCTGCTGAATATGCTCTTGACCACTGAGGAGACTCTGAAGGGTAAGCCTTCAACCTCTGTCTTGATGGTTCCTTCAAGGAACAAGAAGAAGGGGAAGAAGGGCAAGGCCCCGGTCAAGAACTACAGCAAGGTTCTGAAGCAAAAGGTGAAGCGGTCCAAGGAATACAGGTGTTTCCACTGTGGCCAGCTGGGTCACTGGAAAAAGGACTGTAAAGCGCTCCAAGGAGATAAGAGGGGAAGCTTTGCTTCTGGCTCAGGTATATTCGTGACTGAGGTCATGTTTTCTTCTTCTGTATCATGGGTGTTGGACACTGCATGTGGAGTTCACATTTGTTCAAATGTACAGGAACTCAAGAGAAGAAGGCAGGTGGGACAGCATGAGGTGGACCTACGCGTTGGAAACGGGGCACGGGTTGCTGCTGTTGCTGTAGGAGACTACTTTATTTCTTTACCATCTGGACTTGTATTGGAACTGAACAGTTGTTACTTTGTTCCCAGTATAACTAAAAATATTATCTCCATTCCTGCTCTTGTCAGGAAGGGATTTTCCTTTGAATGCAATATTTCAAAGTGTGTTTTATCATTTGATAATATTGTTTATGCAACTGGTTCAATTAATAATGGGTTATTCATGTTGGACATGGAAAGTTCCATACATAATGTTGATATTAAGAAAGCCAAGTATGCTGATGACAGCACCTTGCTATGGCATAGTCGTTTAGGCCATATAAACGAGAAACGCATTAAGCGGTTGCATGATCATGGACTGCTGGGATCATTCTCCTATAAGGAGATTGATACATGCAAAGCTTGTTTGATGGGTAAAATGACGAAGTCTCCTTTTCCTCACAAAGGTCAAAGGGCTTCAGGTTTACTTGACCTTATACACAGCGATGTGTGTGGGCCTTTTAGTAAACATGCCAGAGGTGGCTATCAGTACTTCATTACCTTTACTGATGATTTCAGTAGATATGGGTATGTCTATCTGATGAGACATAAGAGTGAATCTTTTGACAAGTTCATAGAGTTCAAGAATGAAGTACAAAATCAGCTAGGCCGTAATATCAAAACACTTCGCTCAGATCGAGGTGGTGAATACCTAAGTCATGCATTTACTGACTATCTAAAAGAGTGTGGGATTATCTCACAGCTCACTCCGCCAGGAACACCGCAATGGAATGGTGTGTCCGAAAGGAGAAATAGAACATTACTAGATATGGTTCGTTCTATGATGAGTCAGGCTACTCTTCCATACTCCTTTTGGGGTTTTGCGCTGGAAACAGCTGCAAAGGTACTAAACCGAGTGCCATCCAAGGCAGTTTCAAAGACGCCATATGAGTTATGGTATGGGAAACAGCCAAGCTTGACATTTATCAGGATCTGGGGCTGCGAGGCTTATGTCAAAAAGCTCGCCTCTGGGAAACTAGAGAGCAGATCTGACAAATGTATCTTTGTCGGTTACCCTAAGGAAACTAAGGGTTATTATTTCTTCGATCCCAAGGAGAACAAGGTTTTTGTTGCTCGAACGGCCATATTTCTTGAGAAGGAATTTCTTCTGCAAGAGGCCAGTGGGAGAGAAATAACCCTGGATGAGAATCCAGACGAAGGACAAAGTAGTCAAGCACAGTTGGATGAGCCTGAGCCGGTAGAACAGGTTATTGAACAACCTGAGGCTCAGATATCACGGGAACCGCGAAGATCGGGTAGGATCCGTCGACAGCCTGAGCGCTATGACGGAGTCTACATCATTGACAATGATGAACCCCTCACTTATGCGGATGCGGTCAGTGGACCGGAGTCAGCGAGATGGCTTGAAGCTATGCGCGCCGAGATGGACTCCATGTCAGATAACCAAGTTTGGGATTTGGTTGATCCGCCTCCGGGAGTTATCCCTATAGGCTGTAAATGGATCTTCAAGAAGAAGATTGACATGGATGGTAACGTGGTTACCTATAAAGGCAGGCTAGTTGCGAAAGGTTTCAAACAAATCTACGGGATAGATTATGATGAAACTTTCTCACCTGTAGCCATGTTTAAGTCTATTCGGATTCTTTTCGCGATAGCTGCATATTATGATTATGAGATTTGGCAGATGGATGTGAAAACAGCTTTCCTTAATGGAAATCTGGATGAGGATGTGTATATGACACAGCCTGAAGGTTTCACTAATCCAGCAGATCGTCATAAAATATGCAAGTTAAAGAAGTCTATTTATGGACTTAAACAAGCATCGAGAAGCTGGAACATTCGTTTTGATGAATCAGTCACTGAATTTGGTTTCATCAAGAACGAGGATGACCCGTGTGTATATAAGAGGTTTAGTGGGAGCGTGATTACTTTTCTAGTCCTCTACGTCGATGACATCTTGATCATTGGAAATGACATTCCTGAAATGCATGCTGTTAAAGCATGGCTGAGGAAATGTTTCCAGATGAAAGATCTAGGAGAAGCAGCCTATGTGTTAGGTGTGAAGATCTACAGGGATAGATCTAAGAGGCTTCTCGGGCTGTGCCAGAGTACTTACATCGATAAGGTCCTGGAGAGATTTCGCTTAGAGAATTCTAAGAAAGGATATCTTCCAGTCAGACATGGTCTGAATCTTTCGAAGAGTCAGTGTCCACAAACACAGACTGAGAAAGATGAAATGAACAATACGCCTTATGCTTCGGCTATTGGTTCTATAATGTATGCGATGTTGTGTACTCGCCCAGACGTCGCTTACGGGTTAAGCGTGACCAGTCGTTACCAGAGTAATCCAGGTTTGGCGCACTGGATTGCAGTCAAGAACATCCTAAAATATCTGCGGAGGACCAAAGATATGTTCTTGATATATGGTGGTCAGGAAGAACTCAGTATTGAAGGATATACTGACGCTTCGTTCCAGTCTGACCAGGATGATTTCCGATCGCAATCAGGCTATGTTTTTAGCTTGAATGGAGGTGCAGTGGTGTGGAAAAGTTTCAAACAGTCAACTGTTGCTGATTCCACAACAGAAGCCGAGTATGTCGCAGCCTCGGAAGCATCCAAGGAGGCAGTGTGGATTCGTAAGTTCGTGAGAGAACTTGGTGTTGTTCCTTCGTGTGCAGATCCTTTGGTTATCTTTTGTGATAACACTGGAGCAATCGCACAAGCAAAGGAACCACGGTCGCACCAGAAGTCCAAGCACATACAGAGACGGTTTCATTTGATCAGGGAGATCATTGATCGTGGCGAGATCAAAGTATGCAAGGTTCATACAGACGACAATCTGGCAGACCCGCTTACCAAGCCTCTGGCGCAGCAGAAGCATGTGAAGCACTGTAATAATATGGGTTTGAAGTTTTTCAACCATTAGATTAAGTGCAAGTGGGAGATTGTTGGGGTATGCCCTTAAGGCTAATGTTTGAGGCCTGTGGGAATGTAACAAGTATCATGTAATAAACTATTATGTTTATAAAGGCATGGTTGTTATTCAGTTAGTTACATTGTCTGCTGCAATATATGTTCTTCTGAATAATGTCTCAAAGCTGTTCAGCTGGGCTGACATGCTGTTATGTCCTTAGACGATGTATCTTGGTGAACATGAGACAGCCTTGATATGGTTAAGACTAATATGTGTTCTGATCTTATAGGATGCTTCGAGCATGGAATAAGATGTAGACTCATGGGTACATGGGATGTACTGGACAGACCCTACTAGGATGTTCAGTTGTTTGTCACAACGTGAATATTCCTTGTATAAGACAAGTGGCACATTTCCTCTGACTTGAGATCACTTGTGTTTTCTAAATGATGATTGTCATTATTTTGAGTTAGTTCAATATCATTTGAAACATAATGATTATAGACTATCTTGGATGGTGAGCTTGAGTCAGGTTAGGGCACTAGTGATAGACATAGGATTGCCGTCTCCTTGTTTAAGGAGTGTGATGTTCTAAAGGGGCCCCCTGGATGAGATGATTGAGAGAGTGTATGGCCATACCCAGGTGACAGTGTTCATCTGATCTAATCATGCTCATCATATTGGAGTTACAAGTTTGACAGACTTGTCCAATAAGAACATCCAGTGGCAAAGGAAATATGTATGCTTTGTGAAATGATTCACACTTGTACTATGGTTTGGGTGTAGTCTTGGAAGACTCTTTCCTTTATATCGGGAGACAGTGATGTGTTGCTAGATACCCCTCACTGATCGTGATAATGTGAATTATCGTTACCGACATTTAAAGGAAACCCTTAGGGTCGCACAATTTGATGATATGGCTTACTTAAGTCAGATCGTGTGGACTGAATTGTTTGGGTTCAGTTTTAAGGGATTTAATCTCTGATTGTAAGTGAGATCTGGTCTGATCATGTTTGATTGATTAGGGCTTGAGATCGGTAAGCTTCGATTGAGAGAATGGATGCCAGATCGGTCAGATCAGGGGCATTAAAGAGATCGACGGTTAGATCTAAAGCCTTAGGGTTTATTTGATCTAGGCCTTGTCGCTTGGCTTGGTTGGTTCTTAAACCGAACCAATTGAACCAGCTCACTAAAAGAGCGCTTGGTTCATAGGGAGAGGAGTGGGCGACGAGTTCACATAGCGTGAACGTTGGGATGAGGAGAGGTTACTATTTTTAGTAACCATGATCTCCATGTCAAGTGGGCGCTCATCCGAAATAGAGTATTCTCTATTTTCGCCAATTCACTTATTCCTCTCGCAAGTTTTCCTCTCGACTTGGTGTGCGGCGACGCTTGAAGGTTGAGGAGGATTCGGCCAAGGAGAAAGACATCTCTTTTCCCTTCACTCGACAAGGACCTCTTGGAACCTTGCTAGCACAAGGAGCACCAAGAGAGATAGCAACATCATCTTGTGTGTGACGACAAGGAGAAGATCTACTTTGATCTTTGCTTCCAAGGAAACATCTTTCCATGGCGATGGTATGAATGTTTTCTTATTGTTATCAAGTTGATCTTTTGCATGCGTATCGATCTTATAACCCTAATTCCGCAAGAGAATAATTTTATGCGCCATATGCTCTAAGGGTTATGCTCCCCCATGAAGGGACCCCCTTATTTAAGGGTTCTTTCAAGATCGTTCTTAAGGCAGAGAGGAAACTGTATGTCCTCGAGACGGCAATACTGCCGCAGCCCGCTCCGAACGCTGCAAGGGCGGTTCGGGATGCCTATGAAAAGCACGTCAATGATAGCATTGATGTCGCTTGCCTGATGCTAGCGTCTATGACGCCACCGCTGCAGCGTCAGCATGAGGATATGTCGGCTATAGAGATTATGGCGAACCTCAAGATGCTGTATGCTGCACAGGCGAGGACAGAACGCTATAATCTGACGAAGCTCTTCTTTCAGAGCAAACTGGCTGAGGGAGCCCAGTGGGAGCTCATGTGCTCAAGATGATTGGGCACAAGGAGGCTCTAGAGAAACTGGGGCATACCATCAACCAGGAGCTTGCTGTAGATATTATTCTGCAGTCTCTTCCGCCTTCTTTCGATGCGTTCATCATTAACTTTAATATGAACAAAATCGATTGTACGCCGGCAGAGCTGCTGAATATGCTCTTGACCACTGAGGAAACTCTGAAGGGAAAGCCTTCAACCTCTGTCTTAATGGTTCCTTCTAGGAACAAGAAGAAGGGGAAGAAGGGCAAGGCCCCTGGTCAAGAACTACAATAAGGCACTGAAACAGAAGGTGAAGCGGTCGAAGGACAACAGGTGTTTCCACTGTGGCCAGCTGGGTCACTGGAAAAAGGACTGTAAAGCGCTCCAAGGAGATAAGAGGGGAAGCATCGCTTCTGGCTCAGGTTTATACGTGACGGAAGTCATGGTTTCATCTTCTTCTATTTCATGGGTGTTGGACACTGCATGTGGAGTTCACATTTGTTCAAATGTACAGGAACTCAAGAGAAGAAGGCAGGTGGGACAGCATGAGGTAGACCTACGAGTTGGAAACGGGGCACGGGTTGCTGCTGTTGCTGTAGGAGACTATTTCATTTCTTTACCATCTGGCATTGTATTAGAATTAAACAATTGTTATTTTGTACCCAGTATTACCAAGAATATTATCTCTATTCCTGCTCTTGTCAGGAAAGGATTTGCCTTTGAATGCAAGATTTCAAAGTGTGTTTTAACTTATGATAATATTGTGTATGCGACTGGTTCAATTAACAATGGGTTATTCATGTTGGACATGGAACATTCTATACAAAACGTTGATAACAAGAAAGCCAAGTATGCTGATCACAGCACCTTGCTATGGCATAGTCGTTTAGGCCATATTAACAAGAAACGCATTAAGCGGTTGCATGATCATGGACTGCTGGGATCATTCTCCTGTGAGGAGATTGATACATGCAAAGCTTGTTTGATGGGTAAAATGACGAAGGTCACCTTTTCCTAACAAAGGACAAAGGGCTTCAGGTTTACTTGACCTTATACACAGTGATGTGTGTGGGCCTTTCAGTAAACATGCCAGAGGTGGCTATCAGTACTTCATTACCTTTACTGATGATTTCAGTAGGTATGGTTATGTCTTTTTAATGAGACATAAAAGTGAATCTTTTGACAAGTTCAAAGAGTTCAAAAATGAAGTACAAAATCAGTTAGGCCGTAATATCAAGGCACTTCGTTCTGATCGAGGTGGTGAATACCTGAGTCATGCGTTTACTGACTATCTAAAGGAGTGTGGGATTATCTCACAGCTCACTCCGCCAGGAACACCGCAATGGAATGGTGTGTCCGAAAGGAGAAATAGAACGTTACTTGATATGGTTCGTTCTATGATGAGTCAGGCTACTCTTCCATATTCCTTTTGGGGTTTTGCACTGGAAACAGCTGCAAAGGTACTAAACCGAGTGCCATCCAAGGCAATTTCAAAGACGCCATATGAGTTATGGTATGGGAAACAGCCTAGCTTGACATTTATCAGGATCTGGGGTTGCGAGGCTTATGTCAAAAAGCTCGCCTCTGGGAAACTAGAGAGCAGATCTGAGAGATGTATTTTTTTGTCGGTTACCCTAAGGAAACTAAGGGTTATTATTTCTACGATCCCAAGGAGAACAAGGTATTTGTTGCTCGGACAGCCATATTTCTTGAGAAGGAGTTTCTTCTGCAAGAGGCCAGTGGGAGAGAAATAAAACTGGATGAGAATCCAGAAGAAGGACAAAGTGTTCAAGCACAGTTGGATGAGCCTGAGCCAGTAGATCAGGTTATTGAACAACCTGAGGCTCAGATATCACGGGAACCGCGAAGATCGGGAAGGATCCGTCGACAACCTGAGCGTTATGACGGGAGTCTACATCATTGATAATGATGAACCCCTCACTTATGCGGATGCGGTCAGTGGACCAGAGTCAGCGAGATGGCTTGAAGCTATGCGCGCCGAGATGGACTCCATGTCAGATAACCAAGTCTGGGATTTGGTTGATCCGCCTCCGGGAGTAATCCCTATAGGCTGTAAATGGATCTTCAAGAAGAAGATTGACATGGATGGTAACGTAGTTACCTATAAAGGCAGGCTAGTTGCGAAAGGTTTCAAACAAATCTACGGGATAGATTATGATGAAACTTTCTCACCTGTGGCTATGTTTAAGTCTATTCGGATTCTTTTCGCGATAGCTGCATATTACGATTATGAGATCTGGCAGATGGATGTGAAGACAGCTTTCCTTAATGGAAATCTGGATGAGGATGTGTATATGACACAACCTGAGGGTTTTCACTAATCCATCAGATCGTCATAAAATATGCAAATTAAAGAAGTCCATTTATGGACTTAAGCAAGCATCTAGAAGCTGGAACATCCGTTTTGATGAATCAATCTCTAAGTTTGGTTTCATCAAGAATGAAGATGACCCGTGTGTATATAAGAGGTTTAGTGGGAGCGTGATTACATTTCTAATCCTCTACGTCGATGATATCTTGATCATTGGAAATGATATTCCTGAACTGCATGCTGTTAAAGCATGGTTAGGAAAATGTTTCCAGATGAAAGATCTAGGAGAAGCAGCCTATGTGTTAGGGTGTGAAGATCTACCGGGATAGATCTAAGAGGCTTCTCGGGCTGTGCCAGAGTACTTACATCGATAAGGTCCTGGAGAGATTCCATTTAGAGAATTCTAAACGTGGATATCTTCCAGTCAGACATGGTCTGAATCTTTCAAAGAGTCAGTGTCCACAAACACAGACTGAGAAAGATGAAATGGGACAATATGCCTTATGCTTCGGCTATTGGGTCCATTATGTATGCGATGTTGTGTACTCGCCCAGACGTCGCTTACGGGTTAAGCGTGACCAGTCGATTCCAAAGTAATCCAGGTTTGGCGCACTGGATTGCAGTCAAGAACATCTTAAAATATCTGCGGAGGACCAAAGATATGTTCTTGATATATGGTGGTCAGGAAGAACTCAGTATAGAGGGATATACTGATGCTTCGTTCCAGGTCGGACCAGGATGATTTCCGATCGCAATCAGGCTATGTTTTTAGCTTGAATGGTGGAGCAGTGGTGTGGAAGAGTTTCAAACAGTCAACTGTTGCTAATTCCACAACAGAAGCCGAGTATGTTGCAGCCTCGGAAGCATCTAAGGAGGCAGTGTGGATTCGTAAGTTCGTGAGAGAACTTGGTGTTGTTCCTTCGAGTGCAGATCCTTTGGTTATCTTCTGTGATAACACTGGAGCAATCGCACAAGCAAAGGAACCACGGTCGCACCAGAAGTCCAAGCACATACAGAGACGGTTTCACTTGATCCGGGAGATCATTGATCGTGGCGAGATCAAAATATGCAAGGTTCATACAGATGACAATCTGGCAGACCCGCTTACCAAGCCTCTGGCGCAGCAGAAGCATGAGAAGCACTGTAATAATATGGGTTTGAGATTTCTGAACCATTAGATTAAGTGCAAGTGGGAGATTGTTGGGGTATGCCCTTAAGGCTAATGTTTGAGGCCTTTGGGATTGTATAAGTATCATGTAATAAACTCTTGTGTTTATAAAAGGCATGGTTGTTATTCAGTTTGTTACCTTGTCTGCTGTAATAAGTGTACTTCTGAATAATGTCTCAAAGCTGTTCAGCTAGGCTGACAGTCAATATGTCCTTAGTCGAGATATCTTGGTGAACTTGACACAGCCTTGATATGGTTAAGACTAATATGTGTTCTAATCTTATAGGATGCTTCGAGCATGGAATAAGATGTAGACTCATGGGTACATTGGATGTACTGGACAGACCCTACTAGGATATTCAATTGCTTGTCACAATGTGAATGATCCTTGTAAGCAGCAAGTGGCACATGTCCTCTGACTTGAGATCACTTGTGTTTCTAAATGATGATTGTCATTGTCTTGAGGTAGTTCAATATCATTTGAAACATAATGATTATAGACTATCTTGGATGGTGAGCTTGAATCAGGTTAGGGCACTAGTGATAGACAAAGGATTGCCGTCTCCTTGTTTAAGGAGTGTGATGTTCTAAAGGGCCCCCCTATATGAGATGATTGAGAAAGTGTATGGCCATACCCAGATGACTATGTTCATCTGATCTAATCATGCTCATCATATTGGAGTTACAAGCTTGACATGCTTGTCCAATAAGAACATCCAGTGGCAAAGGAAACATGTATGCCTTGTGAAGTGGGTTCACACTTGTGCTGTGGTTTGGGTGAAGTCTTGGAAGACTCTTTCCTTTAAATCGGGAGACAGTGATGTGTTGCTAGATACCCCTCACTGATCGTGATAACGAAAGTTATCGTTACCGACATATAAAGGAAACCCTCAGGGTCGCACAATATGGTGATATGGCTTACTTAAGTCAGATCGTGTGGACTGAATTATTTGGGTTCAGTTTAAAGGGCTTTAGTCTCTGATTGTAAGTGAGATCTGGACTGATCATGTTTGATTGATTAGGGCTTGAGATCGGTAAGCTTCGATCGAGAGATTGGATGCTGGATCGTGAGATCTAGAGCATCAGAAGATGAACGGTTAGATCATGAGCCATTTGGTTCATAGAAGGTCTAGATCGTAGCTTGGCTTGAATTGATTTGGTGATTGAACAAAATTCGATTGAACCAAATCAAAGAACCGGTTCAACACTTGGTTCAAAGAGGAGATTCGATGGTTCACTTGGTGTGAACGCATGAGGCTTTGAATACTTACCTTTTTGGGAAATCGGTTTCAAAGATTGAATGCATGTAACGCCTCCACATTAGTGTGGAAGGTTACACACTCACCTCTAGCGAAACTCTCTTTGGTGTCGTGGTGAATTGACGACAAGGTGAAGAGAAGAAAACTCTCTCGCCAAGCAAGAAGTTCTTCCCCTTTTCTCATACGGCAAAGACCCTTGAAGAAGCTTGCTAGCACAAGGTTCACAAGGGGTAAGCAACATCACTTTGTGTGCGTCGCTTGTGGAGAAGATCTCGTTTGGTCTTTTGCTTCCAAACCGACATCCACTCTAATGGCATTGGTATGACACCTTGTGATCTCTTTTTCGTTCACATAAGTTAATCATATGACTACATGCGATCTTGATGATGAATCCCCTAAAAACATCTACATGCGCCCCCACCCCCTTATTTAGGGGCTTCATCTTGTTTCCGCTCCCCCTTGAAGGGGACTTTGAAATTGCGCTCCCCCTTGAAGGGGACTTTCAATCCTCGTTCTTGATGAAACCAAATTCAGTGACTGATTCATCAAAACGAATATTCCAGCTTCTTGATGCTTGCTTAAGTCCATAAATGGACTTCTTTAACTTGCATATCTTATGACGATCTGATGGAATAGTGAAACCCTCAGGTTGTGTCATATACACATCCTCATCCAGATTTCCATTAAGGAAAGCTGTTTTCACATCCATCTGCCAGATCTCATAATCATAATATGCCGCTATCGCGAAAAGAATCCGAATAGACTTAAACATGGCTACAGGTGAGAAAGTTTCATCATAATCTATCCCGTAGATTTGTTTGAAACCTTTCGCAACTAGCCTGCCTTTATAGGTAACTACGTTACCATCCATGTCAATCTTCTTCTTGAAGATCCATTTACAGCCTATAGGGATTACTCCCGGAGGCGGATCAACCAAATCCCAGACTTGGTTATCTGACATGGAGTCCATCTCGGCGCGCATAGCTTCAAGCCATCTCGCTGACTCTGGTCCACTGACCGCATCCGCATAAGTGAGGGGTTCATCATTATCAATGATGTAGACTCCGTCATAACGCTCAGGTTGTCGACGGATCCTTCCCGATCTTCGCGGTTCCCGTGATATCTGAGCCTCAGGTTGTTCAATAACCTGATCTACTGGCTCAGGCTCATCCAACTCTGCTTGAGCACTTTGTCCTTCCTCTGGATTCTCATCCAGCTTTATTTCTCTCCCACTGGCCTCTTGCAGAAGAAACTCCTTCTCAAGAAATATGGCCGTCCGAGCAACAAATACCTTGTTCTCTTTGGGATCGTAGAAATAATAACCCTTAGTCTCCTTAGGGTAACCGACAAAGATACATTTGTCAGATCTGCTCTCTAGTTTCCCAGAGGCGAGCTTTTTGACATAAGCCTCGCAACCCCAGATCCTGATAAATGTCAAGCTTGGCTGTTTCCCATACCATAATTCATATGGCGTCTTTGAAACTGCCTTGGATGGCACTCGGTTTAGTACCTTTGCAGCTGTTTCCAGTGCAAAACCCCAAAAGGAGTATGGAAGAGTAGCCTGACTCATCATAGAACGAACCATATCAAGTAACGTTCTGTTTCTCCTCTCGGACACACCATTCCATTGCGGTGTTCCTGGCGGAGTGAGCTGTGAGATAATCCCACACTCCTTCAGATAGTCAGTAAACGTATGACTCAAGTATTCTCCACCTCGATCTGAGCGAAGTGCCTTGATATTTCGGCCTAGCTGATTCTGTACTTCATTCTTGAACTCTTTGAACTTGTCAAAAGATTCACTCTTATGTCTCATCAGATAGACATAGCCATACCTACTAAAATCGTCAGTAAAGGTAATGAAGTACTGATAGCCACCTCTGGCATGTTTACTAAATGGCCCACACACATCACTGTGTATAAGGTCAAGTAAACCTGAAGCCCTTTGACCTTTGTGAGGAAAAGGCGACTTCATCATTTTACCCATCAAACAAGCTTTGCATGTATCAATCTCCTTGTAAGAGAATGATCCCAGCAGTCCATGATCATGCAACCGCTTAATGCGTTTCTCGTTAATATGGCCTAAACGACTATGCCATAGCAAGGTGCTGTCATCAGCATACTTGGCTTTCTTAATATCAACATTTTGTATAGAACGCTCCATGTCCAACATGAATAATCCATTGCTAATTGAACCAGTTGCATAAACAATATTATCATAAGATAAAAGACACTTTGAAATATTGCATTCAAAGGAAAAAACCCTTCCTGACAAGAGCAGGAATGGAGATAATATTTTTAGTAATACTGGGAACAAAATAACAATTGTCTAGTTCCAATACAATTCCAGATGGTAAAGAAATGAAATAGTCCCCTACAGCAACAGCAGCAACCCGTGCCCCGTTTCCAACTCGTAGGTCCACCTCATGCTGTCCCACCTGCCTTCTTCTCTTGAGTTCCTGTACATTTGAACAAATATGAACTCCACATGCAGTGTCCAACACCCATGATATAGAAGAAGAAAACATGACCTCAGTCACGAATATACCTGAGCCAGAAGCGATGCTTCCCCTCTTATCTCCTTGGAGCGCTTTACAGTCCTTTTTCCAGTGACCGAGCTGGCCACAGTGGAAACACCTGTATTCCTTGGACCGCTTCACCTTCTGCTTCAGAGCCTTGCTGTAGCTCTTGACAGGGGTCTTGCCCTTCTTCCCCTTCTTCTTGTTCCTCGAAGGAACCATTAAGACAGAGGTCGAAGGCTTTCCCTTCAGAGTCTCCTCAGTAGTCAAGAGCATATTCAGCAGCTCTGCCGGAGTACAATCGATTTTGTTCATATTAAAGTTAATAATGAACGCGTCGAATGAAGGCGGGAGAGACTGCAGAATAATATCCACAGCAAGCTCCTGGTTGATGGTATGCCCCAGTTTCTCTAGAGCCTCCTTGTGCCCAATCATCTTGAGCACGTGAGCTCCCACTGGGCTCCCTTCAGCCAGTTTGCTCTGAAAGAAAAGCTTTGTCAAATTGTAGCGCTCAGTCCTCGCCTGTGCAGCATACATCATCTTGAGGTTCGCTATCATGTCTATAGCAGACATATCCTCATGCTGACGCTGCAGCGGTGGCGTCATAGACGCTAGCATCAGGCAAGCGACATCAATGCTATCATTGACGTGCTTTTCATAGGCTTCCCGAACCGCCCTTGCGGCGTTCGGAGCGGGCTGAGGCGGTATCGCCGTCTCGAGGACATACAGTTTCCTCTCTGCCTTGAGAACAATCTTAAGGTGTCCGAACCAGTCAGAGAAGTTCGGCCCCAGCAAACTTCTCCCTTTCCAGTAGGGATCGCACATTGAAGTTCATGGTGTTCGTTGCTGCAGGTATCTACAACAATGCAAGAACAGCAAGGTCAGTATCAATGTTAAGAATCAATCAGGACTTAAGAAAGATTCTTTTTCTCACTATTTTATCTGACTGAAAAATCCATTAAACAGTCCGAAAGAGTAGATACTCTTTTAGTGAGATGGGATCCGGATTTCATACTTGGTCTCCGCGTCCCGCTCAGGCGAGATAAGATGCACAGAGAGTACAAGCACTAATCTCCGGTAGGCAGTCCCTGCCGATCGCCAACCCGTGCGATTCCCCTTCATCTGGGCAATCCAGCAGACTGTGCCAACTGAGTTGGTACAACACAGTCTCTGATCCCACAGATGGCTGCCTCCATGTGCTACCATATGCGCCACATATGTAGCCTACATGGTCAAGCTGACCCGACCTACTCCCTGGACCACCATGTGCTATGCTGAGCAACGAGAAGGGATAAATCCCTACTCTGTAACACACAGGTGTAATCCCACACCGTCTGAAGATAGATGGACGTGCCCACTGAGTGGGTACAACACGGCTCCAACGATAATCAGAACAGTGAGGTTTCGCGTCAGAAGGCTTACGAGCTTGATATTTTAGCGTTGGATTTTTACGGTCTTTTATCTTCTTCACTATCATGCAATTCCTATGGTGATAGCAGAAGATAAACTAATCATGCAATTCTAATATTTAAACAATAAATAAAAGAAAGCATGAATCTTATGTGGTAAAAGCCCATAGCCCTAGTAAGACCTTAATTAACTTAAGTCTTCACTTGCTTTTCTTCATGGGGCTTTTGCTGCTCATCTGGCCCAAACCAGGGCCCAAGCGCCATCTGCAGGTCTGGTGCGCCCACCAGGAATATGCGCCAGGTCCTAGGGTCGAACCCTAGACCTCCCACCTGGTCAAGCCACTGCTGCATGCGCCTCTGCCAAGTGTGCTCTGTGCTCTTGTCTAATTAAATTACAAATTTAACTATCTAGACAAGATTGACACGCAGGTCAATTACATTTTATAAATTAAAGCAATGTGATGCGCAGATCACAATATAAAATTAATTTACAAAATTAACCAGGCACGCAGGCCCCAGCACAGCACTCATTAAAGACGGGCAGCCCACATAAGATTAAATAAACATACATATGCAACAATCAACATGTGATCCAATCATGAAAATTAAATTTCGAAAACCCCTTGGGATGAATTTTAATTTTCCTTATTTGCCCTACTGCCTTACAATGGTCTATTACTAGGGATCCACTCATCCATCCTAGTCAGATCCACTGCCCTTGCATGCACCAAGTCCTAACTGACTTGAGTCGACCATAAGGTCAACCATGCATGCGCCAGGGAGAAAATAACATCTATAAGAAACATGTATTTTCACCAACTTACAACTACAGCATAAGCATTCGCATGTGACCTATAGATCTGTTATCTTGCGCAAACATGGATCATAAAACATGAACATTGGCTCTGATACCAATTGAAAGGTCCCCACAAGGGGGGCGAAACCCCTAAGTATGGCGCATATTAAAATTTTAAGCAGCGGAAGAGGGTTTCTTGAGATCGGTTTCATGAGATATGATCAACCATAATAACCCGATTGCAAATAGAGAAGGGTTCATACCGTAGCCATTTCAAGATGGCGCCTTGGAAGAAAAAGTTGCAAGTGCCTCTTCTCCAAAGTCTCGCACACAAGATGAACAATGTGCTTCTTCCTTGGTGCTCCTTGTGCTAGCAAGGTTCCAATGTTGTCTTGCCGAATGGAAAGGAAAAGATGAGATGATGTTCTCTTGGCCGAAACCTCCTCAACCTTCAAGGCGTCGCCACACACGGAAGTCGAGAGGAATGAGAGCGAGAGGCGAGAATAGAGAGCACTCTATTCGAACGTGAGTGACTCCAATTGGAGATCATGGTTACTAAAAATAGCAACCACTCACAGCTCCAACGTTCACGCCAAGTGAACATGTCGCCACACCTTGAACCATGCGCTCATTTCATGAGCCGGTTCAATTTGGTTTGGTTTAAAACCAATCAAGCCAAGTAATCAAGTCCAGATCTCAAATAAACCCTAAGGCTCCAGATCTGACCGTTCATCTCTTGATGCTCTTGATCTCACCGATCTAGCATCTATTCTCTCGATCGAAGCTTACCGATCTCAAGCCCTAATCAATCAAACATGATCAGACTAGATCTCACTTACAATCAGAGACTAAATCCCTTTAAACTGAACCTAAACAATTCAGTCCACACGATCTGACTTAAGTAAGCCATATCATCAAATTGTGCGACCCTGAGGGTTTCCTTTAAATGTCGGTAACGATAACTCACGTTATCACGATCAGTGAGGGGTATCTAGCAACACATCACTGTCTCTCGATATAAAAGAAATGAGTCTTCCAAGACTACACCCAAAACCAGCACAAGTGTGAATCAACTTCACTAGGCATGCATACTTCCTTTGCCACTGGATGTTCTTATTGGACAAGCGTGTCAAGCTTGTAGCTCCAATATGATGAGCATGATTAGATCAGATGAACACTGTCATCTGGGTATGGCCATACACTTTCTCAATCATCTCATCCAGGGGGCCCCTTTAGAACATCACACTCCTTAAACAAGGAGACGGCAATCCTATGTCTATCACTAGTGCCCTAACCTGACTCAAGCTCATTATCCAAGATAGTCTATAATCATTATGTTTCAAATGATATTGAACTACCTCAAAACAATGACAATCATCATTTAGAAAACACAAGTGATCTCAAGTCAGAGGAAATGTGCCACTTGTCATATACAAGGATTATCCACATTGTGACAAACAATTGAATATCCTAGTAGGGTCTGTCCAGCACATCCAATGTACCCATGAGTCTACATCTTATTCCATGCTCGAAGCATCCTATAAGACTAGAACACATATTAGTCTTAACCATATCAAGGCTGTCTCATGTTCACCAAGATACATCGACTAAGGACTTAACTGCATGTCAGCCCAGCTGAACAGCTTTGAGACATTATTCAGAAGAACATATATTGCAGCAGACAATGTAGCTAACTGAATAATAACCATGCCTTTATAAACATAAACGTTTATTACATGATACTGTTACAATCCCAAGGCCTCAAACATTAGGCTTAAGGGCATACCCCAACACTTACCAAGCCTCTGGCGCAGCAGAAGCATGAGAAGCACTGTAATAACATGGGTTTGAGATTTCTCAACCATTAGATTAAGTGCAAGTGGGAGATTGTTGGGGTATGCCCTTAAGGCTAATGTTTGAGGCCTTGGGATTTTTTCAGTATCATGTATAAACTTTTATGTTTATAAAGGCAATGGTTGTTATTCAGTTTGTTACATTGTCTGCTGCAATAAGTGTGCTTCTGAATAATGTCTCAATGCTGTTCAGCTTGGCTGACATGCAGTCATGTCCTTAGTCGAGATATCTTGGTGAACATGAGACAGCCTTGATATGATTGAGACTAATATGTGTTCTAATCTAATAGGATGCTTCGAGCATGGAATAAGATGTAGACTCATGGGTACATTGGATGTACTGGACAGACCCTACTAGGATATTCAATTGCTTGTCACAATGTGAATAATCCTTGTTTGCAACAAGTGGCACATGTCCTCTGACTTGAGATCACTTGTGTTTCTAAATGATGATTGTCATTGTTTTGAGGTAGTTCAATATCATTTGAAACATAATGGTTATAGACTATCTTGGATAATGATCATGAGTCAGGTTAGGACACTAGTGATAGATATAGGATTGCCATCTCCTTGATTGGAGTGTGATGTTCTAAAGGGGCCCCCCTGAATGAGATGATTGAGAAAGTGTATGGCCATACCCAGGTGACTATGTTCATCTGATCTAATCATGCTCATCATCATGGAGCTACAGGCTTGACACGCTTGTCCAATAAGAACATCCAGTGGCAAAGGAAACATGTATGCCTCGTGAAGTGGATTCACACTTGTGCTGTGGTTTGGGTGTAGTCTTGGAAGACTCTTTCCTTTATATCGGGAGACAGTGATGTGTTGCTAGATACCCCTCACTGATCGTGATATCGTAAGTTATCGTTACCGACATTTAAAGGAAACCCTTAGGGTCGCACAATTTGATGATATGGCTTACTTAAGTCAGATCGTGTGGACTGAATTGTTTTGGTTCAGTTTAAAGGAGTTTAAACTCTGATTGTAAGTGAGATCTGGTCTGATCATGTTTGATTGATTAGGGCTTGAGATCAGTAAGCTTCGATCGAGAGTATTGATGCTAGATCGGTGAGATCAAGAGCATCAAGAGATGAACGGTTAGATCTTGAACCATTTGGTTCAGAGAGATCTAGACTATGGCTTGGGCTGATTTGGTTTGGTCTTTGAACCAAATGCATTGGACCGAATTGGCTTGAACCGGTTCACACATGGTGAACGCTTGGTTCAATGCTTGTAGGCGTTTTGGTCGGTTTGTGGGCGCATGGCTTCATGTCTTCTATTTTTGGAATGTCATAACTTGCCACTTCCCTCAACGCCTAAACGTTTTCAACGCTCACCTCTTCTCTTCTCGAGGTTCCTCTTTCGGTGTGGAGAGACTTGACGAAAAGAGAAGAAAGTTGATCCTCGCCAAGATCCATCTCTCATCTTCTTCACACGACAAGGAAATTTGGAGATCCTTGCTAGCACAAGGAACGACCAAGGAAGTAGCCATCTCTCCTCTTGTGTGCGATTCCCTTTGGAGAAGAAGCATTTGACTCTTTGCTTCCAAGGCTCCATCCAAGTGATGGCTACGGTATGATCCTTTCGATCTTTGCAATCTTTTAGCAAGTTGATCATATGTTCATTCAAATGATCCTATGGAAACCTTAACTTCCGCTATGAAATTCTTGATGTGCGCCACTTTAGGGTTTCGCTCCCCCTTGAAGGGGACCTTTCAAATTCCGCCATGGGGAGGGTGGTATCCCAAGACCTCAGGTGTTCGCCAATGAGGCAATGAAGAAAATTACCCAAACTATGATTAACCACCTCAGTCTGCCCATCGGTTTGTGGGTGGTAGGCCGTGGCGAACTTAAGGGTAGTGCCCAAGAAGGCCCAAAGTGAGCGCCATAAGTGGCTCACAAATCGTGTGTCACGATCGAACACGTTGGTCAAAGGGAGACCATGGAGACGGATAATCTGCTTCACAAAGACGTGTGCCACGTGGGAGGAATCTGCGGTTCATGAACAGGGTATGAAGTGGGCCATCTTTGAGAACCGATCTATGACCACGTAGACGGAGTCAAAGCTGGACGTGGTTCAGGCTAACCCAAGGACAAAGTCCATACTGAGGTCACGCCAAGGACCTTCAGTAACCGGCAAAGGTGTGTAGAGACCGGTGTTTGGGGGCTAGGGTTTGACCAATTGGCATGTGCTATAGTGGCACACAATGCGCTCGACATCCTTGCGAAGGGAAGGCCAAAACAGGCATTGCTCCGCCATCTCAAGGGTCTTGTCCTGGCCGTGATGGGTAGCAACTCCACCCGCGTGTAACTCGAGCGAAAGATGGTAATGAAGGGAGGATCGGGGAATGCATAGACGATTCCCCAAAATGAGGTACCCTTCACAAACTTGGAATGAGGACTCAGGGTCGGAAGACTCAGTGAGGGCGGCATAAGCGGCGCCAAAATCAGGACAAGAAGGGTATTCCTCCTTATCATGGTCAAATGTGTTAACATGTGTGCGCATCGTACAGAAGAGTGTTCGGACGTGACTCAATGCGTCCGCGATGACATTTTCTTTACCCGTCTTGTGATTAATCACAAACGAGTACTACTGCAAGTACATGACCCATTTCACATGGCGGGCGCCCAACTTCTTCTAGGCATTGAGGAAGGACAAGGGTTGATGGTCGCTATACAGGACAAACATGCGGTGGAGGAGGTAGTGCCTCCACAAATGAAGCAACTAGAAAATGAGATAAAACTCCTTGTCATAAGTCGAGTAACGCTACTGGACAGCGTTCAACTTCTCACTGAACAAGGTGACGGGGTGGCCTTCTTGACAAGGGGAACCCCCGATACCGGTACCGGAGGCATCACACGCAACCTCGAAAACTTTCGAGAAGTCTAGAATTCACAAGACAGGGGCAATCGTAAGTGCATCCTTGAGGGCATCAAAAGCGTGTTGACAGGTGGGTGTCCCCTCAAAGTCATCCTTAGAGAATCATTGGGTCAGCGGGGTCGCAATCATGTTGAAACCCCGGATGAAATGGCGGTAAAATCCCACGAGACCTAAAAAACTATGGACCTCATACACAGTGCGAGGCTCGAGCCAATGCCGGATGGACTCCACTTTGGTAGGGTCAACAGAGAGACCCTGGTTGGACACGATGTACCCAAGGAAGTGTACTTGGGTGGTCATGAAGGCGCACTTCTTCATGTTAAGGAAGAGGCGTTCCTTGCGCAGGACTCGGGTGGTCGGGTGGTCATGAAGGTGAAGATGCTCCAAGTGGTCATCGTGAGTCCGACTATAGATTAGAATGTCGTCAAAGTAGATGACTAGAAACTTGCCCATGTAGGGCTTGAGGACCTGACCCATCAGCCTCATCAACGTGGATGGGGCGTTGGACAACCCGAATGGCATGACAAGCCACTCGTATAGACCATCCTAGGTCTTGAATGCAGTTTTCCACTTATCGCCCTCGCGAATGCAGACTTGGTGATACCCACTATGAAGGTCGAGTTTGGAGAACCAAGATGCTCCAGAACCTAAGTCCAACATATCATCTGTTGGTGTATATGCCCTGAGACCTACTATTGGTCCATCTTTTGTACTACTTGATACTAATATTTCTTATATCACTGTAGCATTGTTGTTATCATTATTTGTCTACATCTGCGATTGTGTTCTTACATGATAATGTCCCTGGAGACAGGTTGGATCTGTGCTCAAATGATTGTCCCTAGTCAATGTGCTAACCTGTCTCCAGGGACATGAGTTATCCTCTTGTGAGGCAATGACTTGGTACGTGAGGATAACTCTTGTCACTTGTGAGGATAACTCTAGTCTCTCAGTTATGGTACGTAAGAGACTAGTGTATGGGCTGGTTAGGCACGATGTGCTAACACAGACGTATGGGTATATCAATGGTGGATATATTGGACCGACCCGCTGTGAGGCAATGACTTGGTGTCATGAGTTATCCTCACAAGTGACAAGAGATGCATTGATCCCTTGACTTGAGGTCATTGACCATTCTATATGGTTAGGGTCATGCTTTGATGCAACCTGACACCTTGCCATAGTTGGGAGGTAATATCGGTTGTCATTGAGCATGCAACGACTCATATGAGAAGGTCAATATACAAATAGAGGATTTGCCCCTTCCTAAGGGAAGCTTGATATCCATGGAGCTCCTCTATGGTTCTATGACTGAAAGTGTATGGCCATACCCAAGTGAGAACCTGTTTTAGTCATAACCATGTGATTGGGTGAAAATAAGTGATGACACACTTGTTCAATCGGATATCAGTTTGGTAAAGAGACTATAATGTATCTGTACCTAGTTGCGATGATGGGGATGTCGATATCGATATCCATTCCAATGACTTGGGTAGCAGCGATGCACTGATAGGTACCACTCACTACTTGTGGTGACCTTAGGTCAGCACTGCCAACGTCAGAGGAACCTACAGGGTCACACACCTTGATACTCGAGTTTTCAAATTGATCGGGTAGCCTTTAAATTGAGTTATTGGATAACTCGGACCTAATTGGGAGATTTCATCAGCGCCAATGGGCCTGATGAGATGGAAGAAACTTATTGGGGCCAACTTCCATTTTTGGGATATTGACCAAATTAACCATGTTTAGCCTCATTTGACCTTGGGTTAAGCTGGGTTAGATCCAATGGCTTGGTTAACATGTATAATGGACTTTGGGCTAGGCCCATTAATTAGTTGGGCTTACTAATAAGTTATAATGAAGATATTAGAGGCTAAAATGGTATAATGGGGGAGAATATTATCAAGTTTGCGCATGAAGACTCGTAATTGGATTCGGAGTGGCGCATGCTTCTTATTTGGTATATTTAAGTGATTGATATGGATTACGATTTAATCTAATGACTTAAGATATTGATTGAGATTTAATAGGGCACAAGTGGGGCTAATTATTTACATAATTAGAGTTCTAATTGGATTAGGATTTGCGCCCATACCCCATAAGGAAACTTCTATCTTGCCTTGACTTGCTCTTGGCGCATAGATGAGGAGTTTGCTTCATTAGGTAAGTGTTGGGCGCATGTATTATTGGCTGATTAAGGCAAGCCTTTGGCACATTATGAATTAAGGAATCAATCAAGAGATATGACTCCTTAATTGATGCAAAATCACCAACACTTACCATGAAACCCAAACTGCCTCTACTTATTATATAAGTGACCCTAGCCGCCCCCTCTTGATAAACAAATCTTCTTGGAGGTGTGGTGAACTTGAGGGGCTTTGGCTAGGAGTCTTGGAGCTCTTCTTCTTCCATCTAAGGGCGCTACAAGCTTCCTCCTCCTTCCTCCTTCCTTTCATTGGCGCAAAGGAACAAGAAGGCTTGCGACATTCCCTTCTCCTCTTCCTCCTTGGCGCCTGTTGTGTCCGCAAGTGCACAGATACTTTGAAGTAATAAAAAGATATCGAACCACAGACACGTAGGTGTTAAGTACCAAATAGTTGTTTTCTCACTAGCTAAGCAAACCGAATACGATGTAAGCAAATTATCCGAAAGTATACGAAGAGTTAGAGAGAAAAGTTGGGACTAGGGTTTCATCCACCTTAATGTTGGGAAACTCCGGGGATATTTAACAATTTTCAGAGATAGAGATTACACAAATACATTGCACAGCGAAAACAATATCCCCGAAACAAGCCGGTCCCAAAAATCCAGTGAAGATCGCATGCGAGAAAGTCGACACGATGAGTTAGAAAAATACCATAAAGCAAGATGAGGCCGATGTCGAGGTAGGCGCCCAAGCATACACCCTCTGCAGTCTCACACACACGGATGCCTCGAGTCCTCTTCTTCCACGCCCGGTGCTAGCCTCAGGAAGAAGATCCAAACCTTTGTCACCTTCTTCAAGCCTTGCGCCACCTCCAAGGATAAATCACCAAAGAAGAAGATGAGTAGAAGGAGAAGAATGCCGCCAAGAGGTTCCCTCACTTGCACCAAGGAGAGGAAAGGAAGAAGACTCTTGCGGCTAGGGTTTGATGGAAGAAGAAGCTTGCGCCACTAGCCCTTGTTCTCGCCTCTTGGTGTGTTCATGCCTCCAGGGAATTGTACACAAGAGAAGGGGCGGCTAGGGTCTCTTATATAGGGCAAGAGGCGGTTTGGACAAGGGCTAGGATCATGACAAGTGTGTGGCTAGGATAAGGGGTCTTGAATCAAGGAAAGTTTCCAAGACTTTACCATAAATCACATTCAACCTATCCATAATTGCCCAAGCACCATATCAGCCCAAGACATGCCTTAAAGGCATTCATACCATCAAAGGAGAAGGGGGAGGCGCATATTGCTTCCTTAATGAAGCAATTTTGCCAACTTATCCCCATTATGCCCATAGGCGCTTATGGGAGAAGTTTTCTCCCCATTGTACCCTTTTAGCCCATTGTCTATTCATGACAACTTGTTATTGTGCCTCATTGGATAATGAGCTAGCCCAAACTTCATTACATGGTTTGATTAAGCACTTGGATCCAATCCAATGCAACACTAATACAAATGTGACCAGCCATGGTCAATTTCGGGTCAACCTGCCATAAATGGAGTTTGGCTCCAATAACATTCTTCCATCTCATCAGGCCCATTGGCGCTGATGAAATCTCCCAAATAGATCCGAGTTATCCAATAAATCGATCATAAGGCTTCCCGATCAATATGAGAACTCAAGTATCAAAGTGTGCGACCCTGTAGGTTCCTCTGATGCTGGTAGTGCTGACCAAACGTCACCACAAGTAGTGAGTGGCACCTAGCAGTGCATCGCTGCTACCCAGGTCATTGAAATGGATATCGACATCGACATCCCCATCATCGCAACTAGGTACAGATGCATTACAGTCTCTTTGCCGAACTGATATCCGATTGGACAAGTATGTCGCCACTTATTTTCACCCAATCACATGGACATGACTAAATCAGGTTCTCACCGGGGTATGGCCATATACTTTCAGTCATAGAACCATAGAGGAGCTCCATGGGTATCATGCTTCCTTTAGGAAGGGGCAAAACTTTTGTCTGTCCATTGACCTTCTCATATGGGTCGTGACATGCTCAATGACAACCATTATTACCTCCCAACTATGGCTAGGTGTTAGGTTGTATCAAAACATGTCATTAACCATATAGAATGGCCAATTGTTGTGATCCGAAAGGACACACTTATAAATACAAGTAAGTAGACTTATTTCAGGTGTTGCGACCAAAACCTATGTATTGGCGTATAGGGCTATTGTCACTCCCTAACACGGCTCCAAAAACTTGTTGTCCCTAAACTTGTAGTGTCCACAAGTGCACGGATCCTCGAAGTAATAAAGAAAAGTATCGATCCCATAGAGACCTTATTGTTAAGTACCAAAAAGTTTTATTCTCACTAGCTAAGTAAACCAAATATGATGCAAGTAAGCAATAGAAAGAATACGAAAGATAATCAGAGAGATAAACTGGGACTAGAGTTTCATCCACCTTAATTTCAATGATTAGATATAAATAAAAGGTCATCAGACTAATTTTATTATGATAAAGACTTAATTTACTTCATTAAAGGGATCATCTCAGTTTCATGTAGACAATCATGTAGGGATCGATCCTCGCTTTCGTACAAGATCTATCCCAACGCTGAAGATAAGTAAATCATCATTCAAAGAATTCAAAGATCACTTTCGTGCATCCGATTTCTAAGTTGATAGTCTTTCCAACGACTCAATCCTCACTTTCGTGCAAGATCAAATCAAGTCTAAACCAATAACTCGACCCTAGATTCAAATTATCAACATGACAATAATATCACTAAAATCAAAAAATAAGAACTAACCTAATTAAGTTCCTATCATGCAATTCTAGGGTTCCAAGTTCTCAAGCAAGTCACCTTTCGGTCCTTATTGTGAGAACTCTAAAACATGAATAATAATATTAATCTATGGAGAATCAAAGTACAATTATTCACATAAGTAAAATTATCATCATAAAACTATTTTGACGAAGGTAAAAAGTTATCTAATCATTAAAAATAAAGTGAATTACTCCCCCATGTCCCAAAGATGTTTAAGCTTGCATGGAAGGAAGATTACAATAATTCATGTTGAAGGAAATCAAAACAGAGAGAGAAAACAATTTACTGTATGGCCGTAAAAATGTTTACGGCCGTAATCTGCGACGAATAGCAGTGGCGCACGATTTTGTGTTGATTTCTCCTCCGTTTGGGCTCCTTTCTCCTTGTAACTTCTGGTGTGTCTTTCCCTCCTCTAGGTGAAGCTTCAATGTAAAAAATCACGGCGCGAGGCCAAACCCTAATCGCCTCTCTATTGATTTCTCCCTCGATTCTAGATAAAAATTAGTTCTTTCACTTCGTGTGTCTTCTCCTCTTTAAGACGAGTCCGTAGCATCTTTCGTATCTCAATTTGGACTCCTGGATCAAAAGATATGGTCTGCGAAAAAATCTGGAGGGAAAAAATTGCGTTTGCAGGTCAGAATTACGACCGTAAAAAACATTACGGCAGTGCCGTAATTTTGAGTCTGTGAATTCTGCCTCAAGATTACAGCCCGTGAAATTTATTACGGCCGTGCTGTATTTATTTCTGTAAATTTCTGGACCAAAATACGGCCTGTAAAGATCATTACGGCAGTGCCGTATTTCTTCAAATCTCTCGGGTAGAAAATCATCTGTAAAAAAAGTATCGATCCCACAGAGACCTCATTGTTAAGTACCAAATAGTTGTATTCTCACTAGCTAAGTAAACCGAATATGATGCAAGTAAGCAATAGAAAAAATACGAAAGATAATCAGAGAGATAAACTGGGACTAGGGTTTCATCCACCTTAATTTCAATGATTAGATATAAATAAAAGGTCATCAAACTAATTTTATTATGAGAAAGAATTAATTTACTTCATTAAAGGTATCATCCCACTTTTATATAGACAATCATTCAGGGATCGATCATCGCTTTCACGCAAGATCTATCCCAACGCTGAAGATAAGTAAATCATCAATCAAAGAATTCAAAGATCACTTTCGTGCATCCGAATTCTAAGTTGATTGTCTCGAGTGGAATCTCAAGGATCACTTTCGTGCATCCGAGTCTCAACACAAGTTCTACTTATGTCTTTCCAACGACTCAATCCTCACTTTTCGTGCAAGATGAAATCAAGTCCAAAACAATAACTTGACCCTAGATTCAAATTATCAACATGGCAATAACATCACTAAAATCAAATAATAAGAACTAACCTAAGTAAGTTCCTATCATGCAATTCTAGGGTTCCAAGTTCTCAAGCAAGTCACCTTTCGGTTCTTATTGCGAGAACTCTAAAACATGAATAATAATATTAATCCATGGAGAATCAAAGTACAATTATTCACATAAGTAAAATTATCATCATAAAACTATTCTGACGAAGGTAAAAAGTTATCTAATCATTAAAAATAAAGTGAATTACTCCCCCATGTCCCAAAGATGTTTAAGCTTGCATGGAAGGAAGATTACAATAATTCATGTTGAAGGAAATCAAAATAGAGAGAGAAAACAATTTACGATACGGCCGTAAAAATGTTTACGGCCGTAATCTGCGACGGACAGCGGCGGCACACAGTGTTGTGTTGATTTCTCCTCCGTCTGGTCTCCTTTCTCCTTGAAACTTCTGGTGTATCCTTCCCTCCTTCAGGCGAATATTCAATGTAAAAATCACGATGATAGGTGCCTTCCATGCCTCTCGGCGCGAGGCCAAACCATAATCGCCTCTCTGTTGATTGCTCCCTCGATTCAGAATAAAAATTGGTTATTTCACTTCGTCTTTCGTCTCCTCTTTAAGGTGAGTCTGCAGCATCTTTCGGATCTCAATTTGGACTCCTGGATCAAAAGATATGGTCCGCGCAAAAATCGGCCCCGAAAAAATCGCGTTTGCAGGTTAGAATTACGGCCGTAAAAACTATTACGGCAGTGCCGTAATTTTCAGTCTGTGAATTCTGCATCGAGATTATGGCCCGTGAAACTTATTACGGCAGGTGTCGTATTTTTTTCTATAAATTTCTGGAGCAAAATACGGCCTGTAAAGATCATTACGGCGGTGCCGTATTTCTTCAAATATCTCGGGTAGGAAATCATCTATAATTATGGTACCGTGATCTTCTTTACGGTAGTGCCGTAATCGCCATGAAAACTCTGGTCGAAAAAATCCTAAAATATGGCACCTCATGGGAATTATGGCAATGCTGTAATTTACTCTGAAGCTCTGATTCTTCTGAAATTTGTCATGTGATCTCCTCTTGATGATGAAAATTTTTCTATGTATTTGATTTTGCTTGAAAACGCCTTAAAATCGTGCCTTTTTACCTGAAAATCATGAAAAACCAAAATAGAAGTAGATTTTGTTATATTTGATAAAAAAGGCATAAAAATAAGCAAAGTAGTAATAATATGACACAAAAAGATATACAAAATGGCATGAAATTTACTATAAATTTCGGTGTCATCAAACACATAAGGCTCAAACTTTGCTTGTCCTCAAGCAAATAGACCGAATAAAGAACTCTACTATGGAAAATATGCCTTTTCATGAGAAATAAATTTCTAAAATATAATCACTCATGAAATTTTCCACTAATTTTTTGCACATAATTTCAAATAAATACATCATCCTCTGAATTTAGTCTTTAAGATTCACAACATTGATCGAATAAAACTTCGCAACTCGCATAATAAATAGAATCTCAGTCTCATGATTTCACCCAATTTTCAATTTAAATCTATCTTACTTTTGTTTACAGGAATAGGATATCCAAAATCTTTTTCCACACAAAATTGTTTTTCTTTTCTATTTCTCTTACTCTTTTCTTTTTTTTATGGCATGTACCCACATAGATACATATATAATTTTTTATTTGGACTTCAACTCTTATCTTCGGTACCACTGTCAATTTTACACAGTGCCAAGTAGATGAGTCATTTTATTTCTCTCTCTCTCTCTTTTTTTTTATAGACTTCAACCCATGTCTTAAGTACCACTGTCAATTTTACACAGTTCCAAGTAGGGGAGTCCCTCACTCTTCTTGGATTCTTTCTTCCCAACAAATAATAAAATAGACTAAACATCAACTAGGTTAATCAATTGACATCAATTCAAAAATTACACTCATATGCTCATTTTATTCAAGTAAGATAACTTCAACCTTAGATTGCATTCATCAAACAACATACCTACCCAAAAACCTTTTGCATCAATCAATAAAGAATTTCAACAAGTAGATATATATTGAAGAAATAAATTCAGCATAATAGGTATATCTCTATTCATAGGCATGCATGCATGAACATTCATCATCATAGAAAAATCTGCCCATCTCTCATCACATGGATTCAAGTCATAAAATTTTTAAACCTCAAAAATATCATCATCAATGCAAAAGATGTGAAGTATGAAACTCAAACAATCATAGTCAAAAGTGTGACATGATAGACTTAAGCAACTTCATAGAATAGAAATCTCAATGAGTGATATATCAAAAGCTAATCAAAGATGCAAACCATAATCATGAATAAAAGAGAGTACAAAAGATACTCACAAAACTATGTAGCAAGCTTTGACCGAATATACATAAGGCTCGGACCAAAAAATAGTGTCGGGGCATATGCTGCTAGGTCCAAAGATATGCCTTTTGAAATTTTACTTGCATAATTTTAAATACATAAGGCTCAGTCTAAAAATAGTCTCAAAAAATAATAATGATAAAAATAATTCTCTCAAGGGAGAATTAGAGATGTCGCCGGAGGTCTGAAGAGGATGCCGGTGGAGAAAGCTGATGCAGCTGAGAAGCAGAGGTGGAACAGATGCTAGCTGAAGAGCTGCTAGCGATGATGGTGGTGCCGACATTAGAGTGAGTAATCTCTAGTGGCCTGCTAGAGACTACAATCCTGGAGGTGAGATCGTCGGCCGGTGGGTGCCAAAAATAATGTTGGATAGAAAAAAAATCAATCACTAATAAAGAGTCTGCTGCATAAATAAATAAAATCAATAGAATGAGAGGCAGTAGAAGAAGTAAGAGTCTGCTGATAGTATAATCCAGTGTCAACGGCTAGAAACAGTGATGTAAGAGGTAGATGTAGTGGTGGCTAGAGGTGGAAGATAGTTGCTCTTGAAGATTTCTTGATCTAGAGCCAAAAGAAGCTATAACATGTAGAAAGCAAGTAGAGTAGCAACTAAATTTTTTATGAAAAGTAGCCATACCCAAAAATAAGATTTAATGATCCAAAAGAGAAAATAGACAAAACCAAGCTGTAGAAAAAGATTTATTCTTTTCAGACCTATGAAAATCAAAGGATCAAAATCTGTCATGAATTTAGGGTATCAACAGAAAGAAGGCGACTCAGATTACAAAACTGCAAAAACTGCACAAAAGTTAATCAGATTCGAAAAGTTGCCATGTGTCCTAGAATTATCGGAAAGTATTTTCATGAAAATAATTAATCCACAAGATATAATGAAACATGAATTTTATATTTCAAGTGAAAAATCAGGGTTTCAAATCATTAAAGCACCTTAAAAACTTGCAGCAAAAATGCTAATCAGAATAGTCAAAAGAAAACTGCTACAGAAATTAATCAGAATCGAAAAGATGCTATATGTTTTAGAATGATCCACGGACTTTAAAATTCAGCAAAAATATCCAGATGATAGACAAAGATGAGTATTTCGTGATGGTGCCAAAGATCAAAAGTTTTTCCAACCCAGTTTCTTAAAATCGTAGTGAGAAAACACCTAATCAGATAAAGATGAGTTTGTAGTTTAGCAATTACAGGCGTAATATACTTTACGACAGTGCCGTAATGTACACAAGAATTTCAGGTCAGAAAATGTCACGAATTATGGTAGCACAAAAACCAATACGGTACCGCCGTAATATGCTAAAAACTCTCGGATGAAATCAGATAAAGATTACGACACCGTAAAGATGATTACAGCAGTGCCGTATTTTTGCGCAAAATTTTATTTTCCCTTCAAAAAGAAAAGAAAAATTAATTCTAAAAATAAACTAAAATAAAATAAACTAAACTAAGTGATAATGCTTGGGTTGCCTCCCAAGAAGCGCTACTTTTTAGGTCATTATCGTGACCAAAAATCAAAAATCATGGTGAAGCAGATGAATCAATACCAAAGTAAAGAGCAAATAATTTTCTGCATTTCCTTTGTCCAAAAATTTTAGCCACTAATCCAAAAATCCAGAATTTCATATAAATCACAATTGACGTGGCTTTCTCAAATATGTAGAAATCAAAATCAAAATTTTCAATGATCTTCCTATGTTTGTCGGTAAACAAAATCATAAGTCCTTTCTTCAAATTTTTATCTTCAATTGCCATAGGACTTTCATCAAAATATTCAAGTGTTGGATCATCAAAATAATTTTTATGTCTCAAATTAGGTTCCTCAATAAAACATAAATCTTCAAATACATAAAAAGAGTCAATGATAGATATGGGCAAAACATCAGAGTGAGATTCATCAATCTTTGTAACATTGAAATATTTTTACAAATTCTTCATGCCCTTCATCAAACAATTTATCAATATCAAAATCATCATCAAAATTAAAGTGAGACTTTCTAAAATCAATTTCCTCATGCCTTTCCATAAATAATTAATCAATTTCAAGGTTATCAATAAAATCAGAGTAAGATTTTTCTAAATTAGACCCCTCATATCCTTCATCAGAATTAACCACAAATAACATATCATCAAAAGAGGGTTTTTCAAATTTTAATTTCCTCAAATTTTTCCACAAATAAATTATCAAAGGAATCAATTTCACAATTATCAAAATCATAGTGAGATGCATTAATGTTCTCATAAGGCTCAATTTCAAAACAATCATAATCAGAGGGGGAATTTTCTAAATCAAGTTCTTCAGTTTCAAACTCAAATAAACATGCTTTTTGTGATAACTGGGTTTCTAAAAATTCAAAATTAGGAGTTAAAGATTCCACATAAGAAGAAAGCTGACCAATTATTCCCTTAAGATCTCCAATTTCCTTACTTTGATTTGTCATGAATTGATTTTGATTTGACATGAATTTTTCAAGCATGGATTCTAACCTAGATGCTTCAGTATCCTCAAAGTATGGTTCAGAAACATGATTAGAACAAACATCATAAAAAGAAGTTTGATTTTCCCAACTAGAATAATAATGATCATCTTGATACCATGAAGAATTACAATTTTGGGGCATTAAAAAAAGGCAATTAGAAGTACAATGATCAAAGCATCCATAAATATCACAACTAATGGAAGAATAAGATGTCTTAACAGGTTGCATATTTAAAGTGTCTATTTGACGAGAGATAAAATCTAACTTATCTTGAAGAGTGCATGATGAATCATCTTTATATGGCATGTATACTTCACCTCTTTCAGTTGCCCAAGAGTTATAAGACATATCTTCAAATCTCTAAAGAACAGAAAGATAATCCAACACCAATCAATCAAATAATTTTTTTTTAAAATATATAAAAAACACAAAACACAGGCAAATTCAAAATTTTCAGATATCACAGTTCTGTCACAACTGTGAAAATCCAAAACCAGCAAAAATAGAAAACAAAGTTAAATCTAAAATAAATAAAACTTAGTCTAGCAATACTAACAACTATTTTGATATTAACAAAACTAAGGTCCCCGACAACGGCGCCAAAAACTTGTTGTGATCTGAAAGGACACACTTATAAATACAAGTAGGTAGACTTATTTCAGGTGTTGTGGCCAAAACCTATGTGTTGGCATACAGGGCTATTGTCACTCCCTGACACGGCTCCAAAAACTTGTTGTCCCTAAACTTGTAGTGTTCGCAAGTGCACGGATACTCGAATTAATAAAGAAAAGTATCGATCCCACAGAGACCTCATTGTTAAGTACCAAATAGTTGTATTCTCACTAGCTAAGTAAACCGAATATGATGCAAGTAAGCAATAGAAAGAATACAAAAGATAATCAGAGAGATAAACTGGGACTAGGGTTTCATCCACCTTAATTTCAATGATTAGATATAAATAAAAGGTCATCAGACTAATTTTATTATGATAAAGACTTAATTTACTTCATTAAAGGTATCATCTCACTTTCATGTAGACAATCATGCAGAGATCGATCATCGCTTTCGTGCAAGATCTATCCCAATGCTGAAGATAAGTAAATCATCAATCAAAGAGTTCAAAGATCACTTTCGTGCATCTGAATTCTAAGTTGATTGTCTCGAGTGGAATCTCAATGATCACTTTCGTGCATCCGAGTCTCAACACAAGTTCTACTTATGGCTTTCCAACGACTCAATCCTCACTTTCGTGCAAGATCAAATCAAGTGCAAAACAATAACTCGACCCTAGATTCAAATTATCAACATGGCAATAATATCATTAAAATCAAATAATAAGAACTAACCTAAGTAATTTCCTATCATGCAATTCTAGGGTTCCAAGTTCTCAAGCAAGTCACCTTTCGGTCCTTATTGCGAGAACTCTAAAACATGAATAATAATATTAATCTACAGAGAATCAAGGTACAATTATTCACATAAGTAAAATTATCATCATAAATGAAGTGAATTACTCCCCCATGTCCCAAAGATGTTTAAGCTTGCATGGAAGGAAGATTACAATAATTCATGTTGAAGGAAATCAAAACAGAGAGAGAAAATAATTTACGGTACGGCCGCAAAAATGTTTACGGCCGTAATATGCGACGAACAGCAGTAGCGCACGGTTTTGTGTTGATTTCTCCTCCGTCTGGGCTCCTTTCTCCTTGAAACTTCTGGTGTGTCTTTCCCTCCTCCAGGCAAAGCTTCTGTGTAAAAATCACGGCGCAAGGCCAAACCCTAATCGCCTCTCTATTGATTTCTCCCTCGATTCTAGATAAAAATTAGTTCTTTCACTTCATGTGTCTTCTCCTCTTTAAGACGAGTCCGTAGCATCTTTCGTATCTCAATTTGGACTTCTGGATCAAAAGATATGGTCCGCGAAAATATCGGGCCCGAAAAAATTGCGTTTGCAGGTTAGAATTACGACCCTAAACCATTATGGCAGTGCCATAATTTTGAGTCTGTGAATTCTACCTCAAGATTACTGCCCGTGAAATTTATTACAGCCGTGCCGTATTTATTTCTGTAAATTTCTAGCCTGTAAAGATCATTACGGCAGTGCCGTATTTCTTCAAATCTCTCGGGTAGAAAATCATCTATAATTATGGTACCATGATCTTCTTTACGGCAGTGCCGTAATCGCCATGAAAACTTTGGTCAGAAAAATCCAAAAATACGGCACCTCACGGGAATTATGGTAGTACCGTAATTTTGATATGCGAGTGTAGGGAAATTACGGTACCGTAATATCCATAATGGGGGTGCCGTAATTTGCTCTGAAGTTCTGATTACTCTAAAATTTGTCGTGTGATCTCCTCTTGATGATGGGAATTTTTCTATATATTATATTTTGCTTGAAAATTCCTTAAAATTGTGCCTTATTTACTTGAAAATCATGAAAAACCCAAATAGAAGTAGATTTTGCAATATTTGATAAAAAAGACATAAAAATAAGCAAAGTAGTAATAATATGACACAAAAAGATTTACAAAATGGCATGAAATTTACTATATATTTCAGTGTCATCACCAATGACGTCAAGTCAAGGATCAATACATCTCCTATCACTTGTGAGGATAACTCATGACACCAACTCATTGCCTCACATCGGGTCTATCCAGTATATCCACCACTGATATACCCATATGTCTGCGTTAGCACCTCGTGCCTAACTAGCCCATATACCAATCTCACAAGTACCAGAGCTGTGCTATATCACTCAGGTACATTGACTGGGGACAATCATTTGAGCACATATCCAATCTGTCTCCAGGGACATTATCATATAAGTACATGATCGCAGATGTAAGCAAATAATGATAATGACAATGCCAGAATGATATATAATTATCAAAGTCAAGTAGTACAATAATGGACCAATATTAGGTCTTAGGGCATATACACCAACAATCTCCCACTTGCACTAAGACCTATAGGTTGAGGAATCTCAATCCCATATCTCTAGTGTGACCATCATGCTTCTGCTGCGCCAAAGCCATGGTTAGTGGTGAAGGTCCCCTTCAAGGGGGAGCAAAACCCTAGATAGGCGCAGATGGAGTTTTTTTCATGTAGCGGAAGGGGGTTTCTAGGATCTTTACATATTATATGATCAACTTATATGCAATTGCAAACAAGAATCAAGAAATCGATTCTTACCAAAGCCATTACTTGGATGGCGTCTAGGAAGAAGAGACTCAAGCGCTTCTCCTCCAAATGGCACGCACACAAAATGATGTCGCCTACTCCCTTAGTGCTCCTTGTGCTAGCAAGGTTCTAAGGAGTTCTTTGCGTGGAGGAGATGAGATCTCTTGGTGCTTGCCGAAAGCCTTCTCTACACTCGTCGAGAGAGTCGTCACACGAGAGCAAGAAGCGTCAAGAGGTGATGAGAGGCGATAAGAGAAAACGTTCCTCATGAACGTGGAGGCGTTGCAAAAACTTTCCAAAAATAGCAACCCATTAATTCTCAAGCGTTATGCGTTCACTTCAAGTGAACCGAACGCAACTCCTCTTCACCCTTTGAACCTTTGAACCAAGTGCTCACATGATGAGCCGGTTCAATTGAATTTGGTTCAAGACCAAATTAAATCAGCCCAAGCCATGGTCGATCTCATTGAACCTAAAGGTTCAAGATCTAACCGTTGATCTCTCGATGCTCTTGATCTCACTAATCTAGCATCAAATCTCTCGATCGAAGCTTACCGATCTCAAGCCCTAATCAATCAAACATGATCAGACCAGATCTCACTTACAATCAGAGTTTAAACTCCTTTAAACTGAACCAAAACAATTCAGTCCACACGATCTGACTTAAGTAAGCCATATCATCAAATTGTGCGACCCTGAGGGTTTCCTTTAAATGTCGGTAACGATAACTTACGTTATCACGATCAGTGAGGGGTATCTAGCAACACATCACTGTCTCCCGATATAAAGGAAAGAGTCATCCAAGACTACACCCAAACCACAGCACAAGTGTGAATCCACTTCACGAGGCATACATGATTCCTTTGCCACTGGATGTTCTTATTGGACAAGCATGTCAAGCCTGTAGCTCCAATATGATGAGCATGATTAGATCAGATGAACATAGTCACCTGGGTATGGCCATACACTTTCTCAATCATCTCATCCAGCGGGGCCCCTTTAGAACATCACACTCCAATCAAGGAGACAGCAATCCTATATCTATCACTAGTGCCCTAACATGACTCATGATCATTATCCAAGATAGTCTATAACCATTATGTTTCAAATGATATTGAACTACCTCAAAACAATGACAATCATCATTTAGAAACACAAGTGATCTCAAGTCAGAGGACATGTGCCACTTGTTGCAAACAAGGATTATTCACATTGTGACAAGCAATGGAATATCCTAGTAGGGTCTGTCCAGTACATCCAATGTACCCATGAGTCTACATCTTATTCCATGCTCGAAGCATCCTATAAGATTAGAACACATATTAGTCTCAATCATATCAAGGCTGTCTCATGTTCACCAAGATATCTCGACTAAGGACATTTAGCATGTCAGCCTAGCTGAACAGCATTGAGACATTATTCAGAAGTACACTTATTGCAGCAGACAATGTAACAAACTGAATAACAACCATTGCCTTTATAAACATAAGAGTTTATACATGATACTGAAAGAATCCCAAGGCCTCAAACATTAGCCTTAAGGGCATACCCCAACAATCTCCCACTTGCACTTAATCTAATGGTTGAGAAATCTCAAACCCATGTTATTACAGTGCTTCTCATGCTTCTGCTGCGCCAGAGGCTTGGTAAGCGGGTCAGCCAGATTGTCATCTGTATGAACCTTGCAGATTTTGATCTCACCACGATCAATGATCTCCCGGATCAAGTGAAACCGTCTCTGTATGTGCTTGGACTTCTGGTGCGACCGTGGTTCCTTTGCTTGTGCGATTGCTCCAGTGTTATCACAGAAGATAACCAAAGGATCTGCACTCGAAGGAACAACACCAAGTTCCTGAATGAACTTACGAATCCATACTGCCTCCTTAGATGCTTCTGAGGCTGCAACATACTCGGCTTCTGTTGTGGAATCAGCAACAATAGACTGTTTGAAACTTTTCCACACCACTGCTCCACCATTCAAGCTAAAAACATAGCCTGATTGCGATCGGAAATCATCCTGGTCCGATTGGAACGAAGCGTCAGTATATCCTTCTACACTGAGTTCTTCCTGACCACCATATACCAAGAACATATCTTTGGTCCTCCGCAGATATTTTAAAATGTTCTTGACCGCAATCCAGTGCGCCTGACCTGGATTACTTTGGAATCGACTGGTCACGCTTAACCCGTAAGCGACGTCTGGGCGAGTACACAACATCGCATACATAATGGACCCAATAGCCGAAGCATAAGGCGTATTGTTCATTTCATCTTTCTCAGTCTGTGTTTGTGGACATTGACTCTTTGAAAGATTCAGACCATGTCTGACTGGAAGATATCCTCTTTTAGAATTCTCTAAATGGAATCTCTCTAGGACTTTATCGATGTAAGTACTCTGGCACAGCCCGAGAAGCCTCTTAGATCTATCTCTGTAGATCTTCACACCTAATACATAGGCTGTTGGGGTATGCCCTTAAGGCTAATGTTTGAGGCCATGGGAATGTATCTGTATCATGTAATAAACTGTTATGTTTATAAAGGCATGGTTGTTATTCAGTTAGCTACATTATCTGCTGCAATATATGTTCTTCTGAATAATGTCTCAAAGCTGTTCAGCTAGGCTGACATGCTATAAGTCCTTAGTCGAGATATCTTGGTGAACATGAGACAGCCTTGATATGTTTGAGACTAATATGTGTTCTGATCTTATAGGATGCTTCAAGCATGGAATAAGATGTAGACTCATGGGTACATGGGATGTACTGGACAGACCCTACTAGGATGTTCAATTGTTTGTCACAATGTGAATATTCCTTGAATGTGACAAGTGGCACATTTCCTCTGACTTGAGATCACTTGTGTTTTCTAAATGATGATTGTCATTGTTTTGAGATAGTTCAATATCATTTGAAACATAATGATTATAGACTATCTTGGATGGTGAGCTTGAATCAGGTTAGGGCACTAGTGATAGACATAGGATTGCCGTCTCCTTGTTTAAGGAGTGTGATGTTCTAAAGGGGCCCCCTGGATGGGATGATTGAGAGAGTGTATGGCCATACCCAGATGACTGTGTTCATCTGATCTAATCATGCTCATCATATTGGAGTTACAAGCTTGACAGGCTTGTCCAATAAGAACATCCAGTGGCAAAGGAAATTTGCATGCCTTGTGAATTGGATTCACACTTGTGCTGTATTTTGGGTGTAGTCTTGGAAGACTCTTTCCTTTATATCGGGAGACAGTGATGTGTTGCTAGATACCCCTCACTGATCGTGATAATGAGAATTATCGTTACCGACATTTAGAGGAAACCCTCAGGGTCACACAATTTGATGATATGGCTTACTTAAGTCAGATCGTGTGGACTGAATTGTTTGGGTTCAGTTTAAAGGGATTTAATCTCTGATTGTAAGTGAGATCTGGTCTGATCATGTTTGATTGATTAGGGCTTGAGATCGGTAAGCTTCGATCGAGAGAATGGATGCTCGATCGGTGAGATCAGGAGCATCAGGAGATGAACGGTTAGATCTGGAGCCTTAGGGTTTAATTGAGATCTAGACCATATTGCTTGGGTTAATTGGTCTTGGACCAAACCGAAATGAACCAGCTCATTGGTTGAGCGTGTGGTTCAATTTAAGAGAGGTTTGCGATTGGGGTAAACCCATGATCGCAAGTGGAAGTGTGGCTTTCTATTTTTAGAAAGCATTTCACTTACGTGACCACGATTCTTGTGGTCTCTCTTCACGCCTCCCTCTCGCTCTATTGTCGTCGCTTGACTTTGCTCTTGAGGCATTCTCTCGTGAAGAAGAAGTGGACGACATTGGGAGAGTTTTCGCCAAGCAAGAAATTTTTTCTCCTTCCCTTTCCATTCGATCAAGGATACTTGGACGATCCTTGCTAGCACAAGGGACGACAAGAAGAAGCGCATCTTCATCTTGTGTGTGACGATTTGGAGAAGATCTTCTTTGGTCTTTGCTTCCAAGGCGCCATCCAATCGATGGCCATGGTATGAATCACATCCTATTTATTTAAGCTTTCAAAGTTGATCATCTTACACATGCTTTGCGATTCTTGAAACCCCCTTCCGCTGCTATATTCCCTTATATGCGCCATGCTGGGTTTCGCCCCCCTCTTGAAAGGGGTCCTAACAATTGGTATCAGAGCATGGTTAAACGCATGTTTATATGATTGCTTTGGTGTTGTGATCCATGAATGCCGATATGTGCTTAGATCTATAACATGCGTAAATTCACATGTTAAATTATATCATGCCGAAACTTGTTTTTGTTTCATTTGCGCATGTATGTTGTATGTTGGCGCATCTTACTTGGTTTGTACAAAACTTGAACACTTGCGCGATTAACACTAGATCTAAGACCTTGCTGTAAACCCTTAGACGGGTTACTAGGGTTGAAGTCATCCCCTAGGTTAGATCTAACAGTCTGATCAGACCATCTGACAGCCTGAATGGGTCGACCAGTTAGCACCTTGGCGCAAGCCTATGGTGGCTATAGGTCGACTGCAGACAGGTGTGTAGCGATGTCTGATTGAGACAACTAATGAACACACATGAGTTAGGCCCGGGGTCACACCCGCTTGCTAGACCTCATTGTGGTTGTTCAGCCCTGGCGCATGCATAGTTGACCTTATGGTCGACTCAAGTCAGTTAGGACTTGGTGCATGCAAGGGCAGTGGATCTGACTAGGTTGGATGAGTGGATCCCTAGTAATGGACCGTTGTAAGGTAGTAAGGGCGAATAAGGAAATTAAAATTGATCCCATGGGGTTTTCGAAAATTTTAATTTTTGTGATGGATCACATGATTGCTGATTGGATGCATATGTTTGTCTATTTAGTCTTATGTGGGCTGCTCATATTAATTGTGTGCTGTGCTGGGGCCTGCGTGCCTGGGATTTAAAATTGTAAATTAATTATTGTGATCTGCGCATCACATTGCTTTAATTTATAAAATGTAATTGACCTGCGTGTCAATCTTGTCTAGATAGTTAAATTTGTAATTTAATTAGACAAGAGCACAGAGCACACTTGGCAGAGGCGCTTGCAGCAGAGGCTTGACCAGGTGGGAGGTCCAGGGTTCAACTCTGGGACCTGGCGCATTTTCCCTGGTGGGCGCACCTGTGCTGCAATTGGCGCTTGGGCCCTGGGTTGGGCCAGATGAGCAGCAAAAGACCCATGAAGAGCAAGTGAAGACTTAAGTTAGGTTAAGGTCTCACTAGGGCTATGGGCTTTTACCACATAAGATTCATGCTTTCTTTTATTTATTGTTTAAATATTAGAATTGCATGATTAAGTTTATCTTCTGCTATCACCATAGGAATTGCATGATAGTGAAGAAGATAAAAGACCGTTAAAATCCAACGCTAAAATATCAAGCTCGTAAGCCTTCTGACGCGAAACCTCACTGTTCTGATTATCGTTGGAGCCGTGTTGTACCCACTCAGTGGGCACGTCCATCTATCTTCAGAGGGTGCGGGATTACACCTGTGTGTTACAGAGTAGGGATTTATCCCTTCTCGTTGCTCAGCATAACACATGGTGGTCCAGGGAGTAGGTCGGGTCAGCTTGACCGTGTAGCCTACATATGTGGCGCATATGGTAGCACATGGAGGCAGCCATCTGTGGGGTCAGAGACTGTGTTGTACCAACTCAGTTGGCACAGTCTGCTGGATTGCCCAGATGAAGGGGAATCGCACGGGTTGGCGATCGGCAGGGACTGCCTACCGGAGATTAGTGCTTGTACTCTCTGTGCATCTTATCTCGCCTGAGCGGGACGCGGAGACCAAGTACGAAATCCGGATCCCATCTCACTAAAAGAGTTCTACTCTTTCGGGCTGTTTTGTTGGATTTTTCAAGCCTGATAAAATAGTGAGAAAAAGAATCTTTCTTAAGTCCTGATTGATTCTTATACATTGATACTGACCTTGCTGTTCTTGCATTGTTGTAGATACCTGCAGCAACGAACACCATGAACTTCAATGTGCGATCCCTACTGGAAAGGGAGAAGTTTGCTGGGCCGAACTTCTCTGACTGGTTTGGACACCTTAAGATCGTTCTTAAGGCAGAGAGGAAACTGTATGTCCTCGAGACGGCGATACCGCCGCAGCCCGCTCCGAACGCCGCAAGGGCGGTTCGGGAAGCCTACGAAAAGCACGTCAATGATAGCATTGATGTCGCTTGCCTGATGCTAGCGTCTATGACGCCACCGCTGCAGCGTCAGCATGAGGATATGTCGGCTATGTTGGGGTATGCCCTTAAGGCTAATGTTTGAGGCCTTGGGATTGTAATAGTATCATGTAATAAACTGTTGTGTTTATAAAGGCATGGTTATTATTCAGGTTGTTACCTTGTCTGCTGTAATAAGTGTACTTCTGAATAATGTCTCAAAGCTGTTCAGCTAGGCTGACAGGCTATATGTCCTTAGTCGAGATATCTTGGTGAACATGAGACAGCCTTGATATGATTGAGACTAATATGTGTGCTAATCTTATAGGATGCTTCGAGCATGGAATAAGATGTAGACTCATGGGTACATTGGATGTACTGGACAGACCCTACTGGGATATTCCATTGCTTGTCACAATGTGAATGATCCTTGTAAGCACTAAGTGGCACATGTCCTCTGACTTGAGATCACTTGTGTTTCTAAATGATGATTGTCATTGTCTTGAGGTAGTTCAATATCATTTGAAACATAATGATTATAGACTATTTTGGATGGTGAGCTTGAATCAGGTTAGGGCACTAGTGATAGACAAAGGATTGCCGTCTCCTTGTTTAAGGAGTGTGATGTTCTAAAAGGGCCCCCCTATATGAGATGATTGAGAAAGTGTATGGCCATACCCAGATGACTATGTTCATCTGATCTAATCATGCTCATCATGTTGGAGTTACAAGTTTGACATGCTTGTCCAATATGAACATCCAGTGGCAAAGGAAACATGTATGCCTTGTGAGTTTGATTCACACTTGTGCCATGGTTTGGGTGTAGTCTTGGAAGACTATTTCCTTTATATCGGGAGACAGTGATGTGTTGCTAGATACCTCTCACTGATCGTGATAACGAAAGTTATCGTTACCGACATTTAAAGGAAACCCTTAGGGTCGCACAATTTGATGATATGGCTTACTCAAGTCAGATCGTATGGACTGAATTGTTTGGGTTCAGTTTAGAGGAGTTTAACCTCTGATTGTAAGTGAGATCTGGTCTGATCATGTTTGATTGATTAGGGCTCTAGATCGGTAAGCTTCGATCGAGAGAGTTGATGCTAGATCGATGAGATCAGAAGCATCAAAAGGATGAACGGTCAGATCTTAAACCTTGGGTTTATTTTGATTTGGACCAATGCTTGGGCTGATTTGATTTGGTTTATTGAACCAAAATCAATTGGATCGATTAAGCTTGAACCGGTTCACATGTGTGAACGCTTGGTTCAAAGCATAAGCATTTTGTTTTGATCGGTTTCGAAAGCTCTCCTTCATGACATTCCATTTATGGAAAGTCATCATGGTGACTTGATGAAAAAACGCCAAAACGCTTTTTGCTTGAAGGCTTCTCACTTTGGCGAAGAAGTGTGCTTGAGAGAGCATTATCGCCGAGAGTGGAGAGGTGGAATTCGGCCAAGCAAAGACTCCAAGGATTCTCCTTCAAACGATCAAGACCCCTTGAAGCTTTTGCTAGCACAAAGGCGTGAAGGGAGTAGCCAACTTCTTCTTGTGTGCGCGCCATTTGGAGGGGATCTATTTTGCTCTCTTGCTTCCAAGCCGACCTCCATCTCTATGGCTATGGTATAGATCTAAACTCATTCAAGTTGATCATATGGTTTTTCATATGCGATCCTTGAGAAACCCTCTTTCCGCCATGCTTGCTAGAGGCGCATGTTCTAGGGTTTCCCCCCCCCCCCCCCCCATGAGTTAGGGGTTCTTTTCAATTGGTATCAGAGCCAAGGTTTTCGATATGATCTATATGATTGCTTTGAAATGTTTGTGATCCATACATGTTGCGCTTACTTGATGCATGCTTTATTTACATGAAGTTTGCGCTTGTATCATGGTTACATGAAGTTTGCGCTTGTATCATGGTTACATGAAGTTTGCGCTTGTATCATGGTTACATGAAGTTTGCGCTTGTATCATGGTTACATGCAGTTTGCGCTCCCCCTTGAAGGGGACTCCCTAATGTTTGCGCTCCCCCTTGAAGGGGACCCCCTTAGATCTAAGGGTTATCAACATGCTAGATATGACATATATCTTATGTTCTCAAGTGAAGCATGTTGTTTGTTATGTTTGCGCATGTTCTAAATGTTTTTATAAAACTTACATCTTGCGCGCATGCTTAGATCTAAGGTGCCCCTACTATAAATCCTTAGATGGGTTGATGGGGTTGAAAGCATCTACTATGTTAGATCCAAAGTCTGATCAGACCATCTGACAGCCTAGATGGATCGACCAGATGGCACCTGTGCGCAAGCACAAGGTGGCCATAGGTTGATTGCATCTTAGGTGTGTAGCGAGGTCTGGTTGAGACAACTACTGAACACACATGAGTTAGGCCCGGGGTCACACCCGCTTGCCAAAACTCATGAGGGTGGTTCAGCCCTTGGCGCATGCATGGTTGACCATTAGGTCAACTCGGGTCAGTTAGGACTCGGTGCATGCAAGGGCAGAGGATCTGACCAGATGGATGAGTGGATCCCTATCAATGGACCATTGTAAGGTTGTGGAGCACATAAGGAAATTAAAATTGATACCTATGGGGTTTTTCAAAATTTAATTTCATGATTGGATCACATGATGAATGATACCATATGCTTGTTTATTTAGTCTTATGTGGGTTGCCCTATTGTGTGCTGTGCTGGGGCCTGCGTGCCTGGTAAATTATAAGTTAATATTATTGTGATCTGCGAATCACTTTTCATTTAATTTATAATATGTGTTTGACCTGCGAGTCAAAGCTTGTCTAGATAGAGCAAAATGTATTTTGACTAGACAAGAACATAAAAGCACACATCCAAAAGGAGTATTCACCTGGTGGCGCACCTGAGGTGCTCTTGGCGCTAGGGCCATGGGTTGGACCAGATGAGATGCTAAGGAGCTCAAGTGAAGACTTAAGTAAAATTAAGGTCTTACTAGGGTTCATGGGCTTTTACCACATAAGATCATGCTTTCTATTTATTGCTTATATACATTAGAACAGCATGAGTTTATCTTCTGCTATCACCAAAGGAATTGCATGATAGTAAAGAAGATAAAAGACCGTTAAAATCCAACGCTAACATATCAAGCTCGTAAGCCTTCTGACGCGAAACCTCACTGTTCTGACTATCGTTGGAGCCGTGTTGAACCCACTCAGTGGGCACGTCCATCTATCTTCAGACGGTGCTGGATTTCACCTGCGTGTTACAGAGTAGGGATTTATCCCTTCTCGTTGCTCAGCATAGCACGTGGTGGTCCAGGGAGTAGGTCAGGTCAGCTTGACCATGTAGGCTACATATGTGGCGCATATGGTAGCACATGGAGGCAGCCATCTGTGGGATCAGAGACTGTGTTGTACCAACTCAGTTGGCACAGTCTGCTGGATTGCCCAGATGAAGGGGAATCGCACGGGTTGGCGATTGGCTGGGACAGCCTACCAGAAATTAATGTTTGTCATCTCTGTGCATCTTATCTCGCCTGAGCGGGACGCGGAGACCAAGTATGAAATCTGGATCCCATCTCACTAAAAGAGTATTACTCTTTCGGACTGTTTACTGGATTTTTCAGTCAGACAAAATAGTGAGAAAAGAATCTTTCTTAAGTCCTGGATTGATTCTGAACATTGATACTAACCTTGCTGTTCTTGCATTGTTGTAGATAACTGCAGCAACGAACACCATGAGCTTCAATGTGCGATCCCTACTGGAAAGGGAGAAGTTTGCTGGGCCGAACTTCTCTGACTGGTTTGGACACCTTAAGATCGTTCTTAAGGCAGAGAGGAAACTGTATGTCCTCGAGACGGCAATACCGCCGCAGCCCGCTCCGAACGCCGCAAGGGCGGTTCGGGATGCCTATGAAAAGCACGTCAATGATAGCATTGATGTCGCTTGCCTGATGCTAGCGTCTATGACGCCACCCGCTGCAGCGTCAGCATGAGGATATGTCGGCTATAGAGATTATAGCGAACCTCAAGATGCTGTATGCTGCACAGGCGAGGACAGAACGCTATAATCTGACGAAGCTCTTCTTTCAGAGCAAACTGGCTGAGGGGAGCCCAGTGGGAGCTCACGTGCTCAAGATGATTAGGCACAAGGAGGCTCTGGAGAAACTGGGGCATACCATCAACCAGGAGCTTGCTGTAGATATTATTCTGCAGTCTCTTCCGCCCTCTTTCGATGCGTTCATTATTAACTTTAATATGAACAAAATCGATTGTACGCCGGCAGAGCTGCTGAATATGCTCTTGACTACTGAGGAAACTCTGAAGGGAAAGCCTTCAACCTCTGTCTTAATGGTTCCTTCAAGGAACAAGAAGAAGGGGAAGAAGGGCAAGGCCCCTGTCAAGAACTACAGCAAGGCACTGAAACAGAAGGTGAAGCGGTCGAAGGACAACAGGTGTTTCCACTGTGGCCAGCTGGGTCACTGGAAAAAGGACTGTAAAGCGCTCCAAGGAGATAAGAGGGGAAGCATCGCTTCTGGCTCAGGTATATATGTGACTGAGGTCATGTTATCTTCTTCTTCTATTTCATGGGTGTTGGACACTGCATGTGGAGTTCACATTTGTTCAAATGTACAGGAACTCAGGAGAAGAAGGTAGGTGGGACAGCATGAGGTAGACCTACGCGTTGGAAACGGGGCACGGGTTGCTGCTGTTGCTGTAGGAGACTATTTCATTTCTTTACCATCTGGCATTGTATTAGAATTAAACAATTGTTATTTTGTACCCAGTATTACCAAGAATATTATCTCTATTCCTGCTCTTGTCAGGAAAGGATTTGCCTTTGAATGCAAAATTTCAAAGTGTGTTTTAACTTATGATAATATTGTGTATGCGACTGGTTCAATTAACAATGGGTTATTCATGTTGGACATGGAAAATTCTATACAAAACATTGATAATAAGAAAGCCAAGTATGCTGATGACAGCACCTTGCTATGGCATAGTCGTTTAGGCCATATTAACGAGAAGCGCATTAAGCGGTTGCATGATCATGGACTGCTGGGATCATTCTCCTATGAGGAGATTGATACATGCAAAGCTTGTTTGATGGGTAAAATGACGAAGTCTCCTTTTCCTAACAAAGGTCAAAGGGCTTCAGGTTTACTTGACCTCATACACAGTGATGTGTGTGGGCCATTTAGTAAACATGCCAGAGGTGGCTATCAGTACTTCATTACCTTTACTGATGATTTCAGTAGGTATGGGTATGTCTATTTAATGAGACATAAAAGTGAATCTTTTGACAAGTTCAAAGAGTTCAAGAATGAAGTACAAAATCAGTTAGGCCGTAATATCAAGACACTTCGTTCTGATCGAGGTGGTGAATACCTGAGTCATGCATTTACTGACTATCTAAAGGAGTGTGGGATTATCTCACAGCTCACTCCGCCAGGAACACCACAATGGAATGGTGTGTCCGAAAGGAGAAATAGAACGTTACTTGATATAGTTCGTTCTATGATGAGTCAGGCTACTCTTCCATATTCCTTTTGGGGTTTTGCACTGGAAACAGCTGCAAAGGTACTAAACCGAGTGCCATCCAAGGCAGTTTCAAAGACGCCATATGAGTTATGGTATGGGAAACAGCCTAGCTTGACATTTATCAGGATCTGGGGTTGCGAAGCTTATGTCAAAAAGCTCGCCTCTGGGAAACTGGAGAGCAGATCTGAGAAATGTATCTTTGTCGGTTACCCTAAGGAAACTAAGGGTTATTATTTCTTCAATCCCAAAGAGAACAAGGTTTTTGTTGCTCGGACGGCTATATTTCTTGAGAGGGAATTTCTTCTGCAAGAGGCCAGTGGGAGAGAAATAAAGCTGGATGAGAATCCAGAGGAAGGACAAAGTAGTCAAGCACAGTTGGATGAGCCTGAGCCAGTTGAACAGGTTATTGAACAACCTGAGGCTCAGATAACACGGGAACCGCGAAGATCGGGAAGGATCCGTCGTCAGCCTGAGCGCTATGACGGAGTCTACATCATTGATAATGATGAACCCCTCACTTATGCGGATGCGGTCAGTGGACCGGAGTTAGCTAGATGGCTTGAAGCTATGCGAGCCGAAATGGACTCCATGTCAGATAACCAAGTCTGGGATTTGGTTGATCCGCCTCCGGGAGTAATCCCTATAGGCTGTAAATGGATCTTCAAGAAGAAGATTGACATGGATGGTAACGTGGTTACCTATAAAGGCAGGCTAGTTGCGAAAGGTTTCAAATAAATCTACGGGATAGATTATGATGAAACTTTCTCACCTGTAGCCATGTTTAAGTCTATTCGGATTCTTTTCGCGATAGCAGCATATTACGATTATGAGATCTGGCAGATGGATGTGAAAACAGCTTTCCTTAATGGAAATCTGGATGAGGATGTGTATATGACACAACCTGAGGGTTTCACTAATCCATCAGATCGTCATAAAATATGCAAGTTAAAGAAGTCCATTTATGGACTGAAACAAGCATCTAGAAGCTGGAATATTCGTTTTGATGAATCAATCTCTGAGTTTGGTTTCATCAAGAATGAAGACGACCCGTGTGTATATAAGAGGTTTAGTGGGAGCGTGATTACATTCTTAATCCTCTACGTCGATGATATCTTAATCATTGGAAATGATATTCCTGAACTGCATGCTGTTAAAGCATGGTTAGGAAAATGTTTCCAGATGAAAGATTTAGGAGAAGCAGCCTATGTGTTAGGTGTGAAGATCTACCGAGATAGATCTAAGAGGCTTCTCGGGCTGTGCCAGAGTACTTACATCGATAAGGTCCTGGAGAGATTCCATTTAGAGAATTCTAAACGTGGATATCTTCCAGTCAGACATGGTCTGAATCTTTCGAAGAGTCAGTGTCCACAAACACAGACTGAGAAAGATGAAATGGACAATACGCCTTATGCTTCGGCTATTGGGTCCATTATGTATGCGATGTTGTGTACTCGCCCAGACGTCGCTTACGGGTTAAGCGTAACCAGTCGATTCCAAAGTAATCCAGGTTTGGCGCACTGGATTGCAGTCAAGAACATCTTAAAATATCTGCGGAGGACCAAAGATATGTTCTTGATATATGGTGGTCAGGAAGAACTCAGTATAGAGGGATATACTGACGCTTCGTTCCAGTCGGACCAGGATGATTTCCGATCGCAATCAGGCTATGTTTTTAGCTTGAATGGTGGAGCAGTGGTGTGGAAGAGTTTCAAACAGTCAACTGTTGCTGATTCCACAACAGAAGCCGAGTATGTTGCAGCCTCGGAAGCATCCAAGGAGGCAGTGTGGATTCGTAAGTTCATGAGAGAACTTGGTGTCGTTCCTTCGAGTGCAGATCCTTTGGTTATCTTCTGTGATAACACTGGAGCAATAGCACAAGCAAAGGAACCACGGTCGCACCAGAAGTCCAAGCACATACAGAGACGGTTTCACTTGATCCGGGAGATCATTGATCGTGGCGAGATCAAAATATGCAAGGTTCATACAGATGACAATCTGGCAGACCCGCTTACCAAGCCTCTGGCGCAGCAGAAGCATGAGAAGCACTGTAATAATATGGGTTTGAGATTACTCAACCATTAGATTAAGTGCAAGTGGGAGATTGTTGGGGTATGCCCTTAAGGCTAATGTTTGAGGCCTTGGGATTGTAATAGTATCATGTAATAAACTGTTGTGTTTATAAAGGCATGGTTATTATTCAGGTTGTTACCTTGTCTGCTGTAATAAGTGTACTTCTGAATAATGTCTCAAAGCTGTTCAGCTAGGCTGACAGGCTATATGTCCTTAGTCGAGATATCTTGGTGAACATGAGACAGCCTTGATATGATTGAGACTAATATGTGTGCTAATCTTATAGGATGCTTCGAGCATGGAATAAGATGTAGACTCATGGGTACATTGGATGTACTGGACAGACCCTACTGGGATATTCCATTGCTTGTCACAATGTGAATGATCCTTGTAAGCACTAAGTGGCACATGTCCTCTGACTTGAGATCACTTGTGTTTCTAAATGATGATTGTCATTGTCTTGAGGTAGTTCAATATCATTTGAAACATAATGATTATAGACTATTTTGGATGGTGAGCTTGAATCAGGTTAGGGCACTAGTGATAGACAAAGGATTGCCGTCTCCTTGTTTAAGGAGTGTGATATTCTAAAAGGGCCCCCCTATATGAGATGATTGAGAAAGTGTATGGCCATACCCAGATGACTATGTTCATCTGATCTAATCATGCTCATCATGTTGGAGTTACAAGCTTGACATGCTTGTCCAATATGAACATCCAGTGGCAAAGGAAACATGTATGCCTTGTGAGTTTGATTCACACTTGTGCCATGGTTTGGGTGTAGTCTTGGAAGACTATTTCCTTTATATCGGGAGACAGTGATGTGTTGCTAGATACCTCTCACTAATCGTGATAACGAAAGTTATCGTTACCGACATTTAAAGGAAACCCTTAGGGTCGCACAATTTGATGATATGGCTTACTCAAGTCAGATCGTATGGACTGAATTGTTTGGGTTCAGTTTAGAGGAGTTTAACCTCTGATTGTAAGTGAGATCTGGTCTGATCATGTTTGATTGATTAGGGCTCTAGATCGGTAAGCTTCGATCGAGAGAGTTGATGCTAGATCGATGAGATCAGAAGCATCAAAAGGATGAACGGTCAGATCTTAAACCTTGGGTTTATTTTGATTTGGACCAATGCTTGGGCTGATTTGATTTGGTTTATTGAACCAAAATCAATTGGATCGATTAAGCTTGAACCGGTTCACATGTGTGAACGCTTGGTTCAAAGCATAAGCGTTTTGTTTTGATCGGTTTCGAAAGCTCTCCTTCATGACATTCCATTTATGGAAAGTCATCATGGTGACTTGATGAAAAAATGCCAAAACGCTTTTTGCTTGAAGGCTTCTCACTTTGGCGAAGAAGTGTGCTTGAGAGAGCATTATCGCCGAGAGTGGAGAGGTGGAATTCGGCCAAGCAAAGACTCCAAGGATTCTCCTTCAAACGATCAAGACCCCTTGAAGCTTTTGCTAGCACAAAGGCGTGAAGGGAGTAGCCAACTTCTTCTTGTGTGCGCGCCATTTGGAGGGGATCTATTTTGCTCTCTTGCTTCCAAGCCGACCTCCATCTCTATGGCTATGGTATAGATCTAAACTCATTCAAGTTGATCATATGGTTTTTCATATGCGATCCTTGAGAAACCCTCTTTCCGCCATGCTTGCTAGAGGCGCATGTTCTAGGGTTTCCCCCCCCCATGAGTTAGGGGTTCTTTTCAGGCTATAGAGATTATAGCGAACCTCAAGATGCTGTATGCTGCACAGGCGAGGACAGAGCGCTACAATTTGACGAAGCTCTTCTTTCAGAGCAAACTGGCTGAAGGGAGCCCAGTGGGAGCTCACGTGCTCAAGATGATTGGGCACAAGGAAGCTCTGGAGAAACTGGGGCACACCATCAACCAGGAGCTTGCTGTGGACATTATTCTGCAGTCTCTCCCGCCTTCATTCGACGCGTTCATTATTAATTTTAATATGAACAAAATCGATTGTACTCCGGCTGAGCTGCTGAATATGCTCTTGACCACTGAGGAGACTCTGAAGGGTAAGCCTTCGACCTCTGTCTTAATGGTTCCTTCGAGGAACAAGAAGAAGGGGAAGAAGGGCAAGGCCCCGGTCAAAAGCTACAGCAAGGCTTTGAAGCAAAAGGTCAGGCGGTCCAAGGAATACAGGTGTTTCCACTGTGGCCAGCTGGGTCACTGGAAGAAGGACTGTAAAGCGCTCCAAGGAGATAAGAGGGGAAGCTTCGCTTCTGGCTCAGGTATATTCGTGACTGAGGTCATGTTTTCTTCTTCTATATCATGGGTGTTGGACACTGCATGTGGAGTTCACATTTGTTCAAATGTACAGGAACTCAAGAGAAGAAGGCAGGTGGGACAGCATGAGGTGGACCTACGCGTTGGAAACGGAGCACGGGTTGCTGCTGTTGCTGTAGGAGACTACTTCATTTCTTTACCATCTGGCATTGTATTGGAACTAGACAATTGTTACTTTGTTCCCAGTATTACTGAAAATATTATCTCCATTCCTGCTCTTGTCAGGAAGGGATTTTCCTTTGAATGCAATATTTCAAAGTGTATTTTATCTTTAGATAATATTGTTTATGCAACTGGTTCAATTAACAATGGATTATTCATGTTGGACATGGAATGTTCAATACAGCAAATTGATATTAAGAAAGCCAAGTATGCTGATGACAGCACCTTGCTATGGCATAGTCGTTTAGGCCATATTAACGAGAAACGCATTAAGCGGTTGCATGATCATGGACTGCTGGGATCATTCTCCTACAAGGAGATTGATACATGCAAAGCTTGTTTGATGGGTAAAATGACGAAGTCACCTTTTCCTCATAAAGGTCAAAGGGCTTCAGGTTTACTTGACCTTATACACACTGATGTGTGTGGGCCATTTAGTAAACATGCCAGAGGTGGCTATCAGTACTTCATTACCTTTACTGATGATTTCAGTAGGTATGGCTATGTCTATCTGATGAGACATAAGAGTGAATCTTTTGACAAGTTCAAAGAGTTCAAAAATGAAGTACAAAATCAGCTAGGCCGAAATATCAAGGCACTTCGCTCAGATCGAGGTGGAGAATACCTAAGTCATATGTTTACTGACTATCTAAAGGAGTGTGGGATTATCTCACAGCTCACTCCGCCAGGAACACCGCAATGGAATGGTGTGTCCGAAAGGAGAAATAGAACGTTACTTGACATGGTTCGTTCTATGATGAGTCAGGCTAATCTACCTTACTCCTTTTGGGGTTTTGCACTGGAAACAGCTGCAAAGGTACTAAACCGAGTGCCATCCAAGGCAGTTTCTAAGACTCCATATGAGTTATGGTATGGGAAACAGCCGAGCTTGACATTTATCAGGATCTGGGGCTGCGAGGCTTATGTTAAAAAGCTCGCCTCTGGGAAACTAGAGAGCAGATCTGACAAATGTATCTTTGTCGGTTACCCTAAGGAAACTAAGGGTTATTATTTCTTCGATCCCAAAGAGAACAAGGTTTTTGTTGCTCGGACGGCCATATTTCTTGAGAAGGAGTTTCTTCTGCAAGAGGCCAGTGGGAGAGAAATAATGCTGGATGAGAATCCAGAGGAAGGACAAAGTAGTCAAGCACAGTTGGATGAGCCTGAGCCGGTAGAACAGGTTATTGAACAACCTGAGGCTCAAATATCACGGGAACCGCGAAGATCGGGAAGGATTCGTCGACAGCCTGAGCGCTATGACGGAGTCTACATCATTGATAATGATGAACCCCTCACTTATGCGGATGCGGTCAGTGGACCGGAGTCAGCGAGATGGCTTGAAGCTATGCGCGCTGAGATGGACTCCATGTCAGATAACCAAGTTTGGGATTTGGTTGATCCGCCTCCGGGAGTAATCCCTATAGGCTGTAAATGGATCTTCAAGAAGAAGATTGACATGGATGGTAACGTGGTTACCTATAAAGGCAGGCTAGTTGCGAAAGGTTTCAAACAAATCTACGGGATAGATTATGATGAAACTTTCTCACCTGTAGCCATGTTTAAGTCTATTCGGATTCTTTTCGCGATAGCTGCATACTATGATTATGAGATCTGGCAGATGGATGTGAAAACAGCTTTCCTTAATGGAAATCTGGATGAGGATGTGTACATGACACAACCAGAAGGTTTCACTAATCCAGCAGATCGTCATAAGATATGCAAGTTAAAGAAGTCCATTTATGGACTTAAGCAAGCATCTAGAAGCTGGAATATTCGTTTTGATGAATCAGTTACTGAATTTGGTTTCATCAAGAACGAGGATGACCCGTGTGTATATAAGAGGTTTAGTGGGAGCGTGATTACTTTTCTAGTCCTCTACGTCGATGACATCTTGATCATTGGAAATGACATTCCTGAAATGCATGCTGTGAAAGCATGGCTGAGGAAATGTTTCCAGATGAAAGATTTAGGAGAAGCAGCCTATGTGTTAGGTGTGAAGATCTACAGGGATAGATCTAAGAGGCTTCTCGGGCTGTGCCAGAGTACTTACATCGATAAAGTCCTGGAGAGATTTCATTTAGAGAATTCTAAACGAGGATATCTTCCAGTCAGACATGGTCTGAATCTTTCGAAGAGTCAGTGTCCACAAACACAGACTGAGAAAGATGAAATGGACAATACGCCTTATGCTTCGGCTATTGGATCCATTATGTATGCGATGTTGTGTACTCGCCCAGACGTGGCTTACGGGTTAAGCGTGACCAGTCGTTTCCAAGGTAATCCAGGTATGGCGCACTGGATTGCAGTCAAGAACATTTTAAAATATCTGCGGAGGACCAAAGATATGTTCTTGATATATGGTGGTCAGGAAGAACTCAGTATAGAGGGATATACTGACGCTTCGTTCCAGTCGGACCAGGATGATTTCCGATCGCAATCAGGCTATGTTTTTAGCTTGAATGGAGGTGCAGTGGTGTGGAAGAGTTTCAAACAGTCAACTGTTGCTGATTCCACAACAGAAGCCGAGTATGTTGCAGCCTCGGAAGCATCCAAGGAGGCAGTGTGGATTCGTAAGTTCGTGAGAGAACTTGGTGTCGTTCCTTCGAGTGCAGATCCTTTGGTTATCTTCTGTGATAACACTGGAGCAATCGCACAAGCAAAGGAACCACGGTCGCACCAGAAGTCCAAGCACATACAGAGACGGTTTCATTTGATCAGGGAGATCATTGATCGTGGCGAGATCAAAATCTGCAAGGTTCATACAGATGACAATCTGGCAGACCCGCTTACCAAGCCTCTGGCGCAGCAGAAGCATGAGAAGCACTGTAATAATATGGGTTTGAGATTTCTCAACCATTAGATTAAGTGCAAGTGGGAGATTGTTGGGGTATGCCCTTAAGGCTAATGTTTGAGGCCATGGGAATGTATCTGTATCATGTAATAAACTGTTATGTTTATAAAGGCATGGTTGTTATTCAGTTAGCTACATTATCTGCTGCAATATATGTTCTTCTGAATAATGTCTCAAAGCTGTTCAGCTAGGCTGACATGCTATAAGTCCTTAGTCGAGATATCTTGGTGAACATGAGACAGCCTTGATATGTTTGAGACTAATATGTGTTCTGATCTTATAGGATGCTTCGAGCATGGAATAAGATGTAGACTCATGGGTACATGGGATGTACTGGACAGACCCTACTAGGATGTTCAATTGTTTGTCACAATGTGAATATTCCTTGAATGTGACAAGTGGCACATTTCCTCTGACTTGAGATCACTTGTGTTTTCTAAATGATGATTGTCATTGTTTTGAGATAGTTCAATATCATTTGAAACATAATGATTATAGACTATCTTGGATGGTGAGCTTGAATCAGGTTAGGGCACTAGTGATAGACATAGGATTGCCGTCTCCTTGTTTAAGGAGTGTGATGTTCTAAAGGGGCCCCCTGGATGGGATGATTGAGAGAGTGTATGGCCATACCCAGATGACTGTGTTCATCTGATCTAATCATGCTCATCATATTGGAGTTACAAGCTTGACAGGCTTGTCCAATAAGAACATCCAGTGGCAAAGGAAATTTGCATGCCTTGTGAATTGGATTCACACTTGTGCTGTATTTTGGGTGTAGTCTTGGAAGACTCTTTCCTTTATATTGGGAGACAGTGATGTGTTGCTAGATACCCCTCACTGATCGTGATAATGAGAATTATCGTTACCGACATTTAGAGGAAACCCTCAGGGTCACACAATTTGATGATATGGCTTACTTAAGTCAGATCGTGTGGACTGAATTGTTTGGGTTCAGTTTAAAGGGATTTAATCTCTGATTGTAAGTGAGATCTGGTCTGATCATGTTTGATTGATTAGGGCTTGAGATCGGTAAGCTTCGATCGAGAGAATGGATGCTCGATCGGTGAGATCAGGAGCATCAGGAGATGAACGGTTATTTCTGGAGCCTTAGGGTTTAATTGAGATCTAGACCATATTGCTTGGGTTAATTGGTCTTGGACCAAACCGAAATGAACCAGCTCATTGGTTGAGCGTGTGGTTCAATTTAAGAGAGGTTTGCGATTGGGGTAAACCCATGATCGCAAGTGGAAGTGTGGCTTTCTATTTTTAGAAAGCATTTCACTTACGTGACCACGATTCTTGTGGTCTCGCTTCACGCCTCCCTCTCGCTCTATTGTCGTCGCTTGACTTTGCTCTTGAGGCATTCTCTCGTGAAGAAGAAGTGGACGACATTGGGAGAGTTTTCGCCAAGCAAGAAATTTTTTCTCCTTCCCTTTCCATTCGATCAAGGATACTTGGACGATCCTTGCTAGCACAAGGGACGACAAGAAGAAGCGCATCTTCATCTTGTGTGTGACGATTTGGAGAAGATCTTCTTTGGTCTTTGCTTCCAAGGCGCCATCCAATCGATGGCCATGGTATGAATCACATCCTATTTATTTAAGCTTTCAAAGTTGATCATCTTACACATGCTTTGCGATTCTTGAAACCCCCTTCCGCTGCTATATTCCCTTATATGCGCCATGCTGGGTTTCGCCCCCCTCTTGAAAGGGGTCCTAACATAGGCTGCTTCTCCTAGATCTTTCATCTGGAAACATTTTCTTAACCATGCTTTGATAGCATGCAGTTCAGGAATATCGTTTCCAATGATTAAGATATCATCGACGTAGAGGACTAGGAAAGTAATCACGCTCCCACTAAACCTCTTATATACACATGGGTCATCTTCATTCTTGATGAAACCAAATTCACATATTGATTCATCAAAACGAATATTCCAGCTTCTAGATGCTTGCTTAAGTCCATAAATAGACTTCTTTAACTTGCATATTTTATGACGATCTGATGGGTTAGTGAATCCTTCAGGTTGTGTCATATACACATCCTCATCCAGTTTTCCATTAAGGAAAGCCGTCTTCACATCCATTTGCCAGATCTCATAATCGTAATATGCTGCTATCGCGAGAATAATCCGAATAGACTTGAACATGGCTACAGGAGAGAAAGTTTCATCATAATCTATCCCGTAGATTTGTTTGAAACCTTTCGCAACTAGCCTGCCTTTATATGTAACCACGTTACCATCCATGTCAATCTTCTTCTTGAAGATCCATTTACAGCCTATAGGGATTACTCCCGGAGGTGGATCAACCAAATCCCAGACTGGGTTAACTGACATGGAGTTCATCTCGGTTCGCATAGCTTCAAGCCATCTAGCTGATTCCGGTCCACTGACCGCATCCGCATAAGTGAGGGGTTCATCATGATCAATGATGTAGATGTTGGGGTATGCCCTTAAGGCTAATGTTTGAGGCCTTAGGATTCTATGAGTATCATGTATAAACTGTGATGTTTATAAAGGAAATGGTTGTTATTCAGTATGTCACATTGTCTGCTGCAATAAGTGTGCTTCTGAATAATGTCTCAATGCTGTTCAGCTAGGCTGACATGCTATAATGTCCTTAGTCGAGATATCTTGGTGAACATGAGACAGCCTTGATATGATTGAGACTAATATGTGTTCTAATCTTATAGGATGCTTCGAGCATGGAATAAGATGTAGACTCATGGGTACATTGGATGTACTGGACAGACCCTACTAGGATATTCAATTGCTTGTCACAATGTGAATAATCCTTGTATGCATCAAGTGGCACATGTCCTCTGACTTGAGATCACTTGTGTTTCTAAATGATGATTGTCATTGTTTTGAGGTAGTTCAATATCTTTTGAAACATAATGGTTATAGACTGTCTTGGATAATGATCATGAGTCAGGTTAGGACACTAGTGATGGATATAGGATTGCCGTCTCCTTGTTTAAGGAGTGTGATGTTCTAAAGGGGCCCCCCTAAATGAGATGATTGAGAAAGTGTATGGCCATACCCAGGTGACTATGTTCATCTGGTCTAATCATGCTCATCATATTGGAGCTACAGGCTTGACACGCTTGTCCAATAAGAACATCCAGTGGCAAAGGAAACTTGTATGCCTCGTGAAGTAACTTCACACTTGTGCTGTGATTTGGGAGTAGTCTTGGAAGACTCTTTCCTTTATATCGGGAGACAGTGATGTGTTGCTAGATACCCCTCACTGATCGTGATAACATAAGTTATCGTTACCGACATTTAAAGGAAACCCTCAGGGTCGCACAATTTGAAGATATGGCTTACTTAAGTCAGATCGTGTGGACTGAATTGTTTGGGTTCAGTTTGAAGGGATTTAATCTCTGATTATAAGTGAGATCTGGTCTGATCATGTTTGATTGATTAGGGCTTGAGATCGGTAAGCTTTGATCGAGAGAGTTGATGCTAGATCGGTGAGATCAGGGGCATCAAGAAATGAACGGTTAGATCTTGAACCTTTAGGGTTTATTGTGATCTAGACCATATGGCTTGGGTTAATTGGTCTTGGACCAAACCGACATTGAACCGGCTCATGAATGAGCGCATGGTTCATGGGAGATGAGATAAGCGCTTGGTTCACTTAAGGGTGAACGCATGAGCCTTGACTACTTTCCATTTTGGGAATTCGGTTTCCAAATGGAATGTGTGTAACGCCTCCACATTAGTGTGAGAGGTTACTCACTCTCTCGATGGATCCTCTCTTGTGAATGCTTCCCCCTTTTCGGTGGTGTGGATTCTGATGAAATCAAGAGAAGGAAGTCTCACCAAGCAAGAAGCTCTCTTCCCTTCCATACGGCAAGGACACTTGAAGATCTTTGCTAGCACAAAGATCAACAAGAGGAAGCCATCTCTCTTCTTGTGTGTGTCACTTATGGAGAAGATCTCTCTTGGTCTTTGCTTCCAAGCCGCATCCACTCATGGCTATGGTATGAACTTCCTCTTGATCCATTCAATCATTTGAAGTTGATCATAAGAATATATTACATGCGATTTTGTTGAAACCCTAGCATCTTCATGCGAAAATGAAATATGCGCCACCCTTAGGGTTTCACCCCCTTGCGCTCCCCCTTGAAGGGGACTCTTCAATTGGTATCAGAGCATAGGTTCTTATATGTTCTTATGATTGCTTTGTGTGATCCATGTATGCTTGATGCTTAGATCTATGTTTTCTCTTCATGCGATTATACTAGTTGATAGTATGTTCATGTTGCGCATGTATGAGAGTTATGTTGGCGCTAGTTGATTGTAGCGCATGTATTGGCGCATGCTTTGTTTTCTCAATCAAATGAACTTGCGCGCCCTTCATTAGATCTAATAAGCGCCTACTATAAACCCTTAAACGGGTTGATAGGGTTGAAAGCATCATCTTGAATAGATCCAACCAGTCTGATCAGACCATCTGACAGCCCAGATGGGTTGACCAGGTAGCACCTGTGCGCAAGCACGAGGTGGCTATAGGTCGACTGCATCAAGGGCGTGTAGCGAGGTCTGGTTGAGACAACTTGTGAACACACATGAGCTAGGCCCGGGGTCACACCCGCTTGCTAGAACTCATGGGGTCGTTCAGCCCTTTGCGCATGCATGGTTGACCATTAGGTCAACGCAAGTCAGTTAGGACTTGGTGCATGCATGGGCAGTGGATCTGACTAGATGGATGAGTGGATCCCTATCAATGGACCGTTGTAAGGTTGTAGGGCACATAAGAAAAATAAAATTGATGCCTATGGGGTTTTCAAAAATTTTATTTTCTTGTAAAAGGATCACATGTTGAATGATGCCATGATGCTTGTTTATTTAATCTTATGTGGGTTGCCCTTTTAATGTGTGCTGTGCTGGGGCCTGCGAGCCTGGTAAATTATTATTTTTGTGATCTGCGAATCACATTTTTAATTAATTTATTATATAATTGACCTGCGAGTCAAACTTGTCTAGATAGATTAAAATGTATTTTAATTAGACAAGAGCACAAAAGCACACATCGCAGAGTAGCATTCAGCTGGTGGGCGTACCTGAGCTGCATTGAGCGCTAGGGCCCTGGGTTGGACCAGATGAGATGCAAAAGAGCTCAAGTGAAGACTTAAGTTGATTTAAGGTCTTACTTAGGCTCTATGGGCTTTTACCACATAAGATTCATGCTTTCTTTTATTTTCTAAATAATTAGAAATGCATGATTTATTTATCTTCTGCTATCACCATAGGATTTGTATGATAGTAAAGAAGATAAAAGACCGTTAAAATCCAACGCTAAAATATCAAGCTCGATAGCCTTCTGACGCGAAACCTCACTGTTCTGACTATCGTTGGAGCCGTGTTGTACCCACTCAGTGGGCACGTCCATCTATCTTCAGACGGTGCGGGATTTTACCTCCGTGTTACAGAGAAGGGATTTATCGCTTCTCGTTGCTCAGCATAGCACGTGGTGGTCCAGGGAGTAGGTCGGGTTAGCTTGACCATGTAGGCTACATATGTGGCGCATATGGCAGCACATGGAGGCAGCCATCTGAGGGATCAGAGACTGTGTTGTACCAACTCAGTTGGCATAGTCTGCTGGATTGCCCAGATGAAGGGGAATCGCACGGGTTGGCGATTGGCAGGGACTGCCTACCAGAAATTAGTGCTTGTACTCTCTGTGCATCTTATCTCGCCTGAGCGGGACGCGGAGACCAAGTATGAAATCTGGATCCCATCTCACTAAAAGAGTGTTACTCTTTCGGACTGTTTAATGGATTTTTCAGTCAGACAAAATAGTGAGAAAAGAATCTTTCTTAAGTCCTGGATTGATTCTAAACATTGATACTGACCTTGCTGTTCTTGCATTGTTGGAGATTCCTGCAGCAACGAACACCATGAGCTTCAATGTGCGATCCCTACTGGAAAGGGAGAAGTTTGCTCGGCCAAACTTCTCAGACTGGTTCGGACACCTTAAGATCGTTCTTAAGGCAGAGAGGAAACTGTATGTCCTCGAGACGGCTGTGCCGCCTCAACCCGCTGCGAACGCCGCAAGGGCGGTTCGCGATGCCTATGAAAAGCACGTCAATGATAGCATTGATGTCGCTTGCCTGATGCTAGCGTCTATGACGCCACCGCTGCAGCGTCAGCATGAGGATATGTCTGCTATAGAAATTATAGCAAACCTCAAGATGCTGTATGCTGCACAGGCGAGGACAGAACGCTATAATTTGACAAAGCTTTTCTTTCAGAGCAAACTGGCTGAAGGGAGCCCAGTGGGAGCTCACGTGCTCAAGATGATTGGGCACAAGGAGGCTCTGGAGAAACTGGGGCATACCATCAACCAGGAGCTTGCTGTAGACATTATTCTGCAGTCTCTCCCGCCTTCTTTCGATGCGTTCATTATTAACTTTAATATGAACAAAATCGACTGTACTCCGGCAGAGCTGCTCAATATGCTCTTGACTACTGAGGAGACTCTGAAGGAAAAGCCTTCAACCTCTGTCTTAATGGTTCCTTCCAGGAACAAGAAGAAGGGGAAGAAGGGCAAAGCCCTTGTCAAGAACTACAGTAAGGCTCTGAAACAAAAGGTGAAGCGGTCGAAGGACAACAGGTGTTTCCACTGTGGCCAGCTGGGTCACTGGAAAAAGGACTGTAAAGCGCTCCAAGGAGACAAGAAGGGAAGCATCGCTTCTGGCTCAGGTATATTTGTGACTGAAGTCATGATATCCTCTTCTTCTATTTCATGGGTGTTGGACACTGCATGTGGAGTTCACATTTGTTCAAATGTACAGGAACTCAAGAGAAGAAGACAGGTGGGACAGCATGAGGTGGACCTACGCGTTGGAAACGGGGCACGGGTTGCTGCTGTTGCTGTAGGGGATTATTACATCTTATTACCATCTGGCATTGTATTAGAATTAAACAATTGTTACTTTGTACCCAGTATTACCAAAAATATTATCTCTATTCCTACTCTTGTCAGGAAAGGGTTTTCCTTTGAATGCAAGATTTCAAAGTGTTATCTTACTCTTGATAATATTGTTTATGCTACTGGTTCAATTAACAATGGGTTATTCATGTTGGACATGGAATATTCTATACAAAATATTGATAATAAGAAAGCCAAGTATGCTGATGACAGCACCTTGCTATGGCATAGTCGTTTAGGCCATATTAACAAGAAGCGCATTAAGCGGTTGCATGATCATGGACTGCTGGGATCATTCTCCTATGAGGAGATTGATACATGCAAAGCTTGTTTAATGGGTAAAATGACGAAGTCACCTTTTCCTAACAAAGGTCAAAGGGATTCAGGTTTACTTGACCTTATACACAGTGATGTGTGTGGGCCATTTAGTAAACATGCCAGAGGTGGCTATCAGTACTTCATTACCTTTACTGATGATTTCAGTAGATATGGTTATGTCTATCTTATGAGACATAAGAGTGAATCTTTTGACAAGTTCAAAGAGTTCAAGAATGAAGTACAGAATCAGCTAGGCCGAAATATCAAGGCACTTCGTTCTGATCGAGGTGGAGAATACTTGAGTCATGCGTTTACTGACTATCTAAAAGAGTGTGGGATTATCTCACAGCTCACTCCGCCAGGAACACCGCAATGGAATGGTGTGTCCGAGAGGAGAAATAGAACGTTACTTGATATGGTTCGTTCTATGATGAGTCAGGCCACTCTACCTTACTCCTTTTGGGGATTTGCACTGGAAACAGCTGCAAAGGTACTAAACCGAGTGCCATCCAAGGCAGTTTCAAAGACGCCATATGAGTTGTGGTATGGGAAACAGCCTGGCTTGACATTTATCAGGATCTGGGGTTGCGAGGCTTATGTCAAAAAGCTCGCCTCTGGGAAACTGGAGAGCAGATCTGAGAAATGCATCTTTGTCGGATACCCTAAGGAAACTAAGGGTTATTATTTCTACGATCCCAAAGAGAACAAGGTATTTGTTGCTCGGACGGCAATTTTTCTTGAGAAGGAGTTTCTTCTGCAAGAAGCCAGTGGGAGAGAAATAAAGCTGGATGAGAATCCAGAGGAAGAACAAAGTAGTCAAGCAGAGTTGGATGAGCCTGAGCCGGTGGATCAGGTTATTGAACAACCTGAGGCTCAGATATCACGGGAACCGTGAAGATCGGGAAGGATCCGTCGACAGCCTGAGCGCTATGACGGAGTCTACATCATTGATCATGATGAACCCCTTACTTATGCGGATGCGGTCAGTGGACCGGAGTCAGCTAGATGGCTTGAAGCTATGCGAGCCGAGATGGACTCCATGTCAGATAACCAAGTCTGGGATTTGGTTGATCCGCCTCCGGGAGTTATCCCTATAGGCTGTAAATGGATCTTCAAGAAGAAGATTGACATGGATGGTAACGTGGTTACCTATAAAGGCAGGCTAGTTGCGAAAGGTTTCAAACAAATCTACGGGATAGATTATGATGAAACTTTCTCACCTGTAGCTATGTTTAAGTCTATTCGGATTCTTTTCGCGATAGCAGCATATTACGATTATGAGATCTGGCAAATGGATGTGAAAACAGCTTTCCTTAATGGAAAACTGGATGAGGATGTGTATATGACACAACCTGAAGGTTTCACTAATCCATCAGATCGTCATAAAATATGCAAGTTAAAGAAGTCCATTTATGGACTTAAACAAGCATCTAGAAGCTGGAATATTCGTTTTGATGAATCAATCTCTGAGTTTGGTTTCATCAAGAATGAAGATGACCCGTGTGTATATAAGAGGTTTAGTGGGAGCGTGATTACTTTCCTAGTCCTCTACGTCGATGATATCTTAATCATTGGAAACGATATTCCTGAAATGCATGCTGTTAAAGCATGGCTAAGGAAATGTTTCCAGATGAAAGATCTAGGAGAAGCAGCCTATGTATTAGGTGTGAAGATCTACAGGGATAGATCTAAGAGGCTTCTCGGGCTGTGCCAGAGTACTTACATCGATAAAGTCCTGGAGAGATTTCATTTAGAGAATTCTAAAAGAGGACATCTTCCAGTCAGACATGGTCTGAATCTTTCAAAGAGTCAGTGTCCACAAACACAGACTGAGAAAGATGAAATGGACAATACGCCTTATGCTTCGGCTATTGGGTCCATTATGTATGCGATGTTATGTACTCGCCCTGACGTCGCTTACGGGTTAAGCGTGACCAGTCGATTCCAAAGTAATCCAGGTCAGGCACACTGGATTGCAGTCAAGAACATCTTGAAATATCTGCGGAGGACCAAAGATATGTTCTTGATATATGGTGGTCAGGAAGAACTCAGTATTGAAGGATATACTGATGCTTCGTTCTAGTCGGACCAGGATGATTTCCGATCGCAATCAGGCTATGTTTTTAGCTTGAATGGTGGAGCAGTGGTGTGGAAAAGTTTCAAACAGTCTACTGTTGCTGATTCCACAACAGAAGCTGAGTATGTTGCAGCCTCAGAAGCATCCAAGGAGGCAGTGTGGATTCGTAAGTTCATTAAGGAACTTGGTGTCGTTCCTTCGAGTGCAGATCCTTTGGTTATCTTTTGTGATAACACTGGAGCAATCGCACAAGCAAAGGAACCATGGTCGCACCAGAAGTCCAAGCACATACAGAGACGGTTTCACTTGATCCGGGAGATCATTGATCGTGGCGAGATCAAAATATGCAAGGTTCATACAGACGACAATCTGGCTGACCCGCTTACCAAGCCTCTGGCGCAGCAGAAGCATGAGAAGCACTGTAATAATATGGGTTTGAGATTTCTCAACCATTAGATTAAGTGCAAGTGGGAGATTGTTGGGGTATGCCCTTAAGGCTAATGTTTGAGGCCTTAGGATTCTATGAGTATCATGTATAAACTGTGATGTTTATAAAGGCAATGGTTGTTATTCAGTATGTCACATTGTCTGCTGCAATAAGTGTGCTTCTGAATAATGTCTCAATGCTGTTCAGCTAGGCTGACATGCTGTAATGTCCTTAGTCGAGATATCTTGGTGAACATGAGACAGCCTTGATATGATTGAGACTAATATGTGTTCTAATCTTATAGGATGCTTCGAGCATGGAATAAGATGTAGACTCATGGGTACATTGGATGTACTGGACAGACCCTACTAGGATATTCAATTGCTTGTCACAATGTGAATAATCCTTGTATGCATCAAGTGGCACATGTCCTCTGACTTGAGATCACTTGTGTTTCTAAATGATGATTGTCATTGTTTTGAGGTAGTTCAATATCATTTGAAACATAATGGTTATTGTAACATCCCGTTATCTTAACCCCAAACAAGCAACACAATTCATGAAAGAAATAGGATGTTATCATACAAGATCGATACATATGCTAGGTAAAACCCCGTTCAGGAAACCCGATCTGAAAATTTCGAAAATTCCATACATATAAATCTCCACAAAAACACAATTTCATAAAGGTACCTGCCACCACGCATTCCTTGCACTAGACATATGCAAGTTACAGGTATATCAAAACCGATTACAAAGAATACACCACAAACCGAAATTCAAAACAAAATCACAAAATCGATTTTATAAACTCATACCAAACACCGAAACCAGGCTGAAGCCCGCGGTGACACAAAAATCAAACTCATTTAACAGCCACAATCTGACATCACAAGTTCACATAGTTCACATGGTTCACATAGCTCATATCATTCATATAGTTCGGCCACAACCGGCCCCAAATAATTAAGCACAAAAGTTCTTAAACAGCAAACTAGCGATATCCATGCCAATGCTAACTCAAGAAATGCGCCCCTGCTCTATGCCTGAAAATAGTGAGGGGTGAGCTACACAGCCCAGTGAGTGACATGATCTGAAGTAGTCCGAGAGTATACCAAGATATCATCTATAAAGACTACCACACAAGAGTCAAGCAAATCATGGAATACCCTGTTCATCAAATCCATGAAGACAGCAGGTGCATTCGTCAGTCCAAAAGGCATAACTAGAAATTCAAAATGCCCATACCTGGTCCTGAAAGCAGTCATTAAATATATCCTCATCCTTGACTCTAAGCTGGTAATACCCTGATCTCAGATCAATCTTAGAGAACACTGTCGCTCCCTGTAATTGATCAAATAGATCATCAATTCTGGGAAGAGGATATTTATTCTTGATAGTCACTTGGTTCAATTGCCTGTAGTCTATACACATCCTCAGGGTTCCATCTTTCTTCTTTACAAACAGCACTGGCGCTCCCCAAGGAGAAGCACTAGGCCGAATGTACCCTTTCTCTAGCAATTCCTCCAGTTGTTTCTTAAGCTCAGCCAGCTCTGAGGTAGCCATGCGATAAGGAGCTCTAGAGATAGGTGCCGTACCTGGCGCCAACTCAATGCCAAACTCTACCTCTCGAATCGGTGGCAAGCCTGAAAATTCTTCAGAGAACACATCAGGAAATTCTTTCACCACCGCCATCTGAGTCAAATCAGAAGTAGAATCATCCTGCACCTTAACATGCGCAAGATAACCCTTGCATCCACTAGCAAGTAACTTCCTGGCCTGCAGGAAAGATATTACATGTGGTCCTTGGTCTGACACTAGACCTCTCACAAAAATCCGATTCCCATCTAGCAGATTTAAAGTGATTACTTTCTCAAAGCAATCCACAGTGGCATGATGTGAAGACAACCAATCCATTCCTAAGATGACATCATAATCTTGCATGTCTAAGAGGATTAGATCTACCAGAAACTCATAACCCTCTACATGCACTACACAATTAGCACAAACAGTATTTGCAGATAATGACTTTCCTAAGGGAGTACTAACAGACACAACATAATCTAGCATCTTAGGTACAACAGGTAAACATGCAGCAAATCTAACAGATACAAAAGACAGATTTGCACCAGGGTCAAATAAGATACGAGCTAACTGATCAAATACAAATAAGGTACCTTCCACGACGGATCGGGAAGCTCGTGTGTCCTTCTCAGCCACAGCATAAACTCGTGTCTGGACTATAGGCTTCTCTGCGCCTCTATTCTGTATCTCAGGCTCTTTGCAGTCTTTGACCATGTGCCCTGGTTTCTTACATCTGAAGCATACACCATTCTTCTTATAACAATCCTTCACCAGATGTCCCTTGATCCCACAATAATTACAAGTCCTATCCTCTGTGATACTGTTCTTTACATCTCTGACATCCCTGAACTGCTGCGGTGCATCCCTGGACTGCTGCGGTGCCTTGTAAGAGTAAGGCTTATACCTGCTCTTCTTGTAATCCTTATGCTTGGGGTACTTCTTACCCTTGCCGCCAATGCCATACTGAGGAGCTGCCGTCTCAGCTGCAAGAACCACGGTCACGGCAACATGAGAACTCCTCTCAGATATGTATATCTCAATGGTGCGTGCTCGCCCAACAGTCTCAACATAGGTCTCCAAATGCTGAGCACCAACCTGCTCTCTAATGTCCCATCTGAGACCTCTGAGAAACTTAGTAGCTCTCCTCTTTTCAGTGTTTATCAGGTGAGGGGCATACTTTCCCAACTTAGTGAACTGCAATTCATACTGGTCTACTGTCATATCACCCTGCTCCAGGTGAATAAATGCCACCTCTCGGTCCTCCACCAAGCTATCAGGGAAGTACTTCTCATTAAATTGAGACAAGAAATAGGGCCAATCTACTGTCTCAAGTTTTTCCTCAGCAAGTCTCACCACGCCCTTCCACCACTCATCTGCGTCACCACGCATCATATAGGTGGTCAGACATAACTTGTCTTCGTCCGAGCACCGCATGACTTGGAAAATCTTTTCCAAGCACAACTGCCAGTTCTCGGCAGTACTGGATTCTGAGCCCCCATAAAAAGAGCTGGGACCCAGTTTCTGGAATTCACTCACAAGTGAGGCATAGCGCCTGTGAGCGCCCTCCTGAGAGTCATCCCCCACCACTCGAGTAGTAGTCTGGGGTCTCTCTTGAGTCAACTGCTGCAAAAGCTGCTGTTGTGCCTCTTGATGCTGAGTCTGTTGTTGCTGCAGTATCTGAGCTTGCCTTTCTATCATGGCACCTTGTTGCTGTACCATGCCAGTCAGAGCCTCAATAGTTCTCGAGAGATTCGAAGGCTGCTCATCCTCGCCACTAGCATTTCCTCTGGTTCGCACCATCTTAAATTCCTACACACACATGCCATAGTCAGGAAAACAAACATAAACCTATCAGGTGTCTAGCAATACACAAACATGTTTTCCCCCGAACTAAGTTTTAGCTAGCCAACTCCTCTGATACCATTCTGTAACATCCCATTATCTTAACCCCAAACAAGCAACACAATTCATGAAAGAAACAGGATGTTATCATACAAGATCGATACATATGCTAGGTAAAACCCCGTTCAGGAAACCCGATCTGAAAATTTCGAAAATTCCATACATATAAATCTCCACAAAAACACAATTTCATAAAGGTACCTGCCACCACGCATTCCTTGCACTAGACATATGCAAGTTACAGGTATATCAAAACTGATTACAAAGAATACACCACAAACCGAAATTCAAAACAAAATCACAAAATCGATTTTATAAACTCATACCAAACACCGAAACTAGGCTGAAGCCCGCGGTGACACAAAAATCAAACTCATTTAACAGCCACAATCTGACATCACAAGTTCACATAGTTCACATGGTTCACATAGCTCATATCATTCATATAGTTCGGCCACAACCGGCCCCAAATAATTAAGCACAAAAGTTCTTAAACAGCAAACTAGCGATATCCATGCCAATGCTAACTCAAGAAATGCGCCCCTGCTCTATGCCTGAAAATAGTGAGGGGTGAGCTACACAGCCTAGTGAGTGGATAGTCTAAATCGACCATCCATAACATACACTCAAAAATATAGACAGATTATTTTAAAAATCTTTAACAGGAACATTATGTCAACATATAACAACATAAAGAAAACAGAAGTCATATAAACAGTCAGATGTACACACCAACATATAACAAACTCAGGTTCTAGAGTTATACTCTAAACCAACTCAGATGTACACACCAACACTTAATTAACCTAGTTGTCCAGCATATTCAGTAGTGACCATTATGGTCTAACCCGGCTTTGGCCTAAGCACTGGGAGACTGCAAAATTTCATGCAACATATAAACATGGACAGTGAGTAGAATCAAGAGGTGGCCCCCGCCAGGTCACGACGTGGCACTTTGCTCTAAAACACCCCATAACACATCGATGGATAGTGTGTAGATTCAAGAGGTGGCCCCCGCCGGGTCACGACGTGGCACTTTGCTCTACGACACCCCATATCACAAAAAGAGTGATGACATCAAGAGGTGGCCCCTGTCCGACCAAGACATGGCACTTTGCGTCAAAACCCGTTCTCCCAAAAGGTTCCTACTGGACAACAGACACATCTTATATTTTATTTCACAACGGTGGACTTCTAAGTGTCAACTAGACTCTAGGATAGTCATCACAATAATCATATCGGGCAGGCTGAACATCAACCCCCATCATAACAGGTAGGCTGAACATCAACCCCCTCACATATCACAATACAGGGCTGAAGTCTCAAACCCTTAACATATTACACATACTATCCCCTTGAGTACACAGTCACACTTAGCCTTAGTCCTACCCATCACATAACACATAATATTCTAAATTCCCATAACCACATAATATTCCAAAAATCACAAATCACATAATATTCAAAAAAATCACATAAACTTCATAAAAATCACATTGTAGTGTAGTCCTTAGGTTTCATGCTGATTAGTTCAATCTAACCTTGCTATGTTATCACCCAATTCCTCAAACAAGGATACATGCTACACTCATAAAGAACCATAAAATTAAAACAAGCATCCATAAACTCAACATAAAATGTAAAACCTGTATTCTTACAAATTACCACATGTAAACATGTTAACTACAATTATAAAGATTGCGGTTCCCAAACATGTTATCAAGATTTCAGTTTAACTTCAATTAACAAGATTTCGGATTTCATACATATTGTCAAGATTTCGGTTTAACTACAATTAACAAGATTTTCATGCTACAAAAAAAATCATTGATTTAATGTTACCAAAATTCCCTATAAAATACCTGGTTAACAAGAATTTCATACTCAAAATTCAATGATTTAATGCTACCAAAATTCCCTATAAAAATACCTTAAATTTCATACAAATTTTCGGTTAAACAATCATCAAGATTTCGGTTTTCATAATTAAATCAAAGTTTCGGTTTTCATAACAATTATCAAGATCATTTCGGTTTTCATAATTAATATCAAAATTTCGGTTTTAAACATGGTAATTTTCTAAGAATTCTATTGCATCATGTAATACAATCACAACCAAATTAATAGGTCAAATAAGACACCCCACTCACCTTGAACCGTGAACACTTAGGTTAAAATCTCCCCAACAAAAATCGTCTAAAGCCTTTGAAGCTCTACCAACGTCGCCACCAATGGAAGGAAGAAACGCCACCCAAACCAAAGATGCTGGCCAAGGGAAAAGGAAGAGGAAGAAAGGAAAATTCCTCCAAGCCTTCAAGAATCGTCCAAGCTCCTCAAGAAATCGCCAAGTTCTTCAAAAATCGCCCACTTCTTTGCCCTAGCCGCCCCAAGATTTCCTCAAGCCAAAATCGCCAATTTCCCTTCCCTAACCGAATTACCAATTTAAATTTTCGGTTTTTAATTCCTTAACCCGTAACCAATTAATTCAAATAGGGTTTAATCCATTTAACTAATAATTTCGAATTTTAAAACCCAATTAGCGCCAACCCAATAACCCATGGTTTAAGTGAACATCCAATAAGAATTTAAAATTACCATCCAATAAGCTAGTTAATTAATTAACATTAACATCCAAAAATCTCTAGTTAGTTAATTATTAACAACCAATACATAGAAAAATATCACAGTCAATAATTTTATTTAAATCAAAAATAATGCTTACCAGGACTTAAGATCCTTGGATCTTACATCCCTCCCTCCTTATAAAGCTTTAGTCCTCTAAAGCTCAGCATCCATATCATCAAAGAGATAAGCATAAAATTTCCTCATATCAGCTTCAGTCTCCCAAGTCGCCTCCTCAACCGACTGATTTCCCCAGATAACCTTTACCAAAGGTATAGTCTTGTTCCTCAGAACTTTATCCTTTCTATCCACAATCCGGAGAGGTCTTTCCTCAAAAGTCAAATCACTCTGAATCTGAAGAGGTTCTAGCTCTAACACATGAGATGGATCAGGATGATATTTCCTCAAAGCAGAAACATGGAACACATTATGCACATGATCCATAGCAGGAGGTAAAGCTAATCTGTAAGCCACTGGACCAATTCTCTCAATAATGTCAAAAGGGCCTACAAACCTAGGGCTCAACTTGCCCTTTTTGCCAAACCTCATAACACCCTTAGTAGGTGACACCTTTAAGAAAACATGATCCCCTACCATAAACTCCAGGGAACGACGATGGTCGTCAACATAACTCTTCTGTCTGTCCCGAGCAATCTTCAGTTTATTCTGTATCTCTCTGACCTTATCAGTAGTCTCCTGAACTACATCAGATCTCAAAATCATTCTGTCACCAGTCTCCTCCCAACACAAGGGAGTCCTACACCTTCTCCCATACAAAGCCTCATATGGAGCCATCTGAATACTGGAGTGGAAACTATTATTATAAGTGAACTCTATCAAAGATAGATCCCGGTTCCACTCAGAACTCCAATCAACTACATAAGCTCTCAATAAGTCTTCTAGAGTCTGGATAGTACGCTCCGTCTGGCCATCAGACTGAGGATGGTATGCTGTACTAAAACTCAACTTAGTACCCAAACCCTCCTGTAAACTCTTCCAAAATCTGGACAAAAACCGAGAGTCCCTATCAGACACAATATCAACCGGCACTCCATGCAGTCTGACTATCTCATCAATGTACAATCTGGCCAGTCTCTCTAAAGAATAAGTCATCTTAATCGGAAGGAAATGGGCTGATTTAGTGAGTCTATCAACAATCACCCAGATAGCATCATGACCCAATTTGGTTCTGGGCAAACCACACACAAAATCCATACTGATGCATTCCCACTTCCACTCAGGAATAGGAAGGGGCTGCAACAAACCGCCAGGCTTCTGATGTTCAGCCTTTACAGTCTGACAGGTTAAACACCTAGAGACAAAATCAGATACTTCTTTCTTCATACCCGGCCACCAAAAATTTTTCTTAAGGTCCTGATACATCTTAGTCACACCAGGATGTAGAGAATATTTGGAGTTATGGCTGTCCTCCAATATTTCTTTCCTCAAGCTCGGTTCCTCAGGGACACATACCCTTCCACGAAACCGAAGAGTACCATCATCAGACAAGCTAAAATCCTGAACTGCTCCATCAACCAAACTATCCCAGATCTGAACTAATCTCGGATCCACAGACTGCTGATCTCTGATCTTCTGCAACAAAGCAGACTGTACTCTGAGAAAGGCCACATAACCCGACTGAACTCTAGGAGAAACACTGATCTTGAGATCGCTAAACTCCTGCAGCAACTGCCACTCACTGACTCGTAAAGCAGCTACTGAAGTAACTGGATGTCTGCTCAGTGCATCCGCCACTACATTGGCCTTTCCAGCCTGATACTGAATAGAGAAGTCATAGTCTTTGATCAACTCCATCCATCTTCTCTGTCTCATGTTCAACTCCTTCTGAGTGAAGATATACTTGAGACTCTGGTGATCAGTGAACAGATCAAACTCCTGACCCAACAAATAGTGACGCCATATCTTCAAAGCAAAGACTACGGCCGCCAACTCTAAATCATGAGTAGGGTAGTTCAATTCATACTCCTTCAGTTGTCTCGAAGCATAGGCTACTACAGAACCCTTCTGCATCAAGACACAACCCAACCCCTTGCCTGAAGCATCTGTATAGTCAGTAAACCTTTCCCCATCACTAGGAATAATGAGGATCGGGGTACTAGTCAACCTCCTCTTCAGCTCCTGAAAGCTCTCTTCACACTTGTCATCCCAAATAAACTTAGCCTCCTTTCTGGTTAATTTAGTTAAAGGACCCGCCAGCTTGGAGAATCCCTCAACAAATCTCCGGTAGTAACCTGCTAAACCCAGGAAACTTCTGATCTCAGTAGCACTAGTCGGTCTTCCCCAATTGAGAATGGCTTGCACGTTAACTGGATCTACAGACACCCCCTGACCAGAAATCACATGTCCCAAGAAGCTGATCTTCTCTAGCCAGAACTCACACTTACTAGCCTTGGCAAATAATCGGTTCTTCCTCAGAACCTCCAGCACTCTGCGCAAGTCACTGACATGATCTGAAGTAGTCCGAGAGTATACCAAGATATCATCTATAAAGACTACCACACAAGAGTCAAGCAAATCATGGAATACCCTGTTCATCAAATCCATGAAGACAGCAGGTGCATTCGTCAGTCCAAAAGGCATAACTAGAAATTCAAAATGCCCATACCTGGTCCTGAAAGCAGTCATTAAATATATCCTCATCCTTGACTCTAAGCTGGTAATACCCTGATCTCAGATCAATCTTAGAGAACACTGTCGCTCCCTGTAATTGATCAAATAGATCATCAATTCTGGGAAGAGGATATTTATTCTTGATAGTCACTTGGTTCAATTGCCTGTAGTCTATACACATCCTCAGGGTTCCATCTTTCTTCTTTACAAACAGCACTGGCGCTCCCCAGGGAGAAGCACTAGGCCGAATGTACCCTTTCTCTAGCAATTCCTCCAGTTGTTTCTTAAGCTCAGCCAGCTCTGAGGTAGCCATGCGATAAGGAGCTCTAGAGATAGGTGCCGTACCTGGCGCCAACTCAATGCCAAACTCTACCTCTCGAATCGGTGGCAAGCCTGAAAATTCTTCAGAGAACACATCAGGAAATTCTTTCACCACCGCCATCTGAGTCAAATCAGAAGTAGAATCATCCTGCACCTTAACATGCGCAAGATAACCCTTGCATCCACTAGCAAGTAACTTCCTGGCCTGCAGGAAAGATATTACATGTGGTCCTTGGTCTGACACTAGACCTCTCACAAAAATCCGATTCCCATCTAGCAGATTTAAAGTGATTACTTTCTCAAAGCAATCCACAGTGGCATGATGTGAAGACAACCAATCCATTCCTAAGATGACATCATAATCTTGCATGTCTAAGAGGATTAGATCTACCAGAAACTCATAACCCTCTACATGCACTACACAATTAGCACAAACAGTATTTGCAGATAATGACTTTCCTAAGGGAGTACTAACAGACACAACATAATCTAGCATCTTAGGTACAACAGGTAAACATGCAGCAAATCTAACAGATACAAAAGACAGATTTGCACCAGGGTCAAATAAGATACGAGCTAACTGATCAAATACAAATAAGGTACCTTCCACGACGGATCGGGAAGCTCGTGTGTCCTTCTCAGCCACAGCATAAACTCGTGTCTGGACTATAGGCTTCTCTGCGCCTCTATTCTGTATCTCAGGCTCTTTGCAGTCTTTGACCATGTGCCCTGGTTTCTTACATCTGAAGCATACACCATTCTTCTTATAACAATCCTTCACCAGATGTCCCTTGATCCCACAATAATTACAAGTCCTATCCTCTGTGATACTGTTCTTTACATCTCTGACATCCCTGAACTGCTGCGGTGCATCCCTGGACTGCTGCGGTGCCTTGTAAGAGTAAGGCTTATACCTGCTCTTCTTGTAATCCTTATGCTTGGGGTACTTCTTACCCTTGCCGCCAATGCCATACTGAGGAGCTGCCGTCTCAGCTGCAAGAACCACGGTCACGGCAACATGAGAACTCCTCTCAGATATGTATCTCTCAATGGTGCGTGCTCGCCCAACAGTCTCAACATAGGTCTCCAAATGCTGAGCACCAACCTGCTCTCTAATGTCCCATCTGAGACCTCTGAGAAACTTAGTAGCTCTCCTCTTTTCAGTGTTTATCAGGTGAGGGGCATACTTTCCCAACTTAGTGAACTGCAATTCATACTGGTCTACTGTCATATCACCCTGCTCCAGGTGAATAAATGCCACCTCTCGGTCCTCCACCAAGCTATCAGGGAAGTACTTCTCATTAAATTGAGACAAGAAATAGGGCCAATCTACTGTCTCAAGTTTTTCCTCAGCAAGTCTCACCACGCCCTTCCACCACTCATCTGCGTCACCACGCATCATATAGGTGGTCAGACATAACTTGTCTTCGTCCGAGCACCGCATGACTTGGAAAATCTTTTCCAAGCACAACTGCCAGTTCTCGGCAGTACTGGATTCTGAGCCCCCATAAAAAGAGCTGGGACCCAGTTTCTGGAATTCACTCACAAGTGAGGCATAGCGCCTGTGAGCGCCCTCCTGAGAGTCATCCCCCACCACTCGAGTAGTAGTCTGGGGTCTCTCTTGAGTCAACTGCTGCAAAAGCTGCTGTTGTGCCTCTTGATGCTGAGTCTGTTGTTGCTGCAGTATCTGAGCTTGCCTTTCTATCATGGCACCTTGTTGCTGTACCATGCCAGTCAGAGCCTCAATAGTTCTCGAGAGATTCGAAGGCTGCTCATCCTCGCCACTAGCATTTCCTCTGGTTCGCACCATCTTAAATTCCTACACACACATGCCATAGTCAGGAAAACAAACATAAACCTATCAGGTGTCTAGCAATACACAAACATGTTTTCCCCCGAACTAAGTTTTAGCTAGCCAACTCCTCTGATACCATTCTGTAACATCCCATTATCTTAACCCCAAACAAGCAACACAATTCATGAAAGAAACAGGATGTTATCATACAAGATCGATACATATGCTAGGTAAAACCCCGTTCAGGAAACCCGATCTGAAAATTTCGAAAATTCCATACATATAAATCTCCACAAAAACACAATTTCATAAAGGTACCTGCCACCACGCATTCCTTGCACTAGACATATGCAAGTTACAGGTATATCAAAACTGATTACAAAGAATACACCACAAACCGAAATTCAAAACAAAATCACAAAATCGATTTTATAAACTCATACCAAACACCGAAACTAGGCTGAAGCCCGCGGTGACACAAAAATCAAACTCATTTAACAGCCACAATCTGACATCACAAGTTCACATAGTTCACATGGTTCACATAGCTCATATCATTCATATAGTTCGGCCACAACCGGCCCCAAATAATTAAGCACAAAAGTTCTTAAACAGCAAACTAGCGATATCCATGCCAATGCTAACTCAAGAAATGCGCCCCTGCTCTATGCCTGAAAATAGTGAGGGGTGAGCTACACAGCCTAGTGAGTGGATAGTCTAAATCGACCATCCATAACATACACTCAAAAATATAGACAGATTATTTTAAAAATCTTTAACAGGAACATTATGTCAACATATAACAACATAAAGAAAACAGAAGTCATATAAACAGTCAGATGTACACACCAACATATAACAAACTCAGGTTCTAGAGTTATACTCTAAACCAACTCAGATGTACACACCAACACTTAATTAACCTAGTTGTCCAGCATATTCAGTAGTGACCATTATGGTCTAACCCGGCTTTGGCCTAAGCACTGGGAGACTGCAAAATTTCATGCAACATATAAACATGGACAGTGAGTAGAATCAAGAGGTGGCCCCCGCCAGGTCACGACGTGGCACTTTGCTCTAAAACACCCCATAACACATCGATGGATAGTGTGTAGATTCAAGAGGTGGCCCCCGCCGGGTCACGACGTGGCACTTTGCTCTACGACACCCCATATCACAAAAAGAGTGATGACATCAAGAGGTGGCCCCTGTCCGACCAAGACATGGCACTTTGCGTCAAAACCCGTTCTCCCAAAAGGTTCCTACTGGACAACAGACACATCTTATATTTTATTTCACAACGGTGGACTTCTAAGTGTTGGAGTATGCCCTTAAGGCTAATGTTTGAGGCCTTTGGGATTGTAAAAGTATTATGTAATAAACTCTTATGTTTATGATAGGCATGGTTATTATTCAGGTTGTTACCTTGTCTGCTGCAATGAGTGTGCTTCTGAATAATGTCTCAAAGCTGTTCAGCTAGGCTGACAGGCTGTATGTCCTTAGTCGAGATATCTTGGTGAACATGAGACAGCCTTGATATGATGGAGACTAATATGAGTGCTAATCTTATAGGATGCTTCGAGCATGGAATAAGATGTAGACTCATGGGTACATTGGATGTACTGGACAGACCCTACTGGGATATTCCATTGCTTGTCACAATGTGAATGATCCTTGTAAGCAGCAAGTGGCACATGTCCTCTGACTTGAGATCACTTGTGTTTCTAAATGATGATTGTCATTGTCTTGAGGTAGTTCAATATCATTTGAAACATAATGATTATAGACTATCTTGGATGGTGAGCTTGAGTCAGGTTAGGGCACTTGTGATAGATAAAGGATTGCCGTATCCTTGTTTAAGGAGTGTGATGTTCTAAAGGGCCCCCTTTATATGAGATGATTGAGGAAGTGTATGGCCATACCCAGATGACTATGTTCATCTGATCTAATCATGCTCATCGTGTTGGAGTTACAAGCTTGACATGCTTGTCCAATAAGAACATCCAGTGGCAAAGGATAAATGTATGCCTTGTGAATAGAGTCACACTTGTGCCTTGGTTTGGGAGTAGTCTTGGAAGACTCTTTCCTTTATATCGGGAGACAGTGATGTGTTGCTAGATACCCCTCACTGATCGTGATAACGTAAGTTATCGTTACCGACATTTAGAGGAAACCCTCAGGGTCGCACAATATGATGATATGGCTTACTTGAGTCAGATCGTGTGGACTGAATTCTTTGGGTTCAGTTTAAGGGGATTTAATCTCTGATTGTAAGTGAGATCTAGCCTGATCATGTTTGATTGATTAGGGCTTGAGATCGATAAGCTTGGATCGAGAGAGATGATGCTAGATCGAAGAGATCAGGGGCATCAGGTGATGAACGGTTAGATCATGAGCCTTGGGGTTCAATATGGTCTAGACCACATGGCTTGAGCCATTTCGGTTTGGTTCATGAACCAAAGTCAATTGAAACGGTTTAGCTTGAACCGGTTCACAATTGTGAACGCATGGTTCAATGCTCAAATGCGTTTGAGGTTGGCTTGAGCGCATGGCATGATGAGCTTCCATTTATGGAAAGTCATCATGGCCGGTTTCACAAAAACGCCTAAACGCATAAGCGTTTGTGCTCTTCTCTTGAACGCCTTGGACAATTTCGTTGAGGTGTGGTTGACGACGAGAAGGAGAGGCTAGGCAAGTGAAGCTCTCGGCAACAAGGAGATTCATCATCCCCTTCCATTCGACAAGAAGGCTTGAGGGTCTTGCTAGCACAAGAGATCTCAAGGAAGTGAGCATCTTCATCTTGTGTGTGGGCTTGTGGAGGAGACCTAGTTTGATCTCTTCTTCCAAACCGACTTCCAAATCCATGGCGTTGGTATGATTCCTTTTCATAACATAAGTTGATCTTATAGATTCATATGCGATCTTGAAACCCTTTTTCCGCAAAGCTTGTTAGAATTGCAAGTTTAGGGTTTCCCCCTATAATTAGGGGTTCCTACAATTGGTATCAGAGCTAGGCTCTTGATATGATCTATATGATTGCTTATTTGTGATCCATACATTCAAGTTGCGCTTACTTTTACTTGAAGCATGCTTTGTTTTCATGAGGTTGCGCATGTATCTTTGTTTTCATGAGGTTGCGCATGTATCTTGTTTTCATGAGGTTGCGCATGTATCTTGCTTTCATGAAGTTGCGCATGATATCATGCTTTAAGTTGCGCTTGTATCATGGCTTTGATAAAGTATGCGCTCCCCCTTGAAGGGGACCCCCTAAAGTATGCGCTCCTCCTTGAAGAGGACCCCCTTAGATCTAAGGGTTATATGCAAGCATGTTGTTTGTTTGTATCATTGCGCATGTTCTAAATGTTTTCAAAAACCTTACATCTTGCGCGCATAATTAGATCTAAGGTGCCACTACATTAAACCCTTAGATGGGTTGATGGGGTTGAAGTCACCACTAGGTTAGATCCAAGTCTGATCAGACCATCTGACAGCTCAGATGGGTTGACCCAATGGCACCTATGCGCAAGCACAAGGTGGCTATAGGTTGACTGCATCTAGGGCGTGTAGCGAGGTCTGGTTGAGACAACTACTGAACACACTTGAGTTAGGCCCGGGGTCACACCCGCTTGCCAAAAACTCATGGGGTGGTTCAGCCCTTGGGGCATGCATGGTTGACCATTAGGTCAACTCGGGTCAGTTAGGACTCGGTGCATGCAAGGGCAAAGGATCTAACTAGATGGATGAGTGGATCCCTATCAATGGACCATTGTAAGGTTGTAGGGCTCGTAAGGAAATTAAAATTGATGCCATGGGGTTTTTCAAAATTTAATTTCTTGATTGGATCACAAGATGATTTGATGCCATGATGCTTGTCTATTTAGTCTTATGTGGGTTGCCCTATTGTGTGCTGTGCTGGGGCCTGCGTGCCTGGGTTTAAATTGTAAATTAATTTGTGATCTGCGAATCACATTGTTTTAATTTATGAAATGTTGTTGACCTGTGTGTCAACCTTGTCTAGATAGATCAAATGTACTTTGATTAGACAAGAGTACAAGTGCACACATCATAAAGGGGCATTCAGCTGGTGGCGCACCTGAGGTGCTCTTGGCGCTAGGGCCCTAGGTTGGACCAGATGAGATGCCAAGGAGCTCAAGTGAAGACTTAAGTAAAATTAAGGTCTTACTAGGGTTCATGGGCTTTTACCACATAAGATCATGCTTTCTACTTATTGCAAATAATTAGAGTTGCATGTTTATGTTTATGTTTATCTTCTGCTATAGCCATAGGATATGCCTGATAGTAAGAAGATAAAAGACCGCTAAAATCCAACGTTAACATATCAAGCTCGTAAGCCTTCTGACGCGAAACCTCACCTTTCTGACTATCGTTGGAGCCGTGTTGAACCCACTCAGTGGGCACGTCCATCTATCTTCAGACGGTGCCGGATTTCACCTGCGTGTTACAGAGTTGGGATTTATCCCCTCTCGTTGCTCAGCATAGCACGTGGTGGTCCAGGGAGTAGGTCGGGTCAGCTTGACCATGTAGACTACATATGTGGCGCATATGGTAGCACATGGAGGCAGCCATCTCTGGGATCAGAGACTGTGTTGTACCAACTCAGTTGGCACAGTCTGCTGGATTGCCAAGATGAAGGGGAATCGCACGGGTTGGCGATTGGCTGGGACAGCCTACCAGAAATTAGTGCTTGTCATCTCTGTGCATCTTATCTCGCCTGAGCGGGACGCGGAGACCAAGTATGAAATCTGGATCCCATCTCACTAAAAGAGTGTTACTCTTTCGGACTGTTTACTGGATTTTTCAGTCAGACAAAATAGTGAGAAAAAGAATCTTTCTTAAGTCCTAGATTGATTCTGAACATTGATACTGACCTTGCTGTTCTTGCTTGTTGTAGATTCCTGCAGCAACGAACACCATGAGCTTCAATGTGCGATCCCTACTGGAAAGGGAGAAGTTTGCTGGGCCGAACTTCTCTGACTGGTTCGGACACCTTAAGATTGTTCTTAAGGCAGAGAGGAAACTGTATGTCCTCGAGACGGCGATACCGCCGCAGCCCGCTCCGAACGCCGCAAGGGCGGTTCGGGATGCCTACGAAAAGCACGTCAATGATAGCATTGATGTCGCTTGCCTGATGCTAGCGTCTATGACGCCACCGCTGCAGCGTCAGCATGAGGACATGTCGGCTATAGAAATTATAGCGAACCTCAAGATGCTGTATGCTGCACAGGCGAGGACTGAACGCTATAAAATGACGAAGCTCTTCTTTCAGAGCAAACTGGCTGAGGGGAGCCCAGTGGGAGCTCACGTGCTCAAGATGATTGGGCACAAGGAGGCTCTGGAGAAACTGGGGCATACCATCAACCAGGAGCTTGCTGTGGACATTATTCTGCAGTCTCTTCCGCCTTCTTTCGATGCGTTCATCATTAACTTTAATATGAACAAGATCGATTGTACGCCGGCAGAGCTGCTGAATATGCTCTTGACAACTGAGGAAACTCTGAAGGGTAAGCCTTCAACCTCTGTCTTGATGGTTCCTTTTAGGAACAAGAAGAAGGGGAAGAAGGGCAAGGCCCCTGTCAAGAATTACAGCAAGGCCCTGAAACAGAAGGTGAAGCGGTCGAAGGACAACAGGTGTTTCCACTGTGGCCAGCTGGGTCACTGGAAAAAGGACTGTAAAGCGCTCCAAGGAGATAAGAGGGGAAGCATCGCTTCTGGCTCAGGTATATATGTGACTGAGGTCATGTTTTCATCTTCTTCTATATCATGGGTGTTGGACACTGCATGTGGAGTTCACATTTGTTCAAATGTACAGGAACTCAAGAGAAGAAGGCAGGTGGGACAGCATGAGGTAGACCTACGCGTTGGAAACGGGGCACGGGTTGCTGCTGTTGCTGTAGGAGACTATTTCATTTCTTTACCATCTGGCATTGTATTAGAATTAAATAATTGTTATTTTGTACCAAGTATCACAAAGAATATTATCTCTATTCCTGCTCTTGTCAGGAAAGGATTTGCCTTTGAATGCAAGATTTCAAAGTGTGTTTTATCTCGTGATAATATTATGTATGCAACTGGTTCAATTAACAATGGGTTATACATGTTGGACATGGACAATTCTATACAAAATATTGATAATAAGAAAGCCAAGTATGCTGATGACAGCACCTTGTTATGGCATAGTCGTTTAGGCCATATAAACAAGAAGCGCATTAAGCGGTTGCATGATCATGGACTGCTGGGATCATTCTCCTATGAGGAGATTGATACATGCAAAGCTTGTTTGATGGGTAAAATGACGAAGTCTCCTTTTCCTCACAAAGGTCAAAGGGCTTCAGGTTTACTGGACCTAATACACAGTGATGTGTGTGGGCCTTTTGGTAAACATGCCAGAGGTGGCTATCAGTACTTCATTACCTTTACTGATGATTTCAGTAGGTATGGATATGTCTATTTAATGAGACATAAAAGTGAATCTTTTGACAAGTTCAAAGAGTTCAAAAATGAAGTACAAAATCAGCTAGGCCGAAATATCAAGGCACTTCGTTCAGATCGAGGTGGTGAATACCTGAGTCATGCGTTTACTGACTATCTGAAAGAGTGTGGGATTATCTCACAGCTCACTCCGCCAGGAACACCGCAATGGAATGGTGTGTCCGAGAGGAGAAATAGAACGTTACTTGATATGGTTCGTTCTATGATGAGTCAGGCTACTCTTCCATACTCCTTTTGGGGTTTTGCACTGGAAACAGCTGCAAAGGTACTAAACCGAGTGCCATCCAAGGCAGTTTTAAAGACGCCATATGAGTTATGGTATGGGAAACAGCCTAGCTTGACATTTATCAGGATCTGGGGTTGCGAGGCTTATGTCAAAAAGCTCGCCTCTGGGAAACTAGAGAGCAGATCTGACAAATGCATCTTTGTCGGTTACCCTAAGGAAACTAAGGGTTATTATTTCTACGATCCCAAGGAGAACAAGGTATTTGTTGCTCGGACGGCCGTATTTCTTGAGAAGGAATTTATTCTGCAAGAGGCCAGTGGGAGAGAAATAAAGCTGGATGAGAATCCAGAGGAAGGACAAAGTAGTCAAGCAGAGTTGGATGTGCCTGAGCCGGTAGAGCAGGTTATTGGACAACCTAAGGCTCAGATATCACGGGAACCGCGAAGATCGGGTAGGATCCGTCGACAGCCTGAGCGCTATGACGGAGTCTACATCATTGATAATGATGAACCCCTAACTTATGCGGATGCGGTCAGTGGACCGGAGTCAGCTAGATGGCTTGATGCTATGCGAGCCGAGATGGACTCCATGTCAGATAACCAAGTCTGGGATTTGGTTGATCCGCCTCCGGGAGTAATCCCTATAGGCTGTAAATGGATCTTCAAGAAGAAGATTGACATGGATGGTAACGTGGTTACCTATAAAGGCAGGCTAGTTGCGAAAGGTTTCAAACAAATCTACGGGATAGATTATGATGAAACTTTCTCACCTGTAGCCATGTTTAAGTCTATTCGGATTCTTTTCGCGATAGCTGCATATTACGATTATGAGATCTGGCAGATGGATGTGAAAACAGCTTTCCTTAATGGAAATCTGGATGAGGATGTGTATATGACACAACCGGAAGGTTTCACTAATCCATCAGATCGTCATAAAATATGCAAGTTAAAGAAGTCCATTTATGGACTGAAACAAGCATCAAGAAGCTGGAATATTCGTTTTGATGAATCAATCTCTGAGTTTGGTTTCATCAAGAACGAGGATGACCCGTGTGTATATAAGAGGTTTAGTGGGAGCGTGATTACATTCCTAATCCTCTACGTCGATGATATCTTGATCATTGGAAACGACATTCCTGAACTGCATGCTGTTAAGGCATGGTTAGGAAAATGTTTTCAGATGAAAGATCTAGGAGAAGCAGCCTATGTACTAGGTGTGAAGATCTACCGGGATAGATCTAAGAGGCTTCTCGGGCTGTGCCAGAGTACTTACATCGATAAAGTCCTGGAGAGATTCCATTTAGAGAATTCTAAACGTGGATATCTTCCAGTCAGACATGGTCTGAATCTTTCGAAGAGTCAGTGTCCACAAACACAGACTGAGAAAGATGAAATGGACAATACGCCTTATGCTTCGGCTATTGGGTCCATTATGTATGCGATGTTGTGTACTCGCCCAGACGTCGCTTACGGGTTAAGCGTGACCAGTCGATTCCAAAGTAATCCAGGTTTGGCGCACTGGATTGCAGTCAAGAACATTTTAAAATATCTGCGGAGGACCAAAGATATGTTCTTGATATATGGTGGTCAGGAAGAACTCAGTATAGAGGGATATACTGACGCTTCGTTCCAGTCGGACCAGGATGATTTCCGATCGCAATCAGGCTATGTTTTTAGCTTGAATGGTGGAGCAGTGGTGTGGAAAAGTTTCAAACAGTCAACTGTTGCTGATTCCACAACAGAAGCCGAGTATGTTGCAGCCTCGGAAGCATCCAAGGAGGCAGTGTGGATTCGTAAGTTCGTGAGAGAACTTGGTGTCGTTCCTTCGAGTGCAGATCCTTTGGTTATCTTTTGTGATAACACTGGAGCTATAGCACAAGCAAAGGAACCGCGGTCGCACCAGAAGTCCAAGCACATACAGAGACGGTTTCACTTGATCCGGGAGATCATTGATCGTGGCGAGATCAAGATTTGCAAGGTTCATACAGATGACAATCTGGCAGACCCGCTTACCAAGCCTCTGGCGCAGCAGAAGCATGAGAAGCACTGTAATAATATGGGTTTGAGATTTCTCAACCATTAGATTAAGTGCAAGTGGGAGATTGTTGGAGTATGCCCTTAAGGCTAATGTTTGAGGCCTTTGGGATTGTAAAAGTATTATGTAATAAACTCTTATGTTTATGATAGGCATGGTTATTATTCAGGTTGTTACCTTGTCTGCTGCAATGAGTGTGCTTCTGAATAATGTCTCAAAGCTGTTCAGCTAGGCTGACAGGCTGTATGTCCTTAGTCGAGATATCTTGGTGAACATGAGACAGCCTTGATATGATGGAGACTAATATGAGTGCTAATCTTATAGGATGCTTCGAGCATGGAATAAGATGTAGACTCATGGGTACATTGGATGTACTGGACAGACCCTACTGGGATATTCCATTGCTTGTCACAATGTGAATGATCCTTGTAAGCAGCAAGTGGCACATGTCCTCTGACTTGAGATCACTTGTGTTTCTAAATGATGATTGTCATTGTCTTGAGGTAGTTCAATATCATTTGAAACATAATGATTATAGACTATCTTGGATGGTGAGCTTGAGTCAGGTTAGGGCACTTGTGATAGATAAAGGATTGCCGTATCCTTGTTTAAGGAGTGTGATGTTCTAAAGGGCCCCCTTTATATGAGATGATTGAGGAAGTGTATGGCCATACCCAGATGACTATGTTCATCTGATCTAATCATGCTCATCGTGTTGGAGTTACAAGCTTGACATGCTTGTCCAATAAGAACATCCAGTGGCAAAGGATAAATGTATGCCTTGTGAATAGAGTCACACTTGTGCCTTGGTTTGGGAGTAGTCTTGGAAGACTCTTTCCTTTATATCGGGAGACAGTGATGTGTTGCTAGATACCCCTCACTGATCGTGATAACGTAAGTTATCGTTACCGACATTTAGAGGAAACCCTCAGGGTCGCACAATATGATGATATGGCTTACTTGAGTCAGATCGTGTGGACTGAATTCTTTGGGTTCAGTTTAAGGGGATTTAATCTCTGATTGTAAGTGAGATCTAGCCTGATCATGTTTGATTGATTAGGGCTTGAGATCGATAAGCTTGGATCGAGAGAGATGATGCTAGATCGAAGAGATCAGGGGCATCAGGTGATGAACGGTTAGATCATGAGCCTTGGGGTTCAATATGGTCTAGACCACATGGCTTGAGCCATTTCGGTTTGGTTCATGAACCAAAGTCGATTGAAACGGTTTAGCTTGAACCGGTTCACAATTGTGAACGCATGGTTCAATGCTCAAATGCGTTTGAGGTTGGCTTGAGCGCATGGCATGATGAGCTTCCATTTATGGAAAGTCATCATGGCCGGTTTCACAAAAACGCCTAAACGCATAAGCGTTTGTGCTCTTCTCTTGAACGCCTTGGACAATTTCGTTGAGGTGTGGTTGACGACGAGAAGGAGAGGCTAGGCAAGTGAAGCTCTCGGCAACAAGGAGATTCATCATCCCCTTCCATTCGACAAGAAGGCTTGAGGGTCTTGCTAGCACAAGAGATCTCAAGGAAGTGAGCATCTTCATCTTGTGTGTGGGCTTGTGGAGGAGACCTAGTTTGATCTCTTCTTCCAAACCGACTTCCAAATCCATGGCGTTGGTATGATTCCTTTTCATAACATAAGTTGATCTTATAGATTCATATGCGATCTTGAAACCCTTTTTCCGCAAAGCTTGTTAGAATTGCAAGTTTAGGGTTTCCCCCTATAATTAGGGGTTCCTACACTAAGTGTCAACTAGACTCTAGGATAGTCATCACAATAATCATATCGGGCAGGCTGAACATCAACCCCCATCATAACAGGTAGGCTGAACATCAACCCCCTCACATATCACAATACAGGGCTGAAGTCTCAAACCCTTAACATATTACACATACTATCCCCTTAAGTACACAGTCACACTTAGCCTTAGTCCTACCCATCACATAACACATAATATTCTAAATTCCCATAACCACATAATATTCCAAAAATCACAAATCACATAATATTCAAAAAAATCACATAAACTTCATAAAAATCACATTGTAGTGTAGTCCTTAGGTTTCATGCTGATTAGTTCAATCTAACCTTGCTATGTTATCACCCAATTCCTCAAACAAGGATACATGCTACACTCATAAAGAACCATAAAATTAAAACAAGCATCCATAAACTCAACATAAAATGTAAAACCTGTATTCTTACAAATTACCACATGTAAACATGTTAACTACAATTATAAAGATTGCGGTTCCCAAACATGTTATCAAGATTTCAGTTTAACTTCAATTAACAAGATTTCGGATTTCATACATATTGTCAAGATTTCGGTTTAACTACAATTAACAAGATTTTCATGCTACAAAAAAAATCATTGATTTAATGTTACCAAAATTCCCTATAAAATACCTGGTTAACAAGAATTTCATACTCAAAATTCAATGATTTAATGCTACCAAAATTCCCTATAAAAATACCTTAAATTTCATACAAATTTTCGGTTAAACAATCATCAAGATTTCGGTTTTCATAATTAAATCAAAGTTTTGGTTTTCATAACAATTATCAAGATCATTTCGGTTTTCATAATTAATATCAAAATTTCGGTTTTAAACATGGTAATTTTCCAAGAATTCTATTGCATCATGTAATACAATCACAACCAAATTAATAGGTCAAATAAGACACCCCACTCACCTTGAACCGTGAACACTTAGGTTAAAATCTCCCCAACAAAAATCGTCTAAAGCCTTTGAAGCTCTACCAACGTCGCCACCAATGGAAGGAAGAAACGCCACCCAAACCAAAGATGCCGGCCAAGGGAAAAGGAAGAGGAAGAAAGGAAAATTCCTCCAAGCCTTCAAGAATCGTCCAAGCTCCTCAAGAAATCGCCAAGTTCTTCAAAAATCGCCCACTTCTTTGCCCTAGCCGCCCCAAGATTTCCTCAAGCCAAAATCGCCAATTTCCCTTCCCTAACCGAATTACCAATTTAAATTTTCGGTTTTTAATTCCTTAACCCGTAACCAATTAATTCAAATAGGGTTTAATCCATTTAACTAATAATTTTGAATTTTAAAACCCAATTAGCGCCAACCCAATAACCCATGGTTTAAGTGAACATCCAATAAGAATTTAAAATTACCATCCAATAAGCTAGTTAATTAATTAACATTAACATCCAAAAATCTCTAGTTAGTTAATTATTAACAACCAATACATAGAAAAATATCACAGTCAATAATTTTATTTAAATCAAAAATAATGCTTACCAGGACTTAAGATCCTTGGATCTTACAGTTATTGTAACATCCCACATTCTTAACCCCAAACAAAGAACACAATCACAAAGGGAATAGGATGTTTCATATAAGATCGATCAAATGCTAGGTAAAACCGAGTTCAAGAAAACACGATCTGAAAATTTTCAAAACTCCAAACACATAAAATCTTCGAATCACAAATCATAAATCTCATAAAGGTACCTACCACCACGCAATACGTGCACTAGACATATGCACGTTACAGTTGTATCAAAACCGATTGCAAAAAAATACACATCAACTCCAATTTCAAAACAAATCCACAAAATCGATTTTATAAACTAATACCAAACACCGAAACCAGGCTGAAGCCCGCGGTGACACAAGAATCAACATCATTTAACTGCCACAGTCTGGCAACACAATTTTTCATAGTTCACATGGTTCACATCACATGGTTCACATAAATCATAAAATTCATATTCGGCCACAGCCAGCCTCAAATTAATTAAGCATAAACATGGGGCCACAACCGGCATCATAAGCATAAATCACAACATCAATATCATGCTAACTGCGCTCCTGCTCTATACCTGAAAATAGTGAGGGGTGAGCTACACAGCCCAGTGAGTGGATAGTCTAATTGACCATCCATAACATACACTCAAAAATATAGGCAGATTGTTTTAAAAATCTTTAACAGGAACATAATGTCAACATATCACCAGATTAAATATACAGAAGTCACATAAACAGTCAGATGTACACACTAACATAATCAACTCAGGTTCTAAACAAACTCAGGTTCTAGAGTTATACTCTAAACCAACTAAACACACATATTCTAAACCAACTAAACACACCAACACATTTTTAACCTAGTTGTCCAGCATATTCAGTAGTGACCAATATGGTCTAACCCGGCTTGGCCAAAGCACTGGGAGCTGCAAAATCTCGTGCAACACATAAACATGGACAGTGAATAGAATCAGGAGGTGGCCCCCGTCAGGTCACGACGTGGCACGCTGGTCTATCACGCCATAACATAAAACGAGAATAGAATCAGGAGGTGGCCCCCGTCAGGTCACGACGTGGCACGCTGGTCTATCACGCCATAACATAAAACGAGAATGATGACATCAAGAGGTGGCCCCTGTCTGATCAGGACATGGCACTTTGGGTCTTATATCATTCCCAACACAAAACGAGAATGGTGACATCAAGAGGTGGCCCCTGTCTGACCAAGACATGGCACTTTGGGTCTTATACCATTCCCAACACATAAAAGAGTAATGACATCAAGAGGTGGCCCCTGTCTGACCAAGACATGGCACTTTGGGTCAAAACCCGTTCTCCCAAAAGGTTCCTACTGGACAACACACATATCTTATTTCACATTTCACAAAGGTGGACTCCTAAGTGTCAACTAGACTCTAGGATAGCCATCACAAAATCACATCGGCAGGCTGAACATCAACCCCCATCACAATAATCACAATAGGCAGGCTGAACATCAACCTCCTCACATATCACAATACAGGGCTGAAATTCAAACCCTTAACATATCACATAACAGGGCTATCCCCTTGAGTTCATAGTTACACCTAGCCTTAGTCCTAACCATCACATAATCACAACACATAATATTCGAACCTCATAACCACATAATTTTCGAATTTCACATAACCACATAATATTCACATATTCAAAGATCACTTAACATGCCAAAAATCACAAATCACAATATTTAAAAATCACATAACATAGTGTAGTCCTTAAATTTCAGGCTGGTCAGTTCAGTGTAATTTTGCTAAGTTATCAACCAATGTTCTCTATCAATATTTCATGTCATTACTTTCTACATACACCATTCAATTAAAAATACATAATAATACAGAAAATTCACCAAATTTCGTTCACAATTAACATAAATGTAGAATATCACAACTTCATAGTTTTCTACTAGTTCTGATAACAAAAGACTGAAATACCCCTAGTTCAAAGTTTAAGTCATGCAGGAAAAGTTATCCAAAAATTTCGTAAAAATATTCATTACATCCCTCATGATCCCTAGATTCGAGATTTCAAGTTTTCCCCAATTTTAACTAGAAAATTTACCGAATTACCCCTAGGTCAATGTCAGTCAACAGAAACTTTTATTTCTAAAAATTCTCAAAAAAATACAGTAGAGTCCTCATATGTCTAATTTCATGAATATCAAGTTTTCCCCAAATTTTACCCATGCATTTGGGCGTAACTTCATGAAGAAGGGTCGAAATTCTCATTCAAGCCCTAAACTTCATGCAATTGAAAAACTAAAGCTACATACATGCTTAAACAAGGTCTAATTGATGATTAGAAGCCTTAAAAATGAAAAGCCCTAATTCTCATACAATCTAGGGTTTTCGAAATTTTAGGGAAAACATAGAAACATGTACAAAAATTGAAATTAAGGGTTCATGCCATGTTTCTAAGCAATAATCTCAAGCATACATGGATTAAGTGGAAGAGAAAATCCACTCACCTCTTAAACCGAAAATTTTCCACAAAAGAAATCGTTCAAAGCCTTTGATGTCACCACCAAACACCAAGGAAATTTCTTCACTTCAAGGAAAAATCGCCAAGGGGAAGAAGATGAAGAAAATCACCTCAACAACTCCAAGAATCGCCTTCTTCTTTGCCCTAGCCGCCCCAAGATTTCCTCAAGCCAAAAAAAAACGCCCACAATCTCACCCTAGTCGATATTACCACTTAAACTTTGGGTTTTTAAATTTTAAACCCATTAACCAATTAATTCCAATAGGGTTTAACCCATTTAACTCATAATTTCGAATTTTTCAAACCCAATAACCCATAGTTAACCAATTAATTTAATTAACTTAACCATTAACCATTCACTTAACCGAAATCCAATAAAGGACTTAATTAATATCCAATAAGGATTTAATTAACCAATAAGGTCTAATTAATTAACTTACAATTTACAACCCATAAATCCTAATTAATTTATCATGGACAACCAATAATAATTTATCATAAATTAACAGCCAATAATCAAATCAATAATCTCTAATTAATTTACAATAAATTAACAACCAAATAAACTCAAATCCATTAATTACAAATTAACAATCAATAAATCAGTTAATTAACAACAAAATCTCTAGTTAATTTATCATAAATTAACAATCAATACTCAGGAATAATAACTCAGTCAATAATTTTATTTACATCAATAATTTATCATAATTTATCATAGAAAATAATGCTTACCAGAACTTAAGATCCTTGGATCTTACATTCCTCCCTCCTTATAAAGCTTTAGTCCTCTAAAGCTCAGCATCCATATCATCAAAGAGGTAAGCATAATTTTTCCTCATATCAGCTTCAGTCTCCCAAGTCGCTTCTTCAACTGATTGATTTCCCCAGATAACCTTCACCAAAGGTATAGTCTTGTTCCTCAGAACTTTATCTTTTCTATCCACAATCCGGAGAGGTCTTTCCTCAAAAGTCAAGTCACTCTGAATCTGAAGAGGTTCCAACTCCAACACATGAGATGGATCAGGATGATATTTCCTCAAAGCAGAGACATGGAATACATTATGTACATGGTCCATAGCAGGAGGTAAAGCTAAACGGTAAGCCACTGGACCAACTCTCTCAATAATATCAAAAGGACCTACAAACCTAGGGCTCAACTTGCCCTTTTTGCCAAACCTCATAACACCCTTAGTAGGCGACACCTTCAAGAACACATGGTCTCCTACCATAAACTCCAAAGGACGACGACGATCATCAGCATAACTCTTCTGTCTGTCCCGAGAAATTTTCAGTTTATCCTGAATCTCTCTGACCTTATCAGTAGTCTCCTGTACTGCATCAGATCTCAAAATCATCCTGTCACCAGTTTCCTCCCAACACAAGGGAGTCCTGCACCTTCTTCCATACAAAGCCTCATAAGGAGCCATCTGAATACTGGAGTGGAAACTATTATTACAAGTGAACTCTATCAAAGATAGGTCCCGGTTCCACTCAGAACTCCAATCGACCACATAGGCTCTCAACAAATCTTCTAGAGTCTGTATAGTACGCTCCGTCTGGCCATCAGACTGAGGATGGTATGCGGTACTAAAACTCAACTTAGTACCCAAACCCTCCTGTAAACTCCTCCAAAATCTGGACAAAAATCGAGAATCCCTATCAGACACAATATCAACTGGCACTCCATGCAGTCTGACTATCTCATCAATGTACAATCTGGCCAGTCTCTCTAAAGAATAAGTCATTTTAATCGGAAGAAAATGGGCTGATTTAGTGAGTCTATCAACAATCACCCAAATAGCATCATGACCCAATCTGGTTCTAGGCAAACCACACACAAAATCCATACTGATGCATTCCCACTTCCACTCAGGAATAGGAAGAGGCTGCAACAAACCACCAGGCTTCTGATGTTCAGCCTTTATAGTCTGACAGGTCAAACACCTAGAGACAAAATCAGTTACTTCTTTCTTCATGCCCGGCCACCAAAAATTTTTCTTGAGGTCCTGATACATCTTAGTCACGCCAGGATGTAGAGAATATTTGGAGTTATGGCTGTCCTCCAATATTTCTTTCCTCAAGTTCGGTTCCTCAGGGACACATACCCTTCCACGAAACCGAAGAATACCATCATCAGACACACTAAAGTCCTGAACTGCGCCATCAATCAGACTACCCCTGATCTGGACTAATTTCGGATCCACAGACTGCTGATCTCTGATCTTCTGCAACAAAGCAGACTGTACTCTGAGAAAAGCCACATAACCAGTCTGAACTCTAGGAGAAACACTGATCCTGAGATCTCTGAACTCCTGCAGCAGCTACTGAAGCAACTGGATGCCTACTCAGTGCATCCGCCACCACATTGGCTTTCCCAGCCTGATACTGGATAGAGAAGTCATAATCTTTGATCAACTCCATCCATCTTCTCTGTCTCATGTTCAACTCCTTCTGAGTGAAGATGTACTTGAGACTCTGGTGATCAGTAAACAGATCAAATTCCTGACCCAACAAATAATGACGCCATATCTTCAAAGCAAAGACTACGGCCGCCAACTCTAAATCATGCGTAGGGTAGTTCAGTTCATACTCCTTCAGTTGTCTCGAAGCATAGGCTACCACAGAACCCTTCTGCATCAAGACACAACCCAACCCTTTGCCTGAAGCATCTGTATAGACAGTAAACCTTTCCCCATCACTAGGAATAATGAGGATCGGTGTACTAGTCAACCTTCTCTTCAGCTCCTGAAAGCTCTCTTCACACGTATCATCCCAAATAAACTTGGCTTCTTTTCTGGTCAATTTAGTTAAAGGACCCGCCAACTTGGAGAATCCCTCAACAAATCTCCGGTAATAACCTGCCAAACCCAGAAAACTCCTGATCTCAGTAGCACTAGTCGGTCTTCCCCAATCAAGAATGGCTTGCACTTTAACTGGATCCACAGACACACCCTGACCAGAAATCACATGTCCCAGAAAACTGATCTTCTCTAGCCAGAACTCACACTTACTAGCCTTGGCATATAACCGGTTCTTCCTCAGAACTTCCAGTACTCTGCGCAAGTCACTGATGTGATCTGAAGTAGTCCGAGAGTACACCAATATATCATCTATGAAAACTACCACACAAGAGTCAAGCAACTCAATGCCAAATTCCACTTCTCTAACCGGTGGCAAACCTGAAAGTTCCTCAGAGAACACATCAGGAAATTCTTTCACCACCGCCATCTGAGTCAGATCAGAAGTAGAATCATCCTGCACCTTAACATGTGCAAGATAACCCTTGCAACCACTGGCAAGTAACTTCCTGGCCTGCAGGAAAGATATCACATGTGGTCCTTGGTCTGACACTAGACCTCTCACAAAGATCCGGTTCCCATCAAGCATATTCAAAGTGATCACTTTCTCAAAGCAATCCACAGAGGCATGATGCGAAGACAACCAGTCCATTCCTAAGATGACATCATAATCTTGCATGTCTAGGAGGATTAAATCTACCAGAAACTCATAACCCTCTACATGCACTACACAATCAGCACATACAGTGTCTGTAGATAATGATTTTCCTAAAGGAGTACTAACAGACACAGCATAATCTAGCATCTTAGGTACAACAGGTAAACATGCAGCAAACTTAACAGAGACAAAAGACAAATTTGCACCAGGGTCAAATAAAATGCGAGCTAACTGATCAAATACAAATAATGTACCTTCCACAACGGATCGGGAAGCTCGTGTATCCTTCTCAGCCACAGCATAGACTCTAGTCTGGACAGTAGGCTTATCTGCGCCTCTAGGCTGCATCTCAGGCTCTTTGCAGTCCCTAGCCATGTGCCCAGATTTCTTACACTTGAAGCACACGCCATTCTTCCTATGACAATCTTTCACCAGATGTCCTCTGAGCCCACAATAACTACAAGTCCCGTTCTCAGTGTTGCTATTTCTTACATCCCTGATATCTCTGAACTGCTGCGGTGCATCCCTGGACTGCTGCGGTGCCTTGTAAGAGTAAGGCTTATACCGGCTCTTCTTGAAATCCTTGTGCCTAGGGTACTTCTTACCCTTGCCGCCACTGCCAAACTGAGGAACCGCCGCCTCAGCTGCAGGAACCACTGCCACCGTAGCATGAGAACTCCTCTCAGATATATACCTCTCTATAGTGCGTGCTCGCCCAACTGTCTCAACATAGGTCTCCAAGTGTTGAGCACCAACCTGCTCTCGAATATCCCATCTGAGACCTCTCAGAAACTTGGTAGCTCTCCTCTTTTCAGTGTTTATCAGGTGAGGGGCATACTTTCCCAATTTCGTGAACTGTAGCTCATACTGGTCCACTGTCATATCACCCTGCTCCAGGTGAATAAATTCCACCTCTCGGTCCTCAACCAAGCTATCTGGGAAGTACTTCTCGTTGAATCGAGACAAGAAGTAAGGCCAATCTACAGCCTCATGTCTTTCTTCGGCAAGTCTCACCACGCCTTTCCACCACTCATCTGCGTCAGCACGCATCATATAGGTGGACAAACATAGCTTATCCTCATCTGAACAGCGCATAACTTGGAAAATCTTTTCCAAGACCAACTGCCAGTTCTCAGCAGTACTGGATTCTGAGCCCCCATAAAATGAGCTAGGACCCAGTTTCTGGAATTCACTCACAAGTGAAGCATAGCGCCTGTGAGCGCCCTCCACACACATACCATAGTCAGGAAAACAAACATAAACCTATCAGGTGTCTAGCAATACACAAACATGTTTTCCCCCCCGAACTAAGTTTTAGCTAGCCAACTGCCTCTGATACCATTCTGTAACATCCCACATTCTTAACCCCAAACAAAGAACACAATCACAAAGGGAATAGGATGTTTCATATAAGATCGATCAAATGCTAGGTAAAACCGAGTTCAAGAAAACACGATCTGAAAATTTTCAAAACTCCAAACACATAAAATCTTCGAATCACAAATCATAAATCTCATAAAGGTACCTACCACCACGCAATACGTGCACTAGACATATGCACGTTACAGTTGTATCAAAACCGATTGCAAAAAAATACACATCAACTCCAATTTCAAAACAAATCCACAAAATCGATTTTATAAACTAATACCAAACACCGAAACCAGGCTGAAGCCCGCGGTGACACAAGAATCAACATCATTTAACGGCCACAGTCTGGCAACACAATTTTTCATAGTTCACATGGTTCACATCACATGGTTCACATAAATCATAAAATTCATATTCGGCCACAGCCAGCCTCAAATTAATTAAGCATAAACATGGGGCCACAACCGGCATCATAAGCATAAATCACAACATCAATATCATGCTAACTGCGCTCCTGCTCTATACCTGAAAATAGTGAGGGGTGAGCTACACAGCCCAGTGAGTGGATAGTCTAATTGACCATCCATAACATACACTCAAAAATATAGGCAGATTGTTTTAAAAATCTTTAACAGGAACATAATGTCAACATATCACCAGATTAAATATACAGAAGTCACATAAACAGTCAGATGTACACACTAACATAATCAACTCAGGTTCTAAACAAACTCAGGTTCTAGAGTTATACTCTAAACCAACTAAACACACATATTCTAAACCAACTAAACACACCAACACATTTTTAACCTAGTTGTCCAGCATATTCAGTAGTGACCAATATGGTCTAACCCGGCTTGGCCAAAGCACTGGGAGCTGCAAAATCTCGTGCAACACATAAACATGGACAGTGAATAGAATCAGGAGGTGGCCCCCGTCAGGTCACGACGTGGCACGCTGGTCTATCACGCCATAACATAAAACGAGAATAGAATCAGGAGGTGGCCCCCGTCAGGTCACGACGTGGCACGCTGGTCTATCACGCCATAACATAAAACGAGAATGATGACATCAAGAGGTGGCCCCTGTCTGATCAGGACATGGCACTTTGGGTCTTATATCATTCCCAACACAAAACGAGAATGGTGACATCAAGAGGTGGCCCCTGTCTGACCAAGACATGGCACTTTGGGTCTTATACCATTCCCAACACATAAAAGAGTAATGACATCAAGAGGTGGCCCCTGTCTGACCAAGACATGGCACTTTGGGTCAAAACCCGTTCTCCCAAAAGGTTCCTACTGGACAACACACATATCTTATTTCACATTTCACAAAGGTGGACTCCTAAGTGTCAACTAGACTCTAGGATAGCCATCACAATATCACATCGGCAGGCTGAACATCAACCCCCATCACAATAATCACAATAGGCAGGCTGAACATCAACCTCCTCACATATCACAATACAGGGCTGAAATTCAAACCCTTAACATATCACATAACAGGGCTATCCCCTTGAGTTCATAGTTACACCTAGCCTTAGTCCTAACCATCACATAATCACAACACATAATATTCGAACCTCATAACCACATAATTTTCGAATTTCACATAACCACATAATATTCACATATTCAAAGATCACTTAACATGCCAAAAATCACAAATCACAATATTTAAAAATCACATAACATAGTGTAGTCCTTAAATTTCAGGCTGGTCAGTTCAGTGTAATTTTGCTAAGTTATCAACCAATGTTCTCTATCAATATTTCATGTCATTACTTTCTACATACACCATTCAATTAAAAATACATAATAATACAGAAAATTCACCAAATTTCGTTCACAATTAACATAAATGTAGAATATCACAACTTCATAGTTTTCTACTAGTTCTGATAACAAAAGACTGAAATACCCCTAGTTCAAAGTTTAAGTCATGCAGGAAAAGTTATCCAAAAATTTCGTAAAAATATTCATTACATCCCTCATGATCCCTAGATTCGAGATTTCAAGTTTTCCCCAATTTTAACTAGAAAATTTACCGAATTACCCCTAGGTCAATGTCAGTCAACAGAAACTTTTATTTCTAAAAATTCTCAAAAAAATACAGTAGAGTCCTCATATGTCTAATTTCATGAATATCAAGTTTTCCCCAAATTTTACCCATGCATTTGGGCGTAACTTCATGAAGAAGGGTCGAAATTCTCATTCAAGCCCTAAACTTCATGCAATTGAAAAACTAAAGCTACATACATGCTTAAACAAGGTCTAATTGATGATTAGAAGCCTTAAAAATGAAAAGCCCTAATTCTCATACAATCTAGGGTTTTCGAAATTTTAGGGAAAACATAGAAACATGTACAAAAATTGAAATTAAGGGTTCATGCCATGTTTCTAAGCAATAATCTCAAGCATACATGGATTAAGTGGAAGAGAAAATCCACTCACCTCTTAAACCGAAAATTTTCCACAAAAGAAATCGTTCAAAGCCTTTGATGTCACCACCAAACACCAAGGAAATTTCTTCACTTCAAGGAAAAATCGCCAAGGGGAAGAAGATGAAGAAAATCACCTCAACAACTCCAAGAATCGCCTTCTTCTTTGCCCTAGCCGCCCCAAGATTTCCTCAAGCCAAAAAAAAACGCCCACAATCTCACCCTAGTCGATATTACCACTTAAACTTTGGGTTTTTAAATTTTAAACCCATTAACCAATTAATTCCAATAGGGTTTAACCCATTTAACTCATAATTTCGAATTTTTCAAACCCAATAACCCATAGTTAACCAATTAATTTAATTAACTTAACCATTAACCATTCACTTAACCGAAATCCAATAAAGGACTTAATTAATATCCAATAAGGATTTAATTAACCAATAAGGTCTAATTAATTAACTTACAATTTACAACCCATAAATCCTAATTAATTTATCATGGACAACCAATAATAATTTATCATAAATTAACAGCCAATAATCAAATCAATAATCTCTAATTAATTTACAATAAATTAACAACCAAATAAACTCAAATCCATTAATTACAAATTAACAATCAATAAATCAGTTAATTAACAACAAAATCTCTAGTTAATTTATCATAAATTAACAATCAATACTCAGGAATAATAACTCAGTCAATAATTTTATTTACATCAATAATTTATCATAATTTATCATAGAAAATAATGCTTACCAGAACTTAAGATCCTTGGATCTTACAGTTATAGACTGTATTGGATAATGATCATGAGTCAGGTTAGGACACTAGTGATGGATATAGGATTGCCGTCTCCTTGTTTAAGGAGTGTGATGTTCTAAAGGGGCCCCCCTAAATGAGATGATTGAGAAAGTGTATGGCCATACCCAGGTGACTATGTTCATCTGGTCTAATCATGCTCATCATATTGGAGCTACAGGCTTGACACGCTTGTCCAATAAGAACATCCAGTGGCAAAGGAAACTTGTATGCCTCGTGAAGTAACTTCACACTTGTGCTGTGATTTGGGAGTAGTCTTGGAAGACTCTTTCCTTTATATCGGGAGACAGTGATGTGTTGCTAGATACCCCTCACTAATCGTGATAACATAAGTTATCGTTACCGACATTTAAAGGAAACCCTCAGGGTCGCACAATTTGAAGATATGGCTTACTTAAGTCAGATCGTGTGGACTGAATTGTTTGGGTTCAGTTTGAAGGGATTTAATCTCTGATTATAAGTGAGATCTGGTCTGATCATGTTTGATTGATTAGGGCTTGAGATCGGTAAGCTTTGATCGAGAGAGTTGATGCTAGATCGGTGAGATCAGGGGCATCAAGAAATGAACGGTTAGATCTTGAACCTTTAGGGTTTATTGTGATCTAGACCATATGGCTTGGGTTAATTGGTCTTGGACCAAACCGACATTGAACCGGCTCATGAATGAGCGCATGGTTCATGGGAGATGAGATAAGCGCTTGGTTCACTTAAGGGTGAACGCATGAGCCTTGACTACTTTCCATTTTGAGAATTCGGTTTCCAAATGGAATGTGTGTAACGCCTCCACATTAGTGTGAGAGGTTACTCACTCTCTCGATGGATCCACTCTTGTGAATGCTTCCCCCTTTTCGGTGGTGTGGATTCTGACGAAATCAAGAGAAGGAAGTCTCGCCAAGCAAGAAGCTCTCTTCCCTTCCATACGGCAAGGACACTTGAAGATCTTTGCTAGCACAAAGATCAACAAGAGGAAGCCATCTCTCTTCTTGTGTGCGTCACTTGTGGAGAAGATCTCTCTTGGTCTTTGCTTCCAAGCCGCATCCACTCATGGCTATGGTATGAACTTCCTCTTGATCCATTCAATCATTTGAAGTTGATCATAAGAATATATTACATGCGATTTTGTTGAAACCCTAGCATCTTCATGCGAAAATGAAATATGCGCCACCCTTAGGGTTTCACCCCCTTGCGCTCCCCCTTGAAGGGGACTCTTCAATTGGTATCAGAGCATAGGTTCTTATATGTTCTTATGATTGCTTTGTGTGATCCATGTATGCTTGATGCTTAGATCTATGTTTTCTCTTCATGCGATTATACTAGTTGATAGTATGTTCATGTTGCGCATGTATGAGAGTTATGTTGGCGCTAGTTGATTGTAGCGCATGTATTGGCGCATGCTTTGTTTTCTCAATCAAATGAACTTGCGCGCCCTTCATTAGATCTAATAAGCGCCTACTATAAACCCTTAGACGGGTTGATAGGGTTGAAAGCATCATCTTGAATAGATCCAACCAGTCTGATCAGACCATCTGACAGCCCAGATGGGTTGACCAGGTAGCACCTGTGCGCAAGCACGAGGTGGCTATAGGTCGACTGCATCAAGGGCGTGTAGCGAGGTCTGGTTGAGACAACTTGTGAACACACATGAGCTAGGCCCGGGGTCACACCCGCTTGCTAGAACTCATGGGGTCGTTCAGCCCTTTGCGCATGCATGGTTGACCATTAGGTCAACGTAAGTCAGTTAGGACTTGGTGCATGCATGGGCAGTGGATCTGACTAGATGGATGAGTGGATCCCTATCAATGGACCGTTGTAAGGTTGTAGGGCACATAAGAAAAATAAAATTGATGCCTATGGGGTTTTCAAAAATTTTATTTTCTTGTAAAAGGATCACATGTTGAATGATGCCATGATGCTTGTTTATTTAATCTTATGTGGGTTGCCCTTTTAATGTGTGCTGTGCTGGGGCCTGCGAGCCTGGTAAATTATTATTTTTGTGATCTGCGAATCACATTTTTAATTAATTTATTGTATAATTGACCTGCGAGTCAAACTTGTCTAGATAGATTAAAATGTATTTTAATTAGACAAGAGCACAAAAGCACACATCGCAGAGTAGCATTCAGCTGGTGGGCGCACCTGAGCTGCATTGAGCGCTAGGGGCCTGGGTTGGACCAGATGAGATGCAAAAGAGCTCAAGTGAAGACTTAAGTTGATTTAAGGTCTTACTTAGGCTCTATGGGCTTTTACCACATAAGATTCATGCTTTCTTTTATTTTCTAAATAATTAGAAATGCATGATTTATTTATCTTCTGCTATCACCATAGGATTTGTATGATAGTAAAGAAGATAAAAGACCGTTAAAATCCAACGCTAAAATATCAAGCTCGATAGCCTTCTGATGTAACATCCCACATTCTTAACCCCAAACAAATGGCTCATTTCATAAAAGAAACAGGATGTTTCATATAAGATCAATCATATGCTAGGTAAAACCGAGTTCAAGAAACACACGATCTGAAAAATTTTCGTAATTCATATCATATAAAATCCTTGAAACACAATTCATAAAACTCGAATCTCATAAATCTCATAAATCTCATAAATCTCATAAGGGTACCTGCCACCACGCAATACTTGCACTAGACATATGCAAGTTACAGTTGTATCAAAATCGATTCAAATTCATAAAATCCATAAAGGTACCTGCCACCACGCAATACTTGCACTAGACATATGCAAGTCACAGTTGTATCAAAACCGATTTCACAGGATGTACAACAAGCCGAAAATCAAAACAAAATCACAAAATCGATTTTATAAACCCATACCAAACACCGAAACCAGGCTGAAGCCCGCGGTGACACAAAAATCCAACTCAGTTGATTGCCACCATCTGGCAACACAAATTCACATAGTTCACATTGTTCACATCACATGGTTCACATAGTTCATATAAATCATAAGGTTTAGCCACAACCGGCATCATAAGCATAACACATTAAGCATAATTCACAGCATCCATATAATGCTAACTGCGCCCCTGCTCTACACCTGAAAATAGTGAGAGGTGAGCTACACAGCCCAGTGAGTGGATAGTCTAATTGACCATCCATAACATACTCTCAAAAACATATGAAGATTATTTTAAAAATCTTTAACAGGATATCATGTCAACACATAATAACAAATTCAATGCAAAAGTCATATAAGCAGTCAAAAATATACACACCAACATATATAACCTCAGGTTCTAGAGTTATACTCTAAACCAACCGAACACACATATTCTAAACCAACTAAACACACCATACTTAATTAACCTAGTTGTCCAGCATATTCACAAAGTGACCAATATGGTCTAACCCGGCTTGGCCAAAGCACTGGGAGCTGCAAAATCTCGTGCAACACATAAACATGGACAGTGAATAGAATCAGGAGGTGGCCCCCGTCAGGTCACGACGTGGCACGCTGGTCTATCACGCCATAACATAAAACGAGAATGAAGACATCAAGAGGTGGCCCCTGTCTGATCAGGACATGGCACTTTGGGTCTTATATTATTCCCAACACATAAAACGAGAATGATGACATCAAGAGGTGGCCCCTGTCTGATCAAGACATGGCACTTTGGGTCTTATATCATTCCCAACACATAAAAGAGTAATGACATCAAGAGGTGGCCCCTGTCTGACCAAGACATGGCACTTTGGGTCAAAACCCGTTCTCCCAAAAGGTTCCTACTGGACAACAGACACATCTTATTTCATATTTCACAAGGGTGGACATATTTCACAAAGGTCACATAAACAGACTCCTAAGTGTCAACTAGACTCTAGGATAGTCATCACAAAAATCACATCGGGCAGGCTGAACATCAACCCCCATCACAATAATCATAATAGGCAGGCTGATCATCAACCCCCTCACATATCACAATACAGGGCTGAAATTCAGACCCTTAACATATCACATAAGGACTATCCCCTTGAGTTCATAGTTACACCTAGCCTTAGTCCTAACCATCACATGACCATCACAGATAATATTCGAACACCCCATATCAACATAATTTTCGAAATTCACATAATCACATAATATTCATATTTCACATAATCACATAATGATCAACATAAAATTCCAAAGGTCACATAAACATTTAATATTTAACAATCACATAATTACATAATATTAACAATCATATAATATGGTGTGGTCCTTAGATTTCATGCTGATTAGTTCAATCACAACTTACTATGTTATCACCCAAATTTTCCAAACAATTTCTCAACATTGCATAAATACATAACCATATATATATATCATGTATCAAGCATCCATAAAATCAACTTAAAATTTAAATCATGTGTTCTTATAATTTACTTTACAAATTACCACAATTACCACCAATTACCACATGTAAACATGTTAACTAAAATCATCAAATTTCGGTTTAAATACAATTAACAAGGTTTCGGCTACAACAATCATTGGCTTAATATTACCCAAAATTCTCTATAAAATATCTAATTAACAAGAAATTCATGCTCAAAATTCAATGATCTAAAGCTACCAAAAATCCCTATAAAAATACCTTAAATTTCATGCCACAATTTTTGGTTTTCATGAGATATACACCTTTACAAAAATTTCGGTTTTCATGAAGAACAAGAATATTTTGAATTCGGTTTCAAGGAAAATACTCTAAATTTCCAACTTAAATTAAACCTTAGTAAACAAGAATCTTATGAACAAATATTCTAAATTCGGTTTTCATACCTTAAATACACTTTGCATAATTTCGGTTTTAACATGGAAATTTTCCAAGAATTCAAGTGTATTATTTAACATAAGCACAACTAAATGGATAGATCAAACAAGACATTCCACTCACCTCTTAACCGAGAACACAAGGTAAAAAACTCCACAATAAATCGTCAAGCTTTGCAATGCTCCTAGGAAGATGCCAACAATGGAGGAGAAACACCACCACTCACTCAAAAATTTCGGCCAAGGGAAGAAGGAAGAAGAAAATCGCCTCCAAATCTCCAAGAATCGCCAAGTTCCTTCAAGCCGTCGCCCACAATTTTCCTCAAGCCAAAATCGCCAAAAACCCTTACCCTAAGCGCAAATTCCCTCTTAACAATTCGATTTTAAGTTTTTAATCCATTAACCAAATAATCCCAATAGGGTTTAACCCATTAACTAATAATTTCGAATTTTCAAACCCAATTAGCTAATCCGATTAGGACTTAATCCATTTAACTAATAATTTGAATTTTAAATCTAACATCCAATTAATTATTTCACTTAAACACAAATCCAATAAGGATTTAATTAATATTCAATAAGGATTTAATTAATTAACCAATAAGGTCTAATTAATTAACTTACAATTTAAACCATAATTCCTAATTAATTTATCATGAACAACCAATAATAATTTATCATAACTCAGCCAACAATCAAATAAATAATCTCTAATTTATTTACAATAAATTAACAACCAAAATCTCTAGTTAATTAACTATACTTTATTAACCAAAAATCTCTGGTTAATTTACTATTAACAACCAATACATAGAAAATATCACAATCAATAATTTTATTTAAATCAAAATAATGCTTACCAGGACTTAAGATCCTTGGATCTTACATTCCTCCCTCCTTATAAAGCTTTAGTCCTCTAAAGCTCAGCATCCATATCATCAAAGAGGTAAGCATAATTTTTCCTCATATCAGCTTCAGTCTCCCAAGTTGCTTCTTCAACTGACTGATTTCCCCAAATAACCTTTACCAAAGGTATAGTCTTATTCCTCAGAACTTTATCTTTTCTATCCACAATCCGGAGAGGTCTTTCCTCAAAAGTCAAATCACTCTGAATCTGAAGAGGTTCCAACTCCAACACATGAGATGGATCAGGATGATACTTCCTCAAAGCAGAGACATGAAATACATTATGCACATGATCCAAAGCAGGAGGTAAAGCTAATCGGTAAGCCACTGGACCAACTCTTTCAATAATATCAAAAGGGCCTACAAATCTAGGGCTCAACTTGCCCTTTTTGCCAAACCTCATAACACCCTTAGTAGGCGACACTTTCAAGAACACATGGTCTCCTACCATAAACTCCAAGGGACGACGCCGGTCATCAGCATAACTCTTCTGTCTGTCCCGAGCAATTTTCAGTTTATCCTGAATCTCTCTAACCTTATCAGTAGTCTCCTGAACTGCATCAGATCTCAAAATCATTCTGTCACCAGTTTCCTCCCAACACAAGGGAGTCCTACACCTTCTCCCATACAAAGCCTCGTAAGGAGCCATCTGAATACTGGAGTGAAAACTATTATTATAAGTGAACTCTATCAAAGATAGATCCCGGTTCCACTCAGAACTCCAATCAACCACATAGGCTCTCAACAAATCCTCTAGAGTCTGTATAGTACGCTCCGTCTGGCCATCAGACTGAGGATGATATGCGGTACTAAAACTCAACTTAGTACCCAAACCCTCCTGTAAACTCCTCCAAAATCTGGACAAAAACCGAGAGTCCCTATCAGACACAATATCAACTGGCACTCCATGCAGTCTGACTACCTCATCAATATACAATCTAGCCAGTCTCTCTAAAGAATAAGTCATCTTGATTGGAAGAAAATGGGCTGATTTAGTGAGTCTATCAACAATCACCCAAATAGCATCATGACCCAATCTGGTTCTAGGCAAACCACACACAAAATCCATACTGATGCATTCCCACTTCCACTCAGGAATAGGAAGAGACTGCAACAAACCCCCAGGCTTCTGGTGTTCGGCCTTTATAGTCTGACAGGTCAAACACCTAGAGACAAAATCAAGCACTTCTTTCTTCATACCCGGCCACCAAAAACTTTTCTTGAGGTCCTGATACATCTTAGTCACGCCAGGATGTAGAGAATATTTGGAGTTATGGCTGTCCTCCAATATTTCGTTCCTCAAGCTCGGTTCCTCCGGGACACATACCCTTCCACGAAACCGAAGAATACCATCATCAGACAGGCTAAAATCCTGAACCGCGCCATCAACCAGACTATCCCTGATCTGAACTAATCTCGGATCCACAGACTGCTGATCTCTGATCTTTTGCAACAAAGAAGACTGTACTCTGAGAAAAGCCACATAACCAGACTGAATTCTAGGAGAAACACTGATCCTGAGATCTCTGAACTCCTGCAGTAACTGCCACTCACTGACCCGCAAAGCAGCTACTGAAGTAACTGGATGTCTACTCAGTGCATCCGCCACCACATTGGCCTTTCCAGCCTGATACTGAATAGAGAAGTCATAATCTTTGATCAACTCCATCCATCTTCTCTGTCTCATGTTCAACTCCTTCTGAGTGAAAATATACTTGAGACTCTGGTGATCAGTGAACAGATCAAACTCCTGACCCAACAAATAGTGACGCCATATCTTCAAAGCAAAGACTACGGCCGCCAACTCTAAATCATGAGTAGGGTAGTTCAATTCATACTCCTTCAGTTGTCTCGAAGCATAGGCTACTACAGAACCCTTCTGCATCAAGACACAACCCAACCCTTTGCCAGAAGCATCTGTATAAACAGTAAACCTTTCCCCATCACTAGGTATAATGAGGATCGGTGTACTAGTCAACCTTCTCTTCAGCTCTTGGAAGCTCTCTTCACACTTGTCATCCCAAATAAACTTAGCTTCCTTTCTGGTTAATTTAGTTAAAGGACCCGCCAGCTTGGAGAACCCCTCAACAAATCTCCGGTAGTAACCTGCCAAACCCAGGAAACTCCTGATCTCAGTAGCACTAGTCGGTCTTCCCCAATTGAGGATGGCTTGCACTTTAACTGGATCCACAGACACCCCCTGACCAGAAATCACATGACCCAGAAAACTGATCTTCTCTAGCCAGAACTCACACTTGCTAGCCTTGGCATATAACCGGTTCTTCCTCAAGATCTCCAATACTCTGCGCAAATCACTGACATGATCTGAGGTAGTCTGAGAGTACACCAATATATCGTCTATAAAGACCACCACACAAGAGTCAAGCAACTCATGGAATACCCTGTTCATCAAATCCATGAAGACAGCAGGTGCATTCGTCAGTCCAAAAGGCATAACTAAAAATTCGAAATGCCCATACCTGGTCCTGAAAGCAGTCTTAAATATATCCTCATCCTTGACCCTAAGCTGATAATACCCTGATCTCAGATCAATCTTAGAGAACACTGTCGCTCCCTATAATTGATCAAATAGATCATCAATTCTGGGAAGAGGATACTTATTCTTGACAGTCACTTGGTTAAGCTGCCTGTAGTCTATACACATCCTCAGGGTTCCATCTTTCTTCTTCACAAATAACACTGGCGCTCCCCAAGGTGAAGCACTAGGCCGAATATACCCTTTCTCTAACAATTCCTCCAGTTGTTTCTTAAGCTCGGCCAACTCTGAAGTAGCCATACGATAAGGAGCTCTGGAGATAGGTGCCGTACCTGGCGCCAACTCAATGCCAAATTCCACTTCTCTAATCGGTGGCAAGCCTGAAAATTCTTCAGAGAACACATCAGGAAATTCTTTCACGACCGCCATCTGAGTCAAATCAGAAGTAGGATCATCCTGCACCTTAACATGCGCAAGATAACCCTTGCATCCACTAGCCAGTAATTTCCTGGTCTGCAGGAAAGATATCACATGCGGTCCTTGGTCTGACACTAGACCTCTCACAAAAAGTCGATTCCCATCTAACAGATTTAAAGTGATTACTTTCTCAAAGCAATCCACAGAGGCATGATGGGAAGACAACCAATCCATTCCTGGCATCCCTGAACTGCTGCGGTGCATCCCTGGACTGCTGCGGTGCCTTGTAGGAGTAAGGCTTATACCTGCTCTTCTTATAATCTTTATGCCTAGGGTACTTCTTACCCTTGCTGCCACTGCCATGCTGAGGAACCGCCGCCTCAGCTGCAGGAACTACTGTCACGGCAACATGAGAACTCCTCTCAGATATATACTTCTCAATGGTGCGTGCTCGCCCAACAGTCTCAACATAGGTCTCCAAATGTTGAGCACCAACCTGCTCTCTAGTGTCCCATCTGAGACCTCTGAGAAACTTGGTAGCTCTCCTCTTTTCAGTGTTTATCAGGTGAGGAGCATACTTTCCCAATTTCGTGAACTGTAATTCATACTGGTCCACTGTCATATCACCCTGCTCCAGATGAATAAATTCCACCTCTCGGTCCTCAACCAAGCTATCTGGGAAGTACTTCTCGTTAAATCGAGACAAGAAGTAAGGCCAATCTACAGTCTCATGTCTTTCTTCGGCAAGTCTCACTACGCCTCTCCACCACTCATCTGCGTCAGCACGCATCATATAGGTGGCCAGACATAACTTATCCTCGTCCGAGCAACGCATAACTTGGAAAATCTTTTCCAAGCACAACTGCCAATTCTCGGCATTACTGGATTCTGAGCCCCCATAAAAAGAGCTCGGACCCAGTTTCTGGAATTCACTCACAAGTGAAGCATAGCGCCTGTGAGCGCCCTCCTGAGAGTCATCCCCCACTGCCCGAGTAGTAGTCTGGGGTCTCTCTCGAGTCAGCTGCTGCAAAAGCTGCTGTTGTGCTTCTTGGTGCTGAGTCTGCTGCTGCTGCAGCATCTGAGCTTGCCTTTCTATCATAGCACCTTGTTGCTGAACCATGCCAGTCAGAGCCTCAATAGTTCTCGTGAGGTTCGGGGTCTGCTCGCCCTCATCACTAGCATTTCCTCTGGTTCGCACCATCTTAAATGCCTACACACGCATATCATAGTCAGGAAAACAATCATAAACCTATTAGGTGTCTAGCAATACACAAACATGTTTTCCCCCAAACTAAGTTTTAGCTAGCCAACTTCCTCTGATACCATTCTGTAACATCCCACATTCTTAACCCCAAACAAATGGCTCATTTCATAAAAGAAACAGGATGTTTCATATAAGATCGATCATATGCTAGGTAAAACCGAGTTCAAGAAACACACGATCTGAAAAATTTTCGTAATTCATATCATATAAAATCCTTGAAACACAATTCATAAAACTCGAATCTCATAAATCTCATAAATCTCATAAATCTCATAAATCTCATAAGGGTACCTGCCACCACGCAATACTTGCACTAGACATATGCAAGTTACAGTTGTATCAAAATCGATTCAAATTCATAAAATCCATAAAGGTACCTGCCACCACGCAATACTTGCACTAGACATATGCAAGTCACAGTTGTATCAAAACCGATTTCACAGGATGTACAACAAGCCGAAAATCAAAACAAAATCACAAAATCGATTTTATAAACCCATACCAAACACCGAAACCAGGCTGAAGCCCGCGGTGACACAAAAATCCAACTCAGTTGATTGCCACCATCTGGCAACACAAATTCACATAGTTCACATTGTTCACATCACATGGTTCACATAGTTCATATAAATCATAAGGTTTAGCCACAACCGGCATCATAAGCATAACACATTAAGCATAATTCACAGCATCCATATAATGCTAACTGCGCCCCTGCTCTACACCTGAAAATAGTGAGAGGTGAGCTACACAGCCCAGTGAGTGGATAGTCTAATTGACCATCCATAACATACTCTCAAAAACATATGCAGATTATTTTAAAAATCTTTAACAGGATATCATGTCAACACATAATAACAAATTCAATGCAAAAGTCATATAAGCAGTCAAAAATATACACACCAACATATATAACCTCAGGTTCTAGAGTTATACTCTAAACCAACCGAACACACATATTCTAAACCAACTAAACACACCATACTTAATTAACCTAGTTGTCCAGCATATTCACAAAGTGACCAATATGGTCTAACCCGGCTTGGCCAAAGCACTGGGAGCTGCAAAATCTCGTGCAACACATAAACATGGACAGTGAATAGAATCAGGAGGTGGCCCCCGTCAGGTCACGACGTGGCACGCTGGTCTATCACGCCATAACATAAAACGAGAATGAAGACATCAAGAGGTGGCCCCTGTCTGATCAGGACATGGCACTTTGGGTCTTATATTATTCCCAACACATAAAACGAGAATGATGACATCAAGAGGTGGCCCCTGTCTGATCAAGACATGGCACTTTGGGTCTTATATCATTCCCAACACATAAAAGAGTAATGACATCAAGAGGTGGCCCCTGTCTGACCAAGACATGGCACTTTGGGTCAAAACCCGTTCTCCCAAAAGGTTCCTACTGGACAACAGACACATCTTATTTCATATTTCACAAGGGTGGACATATTTCACAAAGGTCACATAAACAGACTCCTAAGTGTCAACTAGACTCTAGGATAGTCATCACAAAAATCACATCGGGCAGGCTGAACATCAACCCCCATCACAATAATCATAATAGGCAGGCTGATCATCAACCCCCTCACATATCACAATACAGGGCTGAAATTCAGACCCTTAACATATCACATAAGGACTATCCCCTTGAGTTCATAGTTACACCTAGCCTTAGTCCTAACCATCACATGACCATCACAGATAATATTCGAACACCCCATATCAACATAATTTTCGAAATTCACATAATCACATAATATTCATATTTCACATAATCACATAATGATCAACATAAAATTCCAAAGGTCACATAAACATTTAATATTTAACAATCACATAATTACATAATATTAACAATCATATAATATGGTGTGGTCCTTAGATTTCATGCTGATTAGTTCAATCACAACTTACTATGTTATCACCCAAATTTTCCAAACAATTTCTCAACATTGCATAAATACATAACCATATATATATATCATGTATCAAGCATCCATAAAATCAACTTAAAATTTAAATCATGTGTTCTTATAATTTACTTTACAAATTACCACAATTACCACCAATTACCACATGTAAACATGTTAACTAAAATCATCAAATTTCGGTTTAAATACAATTAACAAGGTTTCGGCTACAACAATCATTGGCTTAATATTACCCAAAATTCTCTATAAAATATCTAATTAACAAGAAATTCATGCTCAAAATTCAATGATCTAAAGCTACCAAAAATCCCTATAAAAATACCTTAAATTTCATGCCACAATTTTTGGTTTTCATGAGATATACACCTTTACAAAAATTTCGGTTTTCATGAAGAACAAGAATATTTTGAATTCGGTTTCAAGGAAAATACTCTAAATTTCCAACTTAAATTAAACCTTAGTAAACAAGAATCTTATGAACAAATATTCTAAATTCGGTTTTCATACCTTAAATACACTTTGCATAATTTCGGTTTTAACATGGAAATTTTCCAAGAATTCAAGTGTATTATTTAACATAAGCACAACTAAATGGATAGATCAAACAAGACATTCCACTCACCTCTTAACCGAGAACACAAGGTAAAAAACTCCACAATAAATCGTCAAGCTTTGCAATGCTCCTAGGAAGATGCCAACAATGGAGGAGAAACACCACCACTCACTCAAAAATTTCGGCCAAGGGAAGAAGGAAGAAGAAAATCGCCTCCAAATCTCCAAGAATCGCCAAGTTCCTTCAAGCCGTCGCCCACAATTTTCCTCAAGCCAAAATCGCCAAAAACCCTTACCCTAAGCGCAAATTCCCTCTTAACAATTCGATTTTAAGTTTTTAATCCATTAACCAAATAATCCCAATAGGGTTTAACCCATTAACTAATAATTTCGAATTTTCAAACCCAATTAGCTAATCCGATTAGGACTTAATCCATTTAACTAATAATTTGAATTTTAAATCTAACATCCAATTAATTATTTCACTTAAACACAAATCCAATAAGGATTTAATTAATATTCAATAAGGATTTAATTAATTAACCAATAAGGTCTAATTAATTAACTTACAATTTAAACCATAATTCCTAATTAATTTATCATGAACAACCAATAATAATTTATCATAACTCAGCCAACAATCAAATAAATAATCTCTAATTTATTTACAATAAATTAACAACCAAAATCTCTAGTTAATTAACTATACTTTATTAACCAAAAATCTCTGGTTAATTTACTATTAACAACCAATACATAGAAAATATCACAATCAATAATTTTATTTAAATCAAAATAATGCTTACCAGGACTTAAGATCCTTGGATCTTACATCTGACGCGAAACCTCACTGTTCTGACTATCGTTGGAGCCGTGTTGTACCCACTCAGTGGGCTGTAAGTCCCCTAAAGCTAAGGGGGCGAAACCCTGACAGGTGGCGCAAATAATTTTGCAAGCGGAAACTAGGGTTTCAAGAGACCTTACGTAATGACATATGATTAACTTCATAAGGTTTAGATTCATACCATAGCCATTTCGTTTGGATGGCGTCTAGGAAGCAGAGATCGACAGGGGTCTCCTCCAGAGAATGCGCACACAAGATGAGAGTGTGCCTACTTTCTTGGTGCTCCTTGTGCTAGCAAGGTTCCAAGAAGTCTTGAATGTATGGAAGGGATGGAGACGATTTTCCTTTCTTGGCCGAATCCTCCTCAAAGCTCCAAGCGTCGCCACACACGAAAGTGTCGAGAGGAATAATGGGTGGAGAGGCGAGAATAGAATCAATTCTATTCGAACGTGAGAGATCTCCAAGTGGAGATCATGGTTTCTAAAAATAGAAACCACCACTCGCTCAAACGTTCACGCCAAGTGAACAAGTCGCCACCTCTTCTCCCTTTGAACCATGCGCTCATATATGAGCCGGTTCAATTTGGTTCGGCTCAAGAAACCAATCAAGCCAAGTCTTCAGTCCAGATCATATTAAACCTAAAGGTTCAAGATCTGACCGTGCATCTCTTGATGCTCCTGATCTCACCGATCTAGCATCCATTCTCTCGATCGAAGCTTACCGATCTCAAGCCCTAATCAATCAAACATGATCAGACCAGATCTCACTTACAATCAGAGATTAAATCCCTTTAAACTGAACTCAAACAATTCAGTCCACACGATCTGACTTAAGTAAGCCATATCATCAAATTGTGCGACCCTAAGGGTTTCCTTTAAATGTTGGTAACGATAACTTACGTCATCACGATCAGCGAGGGGTATCTAGCAACACATCACTGTCTCCCGATATAAAGGAAAGAGTCTTCCAAGACTACACCCAAACCATAGCACAAGTGTGAATCAACTCACAAGGCATGCATATTTCCTTTGCCACTGGATGTTCTTATTGGACAAGCATGTCAAGCTTGTAACTCCAATATGATGAGCATGATTAGATCAGATGAACATAGTCACCTGGGTATGGCCATACACTATTCTCAATCATCTCATCCAGGGGGCCCCTTTAGAACATCACACTCTAATTAAAGAGACAGCAATCCTTTGTCTATCACTAATGCCCTAACATGACTCAAGCTCACCATCCAAGATAGTCTATAACCATTATGTTTCAAATGATATTGAACTACCTCAAAACAATGACAATCATCATTTAGAAAACACAAGTGATCTCAAGTCAGAGGAAATGTGCCACTTGTCGCATTCAAGGATTATTCACATTGTGACAACCAATTGAATATCCTAGTAGGGTCTGTCCAGTACATCCAATGTACCCATGAGTCTACATCTTATTCCATGCTCGAAGCATCCTATAAGATTAGAACACATATTAGTCTTAACCATATCAAGGCTGTCTCATGTTCACCAAGATATCTCGACTAAGGACTTTATAGCATGTCAGCCCAGCTGAACAGCTTTGAGACATTATTCAGAAGTACACTTATTGCAGCAGACAATGTAACAACCTGAATAACAACTATGCCTTTATAAACATAAGAGTTTATTACATGATACTGATACAATCCCAAGGCCTCAAACATTAGCCTTAAGGGCATACCCCCAACAATCTCCCACTTGCACTTAATCTAATGGTTGAGAAATCTCAAACCCATATTATTACAGTGCTTCTCATGCTTCTGCTGCGCCAGAGGCTTGGTAAGCGGGTCTGCCAGATTGTCATCTGTATGAACCTTGCATACTTTGATCTCGCCACGATCTATGATCTCCCGGATCAAATGAAACCGTCTCTGTATGTGCTTGGACTTCTGGTGGGACCGTGGTTCCTTTGCTTGTGCGATTGCTCCAGTGTTATCACAGAAGATAACCAAAGGATCTGCACTCGAAGGAACAACACCAAGTTCTCTCACGAACTTACGAATCCACACTGCCTCCTTGGATGCTTCCGAGGCTGCAACATACTCGGCTTCTGTTGTGGAATCAGCAACAGTTGACTGTTTGAAACTCTTCCACACCACCGCTCCTCCATTCAAGCTAAAGACATAGCCTGATTGCGATCGGAAATCATCCTGGTCAGATTGGAACGAAGCGTCAGTATATCCTTCAATACTGAGTTCTTCCTGACCACCATATATCAAGAACATATCTTTGGTCCTCCGCAGATATTTTAAAATGTTCTTGACTGCAATCCAGTGCGCCATACCTGGATTACCTTGGAACCGACTGGTCACGCTTAACCCGTAAGCGACGTCTGGGCGAGTACACAACATCGCATACATAATGGATCCAATAGCCGAAGCATAAGGCGTATTGTCCATTTCATCTTTCTCAGTCTGTGTTTGTGGACACTGACTCTTTGAAAGATTCAGACCATGTCTGACTGGAAGATATCCTCTTTTAGAATTCTCTAAATGAAATCTTTCCAGGACTTTATCGATGTAAGTACTCTGGCACAGCTCGAGAAGCCTCTTAGATCTATCCCTGTAGATCTTCACACCTAATACATAGGCTGCTTCTCCTAAATCTTTCATCTGGAAACATTTCCTTAACCATGCCTTAACCGCATGCATTTCAGGAATGTCATTTCCAATGATCAAGATATCATCGACGTAGAGGACTAGGAAAGTAATCACGCTCCCACTAAACCTCTTATATACACACGGATCATCCTCGTTCTTGATGAAACCAAATTCAGAGATTGATTCATCAAAACGAATATTCCAGCTTCTCGATGCTTGTTTAAGTCCATAAATAGACTTCTTTAACTTGCATATTTTATGACGATCTGATGGATTAGTGAAACCTTCTGGTTGTGTCATATACACATCCTCATCCAGATTTCCATTAAGGAAAGCTGTTTTCACATCCATCTGCCAGATCTCATAATCATAATATGCTGCTATCGCGAGAAGAATCCGAATGGACTTAAACATAGCTACAGGTGAGAAAGTTTCATCATAATCTATCCCGTAGATTTGTTTGAAACCTTTCGCAACTAGCCTGCCTTTATAGGTAACCACGTTACCATCCATGTCAATCTTCTTCTTGAAGATCCATTTACAGCCTATAGGGATAACTCCTGGAGGCGGATCAACCAAATCCCAGACTTGGTTATCTGACATGGAGTCCATCTCGGCGCGCATAGCTTCAAGCCATCTCGCTGACTCCGGTCCACTGACCGCATCCGCATAAGTAAGGGGTTCATCATTATCAATGAAGTAGACTCCGTCATAGCGCTCAGGCTGTCGACGGATCCTTCCCGATCTTCGCGGTTCCCGTGATATCTGAGCCTCAGGTTGTTCAGTAACCTGTTCCACCGGCTCAGGCTCATCCAACTGTGCTTGACTACTTTGTCCTTCCTCTGGATTCTCATCCAGCATTATTTCTCTCCCACTGGCCTCTTGCAGAAGAAACTCCTTCTCAAGAAATATGGCCGTCCGAGCAACAAATACCTTGTTCTCCTTGGGATCGAAGAAATAATAACCCTTAGTTTCCTTAGGGTAACCGACAAAGATACATTTTTCAGATCTGCTCTCTAGTTTCCCAGAGGCGAGCTTTTTGACATAAGCCTCGCAGCCCCAGATCCTGATAAATGTCAAGCTCGGCTGTTTCCCATACCATAACTCATATGGAGTCTTAGAAACTGCCTTGGATGGCACTCGGTTTAGTACCTTTGCAGCTGTCTCTAGTGCAAATCCCCCAAAGGAGTAAGGTAGAGTAGCCTGACTCATCATAGAACGAACCATATCAAGTAACGTTCTATTTCTCCTCTCGGACACACCATTCCATTGCGGTGTTCCTGGCGGAGTGAGCTGTGAGATAATCCCACACTCCTTCAGATAGTCAGTAAACGCATGACTCAAGTATTCTCCACCTCGATCAGAACGAAGTGCCTTGATATTTCGGCCTAGCTGATTCTGTACTTCATTCTTGAATTCTTTGAACTTGTCAAAAGATTCACTTTTATGTCTCATAAGATAGACATACCCATACCTACTGAAATCATCAGTAAAGGTAATGAAGTACTGATAGCCACCTCTGGCATGTTTACTAAATGGCCCACACACATCACTGTGTATTAGGTCAAGTAAACCTGAAGCCCTTTGACCTTTGTGAGGAAAAGGTGACTTCGTCATTTTACCCATTAAACAAGCCTTGCATGTATCAATCTCCTCATAGGAGAATGATCCCAGCAGTCCATTATCATGCAACCGCTTAATGCGCTTCTTGTTAATATGGCCTAAACGACTATGCCATAGCAAGGTGCTGTCATCAGCATATTTGGCTTTCTTATTATCAATATTTTGTATAGAACATTCCATGTCCAACATGAATAACCCATTGTTAATTGAACCAGTAGCATAAACAATATTATCAAAAGATAACACACACTTTGAAATATTGCATTCAAAGGAAAACCCCTTCCTGACAAGAGCAGGAATGGAGATAATATTTTTAGTAATGCTGGGAACAAAGTAACAATTGTTTAGTTCCAATACAAGTCCAGATGGCAAAGAGATGAAATAGTCTCCTACAGCAACAGCAGCAACCCGTGCCCCGTTTCCAACTCGTAGGTCCACCTCATGCTGTCCCACCTGTCTTCTTCTCTTGAGTTCCTGTACATTTGAACAAATGTGAACTCCACATGCAGTGTCCAACACCCATGAAATAGAAGAAGATGTAACCATGACTTCCGTCACGTAAATACCTGAGCCAGAAGCAAAGCTTCCCCTCTTATCTCCTTGGAGCGCTTTACAGTCCTTTTTCCAGTGACCCAGCTGGCCACAGTGGAAACATCTGTATTCCTTCGACTGCTTAACTTTTTGCTTCAGAGCCTTGCTGTAACTCTTGACAGGGGCCTTGCCCTTCTTCCCCTTCTTCTTGTTCCTAGAAGGAACCATTAAGACAGAGGTCGAAGGCTTTCCCTTCAGAGTCTCTTCAGTAGTCAAGAGCATATTCAGCAGCTCTACCGGAGTACAATCGATTTTGTTCATATTAAAGTTAATGATGAACGCATCGAAAGAGGGCGGGAGAGACTGCAGAATAATGTCTACAGCAAGCTCCTGGTTGATGGTATGCCCCAGTTTCTCTAGATCCTCCTTGTGCCCAATCATCTTGAGCACGTGAGCTCCCACTAGGCTCCCTTCAGCCAGTTTGCTCTGAAAGAACAGCTTTGTCAGATTATAGCGTTCTGTCCTCGCCTGTGCAGCATACAGCATTTTGAGGTTTGCTATCATGTCTATTGCAGACATATCCTCATGCTGACGCTGCAGCGGTGGCGTCATAGACGCTAGCATCAGGCAAGCGACATCAATGCTATCATTGACGTGCTTTTCATAAGCTTCCCGAACCGCCCTTGCGGCGTTCGGAGCGGGCTGAGGCGGTATCGCCGTCTCGAGGACATACATTTTTCTCTCTGCCTTAAGAACGATCTTAAGGTGTCCGAACCAGTCTGAGAAGTTTGGCCCAGCAAACTTCTCTCTTTCCAGTAGGGATCGCACATTGAAGCTCATGGTGTTCGTTGCTGCAGGTATCTACAACAATGCAAGAACAGCAAGGTCAGTATCAATGTTAAGAATCAATTAGGACTTAAGAATGATTCTTTTTCTCACTATTTTATCTGACTGAAAAATCCAGCAAAACAGCCCGAAAGAGTAGAACTCTTTTAGTGAGATGGGATCCAGATTTCATACTTGGTCTCCGCGTCCCGCTCAGGCGAGATAAGATGCACAGAGAGTACAAGCACTAATTTCTGGTAGGCAGTCCCTGCCAATCGCCAACCCGTGCGATTCCCCTTCATCTGGGCAATCCAGCAGACTGTGCCAACTGAGTTGGTACAACACAGTCTCTGACCCCACAGATGGCTGCCTCCATGTGCTACCATATGCGCCACATATGTAGCCTACATGGTCAAGCTGACCCGACCTACTCCCTGGACCACCACGTGCTATGCTGAGCAACGGGAAGCGATAAATCCCTTCTCTGTAACACGCAGGTGTAATCCCGCACCGTCTGAAGATAGATGGACGTGCCCACTGAGTGGGTACAACACGGCTCCAACGATAATCAGAATAGTGAGGTTTCGCGTCAGAAGGCATACGAGCTTGATATTTTAGCGTTGGATTTTAACGGTCTTTTATCTTCTTCACTATCATGCAATTCCTATGGTGATAGCAGAAGATAAATAAATCATGCTGTTCTACTTATTTAAACAATAAAAGAAAGCATGGATCTTATGTGGTAAAAGCCCATAGCCTAAGTAAGACCTTAAGATACTTAAGTCTTCACTTGCTTTTCTTCATGGGGCTTTTGCTGCTCATCTGGCCCAGACCAGGGCCCAAGCGCCATCTGCAGCTCAGGTGCGCCCACCAGGTAAATGCGCCTGGTCCCAGAGTCGAACCCTGGACCTCCCACCTGGTCTAGCCACTGCTGCATGCGCCTCTGCCATGTGTGCTCTGTGCTCTTGTCTGATTAACTTACAAATTAATCTATCTAGACAAGATTGACTCGCAAGTCAATTACATTTTATAAATTAAATAAATGTGATGCGCAGATCACAATAAATTAATTTACATTTAATTTCCAGGCACGCAGGCCCCAGCACAGCACACATTAAACGGGCAGCCCACATAAGAATAAATAAACAAGCATAGGCCTCATCCAAACAACATGTGATCCATCAAAAAGAAAATAAAATTTTGAAAACGCATAGTTATCAATTTTACTTTTCTTATGTGCCCTACAACCTTACAACGGTCCATTGATGGGGATCCACTCATCATATCTAGTCAGATCCACTGCCCTTGCATGCACCAAGTCCTAACTGACTTGAGTCGACCCAGTGGTCAACTATGCATGCGCCAAGGGCTGAACAACCATCATGAGTTTTGGCAAGCGGGTGTGAACCCGGGCCTAACTCATGTGCGTTCACCAGGTGTCTCAACCAGACCTCGCTACACGCCTTTGATGCAGTCGACCTATAGCCACCTCATGCTTGCGCATGGGTGCCATCTGGTCGACCCATCTAGGCTGTCAGATGGTCTGATCAGACTATTGGATCTAACCTAGAGGATGACTTCAACCCCATCAACCCGTCTAAGGGTTTATAGCAGGGGCGACTTAGATCTAATAAGGAAGCGCGCAAGATAACGTTTTAGAAAACATGTAACATGCGCCAATCCTAATCATGCATTAAAATAAAACATGAATACACAATACGCTAACATCTAATACCTAGCATGTAGATTCGCATGTGGTGAAAATTAGATCTACAACCAAAAACAAGGATCACACATAATCATGAAACAATCATATGATCATACGATAACAACCTGCCTCTGATACCAATTGTAAGTCCCCTAAAGCTAAGGGGGCGAAACCCTGACAGGTGGCGCAAATAATTTTGCAAGCGGAAACTAGGGTTTCAAGAGACCTTACGTAATGACATATGATTAACTTCATAAGGTTTAGATTCATACCATAGCCATTTCGTTTGGATGGCGTCTAGGAAGCAGAGATCGACAGGGGTCTCCTCCAGAGAATGCGCACACAAGATGAGAGTGTGCCTACTTTCTTGGTGCTCCTTGTGCTAGCAAGGTTCCAAGAAGTCTTGAACGTATGGAAGGGATGGAGACGATTTTCCTTTCTTGGCCGAATCCTCCTCAAAGCTCCAAGCGTCGCCACACACGAAAGTGTCGAGAGGAATAATGGGTGGAGAGGCGAGAATAGAATCAATTCTATTCGAACGTGAGAGATCTCCAAGTGGAGATCATGGTTTCTAAAAATAGAAACCACCACTCGCTCAAACGTTCACGCCAAGTGAACAAGTCGCCACCTCTTCTCCCTTTGAACCATGCGCTCATATATGAGCCGGTTCAATTTGGTTCGGCTCAAGAAACCAATCAAGCCAAGTCTTCAGTCCAGATCATATTAAACCTAAAGGTTCAAGATCTGACCGTGCATCTCTTGATGCTCCTGATCTCACCGATCTAGCATCCATTCTCTCGATCGAAGCTTACCGATCTCAAGCCCTAATCAATCAAACATGATCAGACCAGATCTCACTTACAATCAGAGATTAAATCCCTTTAAACTGAACTCAAACAATTCAGTCCACACGATCTGACTTAAGTAAGCCATATCATCAAATTGTGCGACCCTAAGGGTTTCCTTTAAATGTTGGTAACGATAACTTACGTCATCACGATCAGCGAGGGGTATCTAGCAACACATCACTGTCTCCCGATATAAAGGAAAGAGTCTTCCAAGACTACACCCAAACCATAGCACAAGTGTGAATCAACTCACAAGGCATGCATATTTCCTTTGCCACTGGATGTTCTTATTGGACAAGCATGTCAAGCTTGTAACTCCAATATGATGAGCATGATTAGATCAGATGAACATAGTCACCTGGGTATGGCCATACACTATTCTCAATCATCTCATCCAGGGGGCCCCTTTAGAACATCACACTCTAATTAAAGAGACAGCAATCCTTTGTCTATCACTAATGCCCTAACATGACTCAAGCTCACCATCCAAGATAGTCTATAACCATTATGTTTCAAATGATATTGAACTACCTCAAAACAATGACAATCATCATTTAGAAAACACAAGTGATCTCAAGTCAGAGGAAATGTGCCACTTGTCGCATTCAAGGATTATTCACATTGTGACAACCAATTGAATATCCTAGTAGGGTCTGTCCAGTACATCCAATGTACCCATGAGTCTACATCTTATTCCATGCTCGAAGCATCCTATAAGATTAGAACACATATTAGTCTTAACCATATCAAGGCTGTCTCATGTTCACCAAGATATCTCGACTAAGGACTTTATAGCATGTCAGCCCAGCTGAACAGCTTTGAGACATTATTCAGAAGTACACTTATTGCAGCAGACAATGTAACAACCTGAATAACAACTATGCCTTTATAAACATAAGAGTTTATTACATGATACTGATACAATCCCAAGGCCTCAAACATTAGCCTTAAGGGCATACCCCCAACATGGGCACGTCCATCTATCTTCATACGGTGCGGGATTTCACCTGCGTGTTACAGAGAAGGGATTTATCGCTTCTCGTTGCTCAGCATAGCACGTGGTGGTCCAGGGAGTAGGTCGGGTTAGCTTGACCATGTAGGCTACATATGTGGCGCATATGGTAGCACATGGAGGCAGCCATCTGTGGGATCAGAGACTGTGTTGTACCAACTCAGTTGGCACAGTCTGCTGGATTGCCCAGATGAAGGGGAATCGCACGGGTTGGCGATTGGCAGGGACTGCCTACCAGAAATTAGTGCTTGTACTCTCTGTGCATCTTATCTCGCCTGAGCGGGACGCGGAGACCAAGTATGAAATCTAGATCCCATCTCACTAAAAGAGTGTTACTCTTTCGGACTGTTTAATGGATTTTTCAGTCAGACAAAATAGTGAGAAAAGAATCTTTCTTAAGTCCTGGATTGATTCTAAACATTGATACTGACCTTGCTGTTCTTGCATTGTTGTAGATTCCTGCAGCAACGAACACCATGAGCTTCAATGTGCGATCCCTACTGGAAAGGGAGAAGTTTGCTCGGCCAAACTTCTCAGACTGGTTCGGACACCTTAAGATCGTTCTTAAGGCAGAGAGGAAACTGTATGTCCTCGAGACGGCTGTGCCGCCTCAACCCGCTGCGAACGCCGCAAGGGCGGTTCGCGATGCCTATGAAAAGCACGTCAATGATAGCATTGATGTCGCTTGCCTGATGCTAGCGTCTATGACGCCACCGCTGCAGCGTCAGCATGAGGATATGTCTGCTATAGAAATTATAGCAAACCTCAAGATGCTGTATGCTGCACAGGCGAGGACAGAACGCTATAATCTGACAAAGCTTTTCTTTCAGAGCAAACTGGCTGAAGGGAGCCCAGTGGGAGCTCACGTGCTCAAGATGATTGGGCACAAGGAGGCTCTGGAGAAACTGGGGCATACCATCAACCAGGAGCTTGCTGTAGACATTATTCTGCAGTCTCTCCCGCCTTCTTTCGATGCGTTCATTATTAACTTTAATATGAACAAAATCGACTGTACTCCGGCAGAGCTGCTCAATATGCTCTTGACTACTGAGGAGACTCTGAAGGGAAAGCCTTCAACCTCTGTCTTAATGGTTCCTTCCAGGAACAAGAAGAAGGGGAAGAAGGGCAAAGCCCTTGTCAAGAACTACAGTAAGGCTCTGAAAGAAAAGGTGAAGCGGTCGAAGGACAACAGGTGTTTCCACTGTGGCCAGCTGGGTCACTGGAAAAAGGACTGTAAAGCGCTCCAAGGAGACAAGAAGGGAAGCATCGCTTCTGGCTCAGGTATATTTGTGACTGAAGTCATGATATCCTCTTCTTCTATTTCATGGGTGTTGGACACTGCATGTGGAGTTCACATTTGTTCAAATGTACAGGAACTCAAGAGAAGAAGACAGGTGGGACAGCATGAGGTGGACCTACGCGTTGGAAACGGGGCACGGGTTGCTGCTGTTGCTGTAGGGGATTATTACATCTCATTACCATCTGGCATTGTATTAGAATTAAACAATTGTTACTTTGTACCCAGTATTACCAAAAATATTATCTCTATTCCTGCTCTTGTCAGGAAAGGGTTTTCCTTTGAATGCAAGATTTTAAAGTGTTATCTTACTCTTGATAATATTGTTTATGCTACTGGTTCAATTAACAATGGGTTATTCATGTTGGACATGGAATATTCTATACAAAACATTGATAATAAGAAAGCCAAGTATGCTGATGACAGCACCTTGCTATGGCATAGTCGTTTAGGCCATATTAACAAGAAGCGCATTAAGCGGTTGCATGATCATGGACTGCTGGGATCATTCTCCTATGAGGAGATTGATACATGCAAAGCTTGTTTAATGGGTAAAATGACGAAGTCACCTTTTCCTAACAAAGGTCAAAGGGCTTCAGGTTTACTTGACCTTATACACAGTGATGTGTGTGGGCCATTTAGTAAACATGCCAGAGGTGGCTATCAGTACTTCATTACCTTTACTGATGATTTCAGTAGATATGGTTATGTCTATCTTATGAGACATAAGAGTGAATCTTTTGACAAGTTCAAAGAGTTCAAGAATGAAGTACAGAATCAGCTAGGCCGAAATATCAAGGCACTTCGTTCTGATCGAGGTGGAGAATACTTGAGTCATGCGTTTACTGACTATCTAAAAGAGTGTGGGATTATCTCACAGCTCACTCCACCAGGAACACCGCAATGGAATGGTGTGTCCGAGAGGAGAAATAGAACGTTACTTGATATGGTTCGTTCTATGATGAGTCAGGCCACTCTACCTTACTCCTTTTGGGGATTTGCACTGGAAACAGCTGCAAAGGTACTAAACCGAGTGCCATCCAAGGCAGTTTCAAAGACGCCATATGAGTTGTGGTATGGGAAACAGCCTAGCTTGACATTTATCAGGATCTGGGGTTGCGAGGCTTATGTCAAAAAGCTCGCCTCTGGGAAACTGGAGAGCAGATCTGAGAAATGCATCTTTGTCGGATACCCTAAGGAAACTAAGGGTTATTATTTCTACGATCCCAAAGAGAACAAGGTATTTGTTGCTCGGACGGCAATTTTTCTTGAGAAGGAGTTTCTTCTGCAAGAAGCCAGTGGGAGAGAAATAAAGCTGGATGAGAATCCAGAGGAAGAACAAAGTAGTCAAGCAGAGTTGGATGAGCCTGAGCCGGTGGATCAGGTTATTGAACAACCTGAGGCTCAGATATCACGGGAACCGCGAAGATCGGGAAGGATCCGTCGACAGCCTGAGCGCTATGACGGAGTCTACATCATTGATCATGATGAACCCCTTACTTATGTGGATGCGGTCAGTGGACCGGAGTCAGCTAGATGGCTTGAAGCTATGCGAGCCGAGATGGACTCCATGTCAGATAACCAAGTCTGGGATTTGGTTGATCCGCCTCCAGGAGTTATCCCTATAGGCTGTAAATGGATCTTCAAGAAGAAGATTGACATGGATGGTAACGTGGTTACCTATAAAGGCAGGCTAGTTGCGAAAGGTTTCAAACAAATCTACGGGATAGATTATGATGAAACTTTCTCACCTGTAGCTATGTTTAAGTCTATTCGGATTCTTTTCGCGATAGCAGCATATTACGATTATGAGATCTGGCAAATGGATGTGAAAACAGCTTTCCTTAATGGAAATCTGGATGAGGATGTGTATATGACACAACCTGAAGGTTTCACTAATCCATCAGATCGTCATAAAATATGCAAGTTAAAGAAGTCCATTTATGGACTTAAACAAGCATCTAGAAGCTGGAATATTCGTTTTGATGAATCAATCTCTGAGTTTGGTTTCATCAAGAATGAAGATGACCCGTGTGTATATAAGAGGTTTAGTGGGAGCGTGATTACTTTCCTAGTCCTCTACGTCGATGATATCTTAATCATTGGAAACGATATTCCTGAAATGCATGCTGTTAAAGCATGGCTAAGGAAATGTTTCCAGATGAAAGATCTAGGAGAAGGAGCCTATGTATTAGGTGTGAAGATCTACAGGGATAGATCTAAGAGGCTTCTCGGGATGTGCCAGAGTACTTACATCGATAAAGTCCTGGAGAGATTTCATTTAGAGAATTCTAAAAGAGGACATCTTCCAGTCAGACATGGTCTGAATCTTTCAAAGAGTCAGTGTCCACAAACACAGACTGAGAAAGATGAAATGGACAATACGCCTTATGCTTCGGCTATTGGGTCCATTATGTATGCGATGTTATGTACTCGCCCTGACGTCGCTTACGGGTTAAGCGTGACCAGTCGATTCCAAAGTAATCCAGGTCAGGCACACTGGATTGCAATCAAGAACATCTTGAAATATCTGCGGAGGACCAAAGATATGTTCTTGATATATGGTGGTCAGGAAGAACTCAGTATTGAAGGATATACTGATGCTTCGTTCCAGTCGGACCAGGATGATTTCCGATCGCAATCAGGCTATGTTTTTAGCTTGAATGGTGGAGCAGTGGTGTGGAAAAGTTTCAAACAGTCTACTGTTGCTAATTCCACAACAGAAGCTGAGTATGTTGCAGCCTCAGAAGTATCCAAGGAGGCAGTGTGGATTCGTAAGTTCATTAAGGAACTTGGTGTCGTTCCTTCGAGTGCAGATCCTTTGGTTATCTTTTGTGATAACACTGGAGCAATCGCACAAGCAAAGGAACCACGGTCGCACCAGAAGTCCAAGCACATACAGAGACGGTTTCACTTGATCCGGGAGATCATTGATCGTGGCGAGATCAAAATATGCAAGGTTCATACAGACGACAATCTGGCTGACCCGCTTACCAAGCCTCTGGCGCAGCAGAAGCATGAGAAGCACTGTAATAATATGGGTTTGAGATTTCTCAACCATTAGATTAAGTGCAAGTGGGAGATTGTTGGGGTATGCCCTTAAGGCTAATGTTTGAGGCCTTAGGATTCTATGAGTATCATGTATAAACTGTGATGTTTATAAAGGCAATGGTTGTTATTCAGTATGTCACATTGTCTGCTGCAATAAGTGTGCTTCTGAATAATGTCTCAATGCTGTTCAGCTAGGCTGACATGCTGTAATGTCCTTAGTCGAGATATCTTGGTGAACATGAGACAGCCTTGATATGATTGAGGCTAATATGTGTTCTAATCTTATAGGATGCTTCGAGCATGGAATAAGATGTAGACTCATGGGTACATTGGATGTACTGGACAGACCCTACTAGGATATTCAATTGCTTGTCACAATATGAATAATCCTTGTATGCATCAAGTGGCACATGTCCTCTGACTTGAGATCACTTGTGTTTCTAAATGATGATTGTCATTGTTTTGAGGTAGTTCAATATCATTTGAAACATAATGGTTATAGACTGTCTTGGATAATGATCATGAGTCAGGTTAGGACACTAGTGATGGATATAGGATTGCCGTCTCCTTGTTTAAGGAGTGTGATGTTCTAAAGGGGCCCCCCTAAATGAGATGATTGAGAAAGTGTATGGCCATACCCAGGTGACTATGTTCATCTGGTCTAATCATGCTCATCATATTGGAGCTACAGGCTTGACACGCTTGTCCAATAAGAACATCCAGTGGCAAAGGAAACTTGTATGCCTCGTGAAGTAACTTCACACTTGTGCTGTGATTTGGGAGTAGTCTTGGAAGACTCTTTCCTTTATATCGGGAGACAGTGATGTGTTGCTAGATACCCCTCACTGATCGTGATAACATAAGTTATCGTTACCGACATTTAAAGGAAACCCTCAGGGTCGCACAATTTGAAGATATGGCTTACTTAAGTCAGATCGTGTGGACTGAATTGTTTGGGTTCAGTTTGAAGGGATTTAATCTCTGATTATAAGTGAGATCTGGTCTGATCATGTTTGATTGATTAGGGCTTGAGATCGGTAAGCTTTGATCGAGAGAGTTGATGCTAGATCGGTGAGATCAGGGGCATCATGAAATGAACGGTTAGATCTTGAACCTTTAGGGTTTATTGTGATCTAGACCATATGGCTTGGGTTAATTGGTCTTGGACCAAACCGACATTGAACCGGCTCATGAATGAGCGCATGGTTCATGGGAGATGAGATAAGCGCTTGGTTCACTTAAGGGTGAACGCATGAGCCTTGACTACTTTCCATTTTGGGAATTCGGTTTCCAAATGGAATGTGTGTAACGCCTCCACATTAGTGTGAGAGGTTACTCACTCTCTCGATGGATCCTCTCTTGTGAATGCTTCCCCCTTTTCGGTGGTGTGGATTCTGACGAAATCAAGAGAAGGAAGTCTCGCCAAGCAAGAAGCTCTCTTCCCTTCCATACGGCAAGGACACTTGAAGATCTTTGCTAGCACAAAGATCAACAAGAGGAAGCCATCTCTCTTCTTGTGTGCGTCACTTGTGGAGAAGATCTCTCTTGGTCTTTGCTTCCAAGCCGCATCCACTCATGGCTATGGTATGAACTTCATCTTGATCCATTCAATCATTTGAAGTTGATCATAAGAATATATTACATGCGATTTTGTTGAAACCCTAGCATCTTCATGCGAAAATGAAATATGCGCCACCCCTAGGGTTTCACCCCCTTGCGCTCCCCCTTGAAGGGGACTCTTCAGTAGACTCCGTCATAGCGCTCAGGCTGTCGACGGATCCTTCCCGATCTTCGCGGTTCCCGTGATATCTGAGCCTCAGGTTGTTCAATCACCTGTTCTACTGGCTCATGCTCATCCAATTGTGCTTGACTACTTTGTCCTTGTTCTGGATTCTCATCCAGCTTTATTTCTCTCCCACTGGCCTCTTGCAGAAGAAACTCCTTCTCAAGAAAAATGGCCGTCCGAGCAACAAATACCTTGTTCTCCTTGGGATCGTAGAAATAATAACCCTTAGTTTCCTTAGGGTATCCGACAAAGATACATTTCTCAGATCTGCTCTCTAGTTTCCCAGAGGCGAGCTTTTTGACATAAGCCTCGCAACCCCAGATCTTAATAAATGTCAAGCTCGGCTGTTTCCCATACCATAACTCATATGGAGTCTTTGAAACTGCCTTGGATGGCACTCGGTTTAGTACCTTTGCAGCTGTTTCCAGTGCAAATCCCCAAAAGGAGTAAGGTAGAGTAGCCTGACTCATCATAGAACGAACCATATCCAATAAGGTTCTGTTCCTCCTCTCGGACACACCATTCCATTGCGGTGTTCCTGGTGGAGTGAGCTGTGAGATAATCCCACACTCCTTCAGATAGTCAGTAAACTCTCGACTTAGGTATTCTCCACCTCGATCTGAGCGAAGTGCCTTGATATTTCGGCCTAGCTGATTCTGTACTTCATTTTTGAACTCTTTGAACTTGTCAAAAGATTCACTCTTATGTCTCATTAGATAGACATACCCATATCTACTGAAATCATCAGTAAAGGTAATGAAGTATGAATAGCCACCTCTGGCATGTTTACTAAATGGCCCACACACATCACTGTGTATAAGGTCAAGTAAACCTGAAGCCCTTTGACCTTTGTTAGGAAAAGGAGACTTCGTCATTTTACCCAATAAACAAGCTTTGCATGTATCAATCTCCTCATAGGAGAATGATCCCAGCAGTCCATGATCATGCAACCGCTTAATGCGTTTCTTGTTAATATGGCCTAAACGACTATGCCATAACAAGGTGCTGTCATCAGCATACTTGGCTTTCTTATTATCAATGTTTTGTATAGAACATTCCATGTCCAACATGAATAACCCATTGTTAATTGATCCAGTAGCATAAACAATATTATCATAAGTAAGAACACACTTTGAAATATTGCATTCAAAGGAAAATCCTTTCCTGACAAGAGCAGGAATAGAGATAATATTTTTCGTTATACTCGGAACAAAATAACAATTGTCCAGTTCTAATACAAGTCCAGATGGTAATGAGATGTAATAAACCCCTACAGCAACAGCAGCAACCCGTGCCCCGTTTCCAACTCGTAGGTCCACCTCATGCTGTCCCACCTGTCTTCTTCTCTTGAGTTCCTGTACATTTGAACAAATGTGAACTCCACATGCAGTGTCCAACACCCATGAAATAGAAGAAGAAAACATGACCTCAGTCACAAAAATACCTGAGCCAGAAGCGATGCTTCCCTTCTTGTCTCCTTGGAGCGCTTTACAGTCCTTTTTCCAGTGACCCAGCTGGCCACAATGGAAACATCTGTATTCCTTTGACCGCTTAACCTTCTGTTTCAGAGCCTTGTTGTAATTCTTGACAGGGGCTTTGCCCTTCTTCCCCTTCTTCTTGTTCCTTGAAGGAAACATCAAGACAAAGGTTGAAGGCTTTCCCTTTAGAGTTTCCTCTGTAGTCAAGAGCATATTCAGCAACTCTGCCGGTGTACAGTCGATCTTGTTCATATTAAAATTAATAATGAACGGATCGAAAGAGGCCGGGAGAGACTGCAGAATAATGTCTACAGCAAGCTCCTGATTGATGGTATGCCCCAGTTTCTCTAGAGCCTCTTTGTGCCCAATCATCTTGAGCACATGAGCTCCCACTGGACTCCCTTCAGCCAGTTTGCTCTGAAAGAAAAGCTTGGTCAAATTATAGCGTTCAGTCCTCGCCTGTGCAGCATATAGCATCTTGAGGTTTGCTATAATTTCTATAGCAGACATATCCTCATGCTGACGCTGCAGCTGTGGCGTCATAGACGCTAGCATCAGGCAAGCAACATCAATGCTATCATTGACATGCTTTTCATAGGCATCCCGAACTGCCCTTGCGGCGTACGGAGCGGGTTGAGGCGGTATAGCCTTCTCGAGGACATACAGTTTCCTCTCAGCCTTAAGAACAGTCTTAAGGTGTCCGTACCAGTCTGAGAAGTTTGGCCCAGCAAACTTCTCCCTTTCTAGTAGGGATCGCACATTGAAGCTCATGGTGTTCGTTGCTGCAGGAATCTACAACAATGCAAGAACAGCAAGGTCAGTATCAATGTTTAGAATCAATCCAGGACTTAAGAAAGATTCTTTTCTCACTATTTTATCTGACTGAAAAATCCAGCAAAATAGCCCGAAAGAGTAACACTCTTTTAGTGAGATGGGATCCAGATTTCATACTTGGTCTCCGCGTCCCGCTCAGGCGTGATAAGATGCACAGAGAGTACAAGCACTAATTTCTAGTAGGCAGTCCCTGCCAATCGCCAACCCGTGCGATTCCCCTTCATCTGGGCAATCCAGCAGACTGTGCCAACTGAGTTGGTACAACACAGTCTCTGATCCCACAGATGGCTGCCTCCATATAGCTAACATATGCTCAGTATGTAGCCTACATGGTCAAGCTGACCTGACCTACTCCCTGGACCACCACGTGCTATGCTGAGCAACGAGAAGCGATAAATCCCTTCTCTGTAACATGCAGGTGAAATCGCACACCGTCTGAAGATAGATGGGCGTGCCCACTGAGTGGGTACAACACGGCCCCAACGATAGTCAGAACAGTGAGGTTTCGCGTCAGAAGGCTTACGTGCTTGATATTTGTAGCGTTGGATTTTAACGGTCTTTTATCTTCTTAACTATCATGCAAACCCTATGGTGATAGTAGAAGATAAACAAATCATGCACTTCTAATTATAAAAACGATAAGTAGAAAGCATGCTGATCTTAGGTGGTAAAAGCCCATTAACCCTAAGTAAGACCTTAATTTTTAACTTAAGTCTTCACTTGAGCTCTCCATGGGTCTTTTGCATCTCATCTGGCCCAGACCAGGGCCCAAGCGCCCTCTGCAGCTCAGGTGCGCCCACAAGGTAGATGCGCCTGTCATAGGGTCGAACCCTAGACCTCCCACCTGGTCAAGCCTCTGCTGCATGCGCCTCTGCCAAGTGTGTTCTGTGCTCTTGTCTAATTAAATTACAATTTAATCTATCTAGACAAGTTTGACTCGCAGGTCAATTACACTTTATAAATTAAATGAAATGTGATGCGCAGATCACAATAAATATTAATTTACAATTTATTCCAGGCACGCAGGCCCCAGCACAGCACACATTAAATTGGGCATCCCACATAAGATTAAATAAACAAGCATATGCTTACAATCAACATGTGATCCTTAGACAAAATAAAATTTTCAAAATCCCATTGAAATCAATTTTATTTTTCTTATGTGCCCTACCACCTTACAACGGTCCATTAATAGGGATCCACTCATCATGACTAGTCAGATCCACTGCCCTTGCATGCACCAAGTCCTAACTGACTTGAGTTGACCTAATGGTCAACCATGCATGCGCCAAGGGCTGAACAGCCTTCATGAGTTCTGGCAAGCGGGTGTGACCCCGGGCCTAACTCATGCGCGTTCAATGGTTGTCTCAACCAGACCTCGCTACACGCCCTTGATGCAGTCGACCTATAGCCACCTTATGCATCCGCATAGGTGCCATCTGGTCGACCCATCTAGGCTGTCAGATGGTCTGATCAGACTATTTGGATCCTTCCTAGAAGATGACTTCAACCCTACTAACCCGTCTAAGGGTTTATAGTAGGCGCCGCTTAGATCTAATTGTAGTCGCGCATGTCATGAAGTTTTTTGAGAAAAATAACAAAGCGCAAACAACCGTGCATGAAGGAAACATATATCAAGTTTCGGCATGAATAAGTTACATGTAAATCTCGCATGTAATGAAGATCTAAGCATACAAGGATCACAAAAGGCTAAAGCAATCATAAAACATGCATAAAACCGCAGCTCTGATACCAATTGAAGGTCCCCTTCAAGGGGGAGCGAAACCCTAGATAGGCGCAGATGGAGTTTTTTTCATGCAGCGGAAGGGGGTTTCTAGGATCTTTACATATTATATGATCAACTTATATGCAATTGCAAACAAGAATCAAGAAATCGATTCTTACCAAAGCCATTGCTTGGATGGCATCTAGGAAGAAGAGACTCAAGCGCTTCTCCTCCAAATGGCACGCACACAAAATGATGTCGCCTACTCCCTTAGTGCTCCTTGTGCTAGCAAGGTTCTAAGGAGTTCTTTGCGTGGAGGAGATGAGATCTCTTGGTGCTTGCCGAAAGCCTTCTCTACACTCGTCGAGAGAGTCATCACACGAGAGCAAGAAGCATCAAGAGGTGATGAGAGGCGATAAGAGAAAACGTTCCTCATGAACGTGGAGGCGTTGCAAAAACTTTCCAAAAATAGCAACCCATTAATTCTCAAGCGTTATGCGTTCACTTCAAGTGAACCGAACGCAACTCCTCTTCACCCTTTGAACCTTTGAACCAAGCGCTCACATGATGAGCTGGTTCAATTGAATTTGGTTCAAGACCAAATTAAATCAGCCCAAGCCATGGTCGATCTCATTGAACCTAAAGGTTCAAGATCTAACCGTTGATCTCTCGATGCTCTTGATCTCACTGATCTAGCATCAAATCTCTCGATCGAAGCTTACCGATCTCAAGCTCTAATCAATCAAACATGTTCAGACCAGATCTCACTTACAATCAGAGTTTAAACTCCTTTAAACTGAACCAAAACAATTCAGTCCACACGATCTGACTTAAGTAAGCCATATCATCAAATTGTGCGACCCTGAGGGTTTCCTTTAAATGTCGGTAACGATAACTTACGTTATCACGATCAGTGAGGGGTATCTAGCAACACATCACTGTCTCCCGATATAAAGGAAAGAGTCTTCCAAGACTACACTCAAACCACAGCACAAGTGTGAATCCACTTCACGAGGCATACATGATTCCTTTGCCACTGGATGTTCTTATTGGACAAGCGTGTCAAGCCTGTAGCTCCAATATGATGAGCATGATTAGATCAGATGAACATAGTCACCTGGGTATGGCCATACACTTTCTCAATCATCTCATCCAGGGGGCCCCTTTAGAACATCACACTCCAATCAAGGAGACGGCAATCCTATATCTATCACTAGTGCCCTAACATGACTCATGATCATTATCCAAGATAGTCTATAACCATTATGTTTCAAATGATATTGAACTACCTCAAAACAATGACAATCATCATTTAGAAACACAAGTGATCTCAAGTCAGAGGACATGTGCCACTTGTTGCAAACAAGGATTATTCACATTGTGACAAGCAATGGAATATCCTAGTAGGGTCTGTCCAGTACATCCAATGTACCCATGAGTCTACATCTTATTCCATGCTCGAAGCATCCTATAAGATTAGAACACATATTAGTCTCAATCATATCAAGGCTGTCTCATGTTCACCAAGATATCTCGACTAAGGACATTTAGCATGTCAGCCTAGCTGAACAGCATTGAGACATTATTCAGAAGTACACTTATTGCAGCAAACAATGTAACAAACTGAATAACAACCATTGCCTTTATAAACATAAGAGTTTATACATGATACTGAAAGAATCCCAAGGCCTCAAACATTAGCCTTAAGGGCATACCCCAACAAGTGGGTCTACCAAATTGTTCTCTGTGTCAACTCTGCTAATCTTGACATCACATCTGTCAATGATGTCTCTGATCAGGTGAAATCTCCTGAGTATGTGTTTGGACCTTTGATGAGACCGTGGTTCCTTGGTGACGCAGCGGAGGAATGGGACCTTAATTTCGTACTCTAAGGGGAACTAGACGATGATGCTGAAAACGAGAGAGGGTCTTGAGGTGAGGAAGTGAAATGCATGCGACGTGAAATCCGTGAAGAAAACCGATGAGAATGCCGAAAGGATGTTCCTTGAGCAATACCCAAATGCGCCGAGAAATGAACAGATCCGATAATAATGAAAATACTCACCTCACTCGTAGAGCCAAATTTTTCATTGCAAGCGCGTGCAGCCGGAACCTTTACGATGCTACGAGGGCGGCGTTCCGCAAGCTCTAGACCCATTGCCGAAAGCGTAGAAAAGACTGCAAAGTTGTTTGAAAAGGACCCGGAGCCCAAGGAGGGTTCTCCAGGTGTTTTGATTGAAAGCTTGTAAATGAGCAGAATACAATACGAGGAAGCTCTAGGCGAGTTCCTCGGAGATGGTGGACCTTGGCCTTGCGCGGGGAAGGCGACTACTACAACTGAACTAAAAACAACAAACAACCTCAGCCCTCTTTTATAGATCAAGAGGGGGAGGGGACTCTAATGACTTGCACAAGGGATTAGGAGAATAAGACAACTAAGCTTAACTACCTAAAAGAAGGTCAAGATACCTTCTAACAACTTGAAAAGTAAGGAAACTAACTAAAGCAAGCTACCAACTACTGCAAGGAAAGATGCCAAGTGCTGGAGCGTGTGATCTGGGGCATTGGGCCGCTAAACGGCCCAACGTTGGTGGGCTACACCATCTCTGAACAGGCCACGACAAAGCAATAGAAGCGGCTGATCGTGGGCTGATTTTGAACATTGGTGGCAATCTCTTGGGCCTTGTTGAGGACCCGGTTGTTATAGCGATCCAATGTTGGGTCTTGGGGTGGCCCTCTTGTGATGTTGATGGGGTGAAGGGGCTCCGATGATGCTGTGGAGGCCACGTGGATGGAGCAGACAGGGGCATGTTGTGGCAGTAAAGGGGCTCACTGTGCCCACAAAATGGTCTGGAGGGTGCGAGGATCATTGCGAGCGTCGAACGGGGTGGAGGACGGTGCCCTTGCATTTTCTGGGGCTGAACACGGCTTGGTTGTGTTGGAGATCACGGCCGTGTTCAGTTTTTGCTTTTTGGGCCGAGGTGGACACGAGCGGTGGCACGGGCATGACGGAGGCCGTGGTGAGCTCGGCGTCCAGGGGCGATGAGAACATGACTTTGCCGTGTTGGGCGGCACGGCCGTGATGGGCTGCGGCATTTTTTCCCCGAGACTTTCACGGGTGGAGGCACGGGCGAAGCTGGGGCCGTGAAGTTCTCAGTCTCGTTGGACACGGCATGGCCGTGTCGGGGAGCACGGCTGTGATGGGCCGCTAAAATCTCAGCCGAAGCGGGCACGGGCTGTGGCACGGCTGTGGCGAGGACCGTGTCGGCGTTCGCGTTTGCGGGTGACCGTGTCACTGCCATGTCGGGGAACATGGCCTAGTCGTGTAGGCTCCGTTTGTGCCAAAATTCACGAGGATTCTTCCTCGAGTTCTGGGGAGTCTTTCCAAGTGTCTTCTATAGGGAACGGGCCCTGCTCATAGGCATCTATGACTCCATCAAGTATCCCGGGGGGGGGGGGGGGGGGGGGGAGGGGGAAGGGGTTGATCTCAGTGGAGGGAGCACCGGTGGGAAGGGGCGCATGCTAGGGTAAGAGGTTGGCGACGTTGAAGACGGGGCTGATAAGGGAGTCCTCTGGAAGGTCAAGGACGTATGCGTTGGTGCCAACCCGCCGTAGAATCGTATAGGGACCGTCGCAGCGTGCACGCAACTTCCAATTGGCTTCTGTCTCATCCGCTCAGGGTGGAGTCGCACCATGACAAGCTCACCAACCTCAAAGTGATGTGGCCTACGAATCTCGTTGGCCTCTGACGCATAGTAGGTGTTGCTCAAGAAAATCCGGTGACGAATCTCTTCATGCAGACCCGTGATATGAGATGCAAATTTGTATGCGGACTCATGGATGGACGGGGGAGGAGGGACGTTATGGTCAATGGGTTTCCTAGGTTGATGCCCGAGAATGACTTGGAAAGGACTCAGCCCCGTTGAGCAGTGGAATGCACTATTATACGCGAACTCGGCAATGAATAGATGATCAGCCCAATGGCGTGGAAAGTCACCAACTAAACAACACAAAAGGTTACCCAGGCTACGGTTCACAACCTCTGTTTGATCGTCCGTCTTTGGATGGTACGCAGAGGAAAACTTGAGAGTGATCCTGAGGAGGGCCCACAAGGACTTCCAGAAATGGCCCACGAATCGGGTGTCGCGGTCGAATACAATGGTGAGGGGAAGGCCATGTAGGCGGACAAAGTGTGCCATCTTGGAGCATGAGAGGCATCGGCTGTCTTAGAGCAAGGCACAAATTGTGCCATCTTGGAGAAGTGGTCCACGACAACAAAGATGGAGTCATGGCGCGAAGCCGTGCGGGGTAGACCGAGGACAAAGTCCATACTAATGTCCAGCCAGGGACCTTTAGGAACAGGGAGTGTGGTATAGAGGCCGGTATTAGCAGGATGGGGTTTGGCACGTTGGCACGTGCCACTGTGGCGGACGACCCGATTGACATCTTTTCGAAGAGTGGGCCAGAAGAATCGATCTTCGGCCAATGCAAGGGTCTTGTCGCGACCGTGGTGCCCGGTGGCACCACCGGAATGCAACTCGAGCAGGAGGTGCTCACGAAGGGAGGACCGGGGAACACACAAGTGATTGCCGAACACAAGGTAACCGTCATGGAGACAGTAAGGCAAGTCCGAGGGTCATCGGCAAGGAGCCGGGCGAAAGTAGGTCCAGAGTCGGGGCAGTCCGAGTACTCATCGCGGACATGGTCAAGCGTGGGGATCACCGTGGACAAGACACACAGCAGGGAGCGGACGCGACTGAGGGCGTCGGCGATGACATTTTCCTTGCCGGACTTGTGGGTGATCACGAAGGTGTATTGTTAAAGAAACATGACCCACTTCGCGTGGCATGGAACAAGTTTCTTCTGTGCGGAGAGGAAGGAAAGGGCCTGGCGGTCTCTAAACAAAACGATCTCCTTATGTAGGAGGTAGTGACGCCACTGTCGAAGGGACTGGACGATGGCATATAACTCCTTGTCGTAGGTGGAGTAGCATTGCCATATTTCATTCAGCTTTTCACTAAAGAAGGCGACGGGATGGCCCTCCTGACTAAGGGTGCCGCTGATGCTGGTGCCGGAGGCATCGCACGCGACCTCGAAAACCTTCGAGAAGTCAGGGAGATGGAGGACCGGGGCCGAGGTCATGATGTCCTTGAGGGCGAGGAAAGCGCGACTAGCCGTGGGGGTCCTTGTGAAGGCCTCGTGTTTGGTGCAAGCCGTCATAGGGGAAGCGATGGTGCTAAACTCCTTCATGAAACGACGGTAGAAGGCTACAAGGCTAAGAAAACTGTGGAACTCGGTGACAGACTCGTGCTCGGGCTATTGACGAATGGCCTCGATTTTGGCGGGGTCAACCATGAGACCCTGGTCGGACACGATGAAGCCAAGAAACTGAACCTAGGACTCAAGGAAAGAGCATTTCTTGGCGTTGAGGAACAAGCGTTCCTAGCGGAGAATGTCGAAGATCGACCAAACGTGCTCAAGATGGTCCTCGTGAGTGTGGCTATAGATAAGAGTGTCATCGAAGTATACGACCTAGAATTTCCCTATGTAGGGGCGGAGGGTCTAGCTCATAAGACGCATGAACTTCAAAGGCGCGTTAGTGAGCCCGAAGGGCATCACAAGCCACTCATAGAGGTCGTCCTTCATCTTGAAGGCCGTCTTCCACTCGTCGCCCTTGCGGATGCGGACCTGGTGGTAGCCACTTCGGAGGTCAAGCTTGCTAAACCAACATGCGCCGGAGATGAGGTCAAGCATGTCGTGAAAGGAGTCCCCAAAAAGGGGGGGGGGGGCGAAACCCTGATAGGAGGCGCAACAAAAACTCTAGCGGAATCTAGGGTTTCTAAAAGGATCGCATAGCATGTAATATATTCAACTTTCAATGAGAAGTGATTCTTACCATTGCCATCGCTTAGATGGTGTTGTCTTGGAAGGAAAGGCGCAAATGCTCCTTCTCCTAAGGTGACGCACACAATTGATGTCGCCTACTCTTCCTTAGTGCTCCTTGTGCTAGCAAGGCTCCAAGATTGTCTTGCCGAATGGAAAAGGGAGAGATCACCTTGCTTGGCCGAATACTTCCTCTTGTCGTCTACACTTCTCCACACAAGAATGCAAGCGCCGAATACTCAAGTTGGCGACAAAGGCGTGAAGAGGCAAGTTTCATGAGGCGTCGTCACGTAAGTGATCATGCTTTCTAAAAATAGAAAGCCACTTACTCACATGCGATCATGGGTTTACCCCAATCGCAAACTCTCTTAGATTGAACCATGCGCTCAACCAATGAGCTGGTTCAAATCGATTTGGTTCAATAACCAAATAACCAAGCAATCAGTCCAGACCACAATAAACCCTAAGGCTCTTGATCTGACCGTCGATCTCTTGATGCTCCTGATCACACCGATCCTGTAGAGTCCCCTGAAGGGGGAGCGCAAGCGGATAAACCCCTTTCAAGAGGGGGGGCACAAAAACCCTAAGACATGCATGTAGAACACTTTTGCATGGGGCGGAAATTAGGGCATCAAGAATCGGTTGCATGATATATATGATCAACTCAAAAGATTGAAATCATGAGACAAGATTCATACCATTGCCATCATATGGATGGTATCTTGGAAGCAAAGATCGAAAGGGATCTTCTCCCTAGTCGACGCACACAAGGTGATGTGCTTACTCCTTGGAGATCCTTGTGCTAGCAAGGTTCTTCAAGGGCCTTTTCGTATGGAAAGGGAAGGAGAGCTGATCTCTAGACTTGTCGAACTTCTCTCCCAGACTTCTTCTCGTCCACACCAAGATGTCGTCAAGCGAGAGAGAGAGAGGAGCAAAAGAGTGAATCCAACGCTTAGCTATACCGAACATTGCGTTACTCTTTTGGACTTTCCAAAATTAGCATGCGCAAACGTTTAAGCATTTAAGCGTTCAAGCGTTTGAGCGTTCACATGAAGTGAACCAAACGCTTATCTCACTCTAATTGAACCAAGCGCTCAACCATGAGCCGGTTCACAAGTGTATGGTTCAATGACCAAACCGAAATCAGCCCAGCTTTTAGTCCAGATCAAAATAAACCCTAAGGTTCTAGATCTGACCATTCACCTCTTGATGCTCCTGATCTTTCCGATCTAACATCAACACTCTCGATCGAAGCTTACCGATCTCAAGCCCTAATCAATCAAACATGATCAGACCAGATCTCACTTATAATCAGAGTTTAAATCCCTTTAAACTGAACCAAAACAATTCAGTCCACACAATCTGACTTAAGTAAGCCATATCATCAAATTGTGCGACCCTAAGGGTTTCCTTTAAATGTCGGTAACGATAACTTACGTTTATCACGATCAGTGAGGGGTATCTAGCAACACATCACTGTCTCCCCGATATAAAGGAAAGAGTCTTCCAAGACTCCACCCAAACCATAGCACAAGTGTGAATCCACTTCACAAGGCATACATGTTTCCTTGCCACTGGATGTTCTTATTGGACAAGCATGTCAAGCTTGTAACTCCAATATGATGAGCATAATTAGATCAGATGAACACAGTCACCTGGGTATGGCCATACACCTTTCTCAATCATCTCATCCAGGGGGCCCCTTTAGAACATCACACTCCTTAAACAAGGAGACGACAATCCTTTATCTATCACTAGTGCCCTAACCTGACTCAAGCTCACTATCCAAGATAGTCTATAATCATTATCTTTCAAATGATATTGAACTACCTCAAAACAATGACAATCATCATTTAGAAACACAAGTGATCTCAAGTCAAAGGACATGTGCCACTTGCAGCAAACAAGGATTATTCACATTGTGACAAGCAATTGAATATCCTAGTAGGGTCTTGTCCAGTACATCCAATGTACCCATGAGTCTACATCTTATTCCATGCTCGAAGCATCCTATAAGATTAGAACACATATTAGTCTTAACCATATCAAGGCTGTCTCATGTTCACCAAGATATATCGACTAAGGACATCAGTACATGTCAGCCTAGCTGAACAGCTTTGAGACATTATTCAGTAGTACACTTATTACAGCAGACAAGGTAACAACCTGAATAACAACCATTGCCTTTATAAACTTAAAAGTTTATACAATGATACTATTACAATCCCAAGGCCTCAAACATTAGCCTTAAGGGCATACCCCAACAATCTCCCACTTGCACTTAATCTAATGGTTGAGAAATCTCAAACCCATGTTATTACAGTGCTTCTCATGCTTTCTGCTGCGCCAGAGGCTTGGTAAGCGGGTCAGCCAGATTGTCATCTGTATGAACCTTGCAAATTTTGATCTCGCCACGATCAATGATCTCCTGGATCAAGTGAAACCGTCTCTGTATGTGCTTGGACTTCTGGTGCGACCGTGGTTCCTTTGCTTGTGCGATGGCCCCAGTGTTATCACAGAAGATAACCAAAGGATCTGCACTTGAAGGAACAACACCAAGTTCTCTCACGAACTTACAAATCCACACTGCCTCCTTGGATGCTTCCGAGGCTGCAACATACTCGGCTTCTGTTGTGGAATCAGCAACAGTTGACTGTTTGAAACTTTTCCACACCACTGCTCCACCATTCAAGCTAAAAACATAGCCTGATTGCGATCGGAAATCATCCTGGTCAGACTGGAACGAAGCGTCAGTATATCCTTCAATACTGAGTTCTTCCTGACCACCATATACCAAGAACATATCTTTGGTCCTCCGCAGATATTTCAAGATGTTCTTGACTGCAATCCAGTGTGCCACACCTGGATTACTTTGGAACCGACTGGTCACGCTTAACCCGTAAGCGACGTCTGGGCGAGTACACAACATCGCATACATAATGGATCCAATAGCCGAAGCATAAGGCGTATTGTCCATTTCATCTTTCTCAGTCTGTGTTTGTGGACACTGACTCCTCGAAAGATTCAGACCATGTCTGACTGGAAGATATCCCCTTTTAGATTTCTCTAAATGGAATCTTTCCAGGACCTTATCGATGTAAGTACTCTGGCACAGCCCGAGAAGCCTCTTAGATCTATCCCGGTAGATCTTCACACCTAATACATAGGCTGCTTCTCCTAGATCTTTCATCTGGAAACATTTTCCTAACCATGCTTTAACAGCATGCAGTTCAGGAATATCATTTCCAATGATTAAGATGTCATCGACGTAGAGGACTAGGAATGTAATCACGCTCCCACTAAACCTCTTATATACACACGGGTCATCCTCGTTCTTGATGAAACCAAACTCAGAGATTGATTCATCAAAACGAATATTCCTACTTCTAGATGCTTGTTTAAGTCCATAAATGGACTTCTTTAACTTGCATATTTTATGACGATCTGATGGATTAGTGAAACCTTCAGGTTGTGTCATATACACATCCTCGTCCAGATTTCCATTAAGGAAAGCTGTCTTCACATCCATCTGCCAGATTTCATAATCATAATATGCAGCTATTGCGAAAAGAATCCGAATAGACTTGAACATGGCTACAGGAGAGAAAGTTTCATCATAATCTATCCCGTAGATTTGTTTGAATCCTTTCGCAACTAGCCTGCCTTTATAGGTAACCACGTTACCATCCATGTCAATCTTCTTCTTGAAGATCCATTTACAGCCTATAGGGATTACTCCCGGAGGCGGATCAACCAAATCCCAGACTTGGTTATCTGACATGGGAGTCCATCTCGGCTCGCATAGCATCAAGCCATCTAGCTGACTCCGGTCCACTGACCGCATCCGCATAAGTGAGGGGTTCATCAGTATCAATGATGTAGACTCCGTCATAGCGCTCAGGCTGTCGACGGATCCTTCCCGATCTTTGCGGTTCCCGTGATATCTGAGCCTCAGGTTGTTCAGTAACCTGATCTTCCGGCTCAGGCTCATCCAACTGTGCTTGACTACTTTGTCCTTCCTCTGGATTCTGATCCAGTTTTATTTCTCTCCCACTGGCCTCTTGCAGAAGAAACTCCTTCTCAAGAAATATGGCCGTTCGAGCAACAAATACCCCGTTCTCTTTGGATCGTAGAAATAATAACCCTTAGTTTCCTTAGGGTAACCGACAAAGACACATTTCTCAGATCTGCTCTCCAGTTTCCCAGAGGCGAGCTTTTTGACATAAGCCTCGCAACCCCAGATCCTGATAAATGTCAAGCTTGGCTGTTTCCCATACCATAACTCGTATGGAGTTTTAGAAACTGCCTTGGATGGCACTCGGTTTAGTACCTTTGCAGCTGTTTCCAGTGCAAAACCCCAAAAGGAGTAAGGTAGTGTAGCCTGACTCATCATATAACGAACCATATCAAGTAACGTTCTATTTCTCCTCTCGGACACACCATTCCATTGTGGTGTTCCTGGCGGAGTGAGCTGTGAGATAATCCCACACTCCTTCAGATAGTCAGTAAACGCATGACTCAAGTATTCTCCACCTCGATCAGAACGAAGTGCCTTGATATTTCGGCCTAGCTGATTTTGTACTTCATTTTTGAACTCTTTGAACTTGTCAAAAGATTCACTCTTATGTCTTATAAGATAGACATAACCATAACTACTGAAATCATCAGTAAAGGTAATGAAGTACTGATAGCCACCTCTGGCATGTTTACTAAATGGCCCACACACATCACTGTGTATAAGGTCAAGTAAACCTGAAGCCCTTTGACCTTTGTTAGGAAAAGGTGACTTCGTCATTTTACCCATCAAACAAGCTTTGCATGTATCAATCTCCTCATAGGAGAAAGATCCCAGCAGTCCATGATCATGCAACCGCTTAATGCGCTTCTTGTTAATATGGCCTAAACGACTATGCCATAACAAGGTGCTGTCATCAGCATACTTGGCTTTCTTATTATCAATGTTTTGTACAGAATATTCCATGTCCAACATGAATAACCCATTGTTAATTGAACCAGTTCCATAAACAATATTATCATAAGATAAAACACACTTTGAAATGTTGCATTCAAAGGCAAATCCTTTCCTGACAAGAGCAGGAATAGAGATAATATTTTTGGTGATACTCGGTACAAAATAACAATTGTTTAATTCCAGTACAATGCCAGATGGTAAAGAAATGAAATAGTCTCCTATAGCAACAGCAGCAACCCGTGCCCCGTTTCCAACGCGTAGGTCTACCTCATGCTGTCCCACCTGCCTTCTTCTCTTGAGTTCCTGTACATTTGAACAAATGTGAACTCCACATGCAGTGTCCAACACCCATGAAATAGAAGAAGAAGATAACATGACCTCAGTCACAAATATACCTGAGCCAGAAGCGATGCTTCCCCTCTTATCTCCTTGGAGCGCTTTACAGTCCTTTTTCCAGTGACCCAGCTGGCCACAGTCGAAACACCTGTTGTCCTTCGCCCGCTTCACCTTTTGTTTCAGAGCCTTACTGTAGTTCTTGACAGGGGCCTTGCCCTTCTTCCCCTTCTTCTTGTTCCTTGAAGGAACCATCAAGACAGAGGTTGAAGGCTTTCCCTTCAGAGTTTCCTCAGTAGTCAAGAGCATATTCAGCAGCTCTGCCGGAGTACAATCGATTTTGTTCATATTAAAGTTAATAATGAACGCATCGAAAGAAGGCGGGAGAGACTGCAGAATAATATCTACAGCAAGCTCCTGGTTGATGGTATGCCCCAGTTTCTCCAGAGCCTCCTTGTGCCCAATCATCTTGAGCACGTGAGCTCCCACTGGGCTCCCTTCAGCCAGTTTGCTCTGAAAGAAGAGCTTCGTCAGATTATAGCGTTCTGTCCTCGCCTGTGCAGCATACAGCATCTTGAGGTTCGCTATAATTTCTATAGCCGACATATCCTCATGCTGACGCTGCAGCGGTGGCGTCATAGACGCTAGCATCAGGCAAGCGACATCAATGCTATCATTGACGTGCTTTTCATAGGCATCACGAACCGCCCTTGCGGCGTTCGGAGCGGGTTGAGGCGGCACAGCCGTCTCGAGGACATACAGTTTCCTCTCAGCCTTAAGAACAATCTTAAGGTGTCCGAACCAGTCCGAGAAGTTTGGCCCAGCAAACTTCTCCCTTTCCAGTAGGGATCGCACATTGAAGCTCATGGTGTTCGTTGCTGCAGGAATCTACAACAATGCAAGAACAACAAGGTCAGTATTAATGTCTAGAATCAATCCAGGACTTAAGAAAGATTCTTTTCTCACTATTTTGTCTGACTGAAAAAATCCAGTAAACAGTCCGAAAGAGTAACACTCTTTTAGTGAGATGGGATCCAGATTTCATACTTGGTCTCCGCGTCCCGCTCAGGCGAGATAAGATGCACAGAGATGACAAGCACTAATTTCTGGTAGGCTGTCCCAGCCAATCGCCAACCCGTGCGATTCCCCTTCATCTGGGCAATCCAGCAGACTGTGCCAACTGAGTTGGTCCAACACAGTCTCTGATCCCACAGATGGCTGCCTCCATGTGCTACCATATGCGCCACATATGTAGCCTACATGGTCAAGCTGACCCGACCTACTCCCTGGACCACCACGTGCTATGCTGAGCAACGAGAAGGGATAAATCCCTACTCTGTAACACGCAGGTGAAATCCCGCACTGTCTGAAGATAGATGGACGTGCCCACTGAGTGGGTACAACACGGCTCCAACGATAGTCAGAACAGTGAGGTTTCGCGTCAGAAGGCATTACGCGCTTGATATTTTTAGCGTTGGATTTTAACGGTCTTTTATCTTCTTACTATCAGGAAAATCCTATGGCTATAGCAGAAGATAAATAAATCATGCTGTTCTACTTATATAAACAATAACAGAAAGCATGGATCTTATGTGGTAAAAGCCCATAGCCTAAGTAAGACCTTAAGATACTTAAGTCTTCACTTGCTCTTCATGGGTCTTTAGCACCTCATCTGGTCCAACCCAGGCCCCTTGCGCCAAGAGCACCTCAGGTACGCCACCAGCTGAATGCCCCTCTAGGATGTGTGCCTTTGTGCTCTTGTCTAATCAAATACAATTTGATCTATCTAGACACGTTTGACTCACAGGTCAATTATACAATAAATTAATTACAAATGTGATTCGCAGATCACAATACAAATTAATTTACAAGTTTAATTCCAGGCACGCAGGCCCCAGCACAGCACACATTAGGGCAATCCACATAAGATTAAATAAACAAGCATCATGGCATCATTCAATCAATCATGTGATCCATAGACAAAATAAAATTTTTGAAATCCCATTGGAGTCAATTTTACTTGTCTTATGTGCCCTACTACCTTACAACGGTCCATTGATAGGGATCCACTCATCCAACTAGTCAGATCCACTGCCCTTGCATGCACCAAGTCCTAACTGACTCGAGTTGACCTAATGGTCAACCATGCATGTGCCAAGGGCTGAACAACCCTCATGAGTTCTGGCAAGCGGGTGTGACCCCGGGCCTAACTCATGTGTGTTCATTGAGTTGTCTCAACCAGACCTCGCTACACGCCTGTGATGCAATCGACGTATAGCCACCTCGTGCTTGCGCACAGGTGCCATCAGGTCGATCCATCTAGGCTGTCAGATGGCCTGATCAGACTAGTTTGATCTAACCTAGAGGATGCTTTCAACCCCATCAACCCGTCTAAGGGTTTACAATAGGTACAACTTAGATCTAATCCATAGGCGCGCAAGATAAGTTTTTTTGATAAAACTACATGAACTAAGCGCCAATAACAAGACATGCGAGAGCATGAATAAACAACATGTAAGTTTCGCATGTCAACAAGATCTAAGCATACATTGAGATGCAAGCATACATTTAGATGCGCAAACATGGATCACAAAGTATATCAAGCAATCATATTAACATGCTTTAACCCGCTCTGATACCAATTGTAGAGTCCCCTTGAAGGGGGAGCGCAAGCGGATAAAACCCCTTTCAAGAGGGGGGCGCAAAAACCCTAAGACATGCATGTAGAACACTTTTGCATGGGCGGAAATTAGGGCATCAAGAATCGGTTGCATGATATATATGATCAACTCAAAAGATTGAAATCATGAGACAAGATTCATACCATTGCCATCATATGGATGGTATCTTGGAAGCAAAGACCGAAAGGGATCTTCTCCCTAGTCGACGCACACAAGGTGATGTGCTTACTCCTTGGAGATCCTTGTGCTAGCAAGGTTCTTCAAGGGCCTTTTCCTATGGAAAGGGAAGGAGAGCTGATCTCTAGACTTGTCGAACTTCTCTCCCAGACTTCTTCTCGTCCACACCAAGATGTCGTCAAGCGAGAGAGAGAGAGAGGAGCAAAAGAGTGAATCCAACGCTTAGCCAACCGAACATGCGTTACTCTTTTGGACTTTCCAAAATTAGCATGCGCAAACGTTTAAGCATTTAAGCGTTCAAGCGTTTGAGCGTTCACATGAAGTGAACCAAACGCTTATCTCACTCTAATTGAACCAAGCGATCAACCATGAGCCGGTTCACAAGTGTATGGTTCAATGACCAAACCGAAATCAGCCCAAGCTTTTAGTCCAGATCAAAATAAACCCTAAGGTTCTAGATCTGACCATTCACCTCTTGATGCTCCTGATCTTTCCGATCTAACATCAACACTCTCGATCGAAGCTTACCGATCTCAAGCCCTAATCAATCAAACATGATCAGACCAGATCTCACTTATAATCAGAGTTTAAATCCCTTTAAACTGAACCAAAACAATTCAGTCCACACGATCTGACTTAAGTAAGCCATATCATCAAATCGTGCGACCCTAAGGGTTTCCTTTAAATGTCGGTAACGATAACTTACGTTTATCACGATCAGTGAGGGGTATCTAGCAACACATCACTGTCTCCCGATATAAAGGAAAGAGTCTTCCAAGACTCCACCCAAACCATAGCACAAGTGTGAATCCACTTCACAAGGCATACATGTTTCCTTTGCCACTGGATGTTCTTATTGGACAAGCATGTCAAGCTTGTAACTCCAATATGATGAGCATAATTAGATCAGATGAACACAGTCACCTGGGTATGGCCATACACTTTCTCAATCATCTCATCCAGGGGGCCCCTTTAGAACATCACACTCCTTAAACAAGGAGACGGCAATCCTTTATCTATCACTAGTGCCCCAAGCTCACTATCCAAGATAGTCTATAATCATTATCTTTCAAATGATATTGAACTACCTCAAAACAATGACAATCATCATTTAGAAACACAAGTGATCTCAAGTCAAAGGACATGTGCCACTTGCAGCAAACAAGGATTATTCACATTGTGACAAGCAATTGAATATCCTAGTAGGGTCTTGTCCAGTACATCCAATGTACCCATGAGTCTACATCTTATTCCATGCTCGAAGCATCCTATAAGATTAGAACACATATTAGTCTTAACCATATCAAGGCTGTCTCATGTTCACCAAGATATATCGACTAAGGACATCAGTACATGTCAGCCTAGCTGAACAGCTTTGAGACATTATTCAGTAGTACACTTATTACAGCAGACAAGGTAACAACCTGAATAACAACCATTGCCTTTATAAACTTAAGAGTTTATACAATGATACTATTACAATCCCAAGGCCTCAAACATTAGCCTTAAGGGCATACCCCAACAGATCCAGCATCCATTCTCTCAATCGAAGCTTACCGATCTCAAGCCCTAATCAATCAAACATGATCAGACCAGATCTCACTTACAATCAGAGATTAAATCCCTTTAAACTGAACCTGAATAATTCAGTCCACACGATCTGACTTAAGTAAGCCATATCATCAAATTGTGCGACCCTGAGGGTTTCCTTTAAATGTCGGTAACGATAACTCACGTTATCACGATCTGTGAGGGGTATCTAGCAACACATCACTGTCTCCCGATATAAAGAAAAGAGTCTTCCAAGACTACACCCAAACCACAGCACAAGTGTGAATCAACTCACTAGGCATACATGATTCCTTTGCCACTGGATGTTCTTATTGGACAAGCGTGTCAAGCCTGTAGCTCCAATATGATGAGCATGATTAGATCAGATGAACATAGTCACCTGGGTATGGCCATACTCTTTTCTCAATCATCTCATCCAGGGGGCCCCTTTAGAACATCACACTCCTTAAACAAGGAGACGGCAATCCTATGTCTATCACTAGTGCCCTAACCTGACTCAAGCTCACCATCCAAGATAGTCTATAATCATTATGTTTCAAATGATATTGAACTACCTCAAAACAATGACAATCATCATTTAGAAAACACAAGTGATCTCAAGTCAGAGGAAATGTGCCACTTGTCGCATTCAAGGATTATTCATATTGTGACAAGCAATTGAATATCCTAGTAGGGTCTGTCCAGTACATCCAATCTACCCATGAGTCTACATCTTATTCCATGCTCGAAGCACCCTATAAGATTAGAACACATATTAGTCTCAATCATATCAAGGCTGTCTCATGTTCACCAAGATATATCGACTAAGGACTTTACTGCATGTCAGCCTAGCTGAACACCATTGAGACATTATTCAGAAGTACAATTATTGCAGCAGACAATGTAACTAACTGAATAACAACCATTGCCTTTATAAACATAAAAGTTTATACATGATACTGTTACAATCCCAAGGTCTCAAACATTATCCTTAAGGGCATACCCCAACAATCTCCCACTTGCACTTAATCTAATGGTTGAGAAATCTCAAACCCATATTATTACAGTGCTTCACATGCTTCTGCTGCGCCAGAGGCTTAGTAAGCGGGTCAGCCAGATTGTCATCTGTATGAACCTTGCAGACTTTGATCTCGCCACGATCTATGATCTTCCTGATCAAATGAAACCGTCTCTGTATGTGCTTGGACTTCTGGTGCGACCGTGGTTCCTTTGCTTGTGCGATTGCTCCAGTGTTATCACAAAAGATAACCAAAGGATCTGCACTCGAAGGAACAACACCAAGTTCCTGAACGAACTTACGAATCCACACTGCCTCCTTGGATGCTTCCGAGGCTGCAACATACTCGTCTTCTGTTGTGGAATCAGCAACAGTTGACTGTTTGAAACTCTTCCACACCACCGCTCCTCCATTCAAGCTAAAAACATAGCCTGATTGCGATCGAAAATCATCCTGGACAGACTGGAACGAAGCGTCAGTATATCCTTCTATACTGAGTTCTTCCTGACCACCATACACCAAGAACATATCTTTGGTCCTTCGCAGATATTTTAAAATGTTCTTGACTGCAATCCAGTGCGCCATACCTGGATTACTTTGGAAACGACTGGTCACGCTTAACCCGTAAGCGACGTCTGGGCGAGTACACAACATCGCATACATAATGGATCCAATAGCCGAAGCATAAGGCGTATTGTCCATTTCATCTTTCTCAGTGTAACGCCCTTGATTTTCTGAATTATGATTTAAGGTTAGAAATTCAGTTTCTGTATTTTTATCGGTTAAAATTTTGAGATTTTTGCCTAATTGTAGGACTTTTCCCTACAGGGCAAAAATAATTATTTTTGTTGGGGCTTCGAACCCTCAACCTTGACTATTTGCTCCTGGAATTCTTCCACCATGGTGGCGCATATTTCTGTGTTATTGGAGTGGCGCATGGTGGTTAAGCCCAGGTAAGCCCATTAAAGCCGATTTCCACTTAAGTTAATTGGGTTATTGGATCTTGGATCCGTTTGGGGTGGAAAAAAAAAAAAAGGGGAAAATTCGTGAGAGCTCCTCTCCCTCACGATTTTTGGTTTGTTTCTTGCCCTAGCCGCCTGTGTTGTCGCCCCTCACTGTGCTTGGCGCTCCTGCAAAATTTCTGACGCTGGTGGTGGCAGACTGGTGGTGGACGAACTTTCTGGAGACCCCTGATCCCCTGTTTTGGCGTTTTCTCTGTGGGCGATTTTTCTGGTGAGTAATTCGATCCTAAGGAGTCTAATCCGAATTAAAATTCGTTATTTGCCATGATTATTCGTATGGGGTTGAATTCAAATAATTATAGGGTTTTAAAATCCTGTTCTGCTGAAATCTGCATTCGTTAATCTGACCTTTGTGTACTATAACCCCAATATCTCATGGCCTATAGATCCAAATCGCACGAGATAAATTTTGTATGAAACTAGATATGTTTGGCTTTAATTTTAATATGATATCGACCATATCCGAGCGGTATTCGTATTTCAATCTGTATTGCAATCCAGCGGTACAAAATCAGTTTTCTGAAATTCTGGATTTCGACCTTTATGTGTTCGAACCATCATATCTCCCTAGGTATAGCTCGAAATCTTGTCAAATCAGTTTTATTAGACCGTAGGCTCGAAGAGCTTTATTTTGACTCCCATAACGCCTATTTTCGATTAGTTATTGGATCTGAAATAAATGTCGCAAGTCTGATATATGAATCTGTTTTCTTGAAATCTGAAATTCTGACCTTCCTATGTTCGAACCCTTATATCTTCCTGCCTACAATTCGAAATCTTGTGAAACCAGTTTTATTGGAAACTAGATTCAGAGAGATTCATTTTGAATACAATATTGACTAGCTTTGGTTCGAAATTGGACTAAAAATATATTTTGCAAACTGACAATATAAATCTGCTATGTTTTGGTTAGACGAATATTCCTTTGTGAGAAAAATTTACATTGTATGGTTTAACCTCTTAAATTGTGGTCTGTAGTTCTTCTAAAATTTATTTGTTTGATGAGAAATTTTAGAGAAAACAAAATTGGGGATTTAACTAAGAACTTAGGAATTTTCGAAAATATAGTTGAGCCAATTTTGGGGCTTTTGTCAGTTTTCTTCACGAGCGTGTAATTAAAATTATCTGTAGTGGGGGGACTGAAATTATTTACATGAAATTTGTGCGTTCTGTTAAGGTTCTGAAAGTGGCGCCCCTTACAGTAATTTTATAGCTCACGATTTTAGAAATTTTGAGGAGATTATTTCATGAATAATTTCTGTTCTGTGTTTAAATGTTTGTTATATGAATAATTTCTGTTCTGTATTTAATTGTTTGTTATGTGGATATTTCCTGTTCTGTTTATATGTTGTGAATTTTCTGAAAACCTTGAATGTGTTAAAACATTTGTGAGAACATAGAATGGTTTGACATGAATTAAGGTTGTTGTAAGGAATTCACTCATATAATTTCTGTTCTGTGTTTAAGGACTGGATATTGGGGTGTGTCATTTTCTGGTTTGTTAGACTTTGGGCATAATGTAAGAATTAAGTAGTGGTTGATCCTACTTCTCCGTTTCAGTATAATCTGTTCTGTAAAATTATGCCCTAGTGTAGCACTCTTCCGTGTCCTTACCCTCCTTCTGTGGCGCTGTAATGGTGCTGATAGTCTACTACGACCCTTGAGACACTATTTCTGTTCTGGGTATTGGAGGCCAGAGTGCCACGTCTTAACAAGACGGGGGCCACCCACTGATACCTCCTCTACCATTCAGTTCTGGGTTTTGGAGGCCAGAGTGCCACGTCCTAACAAGACGGGGGCCACCCACTGATACCTCCTCTACCATTCAGTTCTGGGTTTTGGAGGCCAGAGTGCCACGTCCTAACAAATTGTTAATTGACCCAGTAGCATAAACAATATTATCAAGAGAAAGATAACACTTTGAAGTCTTGCATTCAAAGGAAAACCCCTTCCTGACAAGAGCAGGAATGGAGATAATATTTTTAGTAATGCTTGGTACAA